>JANHMN010000018.1:28824931-28845118 GCA_030674055.1 Rhabdomys pumilio
ACGTGTTCGTGTGAGTTCCTGCGGGCAGGGATACCACGCGCGTTACAGATAACATCATTGCCTTTTGGCCTGTTCCCCACATAAGACTGTTCTCAATTTCTTAGTGTTTCAACTGCTTGCTGAAGGCCTACTATGTGCCTAGCACTTCACATGGAAAACCTAGTCCCAGCCTCCAGTGTTCACAATAATGTGAGGGCAGCAAAGAAAGTTAACAGGAGATTACAGGAATAGGAGCTGTGCTGCTTAAGTACACAGGCAGCTTGGCCCAACATTCTGCGACTGTGCTGCGGCTCAGCCCACCTTCCCGCAGAGGCGGAGTCCAATCTCCAACCACTGTGACTGACCCAGATGAGCATCTTTCTCTGCTGCTGGGAATGGAACTTACCTGACGCTTGCTAAGCACACACTACCAACTGAAATCCGCTCCTACTCTCCTTCTTACTTTTAGTTAGAGTCAGGGTTGAAGAGATGGCTCAGCGGTTAAGAGCAGTGACTGCTCTTCCAGAGGTCCCGAGTTCAATTCCCAGCATCCACATGGTGGCTCACAACCATCTATAATGGGGTCCAATGCTCTCTTCTGGTGTGTATGAAGACAGCTACAGTGTACTCATATACATGAAATAAATGTATCTTTTATTTATATGAGAGAGAAAGAGAAAGAGAGAAAAAGAGAGAGAGAGAGAGAGAGAGAGAGAGAGAGAGGACTGACTTGCTGTGTTGCCCAGGCTAACTTCAAATCCTCCATCCTCACGCCTCAATCTCCTCAGTGCTCGTATTACAGGCCTGTACCACCAGACCCAACTCTACACCTTTCTATTTAAGTAACATTTAATCTCTTAAAAAAATAAAGTTAAACATTCTCATTGTAGGGGTGATTGAGATAGGCATATGGCCTATCTCATGCCTTTAATCTCTGCACTTAGAAGGCAGAGCTATAAGTGGTCTCTGTGAGTTCAAGGCAGCCAGGACACAGCTGAGACCTTGTCAGGGGAGGAGGAATACGATAGTAATGACCAACCACAACCCCACAGAAGTGCCGATCAATCTGAACGTTTAATGAGAACCAAGGACAAACAAGTAGCATTTCTCCTACTCCTAGAGGGAGACCTCTCTACTCCTCTATGCCTCTCGGCTTACCTCACAGGACTCCCGCTGTGGTCCGCTACCATCTCACCCTGTAAGGCAAACCGGATCACAGCACATGGCAGTGCTACGATCTGAATGCATCCCCTAAAGTTCACAAGCTGGAAATTTAGTCCCTGGTGCAACAGGGTTGAGAGATTAACCTTGCAGAGAGATCGTGTGAACTCCGCCATCTAGACTGACTTGTGGAGGTGCGTGCAGAGTAGTACTGTGGAGGTAGGTCGGTTATCAGAGGACAGCTTCCTGATAAAAAAGGGATGAACTGTGGAGTGGGCCTCTCTTCTCTTCTATCCCGTGGGATGAAGCATGCATGCAGCCTCCAGCAGACATTAGTTCTTCAACCTTGAACTTCCCAGCCTCCAGAAACATGAGCCAAATAAATTTCTACTCCTCAAAGGTTACATGATACACCCTTTAAACCCAGCACTTGGGAGGCGGAGGCAGGAGGATTTCTGTGATTTCCAATTCAGACAGGGCTACACAGTAAGACAATGAGACCGTCTCAAAAACTTAAAAATTAGTAAAAATTACACAGTTTATGGCAAAGTCTTTTGGAGGCTTTGCCATTGGCACCTAGCCAAGTTTCTCTGAACACTCCCAAGCCTCCACTGTCTCTCTAGGGACAGACTATAAAGCCAGCCTACAGTCCCCTCTCCTCCACCTCTTAGGGGTACCAAGGCTTCCCAAGGCTGCGCACAGTCATGGGTCCCCTCCTCAAAGGCCCAGACTCACTGCTTTCTAGATTCACCATTGTCCTTTTTACTGTCCCCTCTGTCAGATTACAGTGCCCAATGCCAGTGGCTTTGATTTCAAGTCCCATGGTTCCAGCCTAGAGCGTCCCACACAAAAGTGTACTTAAATGGCTATCAGTTATCCTGAGTTTGAGACCAGACTCCCCACTACCACTTTCTACAAACTGCTACTGTGCACCCAGGGGAACATCAGACCATCTCCAGACAGCACTCAGAACAGACCCAACACTGGGCAATATTAGCTCAACAATTACGAACACAATTCTATGTCACTAGCTGTCACTGTCATCCATATTTTCTATTATTTATTTATTTACTTATTTTGTTTTTTCAAGACAGCGTTTCTTTGTGTGGCCCTGGCTGTCCTAGAACTCCTCTGTAGACCACCAGCCTGGCACTGAACGCAGAGATCTGCCTCCCGAGTGCTGGGATCAAAAGCATGTGTAACCATCACCTTCCTCTTCAAATTTTTTAAGTATATTTTATATGTATAAATATTTTGCCTGCTTGTATGTCTGTGCTCCAATGTATGCCTCCTGTCCACGTGAAGACCAGAAGAGAGGGGTTCAGACCCCTTGGAATTGGAATTAAACAATTCGTGAGCTGTCGTGTGTGTGTGTGTGTGTGTGTGTGTTAGGAACAAAAACCTCAAACTTTTGTAAAATCAACAATAGCTCTTAACTTCGGAAACATTTCTCCAGCCTTGAAAACCAAGCCTCCTCTCCCTGTGATGTCACTCCTCCTTCCCAGGGTCACTTCATCTTCCTGACTACCCCCACTGCCTCCCCAGGAGGGGTACACCTTCCACTCTCTTCAGAGGCACCAAGGTCCTCCAGCTAATTTTCCCCCCAGCCATCTGAGCTACAGGCTTTCAGTTCCCTTATAGAAATGAGCCCCGGACCACTTTTAGTGACACACACTCGAAATCCCAGTATTCAGGGATTGAAGCAGAAGGATCACAGGTTTGAGGCCAGCCTGGGGTACATGGTGAGATCATCTCAAAGGAAGAAACTGAACCCTTGGACTGACGGTAACCAAAATTATGCCGCAACATTTAAACCTGTCCAACTTGCACTTCCTGTGACCTTTGACATCACAGCCTTACCCCCCCCCAACCCCCCAGAGCCTGCCTATCAAGCTCCTCCCACCTGAGGCCACCTTGTGGACCCTCATAGATTTTCTGGTCTCACTAGACAGCAGAAGGAAATGAGAACGCTTTCCCCCACATCTGGAAGGGGCAATTGGCAGTAAAGGAAATAACGTTTTAAACCTTAGACCATTCGATCGGCATCTTTGGCCGTTCACACATACCTGATGAAGAGTAATACTTGAATGCCCCACTCCCACCCGTACACACAAGAAACAGCGATGGAATTTGGGGGGAGGGCGAGGGCCAGGGCCAAAAGAAGGGCGAGTTTTATCCCTGGGTATCATCTTGGGTTTGTTTTTTTCCACTGTGCACACCATTGTTTCGCTCTCCGTCTCAAAAAAAAAAAAAAAAAAAGGAAGAAATTAACTCTACGCTGGAGAAGGCATGCAAAGAAAGAGAAACTTACCACTGCTTTTTTCTCCTTATCATTCTCTCTATCTTTATCTAAAATAAAGAAAACAAATGGAAAGGAATTATTCGCTCGGCTCTGTGCTGACCTGGTAAATGACCACACAGTCGTTTTGTACGCTTGCTCCTTGGCTTACAAAAATGTTTACCATTTGGGACCCTCTATGGCCGAGTCCTGTATCAGTGGCAGCCTGGGTCCAGGCCCATTTGTGCTTGCTTACTTTCCTTCACTTGGTACATTCTACTTTGCGTTTCACCCGGACTGTGTGCTTAGGGTCTTCACAGTGCACACAGGAATGACCTACACTCGAGAGATTCCAAGGGACGGCCAGAGGGTTTAGAGCCGGGACCCAGGTTGTCTGTTTTCTAGGCCAAGACTGGCAACAGCCCGAGGCCAATGAAAGCTAAGCCACCTGGCTTTCATTTCGGAAGAGAAAAACCCGCACTGCCAGCAATAAGTAGGAGAAAGTCTGAACCCGCCCCCTAGGCAGCTGCATCCACTAAGAGCTGATTAAATACAGCTCGTGCCCCAACTAGCCACCTCCCAGGCTTAAAGAATCTGACAAAAAAAAAAGAAAAGAAAAGAAAAGAAAAAAGAAAAAAAGGGCTGAGAAGCAGCGTTTGGGCCCCACCAAGTGCGGGTCCGGACAGTTCTTTAGGGACCCACAGTCCCCAGACCCTTCCTGGGGAACTAGATGGTGAGGGGGCGGGGTCCAGCGCAGCCCCGACGAGGTGGCACAAAAGTACCAGTTACCCGGAGGCCAGGCGCGGCGAGGTGCCCACAACGGCCCGGCGCCCGAATCGAGACTTCCGGGGCTCCCGGAGCTCCCCGGGCCCACGCTACGCAGGCCCCGGGCAGCCCAACTACGCAGCGACCGCAGCAGCATATCCCTTAGCTGATGTGCAAGTTCTACTTCCTTCCGGTGCGTCCGGGAACCCCGCCCCACCCCTTGCCCGGCCCCGCCCCACTCCTTGCCCGGCCCCGCCATTTAAGGGATCCGCTCATATTTCTCCCTCTAGGCTACATTCAAAGTGAGGATTGCCCTGCTTATAGACAGCAGAATGGCCCTGACCCAAGTAGATTTAGAGAATGGACGGTTAATAATGCCGGGGACTGATTGGTTCCTTAGTATATCCGATTACTTCCTTGATTGCCTGCTCCATCCACACCTCACACGGCCTACTCAGGATGTTCTGTATTTTCCTTCTAAGAACTCTGCAAATAGACCTTGTCAACTTGAGAACATTTTCCAAGCTTGTTCTTAGGTTTTAAAGGTTCCTTAGTTTAATCTCCATCATCACAAAAACCAGTGTGAGGGACACAGGTGAGAGAGAATGAAAGCCATTGTTTCCAAAGCCTTTGACATTTTCAATGTTTGGACTTTAATGTCGGACCACTCGGGGAAGTATAATGAATATCTCCACTGAATGGACAAAAGGGATAAGAATAAAAAGCATGTAAGCCCCACTTGTAAGCAGGTAGCAAAAATAAGTCCGGATTAGGTGCAGCTTGGGTACTATAATATCCATAGTCAGACTAGCAGGACATCGGAACTTTCCTTGCCTAAGTCTAATTTACTACCAGTGAATCAACGTTTTCCTGGGGAGTATACTTATAATCTGGGATGGACTCTCAAAAAATGCAGAGGAACGACTGGCCGCTCTAAACAAGGTAACCAGGGGAAATCCTAAAGAAGTGGCATTTGAGATGCTCAAATGGCGAGGAGGCCGGGCTGGCATTCTTGGGTTTTCCTCGCCTACTTCAACAGTATTTCTCCACAAGAAAGCTCCAAGGCAGAGCAGTGGTGGGGACCTGGCCTGGGTTAGGCTAAGCGGGGCGACGTGCGTGGCTCCTCGTCTGAGCTACTGTCAGAAACTTAAGAGACAAGTAGGCGGAGCCAGTGGGAGGGGCGCGCTAGTGCGCAAGCGCACCTGGACTTGGGCAAAGAGGTACCGCAGTCCTAACCCCGGCAGTTGAGATGTTGGCGCGAGTCCTGAAGAGAGCAATTAACTGAGAAGGCTTGAAAGAGAGGCGTGACTGTTGGGTCTGTGGGCAAAATGGAATCTCCACAGGAGGTCGTAGACGAGACGGCCTTCTGCTGCACTCTGAAATGCTTTGTGAAGCTGCTGCGGTTGGTGAGAAGCAGGGCGGGAACGCAGGGCGGTCGGTGGTCAGGAGTTTCCCCCGGGTAGAGAAGACTGGGTTCGGAAGCCTGGAGCAGCATTTGCTCGGCCACCTGGTTTCCAGCCACGCCTTTCCAGACGCAAGGCATTGATTGCTCTGTTGCTCAGTCCGATCGACCGGAGAAGAACCATAGGGTAGAGTGACTTCCCCTTCAGATGATGTAGGGACACACCCATGGGTCTATCCGAATGCCTTTCACTTGTTTTACGAACTTGGTGATAATCTACCAGACAAGGCAGCTGTAGTCTCACCATTCAGAAGCCATAAAGATTTTTTTAAAGTTTTTTTTTTTTAAGTTGATGGTCTTTTTCTATAAGTCGGACGTTGGATGTACCGAACTTAAAGCGGATACAACCCCAGAGCGAGAGCAAAGAGAAAATTGCCCTTATTAGGGATCCAGTCATAACTGGGGCATTGCAGTCTGTTCTGGATAGCACTTTGGGGAAAGAAGATTATCATTCATTAAAGGGTAATGTTCTCAGCTAGTTAGAGAAGTACAAACTGCCAGGTACCCAAGAAAACGGAACTGGGCTCACTCGGTGCCTGTAGCTCCTCCCAGAACTTCTCACCCCGCCCCCACCCCAAACCTCTCCTGCCCAGGGCCTGGGATTCACTTCCCTTCCCCCAGCCTCTCTTTTGCATATAAACTGACCATTTCAGCGGGTTCTCTTGATGCCCTGTTCCTCTCTTGGTCCTCTTGACTCCCTCCCAACCCCCTCCCCTCCTGTTGACAAGAGATGGTTAAAAGTTACAAGGGTAACTTTTCTACATGACACAAAGAGTTTATTATATTGAAGGGGTCCCAAAATTAAATGGCTGCCAGAGAAGGCCATATTTGCCAGACAACAGAAGACACAGGTGGGCACTGAGAGAATGTTGTAAAGGAGATTCAAACTTCAAGTGAATGAGTAAAATTAATTGCAATATGAAATCTTCCCCATACCAGAAATCTGTAAATCTGAGAAATAGCTCCAAATTACGATTCACGTGAGACATTCAGAAAAGTGCTCTGGAGCCAAGGGAGAGGTTCTCTTTGGTTTATTTAATCAAGAAGGTGACTGGCCATCTGAAGTTTTACATTAGTTCCAGAACACAGAAAGAGATACACAGTTGTGGGGGGGGGGGGGGGAGTTTACGTTTGATATAACTTGTTTTTTGTTCTGTTATGGTTTTGACAGGGTCTCATAGCAAGTCTCTGGCTGGTCTTGAGAAATCATAGAGTTCCATCTGTCTTTCCCCACCAGATGTTTTGTTTTTAAGATCTATTCATTTTATGGGAGAGCATTTCTCCTACCTGTATTTATATGCACCTCACAAGTTTTTGGTGCCTTCCAAAGTCAAAAGAGGGCATCAGATCTCCTGGGAGTGGAGTTATGGATGGTTATAAACCACCATGGGGTGCTGGAAAACAAGTCCAAGTCCTCTGCCAGAACAATATATGCTCTTAACCACGAGTCAAATCTCCAGCCCCTGCTGTTACTTCTCTACATGGTATGAGAGGCTGAATAATGGCTCAGTTGCCACAGCTACTGCCCTTACAGAGAATGGGGTTCTACTTCTGGTACCCACGTTGAGTGGCTCCCAGCCAACTGTAACTCCAGCTCCAGGAGATGGAACACCCCCTCTTCTGGCCACCACGGGCACTGCACACCTGAGACGTACCTCTTGACACAATGTGATTAATGTGTTCCAACTTCTGGGCTAGTAGCTGGAAGAAAGAGCAACCAAGACAAAAGTAGATTTCTAACTTCCAGATTCTTCCATTTAGTCACCAAGACAGAAGTCCCTGAATCATAGAACTTTTGTATGTAGTCACCAAAAGTTCTTCAGGAGCCACCCACATTGGTTTTTGAGACAGGGTCTCTCACTGGCCTGAGGCTGGCCAATTAGGTTAGGCTGGCTAACCAGCAAACACCAGAGATCTGCCATCTCCACCTCACCAACAGTAGGATTACAGGCAGATTTAGGGTGTTCTATCATGCTCAGTTTTGGCTTTTTGTTTGTTTGGTTTTGGTTTTTTTGTTTGTTTGTTTGTTGTATTTTAATATTACTGTTGTACAACAGGTAATTTACTAACCACCAGAACAAAATTTCTTTTTTGGGGGGGGTGGGGAATGGTGGTGGTTTGTTTTTGTTTCTGTTTGTTTGTTTGTCGAAATAGGGTTTCTCTGTATAGCCCTGGCTATCCTGGAACTCACTCTGTAGATCAAGCTGGCTTCAAACTCAGAGATCTATCTGCCTCTACCTCCAAGGGCTGGGATTAAATGCATGAACCTCTATGCCAGGCTCAGAACAAAAGTTCTTGCCTCATAGAAAGCTTCCATTTAGTCCAGGACACAAATATAGAGCAAATGGTTATTATATGTGATAGGGTGAAGGTAGAACACAGAAGTGAGAAGAAAACTTCCAAAAGAATCTAGCGTTAGGACAAAGAGGGACCTGAATGAAGGCTAGTGACAAAAAAACCTTCAGCATCTCTGCACTGAACAGTAAGTTTGATGCTGCATGTACTTACTCAACAAGCACTTACTGAATGCCTGCCATCTTCAGTGAACAAGGAATTTACATCTCATTGGGATGGGAGAGTGGGCAGCAGAGTTGAGCTCAATACATTACCGTGGCATTCCAAGCATAAGTGCTATGGGATAAGAAAAATAGAGGATAGGAAACAAAGCATGAGGGGGAGGGGGGTTTAGCAAAGGTTGCAGATTGTAGTCATAGGGTGATAAAGTTAGGCTTTGCTGGGACGGTATTGGTCCCAGTTAAGTGAGATGTGAGTGTTACTGGTGAGAATACATTGTGAATAGGAAAAGCCAGTGGTGATGTGAAGTAAATGAGGCAGGAATATACTTGGATAATGGCTCAGTGCTGCAAGATGCATCAAGCAAGCAAGGGGCGATGCCATGGAGATAGGAAGGCTGGTGGTGGCACAGTAGGCAGCAAACAGCAAATAGTCAGAGCAGAGATATACAGATTTCTATCCCAAATGCTTAAGACCTGAACTGTCTAGGATTTTTGGAGTATCTACATGTATGTAATGAGATATCTCAGTGATAGAACCCAACTTTAAATGCAGAATTGACTTATGTTTTATGTATACCTTGTACTCATAGCCTATGGGGTAGGAGACAGTGTTTTTAGTGATTTCATACATGAAGCAAAGGTTTGTGCACATTAAACCATCAAAGGTCAGCTGTCATGCACAACATTCAAGATTTTTGCATTTTGACCTGGTATGTGGTACATGCCTTTAGTCCCGGTATTTGGGAGGCATAGGTAGGTGGATCTTGGTGAGTCTGAGGCCAGCCTGGTCTACATAGTGAGTTCCAGGTGAGCCATGGTGGCACACTCAGAACCTGTTGTCACCCCACCCCAACCCCACAACAACAATAAAAATTGGATTTGGGGAAATTTTTGGAATTTTAGGTTAGAGGTGCTCAATATTTGCTAATGATCCCAGTGGGTAAGAGAAAGTGAGGGGACCTATGTGACCCCGCAGTTTTTGGATCTGCACAGATGAAAAAGTGGACTTGCTGTCCACTGGTATCAGAAACCCTGCAGGAGAAGCAAATGTGGAAGGAGGACCAGACAGCTTTAAATTCAATAGCAGTTTAGAGATAATACTTGTGAGAGTCATAAGTAGCAAAATGGAGGAGGCCGTCGGCACTGGATAGAGCTGGATTTTGGCAGAGAGATGGACGCATTGAAAGTCAAGTGGCGAATGAGGTCATGAAGAAAGGACTGTAGATAGAACAGACAAGAGGATGAGTGAACTGTAGCACCCTGTGAGCAGTAAGGCAGGCAGGGGAGAACGAGCAAAAAGTGGGAGGGAGTTGTTAGGGAGGTAGAACAAGACAAGTCATAGTGTCCTGGATGCTAAGTGAAGAAACGCGAGGGCTGTGATCGACTGCATCACACCAGGGGAACGGAGGTAAAGGAGGCCTGCGAGGTGACCACTGGAATTTTCATGGACAAATTGAGAGGCGGATTTTTGCTACAGAAGTAGATGGTAGCTGACTCTGAGATCTAAGACACCAAGTGAAAGGGGGACTGCACAGTAGAGAATGCAGACTTGAAGGAATTTTAGATAGACAGAGTATGTGAATAAATTTACTTTTTAGAAGGTTGTGTTGCCAGAGTTGATGGGAAAGACACTTGCATTTCCATTGTTTGTGTCATTTGATCAGTTGGACACAGATATACACCTGTGAAATTATCACCATAATCGGGGTAATTAATATAGCCATACATGGTAAACCTTCTTAGGTATGGGCTGATTGCTTATATAACAGCGATCCCATGAGATGATGTCACCTGGTGATACAGCACCATCTTGGTATCTGTATTTTTATGACACATTTGCACAACAAAATCATTCAATAATGTATTTCCCAGAGTGGGTCTGCTTGTTACGTGGCACATGATTGACACCCAAACCCCTAAAATGTTCCTCATGGCCAAGGTAATTCCTTCTTCCTGCCTACTCTAGCCCCAGGGGTCTACTCATCTGCTTTCTATAATTTGTATATTTTCTATTAAATTTAGTTCTGTTGCCTATAAACATACTTTTTGCTACAACTGCAGATAAGCTTTTATTTCCTAGAATTTTCTATCAATAGCATAATGTATCTTTCATTCATTATAATTATTTTAAGCGTCATATATGTCATATGTCAATAGTATGTCCATATTAATACTTCAAATTTTCTGTTCCTAACATTCCTTGTGTGGATAGACCTGTTCCCCGGCTCTTCATGCATGTGTGCACTTGAGTATATATGTGCATGCATGCATGTGTGTGCGCGCACATGTGTATGTGTGTGTATGTGCATGTATGCTTTTGTGTGTGGCTGTGTGTACATGTATGTATGTGGTATGTGTATGCATGTGCACGTCCATGTATTTCTGGGGATTAACAAATGCCTTCACATGTGCTAAGTTAGCTACCTCTCATACCAGTCATTGAGCTACATCTTAGCTCTGATCACATGTTCTTTATCCATTCACTAACTGGCATCATATAGGTTCTGTCCAGTCTTTAGCTGCCCTTTAATTCTAATGGCAATGTATCTAGTAAGAGGAATTATATGAAAATGCACACAGATTTTTTTTCTTCTGACAATGTTTCTACCCATCTCCTCCTCCCCTTCCACTCCCACCCTCCCCTTCATCTTTCCCCTCATGGCAACATTCAACTGAAGTTTAATAGGAGGTTGCAGATTACTGAGAATAAAGGAATTGTGAGGGGGTGGACGATGAAGAATTCTAGGCAGCCAGGATGGAGATGGTTTTGAGAAGTAGCAAGAAGCAGAAGACAAGCAAACAAAGAGAGCAGAACAGGGTTTGTCTGGGGAAGAGATGAAAGGGAAGGGCTTTGGGAGGAGTGTTTTACAACCTAGATGTCTTATAGGAAGAGAAGAGAAGAGCTGGCTGAGGAGGGCAGACTGAGGGGGAAAGGAGACACTCGGAGGGGACAGATCTCAGAAGCACAGTGGAGTGATTAGCTGCACTTGAGCCAGGTCACTTAGTCCTCTGACCCACAAGCAGGACTCAGTACCCACATGTTAGCCGTGCCTCTCCTGTCTACAATATATGACAGGAATCTTACTGGTTTTAGACCTCATTTTGGAGCTAGGGATCTGTGTAACTCACGAGTACAGCACTCACATACCTGAGACCCTGGATCCAATCCTCAGTACTACACATGTACACACCCTCCCCATAGTAAGTAAACCGATTGTGTGATCAATGACTAAGTCTTTGTTTTCTTCTTCTAGGTGGTAAATGTGGCATCAATGATCCTTTTCATCAAGGCACAAGCCCCTGAACCATATATCGTTATCACTGGGTTTGAAGTCACCCTTATTTTCTGTTTCATAGTCTTGTATACGTGCAAACTCGACAGGATACTGAGAGATTTCTTTTGGCCTTTGTTTGTAAGTGACGAACTTCAACGTTAAAACGTAACTACCTTTCCTGCCATAGGAAAACACTGTAGTCAGCGACTCGGTTCTCCTAGATCTTTTAGGATGATCTCTGCTCACTGCTAAGCTCCCCATGTTTTTCTTGGGGGAAGGCCCTCAGAGATGCGGGGCAGCCACACAACATCTCTTTACTGTGCATACCAAGAGGTGTGGCTGATCTTTCCCTTTGGAGAATTCTCTTAAGTGTGAATGTTCTAAAGAAATTTAGATTTAGAGCCATGTTGATAATTAGAGCATGTTCTTAGCTTTTGCACCCCTCCTTCGATTTCTTTCTGCTTTCTTCTTTTATTAAAAATAGATCCTTTTCTCATACAGTATATCCTGATTATAGTTTCTCCGTCCTCTGCTGCTGTCAGTTCCTCCTACCTCCCCTCCCCCTGGATATACTCCCTTTCTGTCTCTCATTAGAAAGGTACAGGCTTCTGAGAGACAACAACCAAACATGACAAAATAAAATATGATAAGATGAATCATATTGAAGTTGGACATGGCAACCTAACAGGAGGAAAACAGTCCCAAAAGCAAGCACAAGACTCAAGAGACCCATTCATACCATTAGGAATGCTTGCCCTGTCAACTGTCAAAGTAGACAAATGGAAATTACTGGGTGAGGTCTAAGTGGCCCTTTAGCAAAGGATTACAAAATTAGTTCTAGGCAAAAAAAAAAAAAAAAAAAAAAAAAAAAAAAAAAGTGAAAAAAGCTTAATTTTTACCTCTCTCTTCTCTCTCAAGTCACATCCCAGTACCCTGTCTCCCCGGGTCTACACTGTGCGCCCCCTATTCTCCATCCCCTCTTTGGCTAAACAGGAAGCTGCCACCTCTTCATCCACTGCACTCGTCTTGTCCTCTTGGATTCTGAAGTACTTACATTTAAGCTGCTAATTAAGGAGAGAAGACTTCAGAGCTGTTCGCTAACCAGAAGCGTGCTTTTAAATGGTACCTTCTGGAACCATTTTTGGAAACAAGTGATGAGCGTTTCAGGCTGGAGGTGTGTAAGTCAGTTGGCAGAGTGCTTGCCAGGCATGAACCCAGCCCTCGATTTGATCCCTTGCATAGCATAAACCAGCTATGCTAGCACACATCTATACTCAGCATCTCAGGAGGTGGAGGCAGGAGGATCAGAAGTTGAAGATCATTCTTGGCTACGCAGAGAAATGGAGGAGAACCCTATCTCAAAATAATAACAAAATACAAGTTAAAAATAAAGCTCAAACTAGAAGTGGTTTAGTTTAAAGACACCATTTAGGCTGTTGCCATCATCCAGCCATAGAATGATAAAGGTATGGGTTAAGGTTATAGCTCTAGGAGAAGACAAAGGCGTTCTCTAATGAGGCTCCCACTACTCATGACTGGATGCAGCATCTGCTTTCTGCACAACTGTCACTGATGCTCTACTGGGTAGTATTTCTACCGCCACTTGCATGCTAACCACTGAGCTACGTTTCCAGCCCTCTTTTTGCTTTTTATTTTGAAACAAGGTCTTACTGTGTTGCCCAAATTGGCCATGAACTCACCCTGTGTAACCCAGGCTGGCCTTCAGCTTTCACTCTTCCTGTCTCAGCTTCGCCACTATAAATACCAACACTGGAGGAGCATTCACCCAACTACTGAGAGGGGAGAACAGGCTAAGGAGCCCGGTGGCGTCTTCAGGTGCAAATGTTGATAACATCACCAGCTTAGGAGGAGAACGAGAGCTAAGGTGCTGGTACTGAACTCAGAATGTAAAGAGTGAAGAAAAGCAGCAAAGAAAGGCAGGCAAGGAACCAAGGAGGCCCAGTGTCACCGACAAAATCATGCAGGAATAGTGAAGAATGTCACATAGACAAAAAGAAAAGTACTAAAATATGTAAACCTCACCCCCACCCCTGGCTGTGATCATAGAAGGGCCCTGGTAGGCTCTCTCCAGAGGGACTCTCCATGAATCCCAGGTACTAGGAAGATTGTGAGGCCAAGCATGTAAGGAAAACACCTTATAACCACTGCTCTAATTTCCTACTTCCTAAGGGAATTCTACAGATAGAAGAAGCAATAATGGGGCCCCTACAGGGTGAACAGGAAAACAATCAGAGGCACTCCCTAGCATTAAAGGGCTTCAAGCGTATTTGGAGGTTAATGCTTTCCTTATATTTTCTTTTCTGCCAGGGTCTCTCTCACTAGCCCTGGCTGTCCTAGAACTCACTATGTAGACCAGGATGCCCTTGAACTCCCAGAGATATGTGTGCCTCTGCCTCCTGAGTGCTGGGGTTAAAGGGCTATGCCACGGTGCCTGGCTGCATATCCAGCTTTCCATGTATAGACAGTGTTTCAGGCTGGGTGTGCAGGCTCACACCTATGACGTCAGCATGCAGAAGACTGAAGCAGGAGGCCTTGAGCAGGAGATCTGTCCTGGCTACAGGATGAGTACCAGACTAGCCTAGGCTACAGCCTGAAACTCTGTCTCAAAACCCCAAATAAATAAACAGGATATTCTAAAGCTCCTCCAGGGAGCATAGGTATTCAGACATAAGCATATCCCCTCCCCACCCCCACAGTTCTATGCACTCCCTGGGACAGCACTTTTGTACCAAGCCAGTTACAGCCTAACTCCTAGCTATTGCAGCTGCAGGCTGGGGGAGGGCCTGCTGCCCTGAAGCAAAGCATCCAGCTAAGGGGAGCTGACCCAAGATGACCAGTCTCATTGTCTGCTGCAACTTTTTTTCCTTCCTTGAAGCAAACCTCTTTTCTCTTAATGAACGACTTTTCTTTTGGAATCTACAATTTCTCCATTAATTTCTTTCTGCCTACTTATTGTAAACATGTACAGACCATTCCATGTTGGGGACAATTTATTTTTCCACAATACACATCAATCTAAAAGTCTAAATTGCTCTTGTTCAAAATGCTTCATTTTGGAGAACTGATAAGAAGAAATAACAATTGGCAAGCTACTGCATGACAAATGTGGGCGGGGCCTAGCCAGGAAATGACCAGTTTAAATGTGTGCTGTTTGCAGTAGGGAAGGGGAGAGTTGTTTTCTGTTTGTTTGTGTGTGTGTTTGTTTTTAAGTGGGGTCTCACTGTGTGGGACTAGCTGGCCTGGGACTCCATGTAGACCAGGCTGACCTCAAACTCCTGTGTGCTAGAATTAAAGGCATGACCCACCATGCTTGGCTTCATGTTTATTAATGGCATCTTAGAAACAAAGTCATTTGATAGCAATTTTTTCACATTTTCTATTAAAAAAAATATGCATTTCAGTTTACTAAGGGACGCTCTGTAATCTAAAACTTCTGCGTAATTATCTCTTTCCTAACCACATGATTTCTTCCTTTACTTATATCGATGTTAAGTGAAACAAATATATAAATGCTTAGATAATTAAATGAACTCATGTGTTCTAAGAGACACAGTAGGCAGATCATAGAGCAATTATAGGAATTATTTTACCGTAACATTTTAGTTTCCTAAAATTGATGTCTGCAAAATTGAATAAAATACAGCTTAATTGTTTAGGGAGTTGTTCGCACTTTTTTTTAAGCAGTACCTGCTGGTCTTGATTCCCCACAGACCCCATGGAACTCCTAACCCAGACCTCGGCTAGGCTCTGAGCTGTGTTCTCAGTCTTTGATAGCAAGCTGACTTCTCCATTCTGTGTTCTTAGGATGTTATCAACTCAATGGTAGCAACAGTATCCATGCTTATTGTGTCTGTGTTGGCTCTAATACCAGAAACCTCAAGAATGACAATCCTTGGAGGGGTAAGTGGAAGTCTTTCAGGTTTCTTCCAGTTGGATCAAAATGCAAATTAATTTGGAAATCTGATATGACCCTGGACTGGCCTACAGTGCCTACTGGCTTTATAGTTTGTGTGAGCAAACACATCCCCTGATTAGCATAAATAGACAGGGTTTCATACCGGAATCCACCAAACAAAGATGTTCCTGCATGTTTCTTACACGGCTATACTAGACAGAGAGAATCTGCTAGAATCAGCTTCCACTCTTAGCTCTGAAAACCCTGATGTTAAACAAGAGAAGAAGCATGATCATTTCATAGTTCTCCTTTTGAAAGCATCCATATAACTGTTAGGTGAGACAGAATATTCCCACAACTCTTCAGATGCAATGTAACAGATTTCCTTACTGCACGGGATATGGTAGGAACCTTGGGAACCAAGAGTTATTCTGAGTCCTGCCTGAAGAGAAGCAGGCCGACCTAGACAGGCTTACTCCTGGCAAGCAAGCCCAAAGGGAAGAGGGCAGAGATGGCAATGTACCTCTACCTGGTTTTCTCCTGACATTTGGTCATCTGACTTTCCCAGGCTCTAACCTAGAGAGCTGATTTAGAAGCGTCTTCCTTGCTACTTTCCTGTTCTTCCTTAGCAAGGCACACACAGAACTTACCTTGATCTGCCATGACTGTCAGAACCCTAGGTTTTGACTCCTGTAGGCACTAAGCAACTCCGTGAGAGATTATCAAAGTTGTCTAGATAGGAGATATGCTGAAATACCACCCGCCCCCCAATTGTTCTAAAGACAGTTCCATCTGTCTACCCTTTAAAAGATGAGCCAGTCATAGGACTCAAATTCATATGCTTATCTGTTCTCTCACCCACTCATCGCTTAAAAGATGACAAAGTGGAATTGTTCCCCAGCAGAGTGACCAGGAGCCCTGTGGCCACCTATCAGAGGAAATGGCTTGAGACAAGCTCTGTCTATAAAATATGCATTGAATTTCAGAGATTTTATTCTCTTCCCCAAAGAACGTAGAATATTTCATTAATAACTTTTATTATAGCGATGACCTGTAAAGGGAAAGCAGCCAGCTCTACATAAGCCGTTAATGGATACTGCCCAGCCCAGAAGACAGAGAGAAATGCTACTCCTCTCTGGCACTGGAATTACAGTTTGCTTACTTTCCCTTCAGCTCAATTTTCTTTTCCTTGGGCCTGTTCAGACTCCTCTGCCTTACACAGATGGTGCCCCCCAGTATTTGAAAGTTCACCCTGGAGATTCTTATCACTCCACTTCTACAAAAGTCGAATCACAACTATGGTCCCCAGCACTTAATCTCAAGCTGCTGCCAGCACCAGCTCTTTCCCCAGACAAGTTTGGTGATAGAAAAAGCAAAGAGTTGACCACTGGAGAGAGAACTGTGGGGGGCGATAGCTAAATATGGTCAGCAGGGCTTTAAAGAACTCACGCATGCTCACACACACATACACGGGGACATACGCACACACCCACGCAGGTGCAAATCAAGATGGAGAGGCAACTTGCATTCCACCTCAGGGGTAGTGAGTTCTGCTCACTGCAGTTGTCTTGTCCTGTAGTGTGGGTGGGTTGGGGAAACTTAGCCATGCTCTCTAGCATCCGTTCCCAGTCTAATGGTGGACGGTAGCACAGAGAGCAGGCTCCGCTACCCAGTGGGCAGATCACTGCGAATTTGCATGGCAGAAACTGATGACAGTGTCTCTGTTTGCAGGTGTTTGGTCTCCTGACAGTAACATGTACTATTGCTGATTGTGCCCTTATGAGCCAGAATCTTCGGTTAAGGTCACAACAACCTTATCAGAAACAGTCTGCTGAGGACATAGATGAGGGATAATATTTTTGTACTCACTTTTACTAGTTATTAAATGAATTCTTTATAGTTCCATATATTTTCTGCAGATCTCATTTCAATTTCAATATGAGTACCAGATAGTTTCATGTCAACTTGACTCAAGCTACAGATCTTTGGAAAAAGGGTCTCAATGGAAGGGCATCCTGAGACACAGGATCTCTGGAACCTTATAGCTCTGAAAAGAAGCCTTCTCAGCAGAGGTGTTCCAGCTCCCAGGGCAGGGATCCCCAGCTGAACTCAGAACCCTCAGCTGTTCTCCTTTCTTCTCTTCATTGCTTCTTCTTCTTTTCTTGGTTTCATCCAAAGAAAGAGTCACACCAAGAAGAAAGTCTCATGAAAGAGATTTATTGGGGGCGGGGGAGTCCATGGTGTGTAGGTGTGAATCCTGGTATAGCTGCTGGAATGGGCAGCACAGATGGGGACAAAGGGGCAGTGCTTATATAGGATTTCTGAAGGGACAGATCTCTGGGCAGATTCAAGTCCCAAACTTGGGGACCTCGGTTTTCCTGTTCAGAGATTGGTGGCTTTGTTCACCCCCTTTCCCCTGTATCCAGCCTATGGCTTAGGGTGGGAAGTCCTCCCTGCCAAAGCTGTCTTTTGCTGAGGTGACATCTCTATGAGACTGCTGGGGTGGGGGTGGGGGGAATGGGAAAGGGGTGTTGCCATGGTGAACAGCTTTTGAGGAGCAACTTCTGCTGAGGCAGAAAAAGAGATGTGCCCCCATTGACAGCTCCTGGGATGGCTGCAGACTGAAGAGGTGTGGTGCCTTCCTTTCAACGTGGGCATATTTTAGACATCTCTTGTGTGATGTTTTACTGCAGTGGTCAGAGACTGGGATGTGGGATGGCCTCTGCTTTCATGGAATTTTCAACATGCTGCATAGACACTACACACATCCCCACATAATTCCCGAACCTCTTTTCTCTGGGTTGGCTGGCAGCAGCTCCTGTGGTTGTGCTTACTGGATCTTGAGTTTTCAGGCTAGGCCAGGCGGCTTTGTCCAACAAGAACAGCAGATGCTAGGCTAGGCAGCGGACCTGAAAAACAGGTGCACGCGGGATAGGCTGTCAGCCGTTGAAGCCAGTTCCCCAGAGGACCATCGCCCTGCAGCTACCCAGCCGACTGGAAGGGCAGGACCAGCCTGACATAATCAGGCTTGGAACCCACCATGAATCCTGCATCCACCAGGCATGGGGCCAGGAATGAGTTCAAGTGTGAGTCGAGCCACACAACATGACAATCAAGGCTGGAATGTTCCCTCACCCTCAGTCACAGTGTCTGTTGTCTCTGCTGCACCTCACCAGGGACCTCAAGGAGCTGGAACACCATCCTGCCAGGAACCTTCAGAAGGCTCCACACCATTTTAGTAAGTCCATGCAGTCAGTGCACAGAGATCACATTGTGGACAAATTGCCAAAGAAGCATACCCAACATGAGAAAGTGCCTCCAACTCTACGATCCAAGGTACTTGCAACCATCAAAACATCAAAAGACAACCTGAGGGCACAGACAAGGTGGTTGATTCAGAGACTGCTTCAAGCATTTTCGATTCTCAGCCAATGGGATGTCGAAGGGCTTGAGAATGGTGAGCAGGAGCTGACAACTGATTGCCTGGGTGGAAGTGAGTGGGTGACCTCAGGATAGAGTATCACTATGTAACCCTGGCTGGCCTGGAGTTCATTACGTAGACCAGGCTAGCCTTGAACTCAGAGACATCTGACTGCATCTGCCTCCAGAGTGCTGAAACTAAATACTGATCCACCACGCCCAGTATCACACATCATTTCTCAGTCCTAAAGGTTTCTCCTGTCCTCCTCCTTTTAGGGTTTCCCCTCACAAATCAAAGTAGGGAAACACTGAGTAAGTAACAGCGTTGTAATCTAGCAAGCACAACTGATAAGAGCTGCCATCCAGAAGAGCTAGTCAAGCAATGCACAAGAGGCAAGCATCCAGGACAAAGGGAAAGAGGCAGACATTTCAAGTTAATGTCAGAACGGGGGAGCGCTCCTAACCGTCCCTGACAGAGAGAGGACCTGCGGATGGGGGCACAAACCTTCTGGGAAGGAAAGTTTCATGATCCAAACTGAACCCAAGATAGATTTGAAGGGAACAAGGCATAAAACAAAGGAAAAGCAAGGGGCCTTCAAGGTGGCTAAGTGTGGAAACTCTGCTAGGGCCACGCCCAAAGAATCCCCAGAACTCAAGTGGAGGAAGGACAGAAGCATCCCCTGGGATTACAGTCTGACCTCCACATGCATCCTCTCCTGCAAGCATCTCCTCAAACACAAACAAATGGGTGTTAGTTTGTTATTTTAATTCTAAAAAGATCTTTCCCTAAAGTATTTCTTAAAAAGTGAATCAGACCCAGGGTTGATTTCAGGGTCAATGCTTTCAAAGCATAAGATATCATTCTGATGATGCTCAAACTTTTATTTATTTATTTTTATAGAAACAAGCATTTGGGGATCATTTGCTTTTCTGAAGACTTAACACACTTGCATTTGTCAGAAAAAAAAAAAACCTCTACCACTGAGCTAGGTCCCCATCCCCTTTTGAGTGATTATTTTATAGTTAGTCAAATGCTGACATCAAAACTTGATCAGGTTTAGAAAAAGCAAACAAAGTAGAGATCTCACAGAACCAGAGCAAAGATTAACATACAGGCCCAGGATGATTAGAAAGTGTGACATCACGGGATGGATCCCAGAACAGGAAAAAAAGGTTGCCATATTAAAAAAAAGATCGACAAAAAACCATCTTTACTTTAAAAGCATATATCACAAAGAGGAAAACAAGGGTGATTTTCTATTAGAGCTCCTAAAGTAAGCCAGCGCATTATAAATAAAATGTTATGAGATTAAATCAAACAGTGTTTGAGAACATGTGAAAAACATGATGCTGATTCCCAGGAATCAGGAGAGAGAGAGAGAGAGAGAGAGAGAGAGAGAGAGAGAGAGAGAGAG
>JANHMN010000018.1:28850233-28865597 GCA_030674055.1 Rhabdomys pumilio
ACAGGTGTACACAATTACATACACTCGTGTAAGTGCACACATGCATGAAGGGCAGGGGAACAGGTCTATCCACACAACGGAATGTTAGCAAAAAGAAGGAAGTTTTAATATGGACATACTATCGACATAAGACATAGATGACTCAAAATATTTATGAGGGATAAAAGATGACAAGTGAGTAGATAATATGCTATTCATGGAAAATTCTAGGAAATAAAAGCTCATCTGCAGTTATAGAAAAAGCTATATTTATAGAAAACAGAACTAAATTTTATAGAAAAATATACAAATTACAGAAAGCAGATGAGTAGACCCCTGGGGCTAGAGTAGGCAGGAAGAAGGGATTACCTTGGCCATGAGGAATATTTTAGGGGTTTGGGTGTCAATCATGTGCCACGTAACAAGCAGACCCACTCTGCGAAATACATTATTGAATGATTTTGTTGTATAAATGTATCATAAAAATACAGATACCAAGATGGCGCTTATATCACCAGGTGACATCATCTCATGGGATCGCTGTTATATAAGCAATCAGTCCATACTTGAGAAGGTTTGCCATGCACGGCTGTATTGATTATTCTGCTATGGTGAATAATTTCACACACACACACACACACACACACACACACACACACACACACACGTCAAATTTATCAAATGACACCCACAATGTAAACGCAACTGGGTTTTTTTTTCCGTCAATTATGGTAACACAACGTTCTAAAATGTAAATTTATACACGTACTTCCTCAGCTTAAGGCCTGAGAAGTGTCTGGTTTGAAGAAAAAAGTCGATGAAACAAGAGAGTGCAGCAATTCCCATGAGGATCTAGAAAAAAAAAACATGGCTGTTCGTTATTTGGGGTTTGTACCTAGAAGGAAGGCACAGATGCCCTCCCTTGTCTTTTTCCAGAGGTAATGCACAGTGTACCCCTCAGACTTCCTGATCCTGGACCCTAGGTGTACCCCTCCCACCAGTTTCATGCCAGTGGCCCATCTTTTTTCTTTTCTTTTGACATACATGAAAGTCACAGGTAACTTGGCTAAGTTTCTTCTACACACCACCTTTTAAAAAAATGTGTCTTCATCATTAAAAACATTTACTAATTTCTTCAATTTGCTATGCCTCCAAGTTTTACTTATTTGTTCGCTTGAGACATGATCTATATACCTCAGGCTGGCCTTGAACTCACTTTTGAACCAAGGATGGCTTTGAACTTATGGTCCCCTCTTTCTACCTCCTGAGTGCCAACATTGTAGATAGGCATGAGGCACTACAGTAGGATTTTGTGGTGCCATAGAACAAGCACGGTAAGCATTCTACAGGATGAGTTCCCTCCCAGCCTGATGCTAGGATTTGTTTGAGAGTGATTTGAGGAAAGTCACAGTGCAGCAGAAAACACCTTACCATAGCAGTTAAGTAGGGCTTCGGCAATGTGCGTCTAGCCTTATAAGCAAAGTATATGCCGCCTCCGAGGAACACACAGGAGAACAGGCTGTTGAACATATCCTGAAAGTGAGAGAGAGAAGCTGGTCTCAGACAGCTGTGCCCCATTCACCCTGGAACCAGCACTGTCCCCTCCATGGAGAAAAAGAAGAAAAGGAGACCAAGGAAATGGAACGGAAAGACAAGAAGTAAATTTTACACTCGGGATTCTTTAAGCATTTGACAAAAACAACATTTCAAATAAGTGGAGAAAAGATGAATTAAGTAATAAAAGAATAACAGGGTCATGGTGTTGAAAAATGATTTAGTTAATGATTAGGATATTAATGCAGAAGCCTTGCTTCATGGTGCACCCCCAAGTCACTCAAACGGATCAAATGACTTAAATTCAGCAAATGATAAGCTACCAGATTGAAAAAATATGTTTGTAGATAAGTCATCTTTCTTTGTACCTGTTCATCTGTTTGAGCTGTTTGTGTAAGTTACATTTTTCTAGTAAAAAAATTTAATTTCAACTTTCCTATATTTTAACAATTAAAGTTTACATTTTCTTCTTGGTCTTGTAAAGCTCATCTTTTTCTTTTGATATTTGCACCATTTTCCTTGTTTTTTCCTTTTTCTGGCTTGTCTATTTTTTTTTCCTTGCTCCCGCCCAAGAACCTAGATTTTTGTTCTTTTCCTCCATCTCCTCTGCCTATTCCTCCTCGTTCTCCTCTTCTTTTTTCTTCCTCCTCCTCCTCTTCCTCTTAATCCTGTGGATTCTTCCTCTTCTTCCTCTTCATCTTCTATCTCCTTCTCCTTTTCCTCCTCTTCCTTTTTTTTTTTTTTTTTTTTTTTTTTTTTTTTTTTTTTTTTTTTTTTTGTTTTTTTTTTTGTTTTTCGAGACAAGGTTTCTTTGTGTAGCCCTGGCTGTCCTGGAACTCACTCTATAGATCAGGCTGGCCTCAAACTCAGAAATCCACCTGCCTCTGCCTCCCAAGTGCTGGGATTAAAGGCATGCGCCACCACCGCCCGGCTCTTCCTATTTTTTGACCTTGTGTTTCAGTGTAACCTGGTTGTCCTGGGACTCCCTGTGTAGACCAGGCTGGCCTCCCTGTGTAGACTAGATTGATCCATCTCCCTTTACATACCCAGTTCTGGAATTAAAGGTGTGGTCCACCAAACCTGCTAATTTTTACTTTTTTTTAACCCTCACTGTTGATCTTTGTTTCCTCATTCATCAGCTTTAGGATTACCTGGTGTGCTCTCTCCCGGATCTGAAGCCTGAAGCAGGCACCCGCCCGGTCTGCTTCTGGGGGCACCGGATCCCTCCTGACCCACCCTAGAGGGTGCAAGGAACCCAGAACAGTAGAGAATTGTATATTGCAGAATACACAGCCTTGGTGTATCTACTCATCAAGTAAAACGAGCGGACCTATTCAAACCTCCGGTGTCTGGGAATTCCATCTGGATGCAGTGAAGACACAGCGTCAGAAGCTTATCAATTTACTCTTCCCCCCACCCCTCTTCTAATATCTCAACGCCCGTAATCAGCTTGAAGAAGTTAAAGAAGAGTCAGCACCCCTATTCCCCGGGCTTGGGGACTAAGGTGGTTAATATGGGGCTGTCTCTGGGGGAAAGTAGTGATTTTGTTGGAACAGGGAGGATTAGCTAGGATTTATGGCATAGCCATAACCTATTGGTAGAAATCTGTATAATTTAGTATCAAGATGAAGTTATAATTTCTTAAATGGTACAAAATTCACTTGGATTTCAAATTTAAAGTTTTCATGGGTATAAGCTTCTTATTGATATGAAAGTGAAATGAATATTGATACTCTCATGGGCATTGTGCCTGTATAACACATTTAGAAATACAAGGCTTAGACCCAGTCCTTCTTTAACTTTTTTAACTGACTTGGGATGATTAGCCTGTGAGTTAAGGGACTATAGCAAATTCATGACTTTGAGTTTATTGTTAGGGTGTTTTCTATATTTTATTTAGAAATATCTGAGAGAAGATAACAGACAACAGTCCAGGTTACCTTACAAGGATAGTTGGATTTCAAAACGTCAGAAATCCACAGAATTGATGTCACAAATATTTCTATATTAATGTTCATTTTGATTAGAGACCTGTCTGCTCCTGACAGCTTCCTGTCTTGAATTCTAAGAAGAAATTGAGCATCCTTGGAGTTATTCCAGTTGTGGTGAGACAGCCACTAGGCAAGAATTGCTTCTCTCCATCTACAGACAAATACTGTCCAGAAAAGGACACACTTGCAGAATAGTCGACTGATTATATCTGCCTAGACAGAGTAACCAGCCCTTAATAATTCTGCAGCACTAAAATCTGTCAGATGAGCTTGGGCCAGAAGGCTGAAGATTTGATGCTCCAATGTTCGGTAGTATAGGGGTTGTCCAGGTGTGCAGCGGTCTCTATAAATTGGCTAAGTTTTAGAAGCTATGCTTATTGCTTCCCATACAGTTAATTTAGTCATTCTGGATTTCTGACGGCGTTGAAGACCTATAGACTCATAGCCAATCCAGGCTATTTACCTTGAGAGAAAAGATCTGAGTGGAGGGTTCTCAGCTGACATTTATTCTAAAGCCAAGAAAAAGCCAGGTTCAAAACTAAGTGTTCTAGTCAAGAGAGACGGCAGAGGTTCTGGTTAGTCAACAAAAGGATGGACTGGGTATTAAGACTATCTTGTACCTCACTGGTACAAATAGGAATAATTATGCTCTAGATGTATTCTGAGAGAAAAGCTTTATTTTAACAGGAAGAGTAATATGTAGGAGGAGCTAAGGGGAAAGGAGCACCGAGAGGAAAAGATGGAGTAAGGAGAGGAGAAGATGAAGTAGATGAGAAGCTCGGTAATGAGAGAGAAAGAGAGAGGGGGCATGGAAGCAGAAGTTCACGTGTCTCCACTAGTCAAAGATAGTTTACATAGCTAGGTTGGGTATTAGGTTACACTTCTGATTGAGCATTACCATACTTATAAAGCCCTTCATTAACATTTAAAAAAATTGTATAAAAGCCAAATGGAAAAGGGGGGGCACGGGATAGGGGTTTCTGGGCAGGGGAAATGGAGAAAGGGATTGGCATCTGAAATGTAAATAAAATATCCAATAAAAAAAAAATAAAATAAAATAAAAAAAGAATTACCTGGTGTTTGTTTGTTTGTTTGTTTGTTTGTTTACTGTTTTGTTTTCGATAGGGTCTCATGCCTCCCTGGCTAGCCTCAAAATCATTGTGTAGACAAGGCTGATCTCCCAGCTTCCCCTCATGAGTGCTAAGATTGTAGAAATACACAACTGCATCCAGTTCATGCAGTGCTGAGGATCAAATGCACTAATGTGCTCGTCAGGCAAGTACCGCACTAACACCTACACTGTCAGATCCAGTGCCTCAGGCGTGTCTTTAATCCACTGTTCTGTTTCATCTTGGTATTTCCTTCATACAGACTCTTGATTTTATTTTTTCTTTTGAGACATGGTCTCATGTTGGACAGACATGCATAGGTAATAATCTAGCAATCTGGGATGTATTTTGATTTGGTTATGTATACATTTCTATTCTGTGTTTTTAAAAACTTATGATTGTATCTTACGTGCATGTTTTTCCTGTGTGTATGTCTGTGTACCAGGTGCATGCCTGGTGCCTACAGGGTCCAGAAAAGAGTGCCAAACACCCTGGAACTGAAGTTAAGTATGGTTGTAAACTGCCATGTGCTGGGAATTGAATCCTAGCCCTCTGGAAGATCAGTCCATGTTTTTAACTATTGAGCTAACCACTCAGCCATTTCTCTAGCCTTATACATCCCTCTTTTAACAATGACATTCTAGGACTCACTTGCGTGTAGTATGCATACACAGTCCTCTCTGAACAAAGCACCTAGAAACCTGTTAGCAACCTAGAACCACTTCATGCATCAAAGTGCTAATGGAATAATCTTCTCCTTTCCTATTAATGACTTGGACAATTTCTACTTTAACTTATTCAGTATTATGGAGAGGGATATGGAAGGTAGAAGGGCTAAATCCAGCCTAAACCTTTTTTGGTTGAGTGTGTAATAAGCCAAAACTGAGTGTTCAAGATATAATTTTAGGAAGAATCTTGTATTTCCCATGTAATGAGTATGCACACTTGGGGTTGCATGTGACTGAAATCAGATGTGCTGTGTGTACATGTTCTCCGAGCAAGTGCTTACATAGCCCAAGAGTACTAGTCAAACTAGAGACCCACCCAAATTACTACCTTTGTAACTGAAATCCTCCCCGACTTGAACCCCTTAAAAGGAAGTCTCAAATGATAACTGAAATAAACCCCAAAGGATAACTTAACTGGAGTCTTGATAACCTCCGCTCAAGTAGCAGCTGCCAGTCTTGAAAGCGTATGTCCCTGTTCGATGCTTTCACTTTGGATAGAGATTACTCCCTATTTTGCAGCCTCTGTAGGCTTGAGTAAAAGGCCAAGAATTTAAAAACATCTTAACCATATACTTCCACCACTAGTAACAGTGTAGCCCAGGCTAACCTCAAACTTGCTATGTGGCTAAGGTTAGCTTTCAACCTTCCTTTCTTGTTCTTGTTCTTGTTTTCAAAACTGGGTTTTCTTGTGTATCAATGGATCTCCTGGAACTTACTCTCTAGACCAGGCTGACCTCAGATTCAGAGATCTGCATGCATCTGAATCCGCAGTGCTGGGATTAAAGGCATGTGCTCCCACCACTGCCCAGTGTCATAGACTTAGTTTTTGTCTGCAGTTCTTTAAGCAGAATTAATTATTTCCTGACACCTCAGCTCATCTATAATCTTGGAGTGTCAGAATTCTAGCCTTCCAATGTGTTGTGTTTTATTTTTTTTTTTAATGCAGAATTTTTGCTGTGTGTTCAGCATAGCCTTGAACTCAACCTTCCTGTCTTGATTTTGAGTGTTAGGATTATAGACATACACTATCAAACACTTCCTATGTTTGACACATTTGATTCTTAGTTTGGGGAACTTTTAAAAGGTCAAATGTATGACAAATCTCTTTGTGCTGTGTCTGTGGCTCTGTATTTATTTCTGTTATGAGTTCTAAAGATGCAATGACAATATCATCAGCACAGAGCATACGTTTTCTAGGCTCTGGGCAGCAAAAATTCAAATTCCATGCCACTTTGGAGGCAGAGATGGATAGAGAAAGAAATCAAGCCATCCTGGTCTACAGAGTGAGTTCCAGAAGAGCCAGGGCTACACAGAGAAACCCTGTCTTGAAAAACAAATCACAAAACAAAACAAAAGAGCCCAAATCTGTATAAGGGAAGGGCTTTAGCTTTCCAATCCTCCAAGAGAGCCCTCCCCACACCACTACCATAGGTCAGGTACAGATCAATGTTTCTTTCTTCTTTGTGTTAGCAAAATGTTATGTCTACCTATTCCATCTTTCTCACAGATGCAAGATTCTCAGGGTGCTGCTTTAATTTCCTAGGTCTCTGCTTGGCTTTGGCTTTGGCTTACTTAAGGATATATACTGACTAGTTTTATGTCAATTTGATACAAGCTGGAGTGATCGGAGAACAGAGCCTCCATTGAGAAAATGCCTTTAGAAGATCCAACTCTAAGACATTTTCTCAATCGGTGATCTTTGGGGAAGGGCCCAGCCCATTGTGGGTGGTGCCATTCTTGGGCTAGTGGTCCTGGTTCTTTACAAAAACAGGCTGAGCATGCCATGGGCTACAAGCAAGCAAGCAAGCAAGCAATCTCCTCCAGGTCGCTGTCCTGTTTGAATTCCTGTCCTGACTTCCCTTGATAATGAACTGTGATGTGGAAGCATAAGCTGAATGAACTCTTTCCTCCACAAGTTGCTTTGTTTATGATGTTTTGTCTCAGCATTAGAATCCACACTGAGACAGGCCTTACCTCCTTGTCTGAGAGTATTTGAAAATCTTATCTCAAGCTCCTGAGATGGTACCTCAGGGGTCCACACCACACCGTCAGTCTGTCATCAACGCGCCTGTTCACGGTCTCTAGAACCTCTTCACCCTCCCTGGATTCTCCCCTCTTCTTTCTCCTCCTCCTCTCCTCTCCTCCCTCCCTTTTCCCATTCCTCCCACACATTTCCTTTCCTTCCTTCCTTTCTTCCAGCTTAACTATTTAGTTAAAGCAATGTTGGTTGCACTTCTACACTATTTTTGGTATGTATGGGAGAACTGACTTGCACAGATTGGTGGTCTTTGCTTTTTACTAGACTGAAGGAATCTCCTCAGCTCCTTCACTAAGCAAAGGGCTCTGTCTTTTTACTTTGTCTTCTATGCATTCTGCTTTTGCAGGTCCTCGTTTGCTTTCTTTTCTCTTTGCCGTCTGTACTGGTGGTCTTCCTGAGGACTGATGAATCCCTAGACACTAACAGCTTTTAACAAGAGGGCAGGATAGACAGGTAGTTATGGATAACAGAAGCATGCTCCATTATATCTGAATCTTTCTTTTCCTTTCTGTGTCCTAGTTGGGTGACCCCAAGGGTGAGTTGTTTGTAATGAACAAGGTGAGTTGGAACGTAATGTGTTCATTGGTCAGGAGGGACTTAGGTGGGTGGACTCAATGATTCCATAAGTGATGTGAGGGAATTCAGGTCCTGAGACCTAAGACACAATGACAAGTAGTTTCCATGTCATCAATCTCAATAGAAGTTGTTGCCGTCTCCTGTGGTACAGATACGAGAGCAGAGGAATGAACACTGAGATTACCCACCTTAGCCTCATTCACTGGATGACTGTTTTAGATAAATCATGCTTCTGAAGAATTCTTTATATTCAGAGACCTGACACTTTTTTTCCTTCACACGATTGACATTTCCTTCGTTTTACTGTACAGGTGTACGCAGAGCCTGATTTTCTTTTTGGAATCCTAGGATGACATCCCAATGACACATATACCAGCATTATCAGACATGGCTGGTTGCTATGCCTTCCCTGCTGTTTCTGAGGATAGCAAAGCCTTTGGTTCTTCTCTCTTTGACCAAATGCAGATAGATTTTGGGAGCATCTCCCACCTGGCTTCCCCTCTCCAACCCAGCTTCCCAACCTGAGCACCAGTAGAGGAGGTGAAGTTGTCTGTTTTCCAGTTAGAATGTGACTTAAATCACCTTACCCACAGTCTTTACTTACCGTCATAGGCCAGAAGATGAAGGGAATGTATCGACTGATGGCAAGGGTGTAAAGGAAGATGAAGAATATGTAAATTGCCGTTTCCATACTTAGGACCAGGACCAGGATGGGATGTGGAAGCATTGATTCAAAGTAGTCTAGTGCAAGGATCATGCAGACCTGAGTGGAAAAAAATAGATACACCTGAGGTGTCGCAAGAGTTCTCCCCTACTTCTGAAGACCTATCCCATCCCTACAACACCGCGATTCCAAATCAGTATACCAAAGTCACAAGCTTTGACGGAGCATGTCCCATAATCCAGAATTCTTTATTGCTCTCTTTCAGTTCATACAGATAGCGTCGAAACCCTTTTTTGGGGATTGCGTCCTTGGGTCCTCCTCTGGGACGATAAGGAAACCTTACTGCCATGGTTGTTAGCAGCAGTTCTCAGCTTCCTACCGCCCGGCCTTGCCTGCAGTCCCTGAACAGGTCCAGCTCAAGAGAGAGTCTGGTGTCTCCTGACCTGTTCGAGGGTGGCTCTCAACTGACCACTGGGACTGCAGAATTCCAACGCTTGCTCTTGATGGGCGCGCGAGCCCGCCTCATCTAGTGGAGCAGCAGGAGCTCCTCCAGCCCACAGGAACCAGACACTCCCACCCTCTGTGCACCAGCATTCACTGAGTCCCATTGATCCTAGCGAGGTCTTCCTTGAAAAGGAATCCCAGGTTTGTGGCTGTTGCTCCCACTCCCTGGGGTCCTTTCCTTCCCGACCTCCTGGGGCAGCCTTGTGGAGCAAGTGGAAGTGTAACGCGCGACTTTTACAGAAGGGCACATGAGAAAGCAGAAGTGTTGCCAACTTAGAAGCCCTGCCTTTAGGGTCACACTCACGTGGGCGTGGGAGCTCCGTGATGGCCTGGTGGGAGTGATTATATGTGTGGGCACGATTTCGAGTCTCTCTCTGCCCAATGCTGCGGAGGGCTGGGGGACTTCAGCGCTGCTGCCGCATCGCTCCGGTGGCAGAGGGAGCATTTTTTGCTTTGTGCCTCATCTTTTCGGTAACCAACAATGCATCGATGACACACAAGACTGCTGCCGAGAGGCACAGGACCTGTCAGACACAGCACCGGTGGGAAGGGAAGGCCAGATTACTTCACAAGCTCAGCTTCATCTCTCATCCCTATTCTTATCCCACAAGGGCAGGAGCTGCAAGAGGCCTCTGGTCCCTCCCGGCCTCTATAGACCTGGTTTCTCTTTCCAAGAAAAGGGAGGCAGTGGCCTCTGCTGCCTATACTGGCCTGAACTTGACTAGCTATTGGATCAGATGTCCTCAGCTTCTGGGTCTCCACCCTTTGGGTAGCATGACCTTTTCACAGGGGTCGCCTAAGACTAACAGAAAGCACTGAGAGTCATATTACAATTCATAACAGTAGCAAAATTACAGTTATGAAGCAGCAACAGAAATCATTTTGTGTTTGGGGAGGGGGTCACCACAACATGAGGGACTGTATTAAAGGGTCCCAGTGTTAGGAAGGTTGAGGACCACTGTGTCAGATAATGACCTTTGCAGATCTGAGAGCCTAGCAGAGTCGAGGCTGGGATGATAACTGGTCTGGAGTTCTTCTTAACTAACTGGAAGGGACAGGTTTGAAATTCAGAAAATCCACCTGCAGAGTCTGTGAGGGGAAGGGCAAGCAAACCTGGCTAAGGCAAAAAGACATGGAGGTGAGCAGCTGCCAGGACAGGCAAGAAGAGATGGAGGCTGGGTGTGAGTGGGGACCCAGGCAGTACAGAACCAAGCTCAGTTGATGAGCTGTCAGACTGGGATCAGGGATTGTAGTGCCTGATATTCCAGCCATAAATGCTTCCCTCTGGGCTACTTGATGACAGTTTCCTAGGAAGTCTTGTTCTAGTCCCTGTGTGAGTTTCTCAGGGGAAAGGGCTCTTTTCCAAGAGCCCAACTCCAGCTTGGCACAATGCAGTGGGGTTGACAGTCACCAGTTATAAAACAAACTTCAGGAACTTAAACTCTTGTTTTAAGTTTCTTTCTCTCTATCTTTTTCTTCATTCTTCTTTCATATGTGTGTCTGTCTCTCTTTTTGTCTCTGTGTTTGTGTGTGTGTGTGTGTGTGTGTGTGTGTGTGTGTGTGTGTTCTTGTGCATGACACAGCATGTGTGAAGGTTAGAGACATCAGGAAGAAGTTGACTTTCTCCTTCCATTGTTTGGATCTCAGGGCTTGAACTCAGAACATCGTGCTTAGTGGCCGGTATCACTGTCTCAAACTGTTTTCTTCTCTTGATTAACTTTGCCCACATTGTTAAACTTGAACCAAGTCCCGTCTCCTTACTCTTCCCATTCTTCGATCATTTGATTGGCTGCTTCTTGCATCCTTCCTTTTGATAAGGATTTAGGCTCAGTTTATCTAAGCCTTGTGAATCAGGAAAAAGTACCTAACCTCAGTCTAAAGACATTGGGTGTCTGTAAACCTGAAAGTTCAAAGATTAAGTCAGAGAGTTTGTAACTTAATTGTTATTGGCAGAATGATGCCCTAGCATGCACAAGACCCTGGTTCGGATGCCCAGCGCTGCTTAAACCAAGGGTGGTGGTGCATACCTGCCATCCAGCATGGGGGAGGAAGGACTTGAAGCAGGAGAATCAGAAGTTGAAGGTTATCCTTGACCACAGAGCAAGTTAGAGGCTGGGCTAGATTAGATTCCTTACTTACAAAGCAACAAGGAACATGGCAGGGATGACTCCACAGGTGCGGGATATACACAAGGTTGTTCCACCCAGACAGAACCCCTTCCTCCTTGAACAAGCTTAGCGACTCAAGTCTGACCTCCTCCCTTGCCTCTTCTTCTATGTCTGTATCTGCAGTACCTGTCTATCTACTGCTCTGCTCCCAACCATGAGAGTCACGGACTCATCCCCTGCAGCTGTACGCCAGTCCCAAATCAAATGCTGTCTTTTGTACGTTCGCTTGGTCACGGTGTCTCTTCACAGCAGTGGAACGATAACTAGGACATCTATGTATCAGGAGGTTTTTTTTTTTTTCTTGCAATATTTTATACGTAGTGTATTTTGTTTATAAAAGTTGTTCTGTAGACTAAGAAACTTATTTGAAGAGAACATTTTAAAGTTGAGTTTCACGGATTTAGGGTTTGGGAAACTCGATATCATTTGAAGAAGTAACTCCAAGAAAGAAGGAAGTCTGGAGCAATGGCTCAGTGGGCAAGAGCACCGGCTGCTCTTGTTAAGGAATGGGGTTTGCTTCCCAGGATCCATGTGGAGGCTCACAGATGTCTTTAATTCCTGTTTTCGGGGATCCAATGTCTTCTTCTGACCTCCTCAGGCACTTGCATGGATGTACACACACACACACACACACACACACACACACACACACACACACTTGAAATAAGTTCTGTTAATGACGTCATGATGACTTTCCAGTTCCCTTTTCCAGGTCCTGAAATACTCATACTATTTTCTTCCTTTTTTTTTTTTCTCATACTATTTTCAATTAAAACGTTTGTATTACTTTATTTCTTTATTTGTGTGTGGATGTGGATGTACATGCGAGTGCCTTGGTGCATTTGTGGTGGCTGAAGCAGAAGTGTGTCCGTCTCTTCCATCCTACGTGGGGGACTGAACTTAAGTCACTAGACTTGGTGCAGATGCTGTTACTAAATCACCTCATTGGCCCTAGAACACTGACCGGCCTTATATAGAATCATGAACAACTCTACTTACCCCGCCAGTATAGCCCAGATCCTCTGTATTCTTTTCTCCAATGGCTAGCATGCCAACTATTCCAAGAAATACCATTGAAATGAGAGTGTTGATCAGATCCTGCAATGCAGAGTTGAGAACGGTCAACTTTGAATGAGAATGTAACTTCGAAACATTTAAGCTGGCCAGTTATCCAGTCTAGGCTGGACACTTCTGAATACTTCTTTTTGATTGACAGGGATCTTCAGGGATATAGCTATTATTTTTCAGAGATATGAGTTTGTATGATAAAAGGTATTGACTAGGACACTGTAGAAGTAGATTTAATTTCATAAGAACATTATGGAAGAGGTTAGTATTTCTATTGGCTGTTTTTTACTATATGCATGTTATAAATATACATACACACATATCTATGGAAATATATATATTACATATATAAAAATATATTATATGTATTACAGTTGAAGAAAACATGTGTGGCCTTTAATGTTAGGAAAAAATATATTAAGGGACTGAGGTAGGGCTTGGGAGCACAGGACTGTAATTCCAGCTCCTCAGGAGAATCTCAAGTTCAAGACCTGCCTGTGCCACAGAGTGATCTCAAGGCTAGATGCTGAGATCTTGTTTCAAAAGAAAGGGAGGGTGGGGGCTGGAGAGATGGCTCAGCGGTTAAGAGCACTGACTGCTCTTCCAGAGGTCCGGAGTTCAATTCCCAGCAACCACATGGTGGCTCACAACCATCTGTAATGGGATCTGATTCCCTCTTCTGGTGTGTCTGAGCTACAGTGTACTCATATAAATGAAATAAATCAATAATTAAAAGCAGGAAGAGGAGAGAGACAGAGAGAGAGAGAGAGAGAGAGAGAGAGAGAGAGAGAGAGAGAGAGAACAGTTGAAGAGATGGCTCTGTGGTAAACAGCACATGGTGCTTCTTATAGGGAACCTGGGTTGGGTTCCCAGCACCCATGTGGTGGCTCACAATTGGCAAACTCCTCAGACACATGAAAGAAAGAAATCTGTCTTAAGAGACAGATGCAGCTCAGTGATAGAGTACTGGCATGCAGCACACAGGCTATAAATTCAGTTGCCATGACCCCGCAAACAAACAAAGGTTGTGAGGTGTGGAAGAGAGCAGAGCCCTGACAGGATTGTTCCCAGTACAGTAGAGAATGGCCTAAGCTAGCTATTCAAATCCCTTATGGGGTGTGGGAGTTTGCTTTTCTTTTCTGGACCCTGTGTACTGGGTGTGTACTTGGTGTGAAGTACTACTGACTCTATGCTGCTGAAACTCTGGGAGGTAGGGGCCATCCTCACTGCTCCCCTTGAGAGAGGAGTCCAAGAGACCGTTCTGGGCTTTGGGTCGTTTCTCTCCTGGTACTAGTACACTGCTCTGTCTTGAACTTGTCTAGATAACTCATTGTCTTCCCGGAGGCTTATCCTTGGGGTTATGGGCAAAGCTTACATTTAAGGTGCAAAAATGAGTAACTTACAAGCAGAGGCCAGTGGATACAGGTCATCGTGTTCTGAAGGATTACCAAATAGATTATGGTGAAAAATAAAACAATGCAGGTTTCCTGGATCACGATGGCTACAAACATGTCCTGGGCACCGCCAATGATGAAACAAAACACCGATGTTGCAGTAAAACACTGCAAGGAAAGAACAGGTTTGTTCAATGCAAGCAGCTATTTGCCAGTAGCACATAGGAATGGGCAACATTTGTTACGTTTAGTTGTATGATACTGCAATGGTCTCTTTTTAAAAATGTGTTTGTGCATACATGTGTGTGTATATGCATGTCTGTATATATGTGTATATGCATGTGTATGTTCCTGTGTACATGTTTATGTGTGAGGGTTTGGGTATGCATGTAATATCAGAGGCCAACCTCGGGTATCAGGCCTCACTTGCCACGTTGTTTGGCACAGGGCCTCTTGCTGTTCCTGCCATGCCACCTACTCTGGGCTAGCTGGCCTACAAGCCTCTAGGCTACTCTCCTTTCTCCGCCTCCCATCTTACTGCAGGAAAGCTGGGATTGCACACTGCATCCTACCTCATCCAGCCTCTGAGTGGCTTCTGAGGATCTGACCTCACGAGGTCAGGCCTTGCACCAAGCACTTTTTCTTCAGAACCATCTTTCCAGCACATTCCTGGATTGTTTGCCATTGAGTATTTTCGTTTCAATATTGTTTTAAGTTAGTGCACTTATTTATTTTGTAGTACTGAGGAGTGAGCTCAGAGCCTGGCATATGCAGGTAAGCATTCTACTACTGAGTTACATTCCCAACCTTACTTAAAAGCAGTTTGGGAAATTAAATAATATGTGCAGATGTTAAGAAATATGCAAATAATAAAGACTGAACAAAAAACAGTAGTTGGTTTCTCAAGGGTTTCTCTGTATAGCCCTAGCTGTCTTCAAACTCCCTTTGTAGACCAGGCTAGCCTGGAACTCACAGAGATCCACCTGCCTCTGCCTCCCAAGTGCTGGGATTGAAGGCAGGCACCACCACAATCATTGGCCAAAGAAGTTCTTAAACTTCTTTCTTCTTCTCTCTCCACACCTAGTCCTCTGTGTTTATAAGATCTCCTTATGTGGCCCAGGCTGGCCTAAAATTCACTATTACAAGCTGGCCTCAAACTCTCAGAGATCTGCCTGCCTTTGCCTAAGCGCTGGGATTAGAGGTGACAGTCACCACTCCTAGCAGGTCTGTCTCCTGAGCAGAGATCACAACTATTGGTCTGCATTTCTAGAAGGAAATCCAAGTGTCTACTGGTAAATATAGAAGTAGACAGATGTTGATTTTGACTGGAATTCTGAGGTAGAACCCCAGTTGTTTTTGTTCCTGTCCAAACAGATTGTTACCTCAGTCAGTCCCTGAGAGATGCTTGGATTTCCACTAATTGTCATCTTTGTCATCTATTCTCAGATGTATTTGTATCTCTTCCCACTCTATTCTCTCATTTGTTTTTAATTTTAAAATGCTTTTTAAAATGCTCTCATGTGTGTGTGTGTGTGTGTGTGTGTGAGAGAGAGAGAGAGAGAGAGAGAGAGAGAGAGAGAGAGAGAGAGAG
>JANHMN010000018.1:28868846-28885479 GCA_030674055.1 Rhabdomys pumilio
TGAAGGTCCCTGGCTGATTGGTGTTCCGGGTACTGAAGGTCCCAGGCGGGATGGTGTTCCAGGTATTGAAGGTCCCCGGCTGATTGGTGTTCCGGGTACTGAAGGTCTCCTTTGAGGTGTAGCAGAGGCAACATACACCTGTGACTCCAAAGGAGAGGAAGCATCCAAGACTCGACGAGGTTGTGAAGTTGAGCGGCTGGACCCACGCCTGGTGGATGCAGGATTCATGGTGGGTTTCAAGCCTGATTATGTCAGGCTGGCCCTGCCCTCCAGTCGGCTGGGTAGCCGCAGGGCGATGGTCCTCTGGGGAACTGGCTTCAACGGCTGACAGCCTATCCCGCGTGCACCTGTTTTTCAGGGCTGCTGCCTAGCCTAGCATCTGCTGTCCTTGTTGGGCAAAGCCGCCTGGCCTAGCCTGAAAACTCAAGATCCAGTAAGCACAACCACAGCAGCTACTGCCAGCCAACCCAGAGAAAAGAGGTTCTGGAGTTATTTAGTGGGTATACCTGGCCAGATTCCAACCCCGAGCCATACACCGTGAGGCTGGTCAAAGGCAGCAGGGTCCAGAAATCTGCGAAGTTCACACATCAGCTGAGAGTGTGTGATAAAACAGCATGACAAATGTCAACTTGGTAAGGAAAGGGTTGGTTTCACTTTACAGCTTGTGGTTCCTCCTCTAGGGAAATCAGAGCCAGAACTCCAGGCAGGAACCCAGAAGCAGGAGATGATGTAAAGACCTCAGAGAAGTGTACTCCACACAGTCAGCTGGGTCCTCCCAAATCAACCATCAGTCAAGAAAATGGACCAGAGGCCTGCCAATATGGAATGTTTACTGAGGTGCTTTCTCCTTTTCCAACCAACTCTAGCATGGGTCTAGTTGACATGAAACTAGCCGGTACTCACATTGAAACTGAAATGAGATCTGCAGAAAATATATGGAACTATAAAGAATTCGTTTAATAACTAGTAAAAGTGAGTACAAAAATATTATCCCTCATCTATGTCCTCAGCAGACTGTTTCTGATAAGGTTGTTGTGACCTTAACCGAAGATTCTGGCTCATAAGGGCACAATCAGCAATAGTCCATGTTACTGTCAGGAGACCAAACACCTGCAAACAGAGACACTGTCATCAGTTTCTGCCATGCAAATTCACAGTGATCTGCCCACTGGGTAGGGAGCCTGCTCTCTGTGCTACGGTCCACCATTAGACTGGGAACGGATGCTAGAGAGCATGGCTAAGTTTCCCCAACCCACCCACACTACAGGACAAGACAACTGCAGTGAGCAGAACTCACTACCCCTGAGGTGAAATGCAAGTTGCCTCTCCATCTTGATTTGCACCTGCATGGGTGCGTGCGCATGTCCCCGTGTATGTGTGTGTGAGCATGCGTGAGTTCTTTAAAGCCCTGCTGACCATATTTAGCTATCGCCCCCCACAGTTCTCTCTCCAGTGGTCAACTCTTTGCTTTTTCTATCACCAAACTTGTCTGGGGAAAGAGCTGGTGCTGGCAGCAGCTTGAGATTAAGTGCTGGGGACCATAGTTGTGATTCGACTTTTGTAGAAGTGGAGTGATAAGAATCTCCAGGGTGAAATTTCAAAGGCTGGGGGGCACCATTGGTGTAAGGCAGAGGAGTCTGAACAGGCCCAAGGAAAAGAAAATTGAGCTGAAGGGAAAGTAAGCAAACTGTAATTCCAGTGCCAGAGAGGAGTAGCATTTCTCTCTGTCTTCTAGGCTGGGCAGTATCCATTAACGGCTTATCTAGAGCTGGCTGCTTTCCCTTTACAGGTCATCGCTATAATAAAAGTTATTAATGAAATATTCTACGTTCTTTGGGGAAGAGAATAAAATCTCTGAAATTCAATGCATATTTTATAGACAGAGCTTGTCTCAAGCCATTTCCTCTGATAGGTGGCCACAGGGCTCCTGGTCACTCTGCTGGGGAACAATTCCACTTTGTCATCTTTTAAGCAATGAGTGGGTGAGAGAACAGATAAGCATATGAATTTGAGTCCTATGACTGGCTCATCTTTTAAAAGGTAGACAGATGGAACTGTCTTTAGAACAACTGGGGGGCGGGTGGTATTTCAGCATACCTCCTATCTAGACAACTTTGATAATCTCTCACGGAGTTGCTTAGTGCCTACAGGAGTCAAAACCTAGGGTTCTGACAGTCATGGCAGATCAAGGTAAGTTCTGTGTGTGCCTTGCTAAGGAAGAACAGGAAAGTAGCAAGGAAGACGCTTCTAAATCAGCTCTCTAGGTTAGAGCCTGGGAAAGTCAGATGACCAAATGTCAGGAGAAAACCAGGTAGAGGTACATTGCCATCTCTGCCCTCTTCCCTTTGGGCTTGCTTGCCAGGAGTAAGTCTGTCTAGGTCGGCCTGCTTCTCTTCAGGCAGGACTCAGAATAACTCTTGGTTCCCAAGGTTCCTACCATATCCCGTGCAGTAAGGAAATCTGTTACATTGCATCTGAAGAATTATGGGAATACTCTGTCTCACCTAACAGTCATATGGATGCTTTCAAAAGGAGAACTATGAAATGATCATGCTTCTTTTCTTGTTTAACATCAGGGTTTTCAGAGCTAAGAGTGGAAGCTGATTCTAGCAGATTCTCTCTGTCTCGTATAGCCGTGTAAGAAACATGCAGGAACATCTTTGTTTGGTGGATTCCAGTATGAAACCCTGTCTATTTATGCTAATCAGGGGATGTATTTGCTCACACAAACTATAAAGCCAGTAGGCACTGTAGGCCAGTCTAGGGTCATATCAGATTTCCAAATTAATTTGCATTTTGATCCAACTGGAAGAAACCTAAAAGACTTCCACTTACCCCTCCAAGGATTGTCATTGTTGAGGTTTCTGGGATTAGAGCCAACACAGACACAATAAGCATGGATACTGTTGCTACCATTGAGTTGATAACATCCTAAGAACACAGAATGGAGAAGTCAGCTTGCTATCAAAGACTGAGAACACAGCTCAGAGCCTAGCCGAGGTCTGGGTTAGGAGTTCCATGGGGTCTGTGGGGAATCAAGACCAACAGGTGTGAGCATCTCCCTAAAAAATTTAGGGAGATGCATTTTATTCAATTTTGCAGACATCAATGTCTTTTAGGAAACTAAAGTGTTACAGAAAATAATTCCATATATTTGTTCTACAGTTTATCTAGTGGGCATCTTACAACACATCAATTCATTTAATTATTTGAGAATATATATATATGTATATATGTATATATATATTCAAATATAAATATATTTTATTTGAGTACACACACATTCTCCTAACATAGATATAGATACAGGGAGAACTCATCTGGTTAGAAAAGAAATATAGCCAGGCAGTGGTGGTGCTCGCCTTTAATCCCAGCACTTGGGAGGCAGAGGCAGGTGGATTTCTGAGTTCGAGGCCAGCCTGGTCTACAGAGTGAGTTCCAGGACAGCCAGGGCTACACAGAGAAACCCTGTCTTGAAAAACAAAACAAAACAAAAAAGATATATAATTATGCAGAAGTTGTAGATTAGAGAGCGTCCCTTAGTAAACTGAAATGCGTATTTTTTTTTAATAGAAAATGTGAAAAAATTGCTATCAAATGACTTTGTTTCTAAGATGCCATTAATAAACATGAAGCCAAGCATGGTGGGTCATGCCTTTAATTCTAGCACACAGGAGTTTGAAGTCAGCCTGGTCTACATGGAGTCCCAGGCCAGCTAGTGCCACACAGTGAGACCCCACTTAAAAACAAACACACACACAAACAAACAGAAAACAACTCTCCCCTTCCCTACTGCAAACAGCACACATTTAAACTGGTCATTTCCTGGCTAGGCCCCGCCCACATTTGTCATGCAGTAGCTTGCCAATTGTTATTTCTTCTTATCAGTTCTCCAAAATGAAGCATTTTGAACAAGAGCAATTTAGACTTTTAGATTGATGTGTATTGTGGAAAAATAAATTGTCCCCAACATGGAATGGTCTATACATGCTTACAATAAGTAGGCAGAAAGAAATTAATGGAGAAATTGTAGATTCCAAAAGAAAAGTCGTTCATTAAGAGAAAAGAGGTTTGCTTCAAGGAAGGAAAAAAAGTTGCAGCAGACAATGAGACTGGTCACCTTGGGTCAACTCCCCTTAGCTGGATGCTTTGCTTCAGGGCAGCCGGCCCTCCCCCAGCCAGCAGCTGCAATAGCTAGGAGTTAGGCTGTAACTGGCTTGGTACAAAAGTGCTGTCCCAGGGAGTGCATAGAACTGTGGGGGTGGGGAGGGGATATGCTTATGTCTGAATACCTATGCTCCCTGGAGGAGCTTTAGAATATCCTGTTTGTTTATTTATTTGGGGTTTTGAGACAGAGTTTCAGGCTGTAGCCCAGGCTAGTCTGGTACTCATCCTGTAGCCAGGACAGATCTCCTGCTCAAGGCCTCCTGCTTCAGTCTTCTGCATGCTGACGTCATAGGTGTGAGCCTGCACACCCAGCCTGAAACCCTGTCTATCCATGGAAAGCTGGATATGCAGCCAGGCACTGTGGCATAGCCCTTTAACCCCAGCACTCAGGAGGCAGAGGCACACATATCCCTGGGAGTTCAAGGACATCTTGGTCTACATAGTTCTAGGACATAGTTCTAGAACTAGTGAGTTCTAGGACAGCCAGGGCTAGTGAGAGAGACCCTGGCAGAAAAGAAAACATAAGGAAACCCCCAACCTCCAAATATGCTGTGAAACAGGATGCAAACTTAATGACAAGAAAATGAAGGCTTCACAGTCGGTTTTAACCCGGAAGCCTTGGGTTCATTCAATCATTCATAATCTGTTGAGGGAATCTAGAAGGGAAGGGAGGTCTGGCCTACAGATTGTGTCAGGGCATCAGTATGAATGACAGATCTTAAGGAGGACAGACAGACTGGCATCTTCTCATCAGAGTCACTGGCTGTAGGACATTGATGTTTATCAGTCCCTTCTGCTCCTTACAGAGTTCCTGTGGTTCATGGCTGCTGCCTCCTTCGCTTTAGTGCTAGAGCGTCTGATCAAACTCCAACTCACCCTGCAGGGGCCCCATTACTGTTACCTCTGTGCTTGGAGCCTTGAGGGCAGAAAACTGGGAGCAGAGAAAGACAGAAAGGACAGATAGAGGGGAAGAGAGACTTCTCGAGTACGAGTGGGAACAGAGAACTAGGCAGAGATGGAGGAGCAGGGGTAGCAAGCAGTCCTCTTATATGCTGCTGCATATATTTGTGTGTATATATATAAAACCTTCGGGGGAAATCGTAGCATCTCTCAGACAGTGGCTGATATACTCAGCCGTTTGAACAGAAAGAAACCTGGGGTTCTACCTCCCTATTCCTGTCAAAATCAACATCGGTTTACTTCTATATTTACCAGTACTTGAATTTCCTTCTAGAAATAGACCAATAGTTGTAATCTCTCCTGAGAAGACAGACCTGCTAGGAGTGGTGACTGTCACCTTTAATCCCAGCACTTAGGAGACAAAGGCAGGCAGATCTCTGAGAGTTGGAGGTAGAAAGAAACTTAAAACAAGAGTTTAAGTTCCTGAAGTTTGTTTTATAACTGGTGACTGTTTGTCAACCCCACTGCATTGTGCCAAGCTGGAGTTGGGCTCTTGGAAAAGAGCCCTTTCCCCTGAGAAACTCACACAGGGACTAGAACAAGACTTCCTAGGAAACTGTCATCAAGTAGCCCAGAGGGAAGCATTTATGGCTGGAATATCAGGCACTACAATCCCTGATCCCAGTCTGACAGCTCATCAACTGAGCTTGGTTCTGTACTGCCTGGGTCCCCACTCACACCCAGCCTCCATCTCTTCTTGCCTGTCCTGGCAGCTGCTCACCTCCATGTCTTTTTGCCTTAGCCAGGTTTGCTTGCCCTTCCCCTCACAGACTCTGCAGGTGGGTTTTCTGAATTTCAAACCTGTCCCTTCCAGTTAGTTAAGAAGAACTCCAGACCAGTTATCATCCCAGCCTCGACTCTGCTAGGCTCTCAGATCTGCAAAGGTCATTATCTGACACAGTGGTCCTCAACCTTCCTAACACTGGGACCCTTTAATACAGTCCCTCATGTTGTGGTGACCCCCTCCCCAAACACAAAATGATTTCTGTTGCTGCTTCATAACTGTAATTTTGTTACTGTTAGGAATTGTAATATGACTCTCAGTGCTTTCTGTTAGTCTTAGGCAACCCCTGTGAAAAGGTCATGCTACCCAAAGGGTGGAGACCCAGAAGCTGAGGACATCTGATCCAATAGCTAGTCAAGTTCAGGCCAGTATAGGCAGCAGAGGCCACTGCCTCCCTTTTCTTGGAAAGAGAAACCAGGTCTATAGAGGCCAGGAGGGACCAGAGGCCTCTTGCAGCTCCTGCCCTTGTGGGACAAGAATAGGGATGAGAGATGAAGCTGAGCTTGTGAAGTAATCTGGCCTTCCCTTCCCACCGGTGCTGTGTCTGACAGGTCCTGTGCCTCTCGGCAGCAGTCCTGTGTGTCATCGATGCATTGTTGGTTACCGAAAAGATGAGGCACAAAGCAAAAAATGCTCCCTCTGCCACCGGAGCGATGCGGCAGCAGCGCTGAAGTCCCCCAGCCCTCCGCAGCATTGGGCAGAGAGAGACTCGAGATCGTGCCCACACATATAATCACTCCCACCAGGCCATCACGGAGCTCCCACGCCCACGTGAGTGTGACCCTAAAGGCAGGGCTTCTAAGTTGGCAACACTTCTGCTTTCTCATGTGGCCTTCTGTAAAAGTCGCGCATTACACTTCCACTTGCTCCACAAGGCTGCCCCAGGAGGTCGAGAAGGAAAGGACCCCAGGGAGTGGGAGCAACAGCTACAAACCCAGGACTCCTTTTCAAGGAAGTCCTCCCTAGAATCAGTGGGGCTCAGTGAACGCTGGTGCACAGAGGGTGGGAGTGTCTGGTTCCTGTGGGCTGGAGGAGCTCCTGCTGCTCCACTAGATGAGGCGGGCTCGCGCGCCCATCAAGAGCAAGCGTTGGAATTCTGCAGTCCCAGTGGTCAGTTGAGAGCCACCCTTGAACAGGTCAGGAGACACCAGGCTCTCTCTTGAGCTGGACCTGTTCAGGGACTGCAGGCAAGGCCGGGCGGTAGGAAGCTGAGAACTGCTGCTAACAACCATGGCAGATCAAAAAGGCCGGCCAGCTGGCAAGAGGGGCAAGGAAGATAGAAAAGGGTTTCGAGGATACAAGTGGGAATTCAAAGACAGCAATAAAGACTTCTGGATGCAGGGACATGCAGAGACCAAGTTTCTGAGTTTGGTAAACTGGATTGGACTGGCAGAGGTGTCTGGTTGGGGTGGGGGTGGGTTTCCTCAAAAGCAGAGGAGAACTCTTGCGACACCTCAGGTGTGTGTATTTTTTCCATCCAGATCTGCATAATGGTTGCACTGATCTGTTTCCAAAGAGTGGCCACGCACCCCATGCTGATCCTGATCCTCACAATGGAACTGTCAATACTTTCTTTCTTCTTTTTTCTCTACTCCTTTGCCATCAACCGATACATCCCCTTCGTCTTCTGGCCTATGATGGTAAGTAAAAACTATAGGAAGGTTATGTGAGTCACATTCTAACAACTGGAAAACAGACAACCTCACCTCCTCTACTGGTGCTCAGGTTGGGAAGCTGGGTTGGAGAGGGGAAGCCAGGCGGGAGATGCTCCCAAAATCTATCTGCATTTGGTCAAAGAGAGAAGAACCAAAGGCTTTGCTATCCTCAGAAACAGCGGGGAAGGCATAGCAACCAGCCATGTCTGATAATGCTGGTATATGTGTCATTGGGATGTCATCCTAGGATTCCAAAAAGAAAATCAGGCTCTGCGTACACCTGTACAGTAAAACGAAGGAAATGTCAATCATGTGAGAAAAAAAAAGTGTCAGGTCACCACCCCAGTCATTCCTTGAGGTTCCTTTCAGTTATTATCCGAGACTTCCTTTATGAGGTTCAAGTGCAGGAGGATTTCGGGTACAATGGGAGTAATTTGGGTGGTTCTCTGTTTTGACTAGCAGGCTTAGATTATGTAAGCACTTGCTCTCAGGGCATGTTCCTTCCCACAATTCATCTGATTTTAATCATATGCAACCCCAATTACACATAGTCCTTAGATGGGAAATACATACGGCATGTAGTTTTTTTGTTAAAATTTTGCTTTTTTTTTTTTTTAATTCTTTGTCTTTATATTCTTATCTAGCTGCTTTGTTAGGAGATTCTTCGGTTATCTGCCTCCTAACAAAATCCTCTCTAGCTTAACTCAGCTTCTTCTATTTCAGCGGTCATCAGTTGTCTTCTCTGACTCTTTTGTCTCCTGGGCCCTTCTTCTGCCACTACTATTTCTCTCTCCAACTTGCCTCTCACTCCTCTGTTAGCTTCTTCTCCCTTTTATATCCACTCCTGATCCCAGAAGTCCAAGAGCCAATTATCACTGAAGAGTATAGGGCCATTTAAAGAGCCAGGCACATAAAATATTTCATACTACATTCCCTCCAGTTCCATTCATTTTAGCTATTATGCAGTTTTGATGCTGCTTCTCATTTCTTCCCAGCATCTTTTCCAAGGTCCTCAGGTGTCTGATATGATTTCTGTTTTCTCAGGGAGCATATCCACAACTGAGAGAAGAACCTGACAGTCATGCTTCCCTTTCCTGTCATTTGGGGACTGCTTCTCAGATCTTTTTTACTCCTGGACTGTCTTATTTTCTAGCATCTTGCTTTTTGGACTTCCTCTCTTAATCTCTGTCCCCAGCTCTGTGAACCTTTGGCTTGTAGTCCTTATCTGGGTGTGCATAGTCTGTCTTAAAGACCTGCTCATAGGCCCATGGTTGCTCTGCATCGTGAATGGCTCTGTATACCTGGAGTTCAAAGTCCTGGGTCATAGGCCAGTCAGTGGTGAGGTGCTGAACAATTCTTGTCCAGGCTTTTCTGCCTGGGAGGGGAAGCAGTGGCTGCTCAGGCTCTCATCTTTGCTCTTTTTGGGCAATTGGCAAAGTTTTTGGAAGAGGTCTCCTGCTCAACTCTGAGCTTTGTTAGTTTGATGGTATCCACGGCTTTTCATTTCCTGTTGAAACAAACAAATCTCGAATCCCAGACTTCCATTCTGATGTTAACTCATCCTTATAGGATATAGGCCAACTTAATTCCACGGTTTGGTCTATAACCAGTGTCTCTCAGCTACTGTTGTTCTTCTCCTTACTGTTCAGAAAATTTAAAGTTAACAAAGCACTATTTTAGCCAGTCCCTGGGGGGATGGGGGAGTCTTTATTCTTCCTTTTTGTTTTATAAGTATTTCTTTTTGGATGCAATTAGATTTCTCCATAATTACTTGTCCTGTAGGATTGTGTGGTGACATGGTTACAGTTGGCTTCTGTAGCCACCACCCCTTCTATTTCAATGTCATTTAATGGTGGCTTTAATTTTGGCATTTGATCATGACCAACTGTTAGCCAGAACACACTTTTCCAGTACTTCCGACCCCTCTTGGTCTTTCTTCTGGAACACCTTTGCCTTTGATATAGGGAAACAGCAACAGCTGAGCAACCCCACCTCTCTTAACTTCCACCTCTCTTTTTACATAAGCCATTATTTTAATTTCTCCTTTAAAATCTTTATAATTCCTGAAAGCTGGGGAAGTCAAACTGCTCCTTTCCCAAAACCATTCCTACTGTCCCTGAGGGCAAAGGACCATAAGCTCCAGTAGATAATTTATAACATAACAATTCTGGGGATAGTGTAAGGTATTATCTGTGGCCAAGTCTAGAACAGCACTGCCTGTAGTAACACGCATTAGATCCGCAATACTTAGTTGAGGTTTTGGGTTGGTTTTTTGTTTTGTTTTGTTTTGTTTTGTTTTTTCTGCCTGCTTGTTAGTTCCTGGCTGACAAGAGGGAAACCGCTCATCCTTTTTACTGTGGTGCCTCAAGGTAGCCCCACCCCGATGTCATTTATCAACGGCAAGCCATTGCCTTGGCTATCTCTCTTGGACCTACGCTCATTGGTCCAATGGCAACCCTTGACATTTCATCACTGAAATTAAAACCTGGGCCTTCTTTTCTGATTTACATTTTGAAAAACCATTGCCCTTAGAGTTGCCTTGTTCACAATTTTGTTTCAAATGTCCATATTTCCCACAATCAAAGCACAGGGCCTTTTGATATCAGAACCCTCCAGCTATCGCTTGACTTATTTATTATATTAGCATGGTATATATTACAGCCAATATCATTTGTATTTATCCATCCATCTACAGGCACGGCCCATGCCTTCAGTGGCCTTACAACTTTTCTAGGCCTAACATTTGCATTTTCAAGTGCTAGGGTCTTCATCAATACCTGTCTTATGTCAGGGTCTGATATGATTTTACTTATTACTGAGATCCATCTTTGTAAAAATAAATAAATAAATAAATAAATAAATAAATAAATAAATCAGGGAAGGCTTCTCCTGAGCCTTGTATAATTTTTGTAAATGATGTGGATTTTTTTCCTGGCTCCTCAACTTTGTCCCAAGCTCTTAAAGTTGTTAAACCACATTATTATGATTGTGTCTTCAAGTTGAACCTGTTCTCGTCTATCAGCATAATAACCTTTCACCAACTGGCCCCTCACTGTTTTAATTCCTCTGGCTCTATTCCTGTGTTCCAAATTCCTGGCTTCTTCTCGCCACCATGACAACACTTGCAATTGAAGACAGCTGTTATCAATTCCCTCCAGTCTTGGAGAATAATAATTCTATTTTGAGTAGACCAATTATTTTGAGTTTGTTTCACATGAAGTAAGTGCATCTCATAAGACATCACAGGCTTCCTAAAATGATTTGGGTCTTTCATTTCTCTAAGATGCCATCCTATTTCATCATAAGCGTGTGCATTATCTTCACTAATAGGCATATGCTGTATAATACTGGAAATGCTGTTGGGGACTTTTTTTTAACCGAGTACTGCCTGTCCTCCAAAGATGCCGTGGATTTAACCCCATCTCACTTCATTGACTTGACCTCCTTTTGACATACTTCTCTCCATTCCTTCTACCTGGGGAAAACTCCCTCTTTCTGATTCAAGTCCTGGGAATGAATGTACTTGTCTTCTCTTTTCTTGATGTTCGTTTTTATTCCTAAGCTTCTCTATTTTCACCTATATTTTTTTTCCAGTTTCTCAATCAGTCTTCTCTCACTTTCCACTTGCATTTTTCTTTCCAGTTGCCTTGCCAGGGTTTTATGAACAAAATAGACCAAAATGAGGGAAAGGAAAGGAGTGGAAACCTGCTTCTAAAAACCATGCAGGAGGTGTCCCAACAACAGCTTCAGGAAACGCTCTGTACTTTTTCAAACAAAGTTTCCAACTCTTCTTATCCTGCCTTTAGCTTTATCATGCTTGAAATCAAGCTCCCCATTCTGCCTAGCCACAATGGTGACCACATGTCTTTTAATGTTTCTTTTTCCTTAAAACTGCCTGTCATATTGAGGGCTAATGTAGCTTTTTGTCAAAATGTTGCCTTTTGCTTTTAAATTCTTTTGTCTTTGTATTCTTATGTAGCTACTTTATTTGTGGGTTCTTTTATCTGTCTCCTAATATCTTCTGCTCAGGTAAGTTTCTCCTATTTCAAGTGCCACCCACCAACTGTCTTCTCGGTCAGCTAGTCCAACTTTCAGCTGTCTCTTATTTTCACTTTTCAAAATCTCTTCTCTGCCCCACACAATCTTCTTTCTCCTGCATCAACTGTTTTCTCTGACCCTAATCTTCTGTCTCCTGGACCCTACTTCTGCCTAGTACGACTACTCTCTCCAACTTCTCTCTCACTCCTCTCTCAACTTTTGTTGGCTTTTATCTCCACTCCTGTTCCCAGAAGTCCAAGAGTCAACTATCACTCAAGACCATGGGGTGGTGGTGGCACATGCCTTTAATCTCAGCACTTGGGAGGCAGAGGCAGGTGGATTTCTGAGTTCCAGGCCAGCCTGGTCTACAGAGTGAGTGCCAGGACAGCCAAGGCTATACAGAGAAACCCTGTCTCGAAAAACCAAAAAAAAAAAAAAAAAAAAAAAGATCACTGGGTTATTTAAAGGGCTAGGCACATAAAATATTTCATGCCATAACAGGATTCTTCCTAAAATTTCTCTTCAACACTCAGTTTTGGCTTATTGCCCATGCACCCAAAAACAGTTTAGGTCAGATAAGCCGTCCTACCTTCCATATCCCTCTCCATAATACTGAATACATTCAGGCAGAAATTGTCCAAGTCATTAATAGGAAAGGAGAAGATTATTCCATTAGCACTTTGATGTAGGCAGGGGTCCTAGGTTGCTAACAGGTTGCTAGGTGCTTCATTCAGAGAGGACTATGTATGCATACTACATGCAAGTGAGTCCTAGTATGTCATTGTTAAAAGAGGGATGTGTGGGGCTAGAGAAATGGCTGAGTGGTTAGCTCAGTGGTTCAAAACACAGACTGATCTTCTAGAAGACTAGGGTTCAGTTTCCAGCACATGGTAGTTCACAAGCATATTAACTGCAGTTCCAGGGGGTCTGGCATCTTCTTTTGGATCCTGCAGGTGCAAGGCATACACATGGTACACAGACACACACACAGGAAAAACATGCACATAAAATACATTTTTAAAAAACACAGAATAGGAATGTATACATAGCTCAAAGCAAAATGTGTCCTAGTTATTAAACTATTACCTATGCATGCCTGTCCACATGAGACCATGTCTCAAAAGAAAAAATAAAATCAAGAGTCTGTATGAAGGAAATACCAAGATAAAACAGAACAGGGGATTAAAGACACGCCTGAGGCACTGGATCTGACAGTGTAGGTGTTAGTGCACTACTTGTCTGACGTGCACATTAGTGCATTTGATCCTCAGCACTGCATAAACTGGATGCAGTTGTGTATTTCTACAATCTTAGCACTCATGAGGGGAAGCTGGGAGATCAGCCTTGTCTACATAATGATTTTGAGGCTAGCCAGGGAGGCATGAGACCCTATCGAAAACAAAACAGTAAACAAACAAACAAACAAACACCAGGTAATCCTAAAGCTGATGAATGAGGAAACAAAGATCAACAGTGAGGGTTAAAAAAGTAAAAATTAGCAGGCTTGGTGGACCACACCTTAAATTCCAGAACTCCAGAGGTAGAGGGAGATGGATCAGTCTAATCTATGCAGAGTCCCAGAACAACCAGGTTACATGAAAGACAAGGTCAAAAAGGAGGAAGAGGGGGAGAAGCAGGAGGAGAGAGAGGATGAAAAGAAAGAAGAAGAGGAAGAAGAGGAGGAGAAGGAAGAAGAGGAGGAAGAGGAGAAGAAAGAGGAAGCGGAGGAGAGAGAAGAGGAGGAGCAGGAAGAGGGAGAGGAGGAGGAGCAGGAGGAAGAGGAAAAGAACAAAAATCTATGTTCTTGGGCAGGGTGAGGAACAAGACAGACAACCCAGAAAAAGGAAAAAAAGAAAATAGTGCAAATATCAAAAGGAAGAAAAAAAAAAGAGCTTCAGATCACAAGGGAAGCATAAACTTTAATGCTAAAATATAGGAACGTTGAAATTTAATTTTTTTACTAGAAAAATATAACTTACAAAAACAGCTCAAATAAGCAGATGAACAGGTACACTGAAAGATGACTGTGGGGCTGTAGCTCACACATGGGCGTGGGTCCTATTGGGTTGTGTTGTGGTTCCCACGTATCTGCCACCCCAGGCGGCTGGAACAGCGGCTTGGGGAGCAGAAGCCCGGGAATTTAACTGAGTTTACTCCACGCAGCGCCCGGCAAAGCTGGACTTTGAGAAGCCACAGGGCTCTGCCCAGGCATGGAGAGGTCTCAGCCTGAAGTCCCGCAGGGGCAGAGTTCTTGGGTTGGAGGTCTCCGGGCAGAAGTGGCTGACCCGGAGACTGGTGGTCTCTGTCCTTGGGCTCCCAAGACTCGGGGGCATACGGACTGGACTGGCCAGCAGCCGAGAGGGGTAAGGCAGAGAAGTTCCGGTGTCGCCCCGAAGGATAGAGACTCTTGGTCACTGCAACTTGCTTGGCTGGGTCAAGGCTGGCTCAGCTAGCTTGTTTGAGTTGGCAGGCCTCTGTGGTGAGAACACAAAGAAGTCCTCCAGGCGGTAGATTAAGTGGTGGCGGAGGCCCCTCTATGGTTTTCCATGGCAGGACCCAAAGACGAGAGGAAGGTTTTAAAAGACTTATTGTCATGGCAGAAAGTAGATGTAGTTGTACCCCATACACTATGTCCTCAGGACTAGCCTGAGGTGAAATAAGTTTGTAAGGAGGAGGGTCTGGGAAGAAATGCTTAATTGGCTACGCCCTCTGGCCTTTAGGTACCTCATTAACATGGAGATCTCTTGGGGGTCTTCGACCTGTAGTCATGCCCTCTACCTGTGGAGGGACTGGTAGGGACGTTGCCCTACATTACTGAAAGGCACTGATCAATGGAGGTCTTCGTCCTCGTGTCAGGAGCCTGGAGTCTGGGAGAGTGGTGAAATGTATGCCATCCCTTGCAGGGATACCTGTTGGGTCTCTGGCAATCTCTAGCCAGTGCTCCACCAGAAACCATGCTGTCCTTTCACGGTCCCACAACTCCTCCTTTTTCTTTTGTTAAAGGAGGAGCATCACTGGAGTGACTGTATCATTTGTATTGAAAATTTTGGATGAGGTAGAAGTCAAAAGAAAACACCACACAGGTTGTAACGGGTAGCACAATTAAGTCACAGGGTAAGGAAAGTCGAGGGTGGGGGTTGGGAAGGCAAGGGATCACTGTCATGGGTTGTACAGTTTGAGGGTAATAACATCTGATTAATCTACATAGACATTATGTTTTCCTTACTAACATGTAAGTTTCCCCAAGTTCAGTAGCCATTTGACTTTGGCAAGAGAGTTCATCTGTAGCTGGAAGGTCTAGGTCTGTCTTACTAGAAGTCAGAGCATGTCTCTGGATCTCAGCGTGCATGTGTCTTGGGAGTCTTCAGTCAGATGAGGTGTCTGGAGGAAGGCAGCTTGGTGTCCCAGGAAGGTTCCAGGAGATGGCTTTCATTGTCTCTGCTGGATTTGTGGGAGCACCAGTAGGATAAACACAACAGGAGCAGCACCCCGGCAGGGGGATGTCTACAAAGGGTGGGTAGCAAGTATTAGGCTATTTGAGAACAAGAATGCCGCAGATGTCTTATCCGCAAACATATTTTTTTCAATCTGGTAGCTTATCGTTTGCTGAATTTAAGTCATTTGATCCGTTTGAGTGACTTGGGGGTGCACCATGAAGCAAGGCTTCTGCATTAATATCCTAATCATTAACTAAATCATTTTTCAACACCATGACCCTGTTATTCTTTTATTACTTAATTCATCTTTTCTCCACTTATTTGAAATGTTGTTTTTGTCAAATGCTTAAAGAATCCCGAGTGTAAAATTTACTTCTTGTCTTTCCGTTCCATTTCCTTGGTCTCCTTTTCTTCTTTCTCTCTTTTTAAAGGTTGTATAATATTCTGTATGATAGGGACTCCACCTTGAAAGCAGATGTTAGAATAAAAATAAATATAGGTATTTCTCACATTGAAAATAGAGACTAAAATGTTCAATAAAATGTTAGCACATCAAACCAAGCAGCATATCACAGCAACCTATCACAGAAAAGCATCATACATGTTACTGGTATAAAGATAGGTTTTGTCTTCAAAGTCTAGTAGTAGTAATTCTTCTTTTACTCTATTATATTTACAACAAAAATATTATAAATTTCAGGAAAACTATTTGGTAATGATCAATAATAATTTTTTAAAAAATTCTACCAAACTAGGCATCAAGGACACATCTGATCTAAATGAGAGGTGTCTACCCAACATTGCATTTCTTGGTGAAGCCTTTGTTTAGAAATCTTGCTGATTCAGTCTCTTATGGAACTGAAATCTGAGTATAATGTATCAAGAAAATCCAGGTGTGTGCAGATTGTGACAGGGAAACAAGGATTGCTCCCATGTTACATGAGTCTCTTCAGAGAAAACACAGAGGAATCTGCAGCCACAATTATCTGAATGAATGATTAAGGTTTCCAGGTCTGGAACAGCAGTGCTCCAGCATGCTGGCAGAGAATGAAGAGAAAATGTGACCTTAATACCATTCACGATCTACCCCGTGTCTGAGAATAAACCTGTCTGAAAGACAAGTTCAGCTTCACAGAAAGATTATGAAATTTGGTGAATGGATATCAAGGGGAAACCCTTGGCAGTTGGGAAATAGGCTGCAATCCCAAGTGTGAATTTATGACCGTAAAGATGGCAGAAACAACTGCCAAAAGGTGAACTCTGGTTCATAGACTGACAAGGCTGTTACACTCTTGAATTCACAACAGCTGTGGTTGTATACACACGATCTGGTCCAGGAACACCCCCCCCCCCGAAGATTCAGGGGCTCATGTCCAGACCTAAAAGATTTATATGTAGTCACAGGATTGATGCATAAACCACAGACATTTTCCTCAGTGTGTAGCCAATGGTAAGATGCCTTGCTTCTGTATATAAATCCCCACCCATGTTCCCAAAACAACCACAGTGGAACTCACTGGGGCTCAGGCATGCATTTGCACAGGAACACACACACACACACACACACACACACACACACACACACACACACA
>JANHMN010000018.1:28885489-28929081 GCA_030674055.1 Rhabdomys pumilio
ACACACACACACACACACACACACACACACACACACACACACACACAGGAAGGAGGAGCAGGTGAGGATCATTGGGAAGAGCAGAGTATCCAGAGTGGGAAGCACAAAGAGAAGGTGACAGACAGGGAGAAGGGCCTGAAACATGATTGAAATACTTTATATACATGGATGAAAATCCTGTGAAACCATAGTTATGTATAACTAACATGAGTTAATAAAAACATTACAAATAAAATTCTTTGGAAGAATGCATTTGCTCAGTCAAATGATTTATTCAGACATCTGATTTCTCACAAAGCTTTGGTACTTGCTGAGGAATTAACAAATGGAATTGTAACAAGTCAAATGTTTGTGAATTCACATCCTGAGACTGAGCCTTTGAGAAAGCAGTGAAGAGAAAACAGAAAACTTAAGGTTGGGACCCTGAGCTCAAACAACTATTAGTATCATTACAAGAAGAGATAGTAGCATCTTCTCTGGCTTGCTCCCCACCCACCTTCTCGTTTCTCCAATGAAAGGTCATATGAAGATAGAGAGGGAAGGGCAGCTGTCTCCAGCCAGGGAGAGGACTCTCAGCAGAAACCAGATTTCCTGGTCCATTGTTCTTGGTCGTCCCACCCCAAGAACTCTGAGAAGATAAACATCTGTTGTTTGAGCTACCCAGTCTATAACATTTTATAATGGTGAGCTGAGCAGACTAATGCAGAGGTTAGTCAGAGAATCCTGACTTCTATACATCCTGTGACTTGTATATGACAGAGGCAGCATTAAAGAAGACTAGGACAGGAGCTGGAGATGTGGCTAAGGAGTGTAGAGCACTGGCTGCTCCTGCAGGGAAGCTGTTTTAGGGTCCCAGCACCCAGGCAGCTCCCAGTGTGCTGTACTTGTAATCCCTGTGGAGCCAATGCTCTCTTCTGGCCTCCTTGGGCACTGAGCAGCTTTGTTGTGACGACATGCATACAGGCAGCACACTCATACACATAAAACGCTTTTCTTTTAAAAGACAGTTGGACAGCTTATTCAATGAGTGTACACAGAGGCATTGGCAGGGAGACTGCACATCCCACTAAAATTAAAAACAAATTAAAACTTAGATGGCCTAAGGTGGGGGGGAAAGTTATAGAAAACGGGACAATGGGTACAAATACATAGAAATTTGTGGGTTTTGCTTTGGTTTTTTATCCTCTTTATTATTTTATCATCACCGGCACATTCTGTATTGGGAGAAGAAAGGTTGTATGTGGTAAGGGAGTAGCAAATCCCCAAGGAATGTAAAGAAAAAAGCTGGGCAGTGGTGGCACATACCTTTAATCCCAGTACTTGGGAGGCAGAGGCAGGTGGATTTCTGAGTTTGAGGCCAGTCTGGTCTACAGAGTGAGTTCCAGGACAGCCAGAGCTACACAGAGAAACCCTGTCTTGAAAAACAAAACAAAACAAAACAACCAAAAACCAAAACCAAAACAAAACAAAAAGCAAAGCAAAACAAAAAAACAGAATGCAAAGAAAAAAAGTTGATGGAGGGGCAAGCCATCTGGGAAGGTGGTCCAGGGGCTGGGATGAAGATGGATCTGCAAGGTGCTCCCAGTGTTGAGTCAGAGTGAAAGAACCTCGTGCCAGCAACCCTGCTCATAAAAGCCCCTGAGAGGAGAGGACAGAAATGATGAAGAGAGGAACCCAACAGAGATGCCATGAAGTGGCCTGGCTATGCATTTATTTGCACGATTATTGCTGGGCACCAGATACCTGATTACATAGACAAGCTGGAGTCTCCTGTCTCCTGAGGGCTGTGCTAGTTGAGTTTAGACTTTGTGCTCCACTCCTAGAGGCCAGCAGGGAGTCACTGATTGATCTGCCTGGTCAGAAGCATATTTGCCTTTCTCTATTTGATGTTAAATGGTCAGAGACATTTGAAAACGGCTCCACAGAGGGGATAGTGCTGGTTCCAGGGTGAATGGGGCACAGCTGTCTGAGACCAGCTTCTCTCTCCCACTTTCAGGATTTCATGAATGACTTGTTCTCTACTGGCTTCCTCATATATGGCATAGTCTTTGCTTTTGATGCGAGACGAGAATTCCCAGAGCCCTACTTACTTGCTATGGTAAGGTGTTTTCTGCTGCACTGTGACTTTCCTCAAATTACTGTCAAGCAAATCCTAGCATCAGAATAGGAAAGAACTCATCCTGTAGAATGCTTACCGTGCTTGATCTATGGCACCACAAAATCCTACTGTAGTGCCTCATGCCTATCTACAATGTTGGCACTCAGGAGGTAGAAAGACGGGACCATAAGTTCAAAGCCATCCTTGGTTCAAAAGTGAGTTCAAGGCCAGCCTGGGGTATATAGACCATGTCTCAAGCGAACAAATAAATAAAACTTGGAGGCATAGCAAATTGAAGAAATTAATAAATGTTTTTAATGATGAAGACACATTTATTAAAGGTGGTGTATAGAAACTCAGCCAAGTTACCAGTGACCTTCATATATGTCAAAAGAAAAAAGATGGGCCACTGGCATGAAACTGGTGGGAGGGGTACACTTAGAGATCAGGAAGTTTGAGGGGTACACTGTGCAACACCTCCGAAAAAAGACAAGGGAGGGCATCTATGCCTTCCTTGTTGGTAAAAACCCCAAATAACAAACAGCCGTTTGTTTTCCTAGGTCTTCATGGCACTTGCCGCATTTCTAACTCTCATTGACCTGTGTCTTCAGAGGAGACACTTCAAAACCAGGAAGCTTCGAAGGTACGCTCTACTTGCCCCAGACAAGGATGGCAAGATGCCAGACCCGAAACTACTGGCAGACCTGGCAGCCAAAGAGGATGCTGAAGAAGAGCGAAAGAGGCAGGCAGCGAAGAAGGAACAGGAGAAGGCTGGGTAGTGACAGGTCGGGGACAGCTGCAAACCCTGCAGCCAGGCCTTTCTCCTCTGTCCCTTTGTCAGCTTTCCAGCAGAGTCCTCCATCAATAAACACATCCTGGAAAAGATATTTCCCTTTAAATGGATTTTATATGAGAAGTTGGACAGTATTTGTCCAACGCTCTTCACTCCACAGAAACTCCTGGAAATTGGGGTCCAATCTGGACCTGGAACCCAGAATTTTCCCCCACTCATGGACCAGAAGGCACAGTTTGGGGCTAACCAGAAATAATGACATTATTATATAAACTGATAATTCTCAAACTTATGAGCCAAAGGTCAAGCAACAAATGAAGGACCACAAAGCCAAAGGGTTATGCCTAACCCTCACTATTCTTACTCTGGATTTTAAAATGAACCCTAGTTAAAGTTCACTGGTCAGGATAGCAAATGACAACTGTCACTGTTTCAAGACTGAGCCAGGCTGGTTAGAGCAAACAAGGTAGGCACAAGAGGAGCCTGAGCGAAAATTCCTCAGAGCTGATCCTCCTTCTGACTTTCCCAACAATAAGGATGTAATATTTTACTTGTCCCGTCACTGTAACAATGTACCTGACCAGAAGCAACTTAAAAAAGAAAGGGCTACAGTTATGGCTTCCAGTTTGAGGGGAAACAATACATTGTGGCAAGAGAAGCACTTCACCAGGAGATAAGCCTCCCTCTGTCAGCATCCCACTCATAGTCAGAAAGCAGAAAGTGATGGATGGTGATATTCAATTGCTTTTGTCATTCTTTTGGTTTTGATTTTAGCCGGATCAGTTAGGATTGGTCCTCCTATTTCAGTTAACCTAATCTAGGAAGCCCCTCACAGACATGCCCAGAGATTTCTCTCCAAAGCATCAGAGAAGACAGATCAGAGCATAAACCCAACCTAGTATCCACCAGGCCATGGCCTAGTCATCTCTCAGTTTAGGCTTCCCAGGCCCTTCCTGCAAGTCCTACCTGTCCTAAACCAGTGGTTCTCAACTTTCCTGGCACTGCAACCCTTTAATACAGTTCCTCATGTTGTGGTGACACCCCCCCCCCAACCAAAAAATGATTTCGTGACTACCTCACAAATGTAATTTTGCTAGTGTTATGAATAATAATGTGAAGATACAATATGTAGGATATCTCATATTTAACCCCCAGAGGGATCAAAACCCACAAGTTGAAAATCATTGCCCTAGATGGTCTAGCCATCATAAAAGGGAATCATCTTCCTGAGGGAAAAGTGAAGACTCCAGCAGGCATCTAAGGAAGGAGATCTGTAAAGGGGAACCTGGAGTCCTAAGCCCAAAAAGGAGAAACAGACAAATGAGAGAAGGACCAGACTTTTGTCCTCTCAGGTGTGCATAACACAGGAGTTAGCTTTAGTTCCTTGTCTTGGGTACTCAAAAATGAAATCCGCAGACAAAGGCTACCTTTGGAAAGGCATTATTATAGAAAGAAATCTCAAGAACTGTGGTTAAAGCATCCCACTCTTACAGAGAACCTTAGTTAGGATGGCTAATGATTGTCTCTAACTCCGGCTCTGCAATCCAACTGTCTCTTCAGGTTTCTGCATGTAGCTACACTCACACACACATAACCAACACAGAAAACATAAATACACATAGTAAGCTTTTAACAAAACATAAAAGAAAAAAAAAAGCTTAAAGGTGAAAAGTTAAAGATTTGCAAAGGAGTTCTAGAGAGATGGTTCAGTGGTTAAGCGCACTGGCTGCTTTTCCAGGTGGCCTGGGTTCAGGTCTCAGCACCCATATGGTAGCTCACAAGCATCTGTTACTTTAGTTCCAAAGGATCTAGTGCCTCCTTCAGATCTCCATGGGCATTACACACACACACACACACACACACACACACACACACACACAGTACACATGTAGGTGAAATACCCATAAAGATTTTTAAAAGACTTTAAAAAAAATTTTTTTTTAAAGATTTATGGTAGAAAGCAGAGCTCCAGAAGACAAAACTCCAGAGGGAGCCTCAAGATAAAGAAGAGCACTGGGCCATGTGTCTAATAGCTTTTTCTAGGACTTATGGTGGAAAGCAAAGGCAGAAGTAGCTTCTATTGTGATTGAACAGTTCTCTGAGCATCTTCCTGTGAACCAACCATCCACATGCCCATATGCCACATATACATTGCTCGCCAGCTAGGAGAATGGGCCCACAAGAAGTCTATGTTCTAACATTTGCACATCCACTGGCCCTAGCTAGTATTGCTAGTTGTGCCATGAAGATCTTATGGGCCTCTGCCCTTGACTAGTTCTGCTAGATGCGAGACTGTATTCTGTGTGTTCCTGTGCTTGTATGACCAGTCTCTCTTTACCACGAGTCCTCCTCTTCAGTGTCTATAGAGAATGAACTTTCATCCCACCTCCCAGGACGTAGCTTTAGTTGCTCTTAGCTATCTCAAGTCTATGAGGTGATCTGGGGTGTTGTTTCTGGAATAGATGGAAAACTCTTGCTAGAAGACATTCTTAATTACAGTGTGATCAGTTATAGTTAGCTACATCAGAAACAGTATGGAAAGGGGCACCAGTACCCTGTGTATATTCCCCAAGTCAGGGAATTTTGGGAGGAATCAACGGGCCTATCTATACTGACTTTGTTCTCAGAGTCCTTATCTAGTCAGCTTGCCTATCTCAGACCCAGCTTCGGGGCCTTTCATTTCTTATCTCTACTGTCCTTGCTTCTCCGTTGTAACTCTCAACACTCTTTTGTTTTTAACAACATCTATTAATGTGTGTGTGTTGTCTTAGCAAGAATAGGGAGGTCAGAGGACATCTTGTGGGAGTTGGTTCTCTCCCTCTACCATGGGGATTCCAGATATCAAACACAGGTCCTCAGGCCTGACAACAGGCACCTTCACTGCTAAGCCATTTAGATGGCTCTGTCACATTTCTTTTAGCCCCAAATGTCTGTGGTATTTGTTTGTTTGTTTGTTTGTTTGTTTGTTTAGCATAACAAAACCAGTCAGGAAAATCTGGAGAACAGGCTGGGCCTTGGGTCCATGATACCTTTAGACTTCATCTTTTTTTTTTTTTTTTTTTCTCTTCGAGACAGGGTTTCTCTGTATAGCCTGGCTGTCCTGGAACTCACTCTGTAGATGAGGCTGGCCTCAAACTCAGAAATCCACTCACCTCTGCCTCCTAAGTGCTAGGATTAAAGGTGTGCACCACCACTGCCCGGCTAGACTTTATTTTAGGTTGCATGAGCATCCCTGAAGCTGACCAAACTGATGGGAGAATGCTGTACACAAGGCTGTGGTGTGGGGCTAAGCAAGAAGGAGGCTGTTGCCTCTGTTTCAGGCAGGCAGAGATAGGCAGGCAGGCCAACATCTGGAATATAGCAACTTCCTCTTAGGGTGAGCACCTTTCCATTACTCTTCATCACCAAGAAGTCAGGGCAGGCACTCATGCAGACTAGGAACCTAGAGGCAGAAACTGAGGCGGAGGCTGTGCAAGAGTGCTGTTTACTGGCTTGTTCCTCATTATTTGCTCAGTCTGTTTTCTTATAGAACCTGGAACTACCATGCCAGGTGTGTCTCTAACCACAATGGCATGGGCCCTCCTCCACTAAGCATTGATTTAAAGAATACCAATCTAGGCTTGCTTGCCTACAGCTGAATCTTCCAGAAGAATTTTCTCAATTGAAGTTCCTTCCTCTCAGACACTTTGGTCAAGTTGGCATAAAACTAGCCAGGACACCTTTGAGACAAACATCCCCTCCTTCAGAACATTAGGGGAAGAGATGGTCCTGAGACCTAGGTAGTAAACAAAATCCAGTCCAGGAAGGTTGAGACTTGACAAACTTCACCGAGTCCCTACCCCAAGGTCATAGAGGCAGTGAGCAATCACTGGCCAAGAAGACTCTCCAAGTAGCCAAGCCTCCCATAGGTGACTGTCCCATCTCTGGAATAGCAGCCTCCATGAGACATCATCTGTGCTGGGGTGGGGTTTTCAGTAATACAGTGGCTTTGAGTGATCCATGCTACTGGTATGCATCCCCTCACTCATCACTCTGAGAATAAGCACAGTAAATTCACTGGTTCTCCAAGTTGGGTGTCAGGTGAATCATTGTTTTGATCTGCCATTGGAGACCTATATCATATCGAGGCTGAATACACATTTGTTCACATCTCCCCAGAAACTGAGACAACATCTGGTATTAAGACCTAGATCCTAGGAATACCCATTCCTACTCCAGGAGTGAAAGCAGCTCGATACAGTTGCCCATACTATTTCTTCTTCTGGGCAACCATGAATGCTTCTCCTGGGTACTTACCTAGCCAAGAGTAATGGTATACTAAAATATTCCTAGCAGACAACAGCCTAGAAAGAGCTTAATGTTCTAAAAGAGATAAATTGTGCTTTACACACACACACACACACACACACACACACACGCTACTTGGCAGTATAAAGAATTATCAGCTAGGAGAATAACATGAGTAATTCTCGAAGACTGAGCAAAAGAAGCCAGACATAAGATGGACATACCATACTAATAACAGGAGTTCTCACAGGAAAGTTCCCCTCAGAGGAACACTGCAGGTTGTTCACTTGTGTTGCTGTGAAAATGGAAGCTGGGGTTCCAAGGAAATGTAAGAGCCAAGACAGCAAAGTCTGTGTCACGTGGGAAGATGACTAAAAGAGCTTAAGACTGGGTGTAAGATAACCAAACAGGCTAGGTAAGAGAGACAGGTTCTGGGTCAATGACATCACGGCAACCGCATCTCTGCTCCAGGGTCCTGGAGGATCATGAGTAAGGTCCTATGTATTGTCTTTTCACATATGCGTATTTATACGCAGCTAACTCTAACACATTAAGTAGAGATTGCTTCTAAGGAAACCTCCACCTATTTCAGAACAAGCCGCAGACCTTTGTTAGCAAGAAGTTAACTAAGAGCAATTGCAGAAACACTTGAGTGGCCATCAGCAACGAAGAGAACTTAGCATATAGTTAATAGGAAATCAGACGTCAGCAAGATGAGAAGGAATAGCCAATTCAGGGGATAGCCAGTCTAGCTGTACCTGCAAACTTCCAAGCCGTTCAAATGAGAATGGCCCCCACGGGCTCATACGTCTGAATACTGAGTCCCCTGTTAGTACATCTACTTGAGAAGGGTGTTTGTGCCACAGAGGTGGGGTTTTGAGGTTTCAAAAGACTCGTTCCATCTCCAAGGGACTCTCAGCTACAGCTCCTGTTGCCTGTCACCTGCTACCTCTCCTCCGCCACCGTGAACTCTAACCCCCATAGGCGCATATGTTTGAACACTTCCTCCCCAGTTAGTAGATCACACACACACATACACACACACACACACACACACACACACACACACACACACACACACACCCCTTTTAGCCATTTTTAGCAGGCTAAAATGTATCGGTGTCCCATTGCATGCCTTTATGTTTAGTCTTGCTTTTGCATTACTGAAGTTCTTGACAAAACCAACCTAAAACAGGGAAGGTTTGTTTGGCTCCTGGTCTCAGGGAGATTTCAGTCCATCGTAGGGGAGAAGACATGGCAGCGGGAGCCTGTGGCAGCAGAGAGCACAGCAGTTAGAACCAGGGGACATTTACCACCTTCAAAAAACCAGCCCCTATGACTCTCTTCTAATCAGGGCCCAGCCTTTAAAGGCTTCATAGTCTTCAAAATGTGTCACAAGCTAAGGGCCTCAAAAAATCTCAAAAATCTCAGCTTATTTTCTATTTGTGCACACACATACTGACTTAGGGTTTCCATTGCGATGAAGGGACACTGTGACCAAGGCAACTCTTAGACAAGAAAACATTTAATTGGGGCTGGCTTACAGTTCAGAGGTTCAGTCCATTATCATCATGACAGGCAGCATAGCAGCCTGCAGGCAGACAGGATGCTGAAAAAGGGGCTGAGAGTTCTACATCTTCACAGCCAGGAAGAGACTCTCTTCTGCACTGGGCAGAGCCTGAGCATTGGAGGAGGGGACCTCCAGGGCCAGCCACATAGTGACACATTTTCTCCCACAAGGTCATACCTATATCCCACAAGGCCATACTTCCTAATCATACCACTTCCCATGGGCCAAACATATTCAAATTACCACACATACCTATGTATATGTGAATGTGGTACATGTATGTGTGTAAGGCATGTGTGCTTCTGCATGTAGAGGCCAAAAGGGGGCTTCAAGTTTTGTTCTCTATTGCTTCCCACCTACTCTCTGAGGCAGAGTCTCTCCCTGGATGTAGGGATATTGGTTTCTTCCCAAGGATGGAAGCTAACAAGTCCTAATGATCTTGTCTCCACCCTCCTTGGAACTGGACTTAAAAACACGAGGAGAAAAGTGTGGGCTTTACATAAGTACTGAATTTGGAATTCTAGTCCTCAATATTACACAGCAATCACTCCTAACAGCAAAACCAACCTCCACCTCCAGCCTGCATCCCACACCTTTTTCAATGTGTTAATTTATTTGACATTCCCCTTCGGTAAGTTATGTGTTCAAATCTCTGGTCCATTTCCGTATTATTGAGTTTCAATTTACAGCTACATTAAAAAAAAAAAAAGATTTATTTATTTTATGAATGGGCACATGGTAGCTGTCTTCAGACACACCAGAAGAGGGCACTAGATCCCATTGTAGATGGTCATGAATCACCATGCGATGTTGTTGCTGGGAATTGAACTCAGGACCTCTAGAGGAGCAACCAGTGCTCTTAACTGCTGAGCCATCTCTCCAGCCCTACAGCCACCTTTTAACAACACAGATTAGAAGTTAGGCCCTAGAACTCCCACGTGTTTTCCTTGGGTACCGTGAGTGAAGGCTGTGTACAAGAGTCTCATCCTCTTAAATCCTGCCCCAGACAGAACCAATTTCATCTTAATGCCAGTTGGCTGTCCTCTAAACCAGCCAGTAAGTCCCAGGACTCTTTATTTTTATTTAGTTAATTTCGGGAATGGTTGGGAACCTAGTTTTAAACTACTGAGCCATCTTTGCAGCCCTGTTTTTATTTTTACTTTAATATGTTTTATCTGCGTGGTTATGACTGTAACATGTCATGCAGTACCCAAAGACGTCAGAAGGGGGTGCCATCACTTCCCCTCTCACCCCACCCCCACCCCCATCAGCGACCTGGGAACTATTAAAGACGGTGGTGAGCTGCCCCCTGAGTGCTGGGAATCTTTGAAAGAGCAGCTAGTGGTCTTAACAGCTGAGCCATCTCTCCGGCCATGCCAGACCTCATCTTATTCAGGGCTAACCTGGTGCAGCCTGACCCCTACCCTAAACTGTTGGGGTTTCTTCACATCCTGGGTTTCTTGCACAGCTTCTGAATGTACAGAGGGATATAAGGAACGTCTCCCTAAAGAAAACACACTGCCTTACCATCAGCAGAGAAAGTCTTCATTAGGTTAAGATGGCGGAAGTGGAAGCTGGAAAGACAGCTCATACAATCACATGCTTGTTGAATGAGGACCTCAGTTGCATCTGAGTTCAATCCCATATAGTGGCAATGCTAGTTCTGGGAAGGCAGAGACAGAACATCTGGGCCTCGTTGACCAAGCAAGTTTTGTGGAAATCCCTTGTGCTCCGAGTTCAATGAGATATTGTCTCAAGAAATAATATGGAGAGTTATCCGTGAGAATTCTGGAATTTTGTTTTCTATAGAAAACACAGGAATATTCTAAGTATATGTTTCTGTTTTAATCCCAAGTGTGAGATATTGGGGGTGGGGTTGTTTCAGATTATCCATAGCACCTGACTAAGACTTGTCTTGTGCTCTAGCGGGGTGTGATTTTGCCAGCTGCAGATAATTTATGGGATTGTGTGACATTTGGAATCCTGGGGACTTTTCCGAGGGTGTATAAATGCTAGGGTCTCGAGAAGCAGGGTAAGTTGTTGATTGGTTGTTGGTTGCAGTTTGTTAAGCAGTTGCGGGCAAAGAAGAAATCAGTTATCTTGACAGCAAAGCTCAAACTTGCCTCAAGGAACTCATTTGAATCCACTGCCCTTAATCAGCAGGATGGTCTAATAATAATGTCACCCTTGCCAACTGCTGACTTTATTCAGAGATCTCTTTCCTTTCCTTTCTCCTTTCCTCTCTATCCATTTTTCGGCTCTTATTTAGTGTTAGGGGCTTCAAAGTGTACAGGGAGAGGTATAGAGAAGGGCGGAAGAAAGAAGAACCCAAAGAAGCCAAAGACAGCTACAGTCACCCCTGGTCTCTATCAACACCCAGACACAAGAGAATATGCGCACGGGCACGGACACACACACACACACACACACACACACACACAGAGGCGCGGTTAGAAGAGACAGATGTACAAAGTCTCCGTGGCTAAAGGAAGCATCAATTTTCCTGAGGGTGCAATGGGAGGGAGCATGTCTAGTGATTTAAGCTTATGTGGCTGACAAGGAAGGAAGCGGTGGCCCCTTAAAGAGCCTCACAATAGGAGTGCAGACTTAGTGGTAGGAAGAGAGCATCCCTGATGGGCGAGCGGTGGGGGAGAACAAGGACCATTCCAGACCTCTGATTAGTCCTGCACGGAAAATATCCAGCTAACAAAAGAGGGCAGGAAGGAGGACGGGCTAGCTGAGGCCTGACAGAAGTGTGGTCTGTAAAATAGAAGAGGAAGATGGGCAAGCCAAGGACTAGCGGGAGAGTGGCCTAGGAAGTAGGAAAATTCTGAGAGGAGCCAAGAGAGGGAAAGCACTCTGCAGGAACTGATCTCGCCTGGTTAGCGCCAAGCCTGAAGAGGACTGGGCGGGGGTCCCTGTCCTGGAGTTGTCTAGGTTCAAAAAGAGACTAGGGGCAGAAAGTTATTTCGAGTTTAAAGAGCAGAAACGCTGAGCAGGGACAGGCGATCGGCGTTCCGGAGCGCTCAGGGTAGATAATAAGTGGGTCTGTGTCAGCCAGGACGGGGTAAGGAGACAAACGACAAAAGAAGACTCCAGGCGAGCAGGCCACACAGAGCAAACCGCGTAGCTGGGGTTCGAGGGGACTGGGAAGACCTGGGTACAGAATCCGAGGGGGTGGCACGGAGCGGAAATAGTGAGTGGGGGAGGTGGGGAGGTAGGTCCTAGAAGGCAGCATGGGAAGGGGTGGGAGAATGGGGGAGAATGGCGGGGCAGGTAAAGGAGGTTGTGAGAGACTGGGCAGAGAGAAGGACGGGGATGTGGTTGGGGGAGAAGCAGTGGCGGGGAGGAGTGGAGAATGAGAAGTGACCGGAGGATAGAGGACCAAGGATAGTCGGAGGGGCAGTGTGGTGCAAAGATCCATGGGTGGGGAAGTGACCAGAGCAGGGTCGGAGGGACAGGACAGGGTGCGCCCGGGGTTGGTGGGCGGGACAGGACCGAGGGGGAACTGAGAATGGAAGTACAAGGGACAGAGGAGGATCCTAGAGCTAGTGAAGGGGCAGAGGACGTAAGTGGAAATAGAGAAGACGGAGAGAGACAGACTGGACTAGGTCTGAGGGGCAATGAGCAGTGGTTGGAAGGACGGAGCAGGATATGGGCAGCACTAAGTCAGAGGGGCAGTGGGGGAGGCGGAGATGGGGAGGATCCATAGGATGGATGGGTAAGGCAGCGCCCCAAGAACACCGGGGCTGCGTAGGGAACGGACGGAGGGAGGATGGGCGGGGCAGGGTTCCAGGGGCAGTTGTGGGTGGGGATGAGGGAGGTGGGGGGCGGGGCAGTGGAGGATGAGTCCCCAACCTAGTCTAAACTCCACTTTTTCTTCTTCCGCACAGCGGGTTTCCGCTTCCCTCCAGGGCGCTGGGTGAGGCAGTGAAGCCGAGGCTCGACCGTAGAGCGCCGCTATGTGGCCCCCGGACGCAGAGCCTGAGCCCGATCCGGAGTCCGCGCACGGCTCCCAAAGTGGCAGGACAGTGCCGGGGCTCCGAGCCCTGTTGCCCGCGCGCGCCTTCCTCTGCTCTCCCAAAGGCCGCCTCCTGCTGGCCGAGTCGGTGAGTGCGCGTGCTCCCCGGGTGCGTGAAGGAAGCCCCGTCCCCGCGCCCCAGCCCCGGGCCCCGCACCTCCAACCCAGGAGAGTCGAGTTAATTTGGGCCACCGCCCCCAAGCTTGCTACGACTTCTCTGTAGCAGAGCTCGAGTCAGAATCTGGCCAGAGCCGTGGTCTTCCCGGCTTCTCCAGCCTGCGAGGCCCTCGAAAGGGACCAGAGGTCCCCGCTAGAGCCACAGCTGTGCTGCTGTGTGACCTCGAGCGCCTCCGCTCCCTCTGCCCCCCACCCCCCGGGACTGCTGCGCTCGCTCAGCTCTTTCTGGCCTTGCCCGCTCTGCACACCCTTCCACCTCCTCGGGTGAGACCTAAGCTGCCTGTGGGGTGAAGATCCTGCGGAGTGGGATGAGCCCCCGGGGAGTGGGTGAGGCAGGCAGACCACTGTCTCAGGGTGGCGAGCCAGCGGGGTGACTTCATGCCCTTCCTCCCTCCGGCGCTGTACTCCTTCCTCCTCCCTGCTTGTCCCCACCCGGATAGGAAGGTCTCCTTTGTCCTCCCAACACTCCGGCATCATCACGTGTGGGGCGGGAACTGGCATGGAGCCTATGGAGATGGGGACAGGGGTGGGAGGAGGGACGATGGAAGGAGGAAACAGCCCATGGTGACACTTGTTGCTTAGACCCCTGGCAACTTAATATCCGATCTGTTCCCTCTTCGAGTCAGGGGTAGACAAGAGTGTCTTTAACTACCAGGAAACTTAACAGGCGATTCATTGATGCATCGAGTGGCCTTGAGGGTAGATGTGGGGGAGGGCGGGGGTTGGTTCTGCCCTAGGACCTCTCCCTTGTACCCCAGGACCTATGAAGGAGTCATCCACCCTGAGGTCACCGGTAGAACCTAATATTTTGTTCCTAAGTGAGGTACTAAACAGACCCAGAGCCCATTCTATGGCCATTTAAGATTTCTGGAAGCCTCTTGGGGCGTGTGTGTGTGTGGGGGGGGGGGTCTTTGAATCCACTGGCTACTGGCTTTAGTCCTACCTACCCAGTACCCCTTCATGGAAAAGAAGTGAGTGCCACCCAGAACTCACAAGATGTCCTTGCCCTAGCAGGGTGCCAGAAATCCAGGCCTAGGAAAATATGAAGGGTATGTGGTAAGCTCACAGGGTATAGGGGAGCCATCCATAGTGATAGATGGACGGGGATGAAGGCCTCTAACGTCCTAAGTACAGATGCTGATGCCCTCTTACTAGCTGGGTAACACTAAATCTGCTTCTTTTAAAGAGAAGCTGTGAGTGGCACACACATGTGGTGTTCAGGAGCCTAGAAGTCCAGAAACCTTAGCAAGGATTGGGCTTGAAAAGCCACTGACATATCTTCTTCAGCTTGTTCCCCTGCCATGCACAAAGTCTGCAGTACTAACCAGCAGCCTTAGCACCCTCCATACCTACAGCTTTGTGGACCAGGCTTCCGGTCAATATGGTTTAGCTAGCCCCACCTTTCATATAGACTATGAATGGTAGGTACCCGGTGTCAGTCCTCTCTCCGAGAGTTATGATTTTGTTGAGATTGAGGCTCATGTATCCCAGGCTGCCTAAGATCTTAGATATAAAGCTAAGGATGACTTTGAACCTCTGATCTTCCTGCTTTCCCTCCCAAGTGCTAAGATTACAGGCTTGCACCACCATGCCTGGTTTATACAGTGCTTGGGACGGAACCCAGAGCTTTGTGTGCACTAGACAAGTACTCTGCCAGCTGAGCTGCACCTCCAGCCTCATGCATAGCTGTAGTTGTTTTAATGAAGATGTGCAGATGCAGGAGAGGCAAAAGTTCTCTAACAACACCCCTGCATCCCCCACCTGAATTGTACAGAGGCTGACGTTGCTCGGCCCGCCCTATCACCCGTCTCCACCCCCTCCCCTGCACTTTCAACCATTCAGACTCAACTGCAGATGTCAGTACATTTCAATTTCAACCACTTCTGCATGCACATCACCATTAACGAAGCTGGGTTTTCATAGTTAGGTCTTGGGTGTGCCAGTTTGCAAGAAGTAGATTTTAGCTCTGGCTTGCCCCCTTGTGGACACAGCTAAGCTATGTTTTGTCATGGAGCCAAAAGAGCCCAGCACCTCCACAAGTGGCCTGCTAGGGAGGCTGGGACTTCAAGATGAGGTCCTAGCAGGGATTCAGCAAGATGTGGGACTCAAGGTCCTGGACTGGGGGTGGTAAGAGGGTTTGAGTCTCCTTGCTTTCTCGCAGGGTCTTTCATTCATTACCTTCATCTGCTACGTGGTGTCCTCCGCATCTGCCTTCCTCACAGTGCCTCTGCTGGAGTTTCTGTTGGCTGTTTACTTCCTCTTTGCTGATGCCATGCAGCTGAATGACAAGTGGCAGGGCTTGTGCTGGCCCATGATGGTAAGGATCAGGGGACCCAAGAGGAAAGGGTTGGCTGTCACCTGAAGAATCTGAGGGTCCACATTTCAACCCTACTGTCGCCAGCAATGGTGAGCAGCTTGAAAGCACCAGATAATCCAGGACCCTCACATATCTCCACCCCTACAACCATGGACCTGATGGGTGGTTGGAGGTCCTGAGCTGGTCCATGAAGCTGGGCCCCTAAACTGACCACCAGGTGGAGCTGTTGCTCTGACCTTGGAGGAGGAATGTGCCTCGGCCACAGGCATCCAAGCCATTTCCAGCAGGACTTGGGACTTCCTAGAGTCTAGTCATCTGGCACCTGGCTTTGTGTGACCACCCGAAGACCTAGCAGTCCTGAGAGAGTGCCCTTTAATGGGTTAAAATGAATCACTGAGAAAAGGTACCAAAGACTGGGCTTGAACCCTGCTCTCTAGACTTTAATCTCCAGTGTCCATGGAAACAGCTGGTGCTAGCTACCCACACTACAGCCTCACCTTAGGGTGCAAGCAGAGACTGTGATCATAAATGGATCTCACTGTGGCAGAGCCAAGACTCTTGGGGAACCAGATGTTCTCTATTCCCCGTTTCTGCAGAGCAAGCTGTAGCCCAGCCTGTATCCATTTGCTATTTGCAGAGAAAATACAGCTGGGCCAGGGGCAGGGCAGTGTAAGTTGGAGACCTTCAGAACAAGAGGCACATGAGGAATAGATTCAGGGCTAGGACAGGGACTCCATGGGTTGCTGGGGCTGGGGGTATTGGGTGCCTATGCTGTGCCCCACTGTGGGAGGTCAGAACAGAATGGACATGCCCCTCTCTCCTCAGGACTTCCTGCGCTGTGTCACCGCTGCCCTCATCTACTTCGTCATCTCCGTCACTGCTGTCGCCAAATACTCAGATGGGGCTTACAAAGCAGCTGGAGTGAGTGGCTGCCCTACCCCTCTCTGATGGTACCCAACAGCATCCCTCCCGACGCTCCAGATCATCCCCTTGGGCGCCTACTTTCACGGAGGAAACTGGGCACATCCTGCCCCTGCCTAGGCCCTGGGTCCCTGTGTGGGTCTCTGCCATTCCAGTCTGCTAATTAGAGATTTACTCTGCCCTCAGTTGGGAGGCTAGGGTCTACCAGGTCCACAGCCTATTACTCTTATTTGCCATAACACAAGGGCTGTGCCTGCCCATCTGTCCTGGTTGGAACATTTCTCAGTGCTGTTTGCTTATGCCCAGGCTCCTGGTCTGTGAACCCAGAGGTTGTTTCTAGCCATCCTGTCTGTGTCCCCTGCCATATGCCATGCATGTATCCCACAGGTTTTTGGCTTCTTTGCCACAATTGTGTTCGCAATTGACTTCTACCTGATCTTTAATGAAGTGGCCAAATTCCTCAAGCAAGGAGACTCTGGGAATGAGACCACAGCCCATAGGACAGAAGGTGAGTGGCCAATCTGTGTGGGTTCTGCCCTTCCTTGGGGACACCTGGTTTGTTTGAGGCTGAAGTTTTACAGACTACCTGTCATACCCCTTCATTGTCAAGGTTAGTCTTCTAGGGTCTCAGTTTAGCAGGAGGGGAAAGTGGGTTCATACCTTTATCTCTGGAGACTCCCTAATATGCCCCCAGGGCAGCTAGTCAAGCCATCAATGCATCTGAGACCAACCTACCAGAGCCGGCTTCTTTCCTGCTTGGAAGGAAGCTCACAGCACCCAGGCAAACACAGGCACAGTCTAGCCTGGATTTTGTTTGGGCTGAGTTTGTTTTTGAAAAGGGACTTCAGCCTGTATAAATTAAACTGGCCTAGAACTCACTTTGTAGCCCAGGCTGGTCACAAACTCACGGCAACCCTTACCTGACTTGATTGGATCTTTTTCCAAAGTGTGTGCACCTGAAGCAGGTGCGTCTCTGGAACAGGTCAGCAGTGCCGTGGCTAGACAGAAGTTGCTCAGGGTGGGTCTGGGCCACAAGAGCTTCTCCATTAAGTACTAAATGTATGACGTAGGACCTAGTTGGTGAGATTTAGGGGTTACCAATTTCCCGGGATTGGGAGTCCCAGACACTGTCTCAGTGCTAAAAAATGAATGCCTTTCCAAACTCATGTCTGGTCTGTCAGTTAAATGCTCCTGGATGCTGTCAGTCTTCAAGCCTTTGGAATCTGTAGCAAACGCTGATCAGCTGATTCAGGGATCAGAGCATAAGTGTCCATGAACATACATTTTGAAGATTGTGTGGTTTTGATGTAAACTAGCTGTTTTGCAATAAAAGTATCCTTGGCCTATACGCTAAATATGAATATAGCAAGCCTGTTCTACTTGTACCTCTCTGGCTAATGGATGAGGGGGGAGAACCAGGGCTTGAGAAGGGGCATGGCAAGTATCAGAAAACATCCATAGTACTAGGGACAGGCACTAGAGGACAGTGGCACTTATGAGGACTTATGAGGCAGAGGGTTCCAGAATAATCTATAAACAGCTAAACCCAGGAAGTAGCTTAAAAAAAAAAAAAGGCTTGCCCCATGGTTCTGTGTATTTTAGTTCAGGGATAAGAATTATTGTCTTTGCCTTGTCCTACAGAATAAGAGTGGGAAAAGGGGTACAGGTGTTCTACTCAGACATCCTCAGGGGAGAGGGGATGTCTGGGGCATGCCTGGACCACCTGGGAAGGAAGCATTTGGGCTTTGGGCTAAGTAGAAGTGCCGACCCTACCCCACCTGTGCCCTAAGGCCCAGCCTACCACTAAGACAGGAGAGGCCAGGCCCAGGTCTCCTGCTGGGTGTCTGGCGGTACCCCCCACCCCCCATGCCTACTCCACAGCCCAGGGACTGGTGTCAGCACCCTCTGCTTTCCTTTCAGAAGAGAACTCCAACTCTGACTCAGACTCTGACTGAAGGCCTGTCCGTGCTTGACAACTGGAGCCACTCAGCCCTCTCACCCATGCTGTCCTGATGGGGCTACAGGAGCATGGCAGGGAATGTCCATGGGAGAGCAGACCGAGGAGCTAGTCTCTCGAGATTACACTCCTGAGGCCTCACAACAAAATTGGCTGTGTTGGCTTGGCACTGCTGAGCTAGCACAGTAGGGCACATTGACTGTCCTTCCTTCTCTTCTTCCTGTCCTTGAGTCACTTTAACCACACTGCCCCACAGAAGCACACAGCAAACCGAGCCAATCACTGCAGTTCATGTGGCAGCATGGGGTGGGCTGGGATTTCCTTTTACTAACAGGGACAGACAAAACCACCACAAGCTGGGCCACCTGCCCCAGCCTGCACTCCTGTTCACCTCCTGCACTTCCGTTGAGATGACTTTCAGGAATCTTTTGTTCAAGAAGTTTCCCTCCTCACTGTGAAACAGGGAGAGACCTAGCTAGCCAAGTCTTCCATTAGGGGTCTGAGACCTTTTTAGAAAGGAACCCAAAGATTTGTTTACCAGGGCCCACAGACAGGGAGCCAACCAGTATAGTGGCAGTGACCAAGTCACAAGTGGCTGGGCGGGCCCAGCCAAGCACTCGCCTCCTGGGGATCCTAAAAGGCTAAGTGCTTCTTCTGGACACCTCGGCAGGACCACTGGTGACATGGACCTTCTCTGTATTCACTGGGGGGCTGATACTGTGTATGTGTCTTTGATAATGTTTTCTAACTTTTTTATATATTTTTTTTATACAAAAACAATGTAACAAATGGCCTTTTCTGTAACCTAAGAGGCCCCATGAATGAGCCAGAGTTCTGGGCCCATGTCTTGGGCATTTGTAACCTTCTTGTCTTGCATGTGAATCCCCTCCCTAAAAAAACAAACAAAACAAAAACAAAAACAAACAAAAAACCCAATGGATTAAAACAAACTCATTACATGCTTGGAGTGCGCCTGACTCAGAACCCACCCACTGCCTCCACTGCCTGCAGACACACTGTGCACTAACTGCCTGTTTCCATACAAGCAGGCACAGCAAGTCCTGGCAGCTCTGGCATCAGCAGCAAGACAGTACTTACTCTGCTGGGCATCAGGGTAGCATGTGACCACTGCCGGTGCCTTTACTCAATCCTGCAGTCGGGGCACTAAAGGGTAAGCATATATTCTAGTTAGGATGGTGTCCTGTGGCAGCCAAAAAGTGGGGCTTCATGGTTTAGAAACTAGTTGAGCAAGGGACCTCAGAGCAGCGACTATGAGGACCTAGTCGGCATTCTGGCCCACACACTGAAAACAGGAAAACATTCTGGTCACTGTCACTAAACACGCACTGAAAGCATGCTATGGGCAGTCAGACATGCAGTCAGAGAGGCTGTGCAATGCCCCACAGCCTGGCAGGCTGGTCCTACAGTCTGCTTGCAGCCTGTTGACAGTGCTCCATCTCACCTCCATGAGACAAGTTTGTTGCATAAGTGGGACCCAAAGCCTTCAGGAGAGAAAGAAGAGACTAAAGCATTTTTATATGTTCATTTATTAAACAAGAACTCCTTCATGACAGTACAGTATTCATTAGTGATTAGTACTGAGAAAATTATTTCCCTCTACATACAAAAATACAGATTTGAACAATATGAAAACAATCAAGACAAGTACCATGAAAAATTGGTCCTTCAAAGGAAAGTGGGGAGGCTGAGGGCAGTGTGAGGCTTTGCCTGCTGTTGGGCAAATCAACGGGAGCCAATGCCATGGCTCCCCCATCATTTGAAGTGCACGGGGTCAAACCTGGGAGTCAGGGGAGGCCCATCCATGGTAGCAATGTCAGATGGGCCAAGATGGAAGCTTAGTACTGCAAACAACACAAAGATTTCTGAATGGCCTTCACATTTGGAATTCCCATGCCAAACTTCAGCTGGGCATGGTGGTCCACTTCTGTGTACCATCCCAGCATTTAGGAGGAAGAAACGGGGGACTGCTCTAAGTTAGAGGTCAGACAGGACTACCAAGCCAGATCCTGCCTCAAAGAAAACCCAACTCAAAAAACAAAATGTGGTCACTATTGTCTCCCACTAGTTAAATGGAGTGGCAGTGGCCGATCCTGGCAGAAAGCTGTCACTCGGCCACTTAATGACTTCTGTTGTCATAGAATTACATGTTTTGACTCTTCAAAGAAGTTCATGTCTCAGAGGATCTGTACCTTTACTCAACAATGGCTCAGTGACTGTTTCCTGACCAGACAACTCCAAGGTGCAGGGTCAGGAAAACAGAATGGGTAGCTACGTTACCCTATACCCTGGCTTCCCCCAGCCCTCCACAGCACAGGACCTATTGCATTCAGGCTACCCAGAAGCCCACCAGCGGCATCCACAACGCTACCTAAATCCAAGTGGGAGGAATCCCAGAGCAAGGCTGAGGTTCTGCTGTGACACGGAGGCACTTAGCCTGTCCTAGGAGACAGGCCAGACAACAGCATGCACTGACTGGCTAGGATGGGAGGGCCAGGAGCCAAATGCAAGCTCTCGCCAGACCCAGCAAGCAGGAAGGCGGCGCATGGTTGAAACTTGTGAAAAGTGAGACCACTTTCTTCTCACTGTTGGTGAGCAACAGTTCTTCCAGCCTAACAAACAGTCAAACAGTGCCAAACAATTACAAGAACGGGACTGTTTTTAGAATTATCCTCTGACTCTCAGACTAACCAGCAGAAGTGCAGTGTGGGAGGAACACAGTGCAAGGGACAGGACTTGCTGGAGGGGGTCGTTTTGAAAAGCACACAGGAAGTTTAAGAGGAAATGGCCCAAATGTCAGGACTGACAGGGTGGGAAGCAATATGAAAGGACACAGCCATGCTACAAAAATAGTGTTATCTGTTTCAACTAAATGTACATCCCCGCCCCAATTCCATGATTGACAAGAGTGCTTATGTGACACATGGAAGGCACCAAAGGTGAAGTGGTTATTTGTCAAAATATACAGACAGATCTGCCTACTTAGGAAGAAAAAAAAAAAGAACAGACAAATAAATAGCTTAGTGCTTCTCCCATGGGTTCCTAAGCTCCTATAACTTGGCACACACAGACAGCGTGGCTTACTCCTATAACCGAGCACACACAGACAGCGTGGCTCACTAGCATTCTTCCACATGGAACCATGTCAAAACTAAGTTTTCAAGAAGCAATGATTTTAGGCAAATGGGTCAATGTCATTATTTGAATTAGGTATTAAACAAGTTATACATGAATGAAAACTACTGTTTTCATAAGCAAGTAATGAAAGAGTTGGAACAGGTGGGCCTGGGTGAGCACGCCTTGCTCTCGCCCTCTCTACGCCCTGACCTAGCCAATTCTTTAAGCCCTGAATCGCTGTACTCTTCAGTGCACGGAAACAGGGCAGGGTCTTGTAACTTGCAAAGCCAGGTTAGTGTAAGAAGGCAGCGTCCAGCAGGCCTGGCCCTGCCTTGGGCTGGAGTGGCCACACGTCTTCCTTCACTATCCTTTCTCCAGGCAGATTCCTTGAGTAGCTATTCTATTAAAAAAGAGGGGCCAGGTACTTCCTGCTGGGGTATCAGACACAATTATGAAAGAAAACAAACCTCTCACTCCTGACGTAGCTCCAGACAGGTTCTTACCATAATCATAGCCAAACAATTCTGCTAGCCGCCACAGTCCAAGTGATGCTAACCCCTAACCAAAGGCTCACCTGAATTAAAGTATCAGAATAAAGAGGGAGATGAGGTAAACTAATAAGACAAATACACTGTTCAAGAACCCATGATCTAAATGTGATTCTGCGTAGTGGCTAGTGCTCTGAGCTCAATGGGCCTGTGCCCCCTTCACCCCTTTACTCTTAGGAGAAAACTAGAAAGGGGCGGGGGGGAAGTCCCAAAGCCTGAGAACGTATACCCAATGCTGTACTGACTAGCCTGAAATCCAATAGAACATTCCCTTTTAGAAGAAAATTCTAGACCTAACACTGATGCTACTTTCTTTCAGAGACAGTGTCTACATAAACATTGATAGGTCAGACACTCCAAATTACTTTCTCAACCAGACAGAACTGATTATTTTAAAGATGTCTGCTGAGAAGAGAGAAAATAGATTTTAAAGAGTCAGGAAAGCTAACAAAGCCCAGGGAAGGGGTCTGTTATGTCTGCATTCTGCCTGGCATGCACCTAAACAGATCTGTTACCTGCTCAGACCCAGACTAGATGCTGGCACTGAAGGATGATGGTCTCGACATGCAGCCCTTGCCCTCAAGTCCACTCAGGAGCACAGAAGACCTCACTCTTCTGAAGTGGGGAGGTTAAGAAGGACATGTTTCCAGGGCAGCAGGGGTTATGAACATATCAAGTACTATCTATGTCACCCCACTGCTGCCGCTGAAGCCTCCTCCACCCCCAGGCCTCTGTCATGCAAACTTCATGTGTCCACTAAACTAGACTCTCTGCCTAGCTGGCCCCGCTATGGGGCTCATAAAACCAGACAGCAAGAGGACCCTCAGACTCTGCAACTTTATGAAGAACTAAAAGGTACCTGGAAACTTCACACACTAGAAGCAGCATTTTTTTGTTTTCAGCTCATGAGAATCAGTCAACAATTCTCTACATAGAAAGTTTATGTCCCCTACCCCACCCCCACTGTTACCTGTTTCATGTCACTATTGCTATGTAGATAACATCTTCGGAAAGGGCAGTTAGGCAGGAGCATACTAACCATGGAACTTTTGTGTGTTTTGAACACAGATGACAGAGTAGGAACCACCTACATAACTACTAGGTTGGACACAAGTCTCCATGCTCCCAAGACTGACCCACAGGGACTCTGACATGGGCAGGGCAGAGTCCTCAGGCCACCTCTTAGATAGGCAAGAGATTTCCTCCAAATAGTGCATGCAAATCCACAAGAAAAGGTGAGTTTGTGTCACACAGAGGGCTAACCAAGACTCATTCACAGCAAGAATTCACATACATGCAGGGACAAGAGTTAGACCTTCATTTCTTCTAAAGACTGCCTGAACCAATAGAAAAACTTCAAAGATAAAAGAAACTTGAAAAAAGAAAAAGAAATGTCTTCAACTGAATCATAAAATTCTCTCCAGAAGCATCTAGCATAGGCATACTAGAAGACAAGGCATACGAGGCCTGCCCATAAGTCTTCCTGCCAAGGGTATACAGAAGGACCCTAGGGTGCTCAGTGAGTAGCTCATTCTTGTTGGTTCTGCTATGCCCAGGCTCTGCCAACGCTGGTGTTTTAGCACATTGCTAAGAACGATCTGGGCACCTTACTGCATTCTTGCTTTTTCTGTAGACAAAAGCAATCTGCAATGCATGGCTATCTACTTTAAACAGAACTTCTCTGAAAAGAACTTGCTACCTCACTGTGTTTGCCCTTTCTGGAGCCAATGCATATCTTTAGGTTTTCTTGACTGCAGTCTTGCCCTCTGAGCCTTTGGTAGGGAAGGTGGAGGAGAAGAATGGTGGCTGTCACCTAGTCGAGGTAACAGTGTCAAATATACTTTCTCTGAAGATGAGTTAATATCCATCAAAACTACCAAATGTCAGAGGGCTTCAACCCCACGTCTCCATGAACGCACCAGATGTTCCCAAAAACTGCATTTCTCCAACTGAGAAAGTGAATTCCATCCCATCAGGAAATGGAGACCGATAAGGTTGAGTTAAAATGCTCCAAAGCTAAGCGGCATTGGTCCACAGTAGACTGAACACAAACATATGCCTTTCTCAATTTACAGAGGTTATTTTAAAAACCTCAAAACTGTATTACCTTCTGTTTGTCAGAGGCACAACAGAAAAAATACAGGCGTCTTTGCACTCACTGTAGACAGCCATAGTCCCTTCATGGCTTTTCCTCACCACGCTGGCTGTGAAGGCAAGGGAGTCTGTGCATCACACTATTAGAACGTGTACAAGCCACTTCTGGCTCTATGGGAGCCAGTTAAATAGTACAAGGAAATACATACATAAAAGCCATGGGGAAGCTTCATAGCACAAAGGATATTAAATAGTTTACCAGAATATAAATATTACAATGATTCTGTCACTAAGATGCAAATTGCTCTCAAGTCTCTTAGGCCCCAAGACCCACCACATTTTATCATTTATTGGTATTCATGGTGTCAATGGGTCTCAGGATCATTTCTTTCAGCCGACAACACTTCCTCAGAAGGCCTCCTTTCATCACAGGATAAAACGGGTTTATTGAAGGGACTTGGGAAAATGAGCAGAAACCCCATCTGAATGCTTCTTTCTTCTGCCTCACTTCAAAGGTGGCTTTTTCCTGAGGCCCAGTGACAGGAGAAAGCTCAGGGTGGTACTTCCGACTGGGATCCTGACCCAGACCGAGTCTCTGCAACCCTACTTTAAAGGGAACTCTGAGGCAGAGAAGTCTGATTTTGATTATATAAACATACCCAGCAAATGAAAAAGGACCACGGAAAACTAACAGATAAAAATCAAGATGTCATCCACTCCCCCACAACACAACACTCAACAGGTTCCAGGTTGGTAAAGCATAGTGTGCACTGACCGACCGACCCAACGCGTCCAGCAACAGAAGGCTCCCCATCAGGAGCTGGGCAAGGGCCAGACCCAGGCTGCCCTCTGGAGGAGAAGGGAAACAGGGAGCGGAGGGAGGCACACCAGACTCTCTGGGTCATCCTCTGACCGTGGGCCCTGGACGACTGCCAATCTGGGACTGCAGCAGAACTGGATTACACTGGATATAGGGTTTAGGTAGCCAGTCCCTAGTATCCCCCCACCCTGCCCCCAATTAGATACAGGCAGACCCTATTTCCTGTGGACCCCTGAGCCTGCTGTGGTGTGTGACAATAGCCACTCTTTGCTGTTCAACTTTACAACACTGCTCTTCCCTGAATGATGCAGAGCCTGGCGCGCAGGGAGCACCTCCTCAGACTCTCCTCCACAGCCTTGCCACCCACTTCTGGGTTATGAACTCCAAAGGACACCACAAGCAACGGCTGTGAACAGTCCTTAGGAGACAGTGGGAGTTCTCTACCACCACGCTATCCTCCCGCCAGCCAAATCTTTTCCTTGGTGAGGCTATCCACAAAGTCTTAGACCTTCAAGATCTGTAAACATCAACAGATCAGAGTGAGAACCTGACATGTCAAAACAATTTTCCAAAAAAGATATAATTAGTCTCTAACAACAAAATTACAGCATCATAGGGGCCTGCTTAACTCATTCACTACAAAAATAATTTTCAGTTTATTAAGAATCAATCCAAAAGCCGTATGTAACTAGGATTCCTAACATGTTCCAGGACTTTGATCATAGTGAAGACACTCAGGTGTCCAGAATGACAGCAGTGCCTCGTGGAACATCCGTGGAAGGATGCGTCCTGGTGCAGATTCAAGTATTTTCAAATCCTAGAAAAACTTTGAATCACTTTAGAGTTTGTCTCGGATATTCAGAAAATCAGACGTGTCCATACAATTGAGTGTGAGTTTAAGTGTGCCACTCTGTAACACACATGCGATCCATGAGGCCAGCCAGTGGACAAAGTGCCTGGGCTGACGGGAGGACTGCTTCTTCTGCAGCTTTACCCGGGAAGGTAAAAGCATAGAAACTGCCATTCAGCCTCAGGATGTGTAAGGTAGGCAGGACCCCGGCAAACGTGATGGTCCCCTAGCCCAGAAAGTGAGTTTGGACCACAGGAAGGTGATTCACATGAGGAAGAATCAAGTGATTTCTCAGCAGGGCAGGAGACAAATGGTCACTGTTCTGGGACCCACAGAGCTGTCCCCATAGGACACTAGCTTTTCCTATCCCTGTAACACACAAGCCTGGCAAGGAAGTTACAGGAGCACATCCATTCGTCAACTCCCTCAGAGTCCCACTCAGGCCATGCTGGCTGCCTGGATGCTCTGTGACTAGAGCACAGAAGGGTGTATCTAAGAGACTCAGCACGCACCCCAGCTCACTGTCCATGTACCTCACTGGCTGTCCCATCCCTGTGCTTCTGTCTTGTGACATATACTCCCCTTCTCAATGCCATTCAATAAGGTTCTGACTCATCACAAATACACGTGACAGGGTGGCTCAGAGTCAGGGAGACCGTGCGTTCTGAGACGGACAGTTAAGGAGCAGTCAATAAAGTCGGCTGCTCCCACGGGCACCCAATGCCGGAGGACCTGGGCCTCTTCAGCCCACCACAGATCAGTCACTGGGTCACTCTAGGCAACCTTCCCCAAAGGGAATTTTTACCAAACAGGACAAAATTCAGCTGGTTCACACAAAAATCTGACGTGCTAAGAGAAAGAAAACTTGATTAGAAGGACGGGCACGAGGGCAGCGGGAGGACTCCAGACGTTCTCATGTGTCCAGGCGCTGGATTTCAGGGCGGCTGTCCACATCTCTCGACTCGGTGCGAGCTCGGATGTAGTCATTAGCGCTCTGCTGGCGGACGCTGACTCTCCATTTCTGCACGGCCAGGAACGTGCTCACTGCATAGGCTGCTGTCGCCAAGAAGCCAAATATCTAAAACACACAGGCACAGTTTACCTCTGTGTGTGTGCTGTGAAGCTGAGCGGGGTTTTCCCCCACTTTAAGATTTACTTGTTTATGTATGAGTGTCCTATCTGCATGTACACCTTACACGCCAGAGAGGGCATCAGATCCCATTACAGATGGTTGTTAGCCACCATGTGGTTGCTGGGGACTGAACTCAGGACCTCTGGAAGAATAGACAGTGCTTTTAATAGCTGAGTCATGTCTCCAGCCCCCCAGAAGCTGAGTGTTGTCAGAGGGACCCAAGCTGTGTGCAGCCCCTTCCAGCAATACCAGATTCCCAACCCCGTTCAATGTGCAGCCGTTATCTGGCTGAAGCTCTAGTAAGAGCTAGTCTGCTTTCTGACCCACAGAAACTCCAGCCTAACATGAAAACAACTATAGAGGGTTTTTTTTTTTTTGAAATCTTTTAAATCTATTTCCTTCCTTCCTTCCTTCCTTCCTTTCCTTCTCCTTCCTTTCTCCTTCCTTTCTTTCTCCTTCCTTTCTTTCCCCTTCCCTTTTCCCTCCCCTCCCCTCTCCTCCCCTCCCCTCCCCTTCCCCCTCCCCTACCCTCCCCTTCCCTTCCCTTCCCTTCCCTCCCTCCTTCCCTTCCCTCCGTCCCATTGTTGTTACTGCTGCTGTTGCTGTTTTCAAGACCGGATTTCTCTGTGCAGACCTACTGTTCTAGAACTCACTGTGTAGAACAGGCTGGTCTCAAATTAAGAGACTGACCTGCCTTAATCTCTGAGTGCTTGGATTAAAGGTGTCTCACCACTGTCCGGCTTGTTTATTTAATCTCTCACTCTCCCTTTTTACAGGGGCCGCAAGTGTCATGCATGTAGAGATGGAGGTCAGACTTGGCAGCAAATACCTTTTACCGGCTCAACCCTGTTGCTTGCCCCATTTCAGTGGTTCTTAAAGCCGCTCATCCTCCCCTCCCCTTCACAAAATGATCACTGTTCTTTATAGTCAACAGCAAGCAGAAATACAGAGCATGCGGAGTGAGCCCTCTCTGCTATCTGACCACTACCCCTCATCTCTTGGTCCCCCAAGGCCAGGAGTGCCAACATTAAAGGAGGGGAATGGTACACATGCCCGGGGACAGAGAAGAGCAAGTCTCAGGAGGAGCAAACTCAGCCTAACTGCTTACCACGGCAGCAATTTCCGCTCCGGTTTTATGGTTTAAAGCAGCCAATACAATTGAGGCAATAAAGAAAAAGAAAGTGCTGAGTCCAGTGTTGACCAAATCCTAAAGAAAGGGGAAAAGTAGGGTTACTTGCAAAACAATGGAAGATCTTTCCAGCTAAGGCCCTGGAAGACCATTTCTCTGGTGCCGCAGACGTCAGGCTCAGTGTCACTGACCCAAGTAAGTCTAGAATTCTTTCTGTAGACCAAGAAGGCCTCAAACTTTTAGTGACCCCTCTGTCTCTGCCCCCAAAGTGCTAGAATTACAGGTGTGGACCACTATACCTGCCAGGAACTATATTTTTATAAATGGCTCTTTATAATATTTTTAAATGGTCTAGCCTGAAAAATATGTAAACGTATTAATTCTGGTTTTCCCCATATTCTGCAATAACATAGCCAGTCCACCAGATGACTGTAAATACAAATGACATCCTTGGAAGGACCAACACAATTCACTGTGTTTTGTGATTAAGTTAGGATTCTCTTTACTTGTGTAATTTTACTCAACCCAATAAGGAAACATAAATTGAGTTATGAGGGGATATTTAAGCACCGAAGTGAACTAGAACTAAACACGATATGAGATTCCAACGTTCCCTGAGAGCCAAGCTGCAGTCAGTCCTCTCACAACCAGACAGCTGGTGTGTACTCACTGTTAGATTCCAGTTGATCTGGGGGATTCTCATATGAAGGTTGAGGCTGAAGAGAATCAACAAGACCCCAGTCACCACAAATGCACTGCAGCTTACAAACTCAAAAAAGTAGAGGCCTTCACACGGGGAGCACTCCATGATAGTCTCGATGCAGATAAACGCAATCAGGGCCAAAATCTAGGAAGAAAATCGGAAATACATGCATGTTATTATTTGGTAAGCATCTATGAACAGACATGCCTGCTGTGTAAATACAACTGAACAGTACAGAGTGGCAGGGCTCTCCTGTGCAGAGAACAGTGACTGACAGAAACCTAATCTGCTTCAACTGGGAAGCCGAACAGGGAGAGGAATCGGAATGCAAGGTCGGGTTCCTAATGAACACAGTGAAGGCCCTTCCACCACCACACTGAAACCAACCAGGCTCCCTCTTGGGAGCCATTGGCCCTCTCAAAGAAGGAAGGACTTATCTGTGCAATGTGTTGGCTACCTCTTTAGAAGCTGCTTGGCCTCGTTAGCCGTCACAGGCTACAGACAAAGAAAGCCCACCTTCATCAGCTTGCACACTTTTGGAAAGTGGGTCACTGGGTTTCATCAATAGCTGGGCTGGTAGTTTACTTTAGAAAATATCAACATTTTAAATCTTCTAATAGAATCAATTTCTTCTGAAAAAACAAAGTAACACTCTATCCCAAAAATTCAGAGATCATGAAACTAAAGAGATCCCAGTGGCCATGACCATGTGAACATCCAGACTTGAAGAGAAGAAGCGGCCCCAGGCTGTGCTAATGGCGCTCCAAGCAAGGGTGTCTTAATACCTGACGGCTGACCTGCCTTAGGCTCCAAGCCTCTACTCACATAGTTACCCATGTCAATCTTTTATCAGATCCAGCCCCATTCCACTGAGACACACAGGTCAGTGAAGCAGAGGCAAGCTGCTCCAAGGCCCTCCAGAGCCAGCAGCACAGCATTCCCTTGGCTAAAATGGGATGGTTCAAAATGTGGAGGCTCTGCCTCAGGGTTTGGCCTTCTCCCCTAGAGTCTCATTCATACCTTTGCAAACTTTCAGACAGCACTTCCTCCCCAAGCTCTCCCTGTGGTTTTCCCTACCAGACCTGATTTCACTCTACTGTACAGGCGTTTGACCTACACAGTGGGTCAGGCCACCTCCCTCTACTATGGTACCAAGCACTGAAATCTGCACAGAGCAAACGGGATTTGGCGAGCCACAATAGCCTTGCACCTACCCTTCCTGAATTTGTCAGACTCCCCCTATTGTAAGAAAGTTGGCTCTGCCTTTTCTGCCTTCAGAGCCATCCTTACCTACCTGCGCCTTCAGTTTACTTTCCTGTTTCAAGGCAATACACAGGATATAGGCTTGTTAGTTAAAGAATACAAAATTCCATTTAAGAATTACTTCAGGAGATCTATTGTCAGCAGATGGTTGGGTGGTTTTAACAATGTATCCAGTTTGAAAATGGCTACCAGAAAGGGGCTTCTCTTAGAGAAAAGCTTGAGCCATTCCACACCACACATCTTTCAGAACCCCAGCATCATACAATAGTTACTAGTTTTCTTAGTCCAATAGACAATGAAAGGAAATACATAAGAAAGACGGATCTCTAAGCACATCTCCTTCTAATTCACCAGAGTACAGACCTTAATTCTCTGTCTAAATTACATGCCTAACTTGCATCAACTCAGTTCACATAAGGGAAACTACAAAATGACTGTCTTTTCATCCCTGTGATTATATCTTATTAATAATCTTGGACAAAAAATAACTTAGTGTGCTGAAGGCTTACAAATGTTTCTGGTACCCTAACTGACCACATTGCATGGAAAGGTAACGGTGCGAGGATGTACAAATGTGATGGGCCACTCAGTACAGCAATGAATACAACCGACAAGAGTCCCGGCTTGTGGTCTAATAAATGTTCACAAGTTTAAAAGGGAAATTGGTGAGAAGAACAGAGGGGAAAGAGTGAAGGATGGGAGCTGAGTGAAGCCAGCAGGCAGCTTGCAGAAGCTGTAGACTTGTGTGGCCTTGGGAGGCTTGGCTGCCAAAGGGGTGGGGGAAGCAAGAGGAGGCCCAGAAGGGGAAGCTGTCGGGAAGAAATTCTCTGGGGCTGCAGCATGGTGAGCACCAGGGAGCCGCCCAGGAAGGAAGGCTACATGCACAGAGCCAAGGCTTGGGGATGCAGTAGGCCTGTGGTTCTCTTTCTTTCGGTACCAGGGAAACACTACACAGCACCATTTGTCTCCTGTAGGGAGAAGACAGCAAGGGGAGGACCACAGCGGAGACTGGAGAGCAGGTGGAGGGAGAGCCTCTGCAGTAACCGGAGGGGATGATGGCACAGACCAAGGAGGTGACAGCATAGAGGATGAGCAGGGATGACTTCTGGACATATGTTCAGGGAAAACCCCATGGGAGTTGCTGACAGGATGTGCAAAATATCGAGGCCAATGTAATTCTAGGGTTTGCCTGAATGACTACAAGAAGGACACTGGCAGAAATGGACAAGGAGGGTCAACTTTGGCTTAGGACATGGTAATGTAGAAACAAGCCCAGGCTGGAAGAAAAGCTGAGGTGGAGTCTAGGAGACTTGTCAGGTCTTGGATGAGGTAACTCCATTTAACCTGCGACCTTCAGTCACCATACAGGTAGAGGGCATGATTAACAAGTCTCCACCTCCAGAGATTAAAATATTAATGAGTTATCTAAAGGCCTGGTTTGCATAGCTAATTAGTTTATTCCCGCCCCTTTTCTTTCTCCCTATAAAAAGCCAGACCCCCTGACTTTTGGGGGGGAAGGGGAGCACACACCATCTACACCCATTTCACCACACCATGAACAATAAAAGCTTTGGAAAACCGGACTCCACATGTCTCCTGGGTCTGCCACCACCAGGTTACCAGCCTTTGGAACCCTGGAACCTTGCCGCTGGCGGTGTGGGAAGTGCAGCAGAACCCCGCTGCAGGCCCTCATGGCTTTGTCCCTGCCGCCCACAGGCCCACAGCTGGTGCCCAACGTGGGCATAAACACCGTGTCTACAAGAACCATCTTGGCTGAGTCATCCAGGGTGAGTGCAGTCAAAAGCCAACGGAGTGTGGAATCCCACCTCCAAGCTGGCCACACTCATCCACGCTTCCCTGATATTCTCACTCTTGTTCCTGTGGCGCAAAACACAGGGCTGAGCTGCTGTTACTTGATTTCATAGCCTGAATCAGAAGAGTCACTGTGGAGGCTGCCTGGTTCTTTCTCCCTCTGGGGACAATGAGCTACAGGTCAGCACTCTATGGAGAGACCCAAAACCTAAAGCTTTCTGCTGACAGGCAGGTGAAAAGCCACCGTGGAAGCCAACATCCTGTCTAGGAACACAGAAGAAAACCACAGCTAATCCACCCCACTCTACAACTCTTGATCCTCAGAAGAAGGTGGGGAAACAAAGGACTATTGTTTCAGGCCTGTGTTTTGGGGGGAATTAGTTATCCAGAAATAGACAATATACTGAGGGGAACCTCATTCAAAACACAACTACGATTAGCAAGCAGTACTGCTACTCACTAGTTACCAAGAATCAAGGACGATGTGAGCATTTTCATTGGCTACCCTTAACCCAAAGACTTCACCATAGGCATTAGCCCATTCATTACATATAAGGAAGCAAAAGTACTATGAGGGAAAGAGGAACAGGAGGCAGGGCCAGGGTTCAGAGCCAGTTCTTACTGCCTTACTCTACTCCATCCTATCGATTCTCATGTTGGAAGCCATAGCTGACTGCTGTGGATATCTCAATGTGTTCCAAATACAAACAGAAACATACAGAATCGTTTCTATCCATAATAAGCCATATGAAAATAAGGGAATAAAAACATGTTATAGGGGCTGGAGAGATAGCTCAGCAGTTGAGAGTGATGATAGCTGCTCTTGCATACGACCCAGGGTTGGTTCACAACTGCCTATAACTCCAGTTTCAGGGGATCTGACGATCTCTCGCCTCCAACTCTCCTGCACATATATGTGCTACTACACACAAACTCATACGTGCAAGATTTAATCTTTTTATTTTTATGCATACAGGTATTTTGCCTTCGTGTATACTGCCTATCACATGTGTGTCTGGTGCCTGTGGAGGTCAGAAGAGGGCATCAGATCCCCTAGAACCAAAGTTATAGACAGTTGTAAGGTACCACTGGGTGCTGAGAATTGAACCTGCATCTTCAGGGAGAGCAGCCAGTGTTCTTAACCACTTACTTAGTCATCTTTCCAGCTCAGCCCAGACATATTTTAATGTTAATTTTAAACTCAGAAAACAGGTATCCACAAGTATTTCTAAATAAAGGGAAACATTATTTTTAATGATTATATAGTATTTGAGAATAAAGATAAATCTATGCAGCATAATTTAAATGATTTCTAATGATAGCTTCTTAGGGTTTCTAAACCTGCCATTATTGGCACTATGTTATTGGGGTGAGAAGAGGATGGGACTAGGCAGAGAAAATGCCCAACTGTCTTCCAGCACAGTGAAGCATAATAACCACCAGTGGGGTAAAGCCACCTACTAGGCAACAAGGGAAAACCTCAGCCACTGTGTTGGGAGCCCTCAATGTCAAGGCAATCAAAGAACAAAGCCACTGGACTGGCAGCAATCTTGCAGATGTAAAACTTTACATATGTTAAAACAATGACAGGTATGAACTAGAAATGAGGAAAGCTACAGCCTTTGCTCATCAGGAGAACCAAGCAGCCGACAGAATAATTTCAATGTTGACTGGTAAGTCGATATTGACAAGGTCATCAGGTTTCTACTACCTATATCTGTGACTGTCAACATCAAAACAGAGGAAGGGAAAGAGAACAGGAAGGCCTGACTGGTCAAGATATTATATTAAATGGCTCAGCAGTGAAGAGCACTGACTGCTCTGCCAGAGGTCCCGAGTTCAGTTCCCAGCAACCACATGGTATACACAACCATCTGTAATGGGATCTGATGCCCTCTTCTGGTGTGTCTGAAGATAGCTACAGTGTGCTCATATATAATAAATAAATATTTTTTAAAAGATATTAATAATACTTAATAATGTTTAAATTAATACTTTTAAAGCTTTTAAAAATTTTATTAAATTCATCATGGGGTGGGGGAGGGGTGGCGTATGTGTGTGTGTGTGTGTGTGTGTGTGTGTGTGTGTGTGTATTTGAATGTGCATTTGCCAGGAAGCATGAGTGGAAGTCAGAGGCCAGCTTATGGAGTTGGTCAGAGGACAGCTCGTGGACTTGGTTGGACCTGAAAAGTAAACTCAGGTAATCAGGTCGGCAGCACACAGCTCTCCACACAGAGTCATGCTGCCCGCCTAGCAATGCGAGAAGGCCCTGGGCTACTTGCATGTGACTGTGAAGGCCTTCCTGGAATAGCATCTTCCCAAGACAATCAGCTCTCTTCTGTGCTGGCACATGGTGGAGCTGCAGACCCATGTTGTTCGGCTCTGTAAAGCTTGTTCTAGAAGACGAAGGTAATGCTTTAGAGCTCCTCGCTTGTTTCTGCCTCTTGCAAAGTCCTGGAAGGGATCCCAGCAATGCACTCACAGGCTGTCTTTTGCAAGGCCTATGAAAGCTAGCTATTTCAACTGTAATAATCCACTCAGACCTCCTCCTTCACTCCAAAGTCTGCTCCTGTGGCAAATGATAAGGAAACAGCAGAGACATTCAAGAGGTTCAACTAACTGGAAATTGAGTGAAGGATATATAAAATTTGGGGTTAGCTGTCTTTTCCTCACATGGTTATGTGTTCTACATGCCAACCAGGAACATGTGAGCACTGGAGGAGAAATATGGTTTGAAGCCTACAGAGCCATCACCTGTCTCGGAAATTCTGCTCATCCCAAGTGTTAGGTCGCAAGAGGAGACTCCTGATGTGACTGGAACCTGAGAAATGGAGTCTCTTGGAGATACACTGCATAATGTAGCTTATGTAGTCACAAGCCTGCTCTGTAGCTGCTCTCCTTTTGGATGGAAACATACTGAAGAGAACTTACTCTAGAATGCGAGGGGCATGACCCTACAAGAGTCTCACCAACAAGCACGTGTGTGAGAGAGCGCAGATCTGTGAGACTGCACCTCAAGCTTTCCACAAATTTTGGACTGACAGCCTAACAAACTCCAGTAAGACAGTACATAACACCACTCCAACTCATACACAGCCTGAAGAAATGAGCGCTCTGGTGACTCCTACATATATTCATCGATAAGTCAATAAAGCAGAGTCATCCCTCTCCTCAGTGCACACAGGGAAGCCTCAAAGCAGCAAGGAACCTGAGGCAGAGAAGTGGGGTGATGTCACGTGTGCTGGTAGGGGATGCCTGGAAAGGTAACAAGGCCGGGTGAGGTGGTGCATGCCTGTGACCCCAGCACCTAGGACAGCACCAGGAGGACTAGGAGCTCAAGGTCACCTTCAGGTACATAATTAGTCAGAGACTGGCCTAAGCTACAAACAACAACAAAAGCTAAGTGTAGTGGCACACCGCTAAGATACAAGGAGCAGACAGGCAAGAGGATCACAAAGTGGAAGCCAGCCTGGGCTCCACCTTAAAAAAAAAGTCGGTGAGATGTCTCAACAGGTAGAAATGTCTTGCAATCCCGATGACCTGAATCTGATCCCAGGATCCCATGGTGGAAGGAGAGAACTGACTCCCAAAAGATGTCCTCTGGCCTCCACATCCAAACCCTAGTACTCATGTGACCACATTCATTCACAGAATTACCCATCCATATACACAATACTAAATAAAATTTAACACATAGCATTGGGCAAATAAGACACACAAAAAATATGAGGGTGCTTGTATTCACAAATATTCATATACACACACACACACACACACACTGCAGTGTTTATATAAAACAGTGAAAAACACTTCTGCAGTGTAGGGCTGACTGAGGGACAGGGAAGCAAAGAGTTTTCTTTTTTTGTGTTTTAAACATTTATGGGCTATATGAATGTATGGGAAGGGTATACACTTAGAATTCACATTCATACATTTATAATATATTCACATGTTAGAGACCTAATATAGGTATATATAGCTAGACACATATATAAAAAATAGATCGTGCCGGGCGGTGGTGGCGCACACCTTTAATCCCAGCACTTGGGAGGCAGAGGCAGGCGGATTTCTGAGTTCGAGGCCAGCCTGGTCTACAGAGTGAGTTCCAGGACAGCCAGGGCTACACAGAGAAACCTTGTCTCGAAAAACAAACAAACAAAAAAAATTAGATCACATGTACCCAAGTTTAAGAAAGATCAGTAAAATAATAGAATATTGGTTCTTAGAGGTCACTAACATTTAATGCCGTGTGCAGGGTTGGGGATGCAGTTCAGTTGACAGTGTTTACCCAGTTTGCATAAGTGCTGGGTTCAGGCTCCCACACGGCACACTGAGCAACACTGATCAGGTGACACAAGCCTACAATCCCAGCGCTCAGGAGCTGTGCTCAACACGCAGTCCCTCTATGTGGCAGATGTGGTAGGGCAATGACTGCCAGTGTTTTCACTGTTGGGCTGTTTGGTTGGTTTGAGACAGCCTCTTACTATGAATCCCAGGCTGGCCTTTGAACTCAATATCCTCCAGCCTTGGCTTTTTTTTTTTTTTTTTTTCTCTTTTCGAGACAGGGTTTCTCTGTGTAGCCCTGGCTGTCCTGGAACTCACTCTGTAGACCAGGCTGGCCTCGAACTCAGAAATCTGCCTGCCTCTGCCTCCCAAGTGCTGGGATTAAAGGCGTGCACCACCACTGCCCGGCCAGCCTTGGCTTTTCAAACGTCGAATTACAGACATGTAATACCTTCCCCTGATGGTCTATCGCTTTAGACTTTTTCTTTTCCAAACAGCGTATTTTTAACCAAGAAAGATGTTCTATGTATAAACAGTTTTTTCATGGAGACAGGGTCTTATGTAGCCCCAGCTAGCCTTGAACTCACTATACAGGCAAAGATGGTCTTGATTTCTAAACCCTTCTGCTTCTACCTCCTGAGTTCTGGGCTTATAAGCACGTGCTAGCCACTGGGATGAAACCAGGCAAGCACTCTACCAACTGAGCACCGTTCTTAGTCCTAAGAGTTACCAAAAAAAAAAAAAAAAAAAAAGGTTTATTTATGAGTTAACCATTAATGGCCTCTAAGAACCAATCCCTACTTACTTTGAAACCATTCATAAATATTTTTAAACAAAACAAAAAAAAAACATCAATGGAAAACAAAAGCCATTCTGTACATCTCTGTTGATTCCGTTTCTTTATTGTTAGAGTCCAGCCTCTCCAGAGCCTGCTTGACGACCACACCAATACCCACTTCCCACCTACCAAGTGGGTCCACAGCAAGAAGCCAGACATATTCTCTCTTAAGCCCAAAGGCAAAGACACACACACCCCCAGGGAAGACATTGGCCCTGACATCTACAGAGGCAACTGCAAGAATCAGTCTGAATCAATCCTAATGTCTGGTCAGCTTTTCAAAGGATTTGATGTAACACAGTGTGAAAGATGCAAGCCCTCACATATTACACCACTTCGAACATCTTTTGAAAGTCGTGCTCTACACAGAAGCTGAGATGCTGAGATGACTCCCATTGGAAGCTGGTTTACATGGAGAACCCCGCTGCTATGCTCCCTAGGCAGTGCACTCTGGCTCTCCAGCTGTGAAGGACACCCAAACTCACACTGTGAACACACAGCTCTGGGGTTCTCAGGTTAAGCCCAAGTTAAGTTAAGTCCATCCTAGCCATACCTCTGGTCTTGGTGTGCTCACAGTGCACCAGTGTCTTCCTGGTTCTGAAACCTACTGACAAACCTGCTTTCTTCCTCTGTGTGATACATGGACTATGAATCTGGAACACAACCCCAGCCCTGCTTCCCAGCATATTTAAGGCACAGTAAGAAGGGATCCTGGCTAGAGTACAGGCACCAGACCGTGCCACCCTTCTGAGTCAAGAGCAGAGCCATGAAGTTGTCTGTATGTGCACACGCTTTGAAACAACGGATCTTAAAACTTCAGCGACAACGTGCGTCTGCAGAGGGGCCCGAAGCACTGTGCCTTGCCAGGCACCCCGAATGCAACAGCTCACACTGACCACACATCTACCTGTAGGGCCTATGCAGTTCTGAGACACACACCTTCTAGCATCCTTACCCCTACATGGTCCAGGCCCGTCCAAGGCCAAGGTTAGTTCTTTCTGTGCCACAGACTCCTCCATGAGTTGCCCAAGAGAACTTATTAGGAGCTTTCTATATTTTGGGCACAGGAAAACCCATCAGCACAGTTTTCTTCAGGAACACAGCATGAAAGCTGGGCGGCCAATGCCAAGTGAGTACCTGACAAAGCACACGTGCGATGACCATTTTAAAGGAGCCTGCTATAGGAACACATTATTGTTTCTAAAAAGGAAAATCCATGGGTACTTTCCTTTTATGGAGATCACCTCCTAAGGAAGGCAGGTCTCTTCACAGTGCCTTCTCCACCACTCAGACAACAGCAGAGCCAGAGATGGGTTGTTTTGTTTTGTTTTGTTTTGTTTGGGGGGGGGGCGGGGTTCCTAAAACACAGGAGCTCACAGCAAGTGAAAATTATTTAAACTTGCAAAACGCCATTCATTCAGGTTAATTTTGGGTACTCCACCTTTCTTAAGGTAAATAATGCCAAATTTATGGATTTAAGAGTTGCTAAGGAGGCCTGATGTGGTGTCTCATGCCTTTAATCCCAGCACTAGGAAGGCAAAGGCAGTCAGATCTGAGTTCAAAGCCAGCCTGGTCTACAGGGCAATGACACTCAGGGCTACAAAGTGTCACAAAGAAAGCCTGTTTCAAAATACAAACAAAATAGTTGCAAAGGATGCTGGTTAATGTGGTGCACATCTGTACTGCCGGCACTGGGCAGGTGGAGAAAAAAAAAAAATTCAAGTTCAAGGTCAGCTTAGGTTACACAGTGAGTTTCAAGCCAGTTTAAGAAACAAATGAGACCCTATCTCAAAGAGAACTAACCAACAGAAAGAAAGAACAGAGAAAGAAGAAAAGAAAAAGGGTAAGAAAAAGAAGAAAACAAAGCAGGCAGGCAGCAGGCAAAGTTAAGCACCTGCTCTTTAAGAGCTGAGCCGGCCTCTGGGGCATCGTCACAGGCCCCTCCCCTCCCCCCACACACAGAAGCAATTAATCAGCAGCAATTAACAGACAAACGGGCCAAAAGTCAGAACAAATAAGTTCCATACTGTTAAGACAGGGATGAAGACAAAAGAGGGAAACCGCCAAGGGCTCAGGGGAACCAGGGGCATTAAGAAGGGCACAGTGGCTAGTGACCTACGCAGCTACTGCTTGCCACCAAAGCCTGCTCAACCAGTGTTCCTTTTTTTTTTTTTTATTGGATATTTTATTTACATTTCAGATACCATCCCCTTTCCCCTGACAGGCCTTTCAAGGCAGGCTCCACCGTATAAATAATTCTAGTGTTGGCCTCCTAAAGCCATATTAGTGGAACTTTTAAAAATGCATTATTTTAAAGGTAGCTATTTATATCTGCAGCATGAGCGAGCACTGGAGCACAATTCAACCTGTGCACTGCTCGTCGAGAAGGCTGGCCACAGGGGATCACAGTCCCAGCAAACTACGCAGGCTCATTTTGGGATAACTCACTCCTTAGGAAACACAGAGTGTTGTGCAAAATATCTCTTTGTTTTTAAAAGGAAACCTGGAAGATCTTCTGCGGTCTGATGATACAGTTGCACACAACTTCAGAGAGCCACAGGGTGGTCAGCATCTTTCTTGCCAAGAAAATACCCACAGAGTTTTATAGCAAATGCCACTCTGCCCCAAGAGTTCCATTCCCAGACCGTGTGGATTAGTAATGGAGCAAAACAGCACGCTTCAGAGGGCGCAGGAAGCAAGACGCCCTCAAACCAGACCCTGCTGAGGATGTTCGGAGAAGCTGATAGCATGGAAGTCCTTCCCCCCTCCTCCTCCATCTTCTCCTCCTCCTCCTCCTCCTCCTCCTCCTCCTCCATCATCCTCCTCCTCTTCCTCCTCCTCCTCCTTCGTCCTCCTCCTCCTCCTCCATCCTCCTCCTCCTCATGGTCCCAGCTTCATGGGTGACACTGAAAGCCCAGAAGGTAGTATCCATCCCCACAGGATTCCAAAGCAAAGTGTCCCCTCTTCCTTTCCTCTTTAATCCCAGGTAACTAATGTCATCCCGCTGGCTCTGGCATGCCCCCTTAACCAAGTGAAAACAGAACACCACTTTACTCAATGACCAAAAGTCAACAGGCTGTGGCAGCATCCCACCTAAGACAGACGAAGGTAAAGAGTGAACTGTTCCAAGAGGTGTGTGTGCTGAGGGAGAGCCCAACTTACCACCTCCCATTGTTCCTGAGGCTCCAGCAGCTTCACCTGATCCACGGAGGAAGGAATCCAGCCGAGGAAGCTAGCAGCCCGCTGACTGAATATGGTGCCTCTATACCCAAAAGTTTGACCTCTTGCCTAACTATTCAGCACTGTATTTATAAATGGTGACACTGCAGCCTTAGTAAAATCCAGCTTCTGCAAGGGCCATCCATTGTGCTGACGTGGACACTCAAACATTCTTCTCTTTAATCTTGATCAATCCTGCAAAATTCAGGATCAGTCAACTGGTTTTTAGCTGAGGTCTAATTCACAGTCCATAAAATTTCCAGTTGAGTGTGTAATCATTTGCTTCTTCAGAAAAGAAGTTTGAAAAAAAGAAAAAATAAAAAAGAAAGAGAGAAAGAAAGAAAGAAAGAAAGGAAGAAAGAAAGAAAGAAAGAAAGAAGTTTGATGTTCTTGGATTTTTTGTTTTGATTTGTTTTTTTAGTATTGGGGTCTAAACCCAGGGCCTCTCACATGCTGGGTTTGCATTCTGCCATTGAGTTATACTCCCAAGATCATGACTTGTGTGGTGTGGTGTGGTGTGGTGTGGTGTGGTGTGGTGTGGTGTGGTGTGGTGTGGTGTGGTGTGGTGTGGTGTGTGTGTTTTGCACACATGTGCAGAGCCTAGGAGGATGTCAGGTATACTCGATCTATTGCCTTATTCCCTGGAGACAGAGTCTCTCAATAACTTGGAGCTCATGTTTTATTCAACTAAGCTCACAAGTCCCAGTGAGGATTAGACAGGTTTTAATTTTTTTTTTTAAACACTTTTGTTTATTTGTATGGGAGGGGTGGTAGTGCAGAGGGCAGGGGTTTCAGGGGTGTCAGTGGGCAAGCCAAAGCAGTCAGGTCATCAGGATGGATGCCAACTGCCTATGCCCACTAAGTCATCTTGCCGGGGATCAGTTTTTAAGTTCCATCTTATTAATAAGGAAAATGAGGCAAAGATATCTAGCAACCTGCCATAGATCTCACCGTTTCCTTAACAGCAGAGCTGAAGTCAAACCCAGTCAGCATAAGCACCCAGGCCGACCGACATCTTTAAATATCTTTTCTACTGAAGAGAACAAAGGTTTATTACTGAAACTGATCTGAAGCAGAAAGAAGGGGCAGGGTGGGGGGAGAAGGGAGAGTGGGAGAGTGGGAGAGAAGAAAAGGGAGGGAGGGAAGAAGGAAGAAAGGAAGAAGGGAAAGAATGAAGGAGGGTGAGAGAGAAAGATAGGCATGGTGTGTGGGGCATATCCAAACCTTCATTTCTAAATACTATCTTTTTTATTTAAAGGAACCAGAGCTTCTGGGCCAGACCAGGACTATGGCAGGAGAGTCCAAATGCCCTGCACGTGTGCTCAGAGAAGGAAGGGAATGTGTTCTGTGCACATGGGGCTCACAGTGGCCAAATCTGAGACAATCTGAGCTTCAAAAACAATAATGGGGCCTGAGAGTCTAGCTCAGGGGTGTAGTCTCCAGCACCAAAGTATCCAGGTTTACGAATAAAGCTCCTGAGTTCATGTGGACACAAGAAAAGACATGGCAGCACACGGCTGCAAGCCCAGCATGTCAGAGACTAGCTCGGAGGAACCAAGTTCCAGGTCCTTCCTCATTGACAAAATTCGACTCATATGGAAGAGAGAAGATGGAAATCATCTTTTGACAGCCATTATAAAAATATTTGATTTGAGTAAGAATGATTTGGTGCCATTCAAAGTAACGCAGGAGAGTTTAAGAAACACTTACACAGTCTAACAGCACTCTCCGTAAAAATACTAAGAGCACAGCAAAAGTGCAGCTTGGCAATAGAAGCGCCTGGCACCCATCACCTTCAGTAGGCTGGGATCACTAAAAGGAATGCGTCATCATTTCTGTGGTCTTCCTGACAGTACCACAAAGTGACCAGAATCCAAACAGCAGAAAACGTCAACAAACCCAAATTGAGGGCCATTCTACAAAATAACTGGCCTGTATCCTTCCAAAATGTCAACAGCATGAAACACAAGAGCTGACAAACTATCCCAGAAGTGAGGAGATTAAAGAGATATGATGCTGAACTAGACATCCAAGTCAAAATTTCCTTTTAAAGATGGAGCTTTGAGACAATGGGGGAAACAGGAACGAAGTCAACAGAGTAACTTCTCAGTGTCTGCTTCCAGATGCGGGCAATGATACCACAATTATGTTAGAAAATGTTCTTGTCTTTAGGACTCTAAAGTATGGCATGTCTTTGTTTGTTGATTTGAAGACAGGATCTCAACATATAGCCCCAGCTGGCAGCCAACTCAGAAATCCGCCTACCTCTGCCTCCTGGTTTCATTTCCCATAGCCCTTGCCCAATGGCTCAGAGTACTAGTACTTCTAGTACTAGTCACTGGGAATCCTTCCAAATTCCTGACACAGCAGGGGCTACACCAGAGAACATGATTTCTGAAACAGCCCGACTGACATTGTGGATTGGTCATTCTTAGTTTTGAGTGACATCCTGTGATACCATGTGTATCAACTTCCCTGGCCTCACCTGTAGCAGGTGTCAGTGGGCATCTACTTCCTGGGATAACAAGCAAACATATCACCAGACAATACCAAAACCTTCTCTTGCTAGGCACGGTGGTGAAGACTTTAACCCTAGCACCTTGGGAGGTAGAGACAGGCAATCTCTTTTTGTTCATGTCTAGCCTGATTTAAATAGCAAGTTCCATAGCAAATTCCAGGACAACCATAGCTACATAGTTAGACCCCATTATTTATATTATATATATAAAGCCAGGTGGTAGTGGTACATGTCTTTAATCCCGGCTCTTAGGAGGCAGAAGCAGTCAGATCTCTGAGTTCAAGGCCAGCCTGGTCTACAGAGTGAGTTTCAGAACAGCCAGAGTTACACTGAGAAACTAACTCAAAACAAATTAGAGTAAAAAAAAATCCTTGAGCCCATGTGAAACAACTGATGGGCCACGGTCACCAACGGTTGTCAGAGGCCCCGTGTAAATGCTTGGGGGATCTAAAATAAATGCACGTATCAGTCTAACAGTGTTGTTCTCACTAAGCAGGAGACGGTTACTACTGTCTGTTCACATGGCTGCAGGGGGACACAGGGCATGGACACAGCTGGGCCCTAGCATTTACCAGGTCAGAGAAGATAAAGAATGAATAGGGTAAATTATGCAGAGGGGATTCCAACCAACGATGCCATGTGAGACAGACACTTGATGAATGGCCTCATTTCTTCAACAAAGGAATAGCACCAGAGTGGCTGGGGACAGGGCTCAGTGGGTGTGGTGATCGCTGTACCACAGAAGCCATATGCAGTAGGCTATCTGTAATTAAAGTGTTCCTAAGACAAGATGGGAGGTAGACAATCCCCAGACACTCAGAAGCAAGAATCAACCCAAGCTTGTCTTCTAACTGCCACATATGCTGCCCCCAACCCACCACAGTGCCAAAGAAGATGAGAGCTGCTACAGACTGAGACTCAAGAAATGGGGGCTGGAGAGATGGCTAAGTGGTTAAAAGCACTGACTGCTGTTCCAAAGGTCCCTAGTTCAATTCTCAGCACCAATAGCAGGTGTCTCAAAACCACCTATAACTCCAGATTCAAGGGATCCAGTGCCTTCGACTTCCACAGGTACCTGCATTCACACATACACACCTACACAGATA
>JANHMN010000018.1:28929091-28956961 GCA_030674055.1 Rhabdomys pumilio
CGACTTCCACAGGTACCTGCATTCACACATACACACCTACACAGATACACACAGTACACGTAGTTTTTAAAACGTTTTGTTTGTTGGGTGTTTTGGTTTTTGAGGCAGGGCCTCACTCTATAGCCTTGGCTGGAACTCACTATGTAGATCAGGTTGGCCATGAACTCAGAGGTCTATCTGCCTGCCTCATGCTAGCATTAAAGGCATGTGCCACCACACCCAATCAAAACAATTTTATTAAAAAACAAACATATTAAGAAAATATAATGAATGGGTCTTGTTTAGATCCCAATTCAAACAAAGCAAAGGGGCTACTGGTACAAAGTAGGTATATTCCAGTTAGCAGACAACGTCAAGGAACTAGTACTTCATGTGCTACAGATACCACGGCTGCTGAAAGGTTCTCAACTGGTGAGAGATGTTCACTTAGTATTCATTTGTAGTGTTATGATATCTAAGATTTGTTTTAAAATTATCACAAAGTAGCCAGCTCGGTGTTTAAGAGCTTTTGCAGAGGACCCAAGTTCAGTTCCCAGCACCTACATGTGGCTTTGAACTGTAATTCCTCTTCCAGTCTCTTCTGGCTTCTGCAGGGATTAGGCACACATATAGTACACGTACATGTATGCAGACCAAACACTTATAAAATATACTTTAAAAAGCTGAAATATATGGTCTGGACCTCGGTCCTCAGACATACATAGCAGATTTACAGCTTGGTTTTCATGCAGGTCCCCCAACAACTGAATCGGGGGCTGTCCCTGAATCAGTTGTCTGGCTGTGGACTCCGTTCCCCTAACTGGGATGCCTTGTCTGGTCTTGGTGGGAGAGGTCTCAGTGGGCAACTAGTTCTGCAGTGATTTGATATTTGTGTGGTGGGGTATACCAGAGGGGACTCCCCTTCTCAGAGGGGAAGGGGGCGAGGAACGGGTGGGGGAACTGAATGAGGAGCACTGGGAGAAAGGAGGGCGATACTGGGATGTAAAGTGAATAAAATTTTTTAAAGCTAAAATACACTTTTAAATAAAATATAACAAAAGAAAGGCAAGAAGGGCTGGGACAGAGTGTGGGACCGTCAAAGCAAGGTGAGGGGCCAGCATGGGGTGTGGAACTGTCAGAGTAAGGTGAGGGCATCTGGACATTGGGTTCACTCTTCCATTAGTGTGTATTAGACGGTTCTGTTTCAAAACGTTAAATTTAAAGAAAAATTAATAAAAAAATTAATGTTGAGAATTAAGAATAAAGAATCATGTTAAGATGATTCGAGTAAGTATGGGTGGTGCCACCAAGCCTGATGACTTACATTCGATTCCTGTCCCCACATGGCAGAAGGAGAGACTCTCACAAGCTGGCTCTGATGTCCACTCATTATTTAGGGGCACATGTCCCCACTCTAAATACAAAATCCAACACTTCATGAGAAACACCGGTGACAAACACAGCACTCCCAACCCTGGCCACCATAGAAAGCCAAGTTCAAGTCACTGACATTTCCACAGCCAGGATTCCGGGTGACTGTGACTCACACTGGAAAGGAGACCATGGTGCAGCTCTGAAAATGGCTTGGCAGTTTCTTATAAAGTTAAACACATTCGTGCAATATGGCCTGGCAGCCTCACTCAATATTACCTCAGAGAAATAAAAAGTATAACCATGCACATACCTGTTATACAGTACTCATGCTGACTCAATTCATGACCACCCAAATCTAATAAACAGTAAACAGATAAGTGAGCAAAGGCAAATCCATCAAACAGACGTCCACTCGGAAGGGAGAGAAATGAAATACCAACACCTGTAACACGGATTAATGTCAGGGATCCATTTAAGTGGGTAAGGCCATATTCAAAAGGCTCCATGTGATATGATGGTGTTTTAGGTGACGCTCTGAGGAAAACAAAGTCATGTGGAAGAAGAGTCAGTGATTGACAGGGGTCAGTTGACACTGAGGGAAATGGTGATGGAATGCACACCAAGCATGCATGGAGGCCCAGAGTTCCACTCCAGTGCATCGGAACACAGACAAAAGGCTTGCATATGGCAGACTGCTCATTCAGATTAGAAATCTTTTCCTGCCTTACTGGTATTTTTTTTTCTTTTTCTTTTTTTCAAAAAATTGAATTGCATTGCTTGTAAGACTTCCTTAACAAGCAAGTTTAAAACAAGGAGCTACAAAGTTGAGGGCTCCTCTGGGAACCGTCCCCAAATCCCTTCTGTTGCTCCAGGCCTCTCCCAGTCCTCAAAGCACTCAGCACACAGCACCCTGGGACTTGGCTCCTCTCCAGGCACCTGCTACCTTCCGACAGGAGCCGCCACCTGTGCCCTACTCCTGGACTTATCTATGTCCAGCAGGTTTCCTGCTCTAGCCCTGAATGTGCAGTAAGATGGCTGAGCAATGACTAACCCAGCAAGCAGAAAAGCATCCATGAGCCAACCATGAAACCATGTCCACAGGTAACAGGACATCTCTAACAAGCTATAATTAATGTCCCGTGGCAGCCCAAAGCACAGACTCAGGGGAGGTTACACACATTTCTAAAACCCATTAGAGAAAACCTGCAGAACTGGCCTGTCGCCTGTGCTATTTATGGACTGGAGATTTGAAACAGCACCTAACACGAGAATCTATAATCACTTTGGCCCTGCAGCAGCCTCCCGGGAGCTGGTGAACTCTAGCCTGCATGGGCTGAGGGTTCAAAGATTCAGCAGCAGGAGTATGTGACAGGGAGGACAGAGCAGCCAAGTGAAAACCCGGCCTGAGGATCTGGAGACTTGCATCAGAGTGGGGAAGAAAGCAGAAACAAAAGACTGGTTTTGGTGGGGAGACTGAGTGAGCGGTCACCACTCTTTTCTAGAAAGCTTGTTTGCACATCCTCTGTGGAAACCCACTCATTAATGTGCAGATATTAACATTGAGCTCCAACCTTAGTAGGAGAGATTCTTTTCCGTGACTCCTAGTACAAATCACACCCATCTAAGAGTGATACGTAAAACATTCACTTACTATAAAAATAAAACAGAAAAATCACAACACCACAGAGTAAGTCAACAGACTGTCAGTTACACACAATCAAAACACATTAGACAGCATCCAAATATCACAACTTTTGACATTCCAGTTCAGTTAAAAAGCAAGCCCATCTCCAGTCTGCCTCCTCATTGACTGCAGCTGGGACAGGTTTTATGAGCAGGACTCTGGAAATGAGTTAGGAGGAGGAGGGTGAGACCACCCCCAGAGTCAGGAACCTGTTTTCCCTCCAGTATTCCCAGGTTAGATCTAAGGTAGCCTCAGACCCAGAGCAGGGAAGCAGGTGCACAAAGTCCAGGCAGTGGCAGAGGGTTTCTTCACACTCCTAGACAAGGAAAATGACGAGGTTCCTCATTTCTTACACCCAAACCTGAGCAGAGGCACTGGGCAGAGGAGGCAGAGGTGGATGCCCACACTCTCAGGAAAGGGACGCTTCTTTCCCTGTCAGAACTAGTCCTCAGAAATGGTTTCTTGTAAAAGACCTTTCTGCCCCACGCTTGGCGCCAAAATGTAAAAGCCCTGTGCTAACTGTAACGGACCACTCTTGCCCACGTTTGGGGGTCAAACTATAGCGGCCAGCTCTGTTCCGCAGGTCCGGGTTTAGCAAGAGAGAGAGTGGGGGGAAGAAGGGGAAGAGCCGCGAAGAATAGAGACAAGCCAGAGGATCTGTAGTAAAGTCTTCTTTACTGTCTCCACCATACACACACCACTACACCTACTACTACTACACCACACCATTCCCACACACTCATACACACATATACACACTACAACAAGGAAATCCTGGGTATTTATAGGCTTTTGCCATGTGCCTTGTAGGCGCGTGGATACCACGTGCCTTGCAGGTGTGGATATGACATAAGCCTTACAGGCGTGGACAGCACGTGCGCCTTACAGGCATGTATGGCGTGGATAGCACGTGGATAACACGTGCACCGCATGCCTTGTAGGCGTGGATAGCACGTGCTCCTTGCAGCTGGGGGCACTTAACAGTAAAACAAGCTATGTGGGATATCAGAGTGTGCTTCAGCTGTTGTAGGCCGTTGAAAACCAAGTCTCATGTCAGGGTATATGGCTCAAGATGGCTGCAAAGATGATAGCTGCTTTCTAGCCGCTGTTTGCTTAAAGTTGGCTCCCAACAGTTTCTTTAATTTATTTATTCTGTGTGTGTGCACTTGGAGCACATGTAGAACCCAGCCTAGGCTACATGTGTCCATGTCTCAAAAAAAGAACAGGAGCCAGGCTTGGCAGCACACACCTTTAATTCAGCGCTTAGAGAGACAGAAGCAGACAGAAATCCATAAGCTTGAGGCCAGCCTGGTCTACACAGGAGTTCTAGGCCAGTCAGGGCTACTTAGTAAACCCGTCTAAAAAAAAAAAAAAAAAAAACCACAATAAATAAATACAAATAAAAACACTCAAGTAATTAATTCATAATCTTCCTCTTCTTTAAAATATGCCTGATAGTTAAGTGCAAAATTTTAGCTCCCTGTGACATGCTTTCTGCAAATTTGAGAAAGCAAAAGGGAACTACGAAATTGTGTTTATAACAACAAACAGACCAGACGCTGGCATTTACACAGTCGAGACTCCTAGGAAAGCTGGAGTGACTGTTAACATCAGACAAAGAAAACTTCACCCTGAAGGTTACCTTGAAGAAAAGGGAACACTGCACTACACAAAAGGCCCCACTTACTAAGACAGAGCAATCCCAAACGCGTATACAACTAATAACAGAGCCTCTAAACACACGAAGCAAAAACGTATCACAGGCAAGACGTTAACAAGCACAGAGGCAAGAGTCAACATTCTTTCCCTCATAATTGGTTTCAACCAGTAAACAACATCACATCGGCAAGAATGCAGAAGTACTGAGGGGTAAAGGCCCCGGCACAGCCCTGTGCTATGGAAGCTTAGGAGGAGGGACTGCAGAAGCTTCCTGACTGATCTGCTAATGATTCCTTGAATATGGCACTAAGAGTTCAGCAAACTCTTAGTTAACAAGTTAACACAGAATTAGTACTATATTAAAACATAAAGCTTCTATACTAAGGAATCCACAGAGCGAAGGATAAAACTACAAAAGCTTGAGCCGGGCAGTGGTGGTGCACGCCTTTAGTCCCAGCACTTGGGAGGCAGAGGCAGGCGGATTTCTGAGTTTGAGGCCAGCCTGGTCTACAGAGTGAGTTTCAGGACAGCCAGAACTACACAGAGAAACCCTGTCTCAGAAAAACAAACCAACAAACAAAAAACCAAAAAACCTACAGAGGCTTTTTGGTTTTATTTTTTTGTTGTTGTTGGTACACACACACACACACACACACACACACACACACACACACGCATATATACATATATACATATATATACACATACATATATCTCCAAGTTCCAGGCCAGCCTGGTCTACAGAATGAGTTCCAGGACAGTCAAGAACAGACAGGTAGGCAGGCAGGCAGGCAGGCACGCATGCACGCACGCACGCACATAGCTAAAAACAAACAAAAAAACAAACAAATATAGCTACTCTAGAAAACTGTTTACACAGTCCTTAAATAATTAAAACAGGGAGCTAAGTTACCTCAGTGGTTAAGAACATGGGCTTTTCTTCCAGAGGACCCACGTTCAATTCCAATGGCAGTTCATTACTAAAATTCCAGGGATCTGAAAGTTTCTTCTGGTCTCCTTGGGTACCAGACATGGACATGATGCACAGACAAACATGCAGCCGATACACCCATACACATAAAATAAAAAATGTAAAGACTATAATAATTAAAACATACATTTATCCTATGGCCCAGCTATCATAGTCCTAGAAAACATGAGCGTGTGTGAAGTGAACAAGGGCCTAAGCACTCTACTACTGGCCCGTCCCTGTAAGTCCTTTTAGCTTGTATGTGTGGGTGCATGCACACATGGGTGGCATGGCTTTTTGTACATGCTAGGCAAGTGCATCTGTAGCTCAACCTCACTCCCAGGTGTTAACCCAGTGAAACAAACAGGAAAGCATACGCCCAGCTACAGCAGCTCTATCCATCACTGTCAAAAATTACACACAGCCCAACAGCTCCCAAGGTGAATGAATAACGAAAGAAGCAGAGCTGGGTACCTATGGCCCCGTGTACATAAGGCTGAGGCAGTGAGGCTGACTCTTAATGCAAGGAAAGGAATTGAGGGAAAGAGGGAGGGAGAGGAAGAGGAGTAGGAAGTTATTATATACCATAATCAAGAACTATGCAATAGTAAAAAGAAATTAACTACTGACAAAAAAATACAAAATGAATGAGCTTCAAATATAATTGTGCCAGTGAAAAATAGCCTCAAAAATATACCCTCTACAGTTCCATTTCTAGGACATTCTGGAAAAGACAAAGTGTAGTCATGAGAAGTCGGTGAGTGGCAGGCAGAGGCTAGGCGAGACCGCACGGGGAGGAGGTGCTGAGGGGTGTCGACTGTTCTGTATTCCTCTGTGGAGGAGCTAGATGAGCCCGTGCTTGCACGCACATTCAGAACGGCACTCAAGATCGTGTGCCGACTCTGCACGGCGGAGACTACCAGCTTCGCCGGCATGTATCCAACCCCCACAGAGTCAATGTTGCTGGAGTTATATTTTCAAACTGTCATATCCAAGGATAAGTTATAAAACAGCATCCACAGTATCCCATCAAAGTAACCTGCACACAGGAGTATGGCTAACACAACACACACCCCGTTATTTGAGGAGGCCATCCTTGAGAGCTGAGAAAACTGACAATTTTTACCTTTTTAAAAAAGATTTGTTTATTTTATGTATGTGAATACACTGTCGTTATCTTCAGACATACCAGAAGAGGGCATCTGATCCCATTACCGATGGTTGTGAGCCACCATGTGGTTGCTGGGAATTGAACTCAGGACCTCTGGAAGAGCAGTCAGAGCTCTTAACCACTGAGCCATCTCTCCAGCACCTCCTCCCCCTGGCACTTTTTAATTTAAAAACACTTTTCTTCTACAAAAGCCTGATTTTTTTTTAAAGGCACAAATGATTTGAAAGGTTGTTTTCCCACTCTGTGGGTTATAGTTGAGTACAGTGTGCTATTCCTAATACAAACACGCTCGACTCTGAGGTCCCTAACATAAAGGAACCTTGTCCCTGTGCAGCCCCAGATTCCCCAAAGTCCCTTCAAGAGATGTGAGGCTGGAGCAGCAGAGGAACTGGAGTGACTTTAAGCAGTAACCTGGGGGGGGGGGGGGGGGGGGGGAGTGTCTAAGAGCACAGAGGACAAGCAACCAGGAAAGCAGCAAAGACAGTGGAGGGAGGCAGGTGGCCAGCAGGAGCTGAAGCAGGAAACCTGAAGAGATGTGTGGGCAGACAGCAGCAGCAAGGCCAGTAATGGAGCCAGAAGCACAGCTTTTGGACACTTGCTCACCCCTGTCTGGAGCTGGTCACTTATTCCATCACATCAAAAGAAGTGATTCCCAACTGTTCTTCACACAATGCGCCATGCTCAGGACCCCGACTCTGAAGGATTACACACAATGGGGTACACCCAACACCCAGGCTGGCCAGGCACCTTTAACTTGACCCAGATAGATATAAACAGAGATGGATTCATGCTCACTGGGATCAAACCACCAGGAGCACGTTAGCATAGGGTCTGGCAGAAAGCCAGACACAAACATTTACAATGTTACCTATCACAACGCATTACAGGTACAGCTCAAAAAATGGATTGCTTGAACTCTGCCTAACCACTCCTTTGCAATTCCTCTGACCCTCCAGAGATACTGAGTTGTGCTACTGTAAAATGGGAAACAGAGCAGGGCACATTCTGAACGCTGCTCTGCATTGACCAAAATGTGCTGAAAATGTACTTTGCTCCACAAGCCTCTTAATACAGCATCCAGAGCAAGGCTGTGCTCCTTCTACAAACAAGCCCAGGCAAGGCAGCAAGGTCTCCCAGACTGCTCCCCGCAGGGAATTCCACTCACTTTAAAACACAGCATTCTCCCCTGCTGGGTTTCTTGGCTTGACAGCAACTACAGAGGGGCTGGCACCTTAGAACAGTAGCCTCCTCTGCAGTGCTCTGCACCTTTCTTCAATCCTTGATACTCACAAGATGCTTTCAGGCTGATGGTAGCCAGCCCTCACCTCTCTGAGACAGGCAGTGCCACCAAAGTAGCACAGCCCCTTAGCTACCCCACCAGTCTTGCCCCTAGGTTCTCAGTCCAAGGCAGTCAACGCTCAGAAGCCTCTACCAGACAAGACTGACAGATGGATGCCCTCCCTAAGCTGGCCAGGTTGGCAGAGAATGAAGTATCTCACTGGTGGAGCCAGAACAAAACTGGGCAGGGCCGAGATCTCTTTCAAATGCATCATCCGATGTGCTGAGGGCTACTGAGGCTCAGGGGTCACAGGCTGCCTGTGACCAGGCAGTCAGAGAAAATGAACAGTGGCTCAAGCCCTGCAAGATTCAAGAGACCCTTCGGGTATCCTCTTACACACACGCAGGTGGAAATTCTCCTACCAGTCTACACCGCCTCTAGTACCGATCACACATCATTGGTTTTTCAACAAATGTTCTGGTAACTTCAGGATTTTCCTGAGAGGGCAGCAAGGATTGAAGCCAGTGCTTTGTGCATGCTAGGCAAGAGCTCTACCACTGAGCCACCCCCCACCCCATAACTTAAGTTTTAGGAGGAACTGAGAGAGCACCTTTAACCCCAGCACTTGGGAGGAAAGGTGAAAGAGGCAGATGCAGGAGGATCTCTGTTAGTTTGAGGCCAACCTCACTGATCTACAAGCTCCAGGATTACATAGAAAGATCCTGGGGGGTGAAGAGGGGGAGAGGAAGGTAGGGGTCGATAGGGGGCGTACTCTTTAAGTTTTTCATTCAACAAATAGGAACACTTGTTGAAATAAGTCAGCAAGTCAGTTACTTGTTTGCCTGAATGCATTTAGTCAACTGTGTAGCGTTGAATACACTATTATCTGCACACAGCAAAGAGCATGCTGCAAGGCGCCACATGTTCATTAATTCAAATAAATCTGTTTTAAATAGTATGTCTGGGAGATACCTACAGCTTACATCTTTGCTTAGTTGAGAACTTAACTTTCTTATCTGGCTTAACACCATGCCCAAGCTATGTCTAAAATAAATTTCCCTATTGGATAAAACAGAGAAGCTGCTGAAAGAAAAACAAAAGAAACAAGCTGTAGATAGAGTGCTTGACACTCAATCCTCAGCTCTAAAGAAAAAAAAAAAAAAAGGAGACGTCACTGCTCCCTCCAGAACCTCCAAGATGGGAAGGCTGGTGTATTGAGAACCGGGAGCCAGCCTAAGCTATATACTGAGGCTCTGACTCAAAAAATAAGTAAACAAAACCACATTCATTCTAGACAACAGCCAGCCTTTCCTGCCGGCAGACACTGCCCAGGCCTGGCGCTGGGCAGTCAGAGCATGCAAACCACACTTCAACCTCCCTTCAGCCTCCGGCAAAGGAACCAGGCAGTGCACAACCTGCCCAACTTCACGGAGCTACTTTGTAGCAGGATGTTGAGATGGAGACACTGAACCAATCCGGCCAAATTCTGTACTTGTCAGGTATGGATGCTCTACTAAGACATTTACTTTAAACAGCTAGATTTCTTTTTTATTTTTAAACTCTTCAGCTATGTTGATTTGGTCATTTAAAAACAAAACAACAAACAAACAAGCAAACCTTCAAGAATTAGGAATGGAACACCGATGTTTTGACAAACCCCTGGGCAACTTCCTGGCAATCATTCATTCTTTGCCGGCTCCTAGCTTGGTAACCCTTGGGCCTCAAAGTCCACCAGCAGCTGAGGCTTTCCTAGGTATGTAGTGAAGGTCCTACATGGGACGTGTGTAGGACCAGCCTGGCTGGCTATGTCACCAAAACCTCCTTACCAGCCCACCAGCCTGTACTTCAGTACTCATACACAGCCACGGGTAACAATGTATCCATTTTCCTAGCTTCAATCCCACAACTATATTCTATGAGGAATATGTTTTCTGCCTCACTAATATGCTTTGGCTTTACTAACACAGAAGTCAAAAAGGCAAAATTCTATCTACCAGTACTAAGGAGTAGTTACTACAGTCCAAACCCTGGGGCCTCCTAGCTGTCTCTTCCAAGACAGTCATGTGGGCAATCTACCTGGGCTGGTTCAACGCCAGCCCTTTAAACAGAGTGTCACAGATAGAACTTGACCTCTCATACATGGTGCTTCCTAAGCACCGAGACTCTGAAATTCATTGGTCTTCCCCATAGTCATATAATAAAGAGAAGGAGAGGCTGGAAGGTATGGCTTGGTGGTAAAACACACACCCTGCATATGTAAGAGCCTATCAAAATTCACCCAACTGTCCCACATCTGTCCAGAGGGGAAAATGCGGCTTTTCCAAAAGCTACCTGTAAATACACACACACACACACACACACACACACACACACACACACACACGATCCTCCTATAACTCTGAGGCTCTAACTGTAAAGTCAGTCACCCTGAACACAGGCTATCACTGCTATGTTGGTCAGCATGACAGCATGAATCAAGTAGGGCTTTTTTTTTTTTTTTTTTTTTTTTTTTTGACTTGGGACTTTTTCAAACTTTAACAATCCAGAAGACCGAAACTTGGATGAGCTGATAATGTTTGCTGAGCAGTCAGGAGTCCCCCAGTATAGACAATGAACAGAACACACAGTGGGACCAGACCATCAAGAAAGAGAAATATGGCTGGGGAGTGGTGGCGCACGCCTTTAATCCCAGCACTTGGGAGGCAGAGGCAGGCAGATTTCTGAGTTTGAGGCCAGCCTGGTCTACAGAGTGAGTTCCAGGACAGCCAGGCTACACAGAGAAACCCTGTCTCAAGGAAAAAAAGAGAGAAAGAGAGAGAGAGAGAGAGAGAGAGAGAGAGAGAGAGAGAGACAATTCAAGCTAGTGTCACAGGACAGTGGTGTTCAGTCAAGCAAAGAAAACCAGTAAGGAGGGAGGGCTGGGCTGGGCTGGCAGAAATGAGGATAGGGTTCCTGCCCCCCCCCCCAGCCCATTCACCTGTAGGACTGAGAGGCTGGGAAAAGGGGATATGCTGCAGCAGGGTGTGACTAAAGTCACTGAAGAGGAATGAGACCCTTTCATCCAAGGGGGACTATGTAGAGGGAACTGGAAAGGAGAAGAAGCTAGGTCAGAACTGGGTCAGATGAGACAGGACCCAGAGTGCTCACAATAATGGCTAATATTTGCCAAGCACTGCCCACAGCTGAGCACCAGGCTGGACACCTTCTGCCCAGCCTTTGGTGACTGGTAACCTCTCACCTAGACTCCTGACTGTTCAGGTCTCATGAGTCACTCAGGCCCAGCAAGGCCAGGCTAAGGCTCTAAGGACATAGTCTTACACACAGCACTGAGAATTCAACTTGAAAATTAAAGTGATCAGGGATAAACAGGAAATCCAGAGTGGAGAGCTCAAAACCATGAAGGATGTGGGTCCTATGTAGGGACAATGCTTCAGGCTGGAGGAAAGGGACAAGGGACAGGTGGAATGTGGAGGGCCTAATAAGCATGGGTAAAAATCTAGCCCCTCACCTAGAGGTGACGACACACTCCTTTAAACCCAGAACTTGGGAGGCAGAGGCAGGAGGATCTTTGTGAGTTGGAGGCCAGCCTGGTCTACAGAGAAGAGTTCTAGGATAGTCAGTGCTGTTACAAAGAAACTCTGTCTTAAAACAAACAAAACAAAAAGCTAGCCCTCCCAGCCCCCTTCAGAGTAGTCATCTCAGGATAAACTAAACAGTTTTGAAATGGAGTAAAAACGTTCCTACATACTTCCAATGGGAAACTGGATCTTGTCAGATTTGAGTTTCAGTATTACCTGGTTCTGTGCGACTTGCACACTTCGTGTCACTGATCTCCTTTAGAACTTAAATTGTATGGAACTAATTTGTTTGACTGCCACAGCTGTCATTCCTGGAGATCATAGGAGAGCTTTCAGAGTCTGAGTCTCTCCTTCACATTGGGACCCTGGGATTAAACTCAGACCATCAAGCTTGTGTGACAAGCACTTAGTGGCTGAACTGCCTCTGCCACCATGCACAGGTCTGAACCTCAAGTTATACACACTCACAAACCCCTGGACACACACAGCTGAAGGGGTTTCCGCACGAAAAGCCCTTAGCCTGCATTTGGCTTGACTGCTTGCCTGCTTGCCTGCCTGCCTGCCTGCCTGCCTGCCTGCCTGCCTGCCTGCCTGCCTTTTCTTTCTTTTCTTTTTCCCACTGGCACGGAAATCTTTAAGCCTTACACTGTTTTTCATAGCTATGCTGGAATCAATGGGAAACCACAAAAATGAAGGCTTCCATTGCACCCCATCATCAAACTGCAGTGGCAGCAAAGAAACCCCCCAGAACTAGCCATAGTTTGGTGAAACTCTGACAACCTTAAGTGCTTGTTAACTCAATTCCCAAACTCAGCCAGTCCTTTCAAATCCATGAAGGGCACTCGTAGGTATTCGTGCATGGGTATGTGTTGCTGAGGAAGGAACCTAGAGCCCTGAGCCACACCTCCAGCTTCCAGAGACAGATCCTGGACTTCATCACTGCCTATGGCTTTTCCTAGGCCCCTGGACCTGCTGTTCTTTGATTTTAATCAAGTTTTCTGAGAGCCACCATGACCCTCAGCCTAACTCTTAGATGCAAGCATCTACTCGGCTCTGGGAGGTACCAAAGGACCCCAGCTAGGCAGACAGAAGCAGCTCCCTCTCTAAACAGAGTTATCAGAAAGCAAACAACTCAAATAATAATTACAGGATCCCTGGTTTCCATTTTACACGTCTCTAAGCAAACAGCTTGGCAAAGCTTCCTATGGTTTCCCCCACTTTTACAAAAATCTGTCTTCTAAGCAAAGGCTTCGGTTTCCCAGGAACAGCAGACACTCTTCACAAAAAAGTTCAAGAAACAAAAAGTCATTACAATGCCACTTTATCTCCACGCTTTCTCCCTAACATTTTCTGCCTAAGACTGAATCTGGCAGTTTATAAACATACATGAATTCCCCCTTATAAATTCCTTGTATTTAAATACCTTGACCTTATAAACTATGCTGAGTAATTATCCCATTTTTTTCCTCATTCATCACATAAGTCTGTATATTCATCTGCTTAGTCAGTGCCTCATGATGTGCTAGGCTCTGGGGACACAGCAAAAACTTAAAAATGGACTCTCATGGGGATGACAAAGATTTAAGCATGAGGGGGGATGGGAGGACACAGAGTGGGCAGTCCTAGAAGGTAAGCTGAGGAACAGAGTTAAGAGGTCAATCTTCACAGAGGGAGTGACAAGCCCAAGTGTAGGACTGAGTGAGGTTGAAGAATGCTCACTGGCATGCCAGTGAAGGACAGGAATGTAGCTCGGTGGTCCAGTGTTCCTGCAGCAGTGTGAGGCCCTGGGCTGCCCCACCCCCCACCCCGAAGCACCACCAAGTCAACAACAACAAAAAGGTAACCAAGGCTCCTAATCAACACAAAACTAGGATTAAAAAAACTCCAAAGGGAAGAAATGTACCTCATGATGCTTTTTAGTTTATGTTATAACGAGACTTGAAATATAACTAATGCTTAACACCCCCCCCATTCTGACTTCAACCCTTCATGCTACCATCCTGGTGGGAAGAAGAGGGGTCAGCAGGCTTGTATAGGAGAGGACATGCTGGAGGGGGCAGGGAGCAGCCTCTTTATGGAACAAGTCATTCTCACAGAAACAAATGCAGTCCCTGAGCAGAGAACTTACTAATAGAAGCAGTCACCATTCATGGTGTTCTGCATCCAGGATGCTAACACTTCTCACCAGACTCCACCTCCCCACACTCTAGCACTGAGGAAACCATAACACGTTGGGGACATACTTCAACCATAGAGCAGCCATCTCTTGAGCAGGAGAGAGAAGAACCTGGGATTCAGAGACGCACATAAATGCCACCGTTGTTTCTCCTCCTGGGACTCTTGAGAATTGTTGACATGTTCCAATTTCTATTTAGGAACACCAGTTCTTCTAGGGCTGTCAGGAAAGAACCGACTGGGCCTGGTAACCCAGGGGAAGCCATAAGGACTTACAGAGCTCAGAGTGCACCGCTGCATGTCTCTGTAGTGTATGGTTAAGCAGAGTGCAGACCAGGGACGGAGACCTCACCCATGTTATGAGACATGTCAGACAAATCTGGGTTTGTAATGTTTAGAAATATGAGAGGATTGCCCTTTGAAGCAGTAACTGCACTCCTGGAAATTTACCAACAAACCCAGTACCAATTCAAAAGAAGCATCCAGGTTACTTCACGAGAACGTTTACAGATGTAGTCATAACAACAAGCAAACAGCAGCAAGGAAAACCCTAGAACCCAGTACATGGACTTCCTTCAGAGATACCTAGGTACTTATGTGACCTTTCAGAAACAGAAATTCCAAACCGGGGAAGATGGTTCAGTGGGTAAAACACTGGCCACACAAGGATGAGAACTAGAGGTTGGCTCCTTAACTTGGTTAAGTGCCATCTAGAGCAGTGGTTCAGGACACAGTGCTTTCCTACCATGAAAATGCCAGGTAGGCGGGCAATCCACTAAGAAGGGAAGATGGGAATCCCCAGGGCAAACTCTAACTAGATACATAAGTGAGCTCTAGGTTCAGGGAAGAGACCTTGCCTCAATATATCCGATAATCAGTGATCAAAGAACAAGCCAGCACCAGCCTCTGGCCTCTCCAGACACAGAAACACACACACATGAAATATCCAAGATTCTGTCCATCTGAGTCTCTTATACCAAGATGATTTTTTTTTTCTAATTTCCTTTAAAATTAGAGCTTGCTAGGCATGGTGGTGAATGCCTTAATCCCAGCATCACAAAACAAATCATTCAAATAAAATAGTTACAAAGTTGCAAAGTTTTTATTGTTAAGGTTTTTAAAAAAGAATTATGTGAGTACACTGTAGCTGTCTTCAGACACACTAGAAGAGGGCATCAGATCCCATTACAGATGGTTGTGAGCCACCATGTGGTTGCTGAGAACTGAACTCAGGACCTCTGGAAGAGCAGTCAGTGGAGAGAGGCTGAGCCATCTATTAAGATTTACTATTTAAAGAAAAGATACCTTTCTTCTTTTTTTTTTCTCCCTCCCCTCCCCCTTCCCTTCTCTCTCTCTTGCTCTGGCCCCGCTCCCTCCGGCCCAGAATTTTGTTTTTTGTTTTTTTTTAATTTTATTTATTGTATGTAAGTACACTGTAGCTATCTTCAGGCACCCATATAAGGGCATCAGATCTTATTATAGATGGCTGTGAGCCACCATGTGGTTGCTGGGATTTGAACTCATGACCTCTAGAAAAGAAGTTGGTGCTCTTAACCGCTGAGCCATCTCACCAGCCCGAAAAGATACCTTTTAAACAGAAGCTTTCCATTAGCTTGAGAAGTATCGGCTACAATATTGAATGCTTGTTTTTTATAGGAAAATATATTTTGTTCTTATAGCCCTGGTCAGGAACTTGATAGGTAGACTAGGCTGGCCTCAAACTCGGAGATCTGCCTGCCTCTGTCTCCTGAGTGCTAGGATTAAAGACTTGAGCCACCACACCTTGCAAAAAAATTTACTGAAAAAAAAAAAAACCTTTTAATCTTCTCGTTTGTTCAAGTGTTAGTATTAAGTCATTTTCTCTGAGGACCTCCATAATTTGGAAAATAAAGGGAGAACTGCAGATTATAGCTGATATGTTAGTTTTAAAATTAATCTTCACTAAGGCAGAGTTGGTGCCAGTTATTTTTAAAATATCTGTGTGAGGTGTATGCCAGCAGTGCAGGTATATATACAGATGTGTGTGCACATGTATGCATATGTGTGTGGAGGCCAGAGGTCAACGTGGGATGTCATTCCTCCTACAGTCCACGATAGTGTCTGCGTCAGGCTCTCTCACTGGCCTGAAACTTGCAGATGGGCTGGCTAGTCAGGGAGCCCGAAGGACGAGCCACCTCCTAAGTACCAGGATTACCAGTGTCTACCACCACACCTGGGTTTTTGTTTTATCTTTTCAAATGGCGTCTGGGGAACTACTTAAAAGCTCAATCTCCCATGCTTGCACTGGAGCATTTTGCTGACTGAACTATCTCCATATGTATATTATATTATATAGTAGATATTAATATAAATTATGTAACATATTACATATTAATATATCATACCATTATATATTAGTATGTTATATGCACATATATCATATTATATATTCTATATTATTGTATTTTATCTCATTTTATGTATATATACTATATAAATACACACACATATCCCTGTTGAAGTGAGGTCTGGTTCTTCCTCCCAGCCTCATGCTCCCAGAAATAAGACTCAGACTCAAAATATATTTGCAAATACCTTGGCCATATAGCTTTTACATATCCCAGTAGTTTTTAAGAGAAAATACTTGTATATAGAATAAAATTCAGTATGTAAAGGGAAACAGGTAGACAAAAATGTCTCCTTGCCACTCAAGGATTCGGGCGACCATGTCTCTAACCCAGAGAAAGAAGATACAGCTGTCTAATTACACTACTATAACAAGGCACCCCAGACTGGCTAAGATATAAACAATAAAAATGTATTTGCTCTGGAAGTAGCAAAGTCCAAGATAAGGTATTAGCAGATTTTGTTCATGGTGAAAGCCTATTTCTTATAGTTGACACCTTCTGTGCACCCACACATAATGGAATGTACCTTCATTGTTTCTTATAATGGTACTGACACCATTCCTGAGGACTAAGCTCAAGACTTCCCAAACCTTAACCATTTTTTTTTTAGCCCAGGCTATTCTTAAACTGCTTATCCTCTTGCCTCAGCCTCCCCACCCAGTGCTGATAGAGTACTTCACCCTGCTATGGCTCTGCTCTACTTCTTAGCCATCTCATTAGTACCGGATTCCAGGATATGAACAGAAGATGGAGGAGCAGCACTCAGACCACAGCAAGTACCGTGAGGCTTCGTGAAGAAGACTGATTGCAGCTCTGCAGTGGCCAGGCACAAAAAGCAACTTCTAAGTCTCTCACCTGATAAGTGACACAAAGTCCATTCCCAAGGGAACTTCCTGCCACCCCACCCAACACAAACACCTCTTTCCGGTTGCCACCTCTGGAGCCACTAGGACTGTTCCACATGAGTTTTAGCCTTTTCTCTACACAAAAATCTTGCCAAGAAGGGCAGTGGTGGCCTGCACCTTTACTCCCAGCACTTGGGAGGCAGAGGCAGGCAGATCTTGGAGGCCAGCCTGCTCTACAGAGTGAGCTCCAAGGCAGCCAGGGCTAGACAGAGAAACCCTGCCTCTAAAACACACACACACACACACACACACACACACACACACACACACACACAGAGAAACCCTGCCTCTAAAACACACACACACACACACACACACACACACACACAGAGTGAGTTTCTGGAACGTGTTGACTATAGCTCTCCAGTCCATTATACATTATGTCTGTCCATTTTCTTAGGTCACGTGAGATTTCTTTCTCCGGTGATTTATAGTTTTCAGAGTAGAGATTTACATATTGTGGTAGACTTCGTCTAAGTATTTCATCCTTTCCAAAGCTAGCAACTGTTTTTCTTTTCTTTTCTTTTTTTTTTTTTTTTTTGTGAGATAGGTCTACTCTTCAGCACAGGCTAGCTAGCATCAAACTCAGAGTAGCCTTCCCAGCTCAGGCCCCAATACTGGGATAACATACAGGTATGAGCCACTAAAACAGGCTTTTTTTAAAATTTGAATTTCTAATAATTTGTTGCTAGGATACAGAAATATGGCTGATTTTTACATGTTGATCTTACGTATGATAACCCTGCTAATTCACTTATTAATTCTAGCATATCTCCAGCTAATTTTCTACAGAGTTGTTCATGCCACCTGCACGTAAGTTCTGGTCTATATCCATTCACTCCTACCCATCCATCCCCACCCACTCACTTCCCCACCCACCCATCCATCCATCCACTCACTCATCCATCCATTCACCCATCCATCCATCCACCCACCCATCCATCCACTCATCCATGCACTCATCTATCCATCCACTCATTCATCTACCCACCCATCCATCCATCTACTCACTCATTCATCCACTCACCCATCCACCCACCCACCCATCCATCCACTCATCCATGTCTGCAGCAGTATGCTGTTGACTATGAAGAACAGGCATCACTGCCTGGCCCCCATCTAAAAGCAAAGCATTTGCTTGTTTCCATAAGTAGGAAGTCAGCTACAAAGTTTCCAGTCAGCCTTTTCCAGAACTGAGTTCTCTTTTCTTCCAAGTTTGCTGACAGTAGTTATTAGAGGGTGAATCCGGGGACGGTGAGATGGATCACTGAGTAAAGGTGTTTGCCACTTGAGGATAGAAGCCTAATCATCTTCATCACATCCCTGTAGACCACAGGCAGAGGAGAGAAGCAGCTACAGACTCATCCTATAACCGCCACATGAATGGTCACTGAGAGCTGAGCTTGCCAATTAAGATGGACCAGCAAGCTCCATCTTAATTAAAGATCTGCCCATCTCTGCCTCCCCAATGCTGGGTTTACAAGCATAGGTCCTTGAGTCAGGCTTTTAAAGCAATCATTTACTGACAGTTATGGCCCCAGCCCTGGTGCCTGGTCTTTAGAACAGTTCTCTCCAAAAGAGAGGACACCAAAGTCTGTCACAATTAAACCTCAACTGGCCCAGACCTTCTGAAGTAACTACGGAATCTGGGACCGACAGTGGCGGCAGCCAGTGTTCACCAGAGTTGAAGCTGTGGAAATGTGGCTGTTTTATGCTACGTACAGTTTCTTTACATTCCCACTGGGCTTTAGTGGAAATGCAGGTTTGGTTCTGTCTGTTTTCCCATCACATCCCACACATCTCAAGAGTACAATAAAACAATCCCTGACTGTGCTGACTTGCTCCAGGTTACAAACTGACAGGGCTGCCCACCAAGCAAAAGATGTTCCAATACCCAACCCTGAGATGCAAATGCTCAGATTTGCCTGAGTCACCAGAGAGCACCTTCGGTCACCTTAACTCCTTAATTCTTACAATTCTTAAAATGTTCACTTAGTCATTTTCCCTCATTCTATTACTGAGGAAAGGGGCGGGGCAGAGTTTAGAGATTTTAAAGATCAGAGATGTGGGGTAAAGTTTACCCCCTGGCTCTTTTAAGGGATGAACACTGCTGACTAGGACAGAGACAAGTGCTAACACCCATCTAAAGGGTTTCTGGATATTTTTAAGATTTTAAAATTTATGTTTATGTGTAAATATGTGGTCTGTGTGAGTATATGCCACCTATGTGTCACAGAAGACAAGCGATGGCATCTGATCCCCTATAGAGCTAGAGTTACAAGTGCTGTGATGGGTGCTAGGAACTAAACCCAGGTCTTCTGGAAGAATGACAATGGCTCTTAGTTAGCCAGCCCTCTCTCCAGCCTCCTATGTACGAGGATCACCAAGGAAGTCCTGTTAAAACCTAGACAGGATTCAGAGCGTCTGAACTGGCTGATTCTACAGAGGCCTAGGGTGGTGGCAATGCTGAACCAAGTGTGGGAAAAGCAAGGATCTCCAGTTTTCTTAGGCCTCACCATCACTGTGTCTATAAATACTAAGCCTTTTAAAAGCCAGACTTTACTGAAGTGAAAGAATTGATACTTTCCCTTCTCTCTGGGCAGAGTCTGAGCTGTGTGGCATCTCAGAAGGACCCTCATAAGGACTTGTCTAATTTCTTGGAATGTGTTTGCTTTCTTGAGGGAAGGTGGATCGCCCTAAAACACTTAGCAAGACTGAGAACCCAAAGGGAACAAGACCACCACCGACCTGCCTGCCACATCACTCAAGTGACTGTTCCTTCACTTGCCGGTACCCAATCTGCAGTAGACACTTGGCAATTAGGAAAGGTTTTAAAGGCTGGCCCCTGGTCCTTCGACATGGAAAGTAAGGACTACCAAACAACCACACCTTTCCAAAGGGGTAAATGTAATAGGCTCCTGGCTCCTGGAGACAGCAAAGTCCCAGCAGTGAGCTGATAATGTTCTGTACAAACCACTCCATTGCCATTCTGAGGGGCAAGTTAAGAATTGTATTTACTTTCAAAGGCCTGGTAAGCACACTAAGGTCCCTGACTAGGCCTTGTCGTCCACCTGGCTCCAAGTTCAGCCCTGCCTTTTTCTTCTGATTATCTGCACTGTACTCAAACATTGGGATTACATACCTCCCCCACACCTACACTCTCTTTGCTAACAGCAATGCCCAACAGATGCATTACAGCCTTGAGAACATTCCAGTTTACTCCACTTATTTCTCATGAGAGCCCTTCAAAACTATGCATCAGAAGATCAAGCCTTCCCCATAGAAGAGAGAAAACGGTCCACAATTCTGCAACCGATAAACACAGGGACCTTTATTTAAAGGGTGTCCACACATGGTATTTCTTCCAAGAAAGGTTAATGAATGCACTCAGTTAATAAGCATAACAGACCCAATGCTCCCTAAAGAAAATGCCAAGTATGTTGCAGTTCTGTGCAAATGGCTTCTCTGCTTGGCTGAGAAGTCTACAAAGTTTTGAGGCCTACGTGAAAGGCTACCTGTGACGGAGAGTAGGAGGGATACAAAGGTTTTTCTAAAATGGGCCATGTCCAGTCCACAACAAAGGTAAACCACTGCCCAGAACGACCTGCTACTAAACCACAAAACCGAAACAGAACCCACAAGCCCCTGAACCAAATATTCTGGGAGTTAAAAAAAAAATGAGGACCCCCAAGAAATGTGCTCTAGAATGTCCAAGTCCAACCAACAGAAAGTTCCCCGTATCTGTCACCTCCCAAACTGGCCGCCCTCCCAGAGTGACTTAACTCTGGGTACCAATTTGGGCAATTCCAAGAAGCCACCAGTGCAAGACTACGGGATGCTAAGAAGGAAGCTAACGTCCGCAGTAAAGACTGGAGGCTTTGTGGGTAGATCTGGACTCCCCCACTGCATCTGGGCTACATGCCTCCATTCAACAAATATTTATTGAGCGTCCACCATCTGCTGGGCACCCTGCTAGGCGCCAGGGAGGAAACCATGCCACAGCCCCCCCCCCCCCCCCCCCCCCCCCCCCCCCCCCCCCCCGGCCTCTGTTAGCAGAGAACCGTCTGGGGGTTACGCGAACCGGAAAACCTGCTACAAGTTGCTAAGCATAGTAGTAGCCAGGAGATGGCACGGCCCTCGCAACCAGCTCTGCGCACCAGCCTTGTCGATGAAGCAGGGAGGGCACAGGTAGGCCCCGGAGCAGGTGTGCAGCGACCAGGCACCCCAGAGGCTTTGGAACTGCAGAGGGCAGACTTCGGCCGAGGGCGCGGTCCCTAGAGGAGCAGGGACTGCACCCAAGGACCTCGGAGTACGGGGTGCGCGGAGCGGGGGCCGCGTAGCCCCGACTTGACTCTGGTCCGCTGGGCCTTCCTCCCGCAGCCGGGTGCGGGGAAAGAAGGCACGAGCTAGGCCGCCGACCCGCCCGCTCCTACCTGGAGCCCCGCCCGGCACCTACCACTTGGGCGACCTTGAGACGGCCGAGCGCGCCGCGCAGGTAGTCAGGGTCGCAGCGCAGGCCGGCCAGCCCGCGGCGCTGGCTCACCGGCTCGGTGGTGGGTTGGTACGGGCTGCTGGCGCCCGAGATCATGGAAGTGCTCGAGGCCTCGCCCTCGAAGCCGTCCAGCTCCTCGCCGCCCCGCATGCTGCCGCCCCGCGCGGCCGGTTCCCCCGGCGCCTGGAGCGGGCAGGCTCAGCGCGGCTGTCGCATCGCCGTCGCCAGACTACCTCGCCGCCGCCGCCTCTGCGCCCGCCGCCCGCTGCGGCCGCGGCTCGGTCCGCTGGGGCTCGGCTCCCGCCGCCTCGGCAGCGGAAAGGGAGGGAGGCGGGAGCGGGCGCCGAGGGAAGGAGGCGGGAGCCGCGCGCCGGCCCGGAGGGGGTGGAGACTGCGGCCGGCGCGGGGAGGGGCGGGGCGCTGAGGGCTAGGGGCGGGGGTCTTCGGGGAGAGGAGGGGCGTTGCAGGTTGGGGCGGGGCCGGTGAAGAGCCTTAGTCACGCCCCCACCACGCCCTCACCTGCTGGGCTTGGGGCCTAGAGTCCAGTGGTCGCCGGCTGCCCTAGCAAGGGAAGGCCGGGTCCAAAAGAGGGGAAAAAGGGTGGAGAGGATGGAGATTGACCAAGGAGTCACAGCTGGCTTTCTCTGCCCGTAGCCTCAGAGCCTGCTTTAGAGAAAGTGGATCATGTGCAGGTAGTCTGGGGGACTTTCCGATGAAAACTATGCTTGGGGCTGGAGGGATGGTTAGGAGGTTAAGAGTGTTCCTGTGGCTCACAGACTGTCTGACACCCTCTCCTGGACTTGGCAAGCACCTGCATTCACGTGCATATTCATTCTCTCTCTCTCTCTCTCTCTCTCTCTCACACACACACACACACACACACACACACACACACACACATCTTAAAAAGAGAGATAGGCTATGTTGGATGGTGAGATGACCCAATGTGTTAAAGGCACATGTCACCAAACTTAATGACCTGAGTTTGACCCCAGGGACCCACATGGTGCAGAAAAAGAACCTAATCCCTCAGTGTGTAATTGAATGTATGTATAAAATAGATCAGCTGTGTCTCTGCCCAGAACCAGGCACAGTGCCTGTTCTAAGCTGGACCCGACTGCAGCTGTGTGACACAGCAGGGGTTAAGTGTGTGTTTTCCTGCGATGGGCACTCTAGCGCAAGCCTATTCTGTGCCATTGGTACAGCCTGCAGGGGGAATGGGGGTGATGAGAGGTCAGGGCTAATGGAGCCCACAGAATCCACACAACCCCAGTGTCAATTTGGGATCCAGCACCCTGGCACAGGAGGCATAAGTGCACACAGTAGGTCCTTGGCAACTAATATTAGTTTCCTATCCTGGCTGAGAAAAGTTTTGCTACCTCTTAACGCATCAGGCTGGGTGACACACAAATTTTGCCCTGGAGGCATTAATTATAGACCAATTTGTCATTCAAGTGTGAAGACTAATTTAAAGCTTAAGTAAAACACTGACTTTCTAAGAATTGTCACTTTGACACTGAACCTCTCAGCACCCTGAACACAGAGCTTTCTCTGCTCTGGGCCTTGGGGAAGGCACCGGATGAGGTGTTATCATCATTACTATTTTACACAAATGGAGACAAAGGTTCCAGAGTGGAAGTGGCTTGTCCAACGGCATGAAAATGTGTGGAACACAGGGTCTGTTTCCCAAGCTGGAAGGATAACAGCTTCAATACTTGTATTAGTTGACTGACCAGATATTTTGGGGGACACTTATTGTAAGTTAGGCAATATGCTAAGAACTGAGAACAGGGATGTTGAGAAGGCTCAGTGGGTGACGATGCTTGCCACCAAATCTAATCACATTTGTTTAGTTCCTATGACCCACAGGTGAAAGAAGAGAGCCAATTCTTGCAAGTTGTCCTCTGACCTCCAAAAGCATGCACATCAGAATCCTGCCACCCCAAGGAGAAATGTTAATAGCTGATTTAAAAACTTGAAAACAAACTACAGTCTCTCAAAATCCTCCTCAAGTGACAGCTACGGGGGTCTATTGATACCACAGGGACAATGAGTAGGAAAAGAGACAAAGACAAAAGAAAACTGGACGCTGGAAAGAAATGTGCACACAGCAACAATACAGCACATCTAAGAGAATGGGCATCCAAGCTTGCCGTGGGAAAGGCTGAAGCACAACCCAGATTACATATCAGAACAAAAGGCTCAGGGGCGCCAGCAAAGTCTAGAAGTGTGTGAGGCAGGGGAGGCTGACAGGAGGCAGGAAAAATACAAGAGGATCCATTAAAAGCTTTGAAGAAGTATAAAAGGGTTCCTGGATCCCCTCCCATACCCCTGACCTCAAGATAAGTTGCAGTCTGTGTGTATGTAGACATATAATTTCTCAACCTAATTTAATAAGAGTTCAACCTCCCTTCTAGCCCACCATCCACCAGAGGTAGTGGGGGGAAAAAGGTTATTAGGATATGGGGAAGTAGACCTATTTAAAAAATAGTTCTTTAGGGCGATTCCAATATTCGTTTTTTCTTAGTCCAGTCCACTAGCAAACACCAAACATGAATCAGCAGCTGTAGTCCAGTCCAATCAGCAGACACCACACACAATCCAGCAAGGGCAGTTCAATCCAGAAGAAATCCTAAGGCTTGCCAACCGGACCTACCCCCATAGCAGCATCAAGAAGCAGCAGGAACCTCACGAGTCCTTTGTCCAGTTTTTCCTATGACGTCATCACAAGCGAATCTCAACAACATAATGTAAAGTGGACCAACACAAGGCGTGTTGTCAGTGAAGATCAGCAAAGTGGAGCTAAGTAAACCGGTGCTCCAGCTCCCACTGACTGTGGGGTCATATTTATATTCTTTCTAAATAATTCCTTTCACGTGTCTGCTATAGCAAAACATGCTTTCGCCCGTGTGCCCCAGCAAAGCATCATTTGATATAATTGACTTTCCAAAGAACCAAAAGTTTCCACTTCAGTGTGTGTACACACACACATGTATATTATCCCCGGGTTTATTGAAAAGATTACAGCACAACCAGGCTGCAGGTGGAGGTACACACCTTTAATCCCAGCAAGCATCTCTCTATAAATAAGTTCAAGGCCAGCCTGGTCTACAAGGCTATACAGAGAAACCCTGTCTCAAAAAAAAAAGGGGGGGGGGAGAAAATATTACAGTACAACAGAAAAGATTCAAATACTCCATGGTATTTCAAATTCATCTGCATTGCAAGCTGAATGGCCTGCAGGCTGGAGGGACTGCCAAAGTCCAGAAGCTACAGCATTTCACTAGAGCGAGGGTCTCCCTCCATGATGTTGGACTGAGGCCTCCATCCTCTCCTGCTCTGTGGCATGATGGAGTGACCTCTCACAGAATGTCTCTGAGTGTACTTACGTGTGACACAGCTGCTAGACTCTTGTGCGGCTTCTCTCAGGGAATAGTGGTGACCTGTGCACAAACACTGGGTGTGGAAGTCACTGCTGATGTGTGGAGGGGCACCTCTCAACAAGCTCCACCACTTTCTTCATAACTTTTGTGTAAATATAGCCACTGATGGTGGGTCTAGATAAAAGAGGTTTCAAAAAAGGTTTGAGAGGGTCTCTTAAGGTCTGGAGAGATGGCTCAGCAGTTAAGAGCCCTGACTGCTCTTCCTAGAGGTCCTGAGTTCAATTCCCAGAAACCACATGGTGGCTCACAACCATCTGTAATGGGATCTGACGCCCTCTTCTGGTGTGTCTGAAGAGAGTGACTGTGTACTCTTATACATTAAGTAAGTTAAGTAAGTAAGTAAGTAAAGGGTCTCTTAAAAATAAAAAATAAAAACAAAAAAAAAAATCCATTCATTTGTTTGCACTGAGTCAACAGCTGAGAAATATTCCCTAAGCTACAGACCTTCATATATGATCTCGAGGGCCAATCAATCTCATGGCTAAAGGCCATTGAACATTTAAGGAAAATCACCTGGGAAGAAATGAGCAAGAAGACATGTTAAGCAAGTCATGACATGCTTAACCTGTGTGGTTTGTTTTGTTTTGTTTTGTTTGTTTGTTTGTTTGTTTTGTTTTTCGAGACAGGGTTTCTCTGTGTAGTCCTGGCTGTCCTGGAACTCACTCTGTAGACCAGGCTGGCCTCGAACTCAGAAATCCGCCTGCCTCTGCCTCCCAAGTGCTGGGACTAAAGGCGTGCGCCACCACCGCCCGGCTGACATGTGTGGTTTGGACCTGATGGATGTCTGCAAAAAAAAAAAAAAAAACCAAGTTACTCAAATGTACACCACGTGCCGTTTTACAAATATGTTGTTTGTATTTGTGTGTATGAAATGTATGTGTATCATAAATATTCACACAGGAAACTTGTAAGCATAAAAGATTTAGACACTGGTGTGATGCTGCATGCTCGTCATTTCTCAGTCAGGATGCACAGGCAGGAGGATTGCCTCAACTTAAGCCTTAAACCAGTGGTTCTCAACCTTCCTAACACTGCGACCCTCTACTATGGTTCCTCATGCTGTGGTGACCCCAACCATAAAATTATCTTGTTACTACTGTATGGCTGCAGTATTGCTACTGTTAGGAATTGTAGTGCAAACACCTGACGTGGAGGGAGTCCAGTACTCAACCTTCCATCGGATCTCAACCCACGGGTTGAGAACCACTAGTTTAAGGTCAGCCTAGTCTTCACACCTAGTTCTAGAGCCCTCGGGTCCACTGACTAAGGTTACCACAAAACAAAAGAACTTGGGTGTAGTAGTAGCTTATACCTGTTATCCCAGTACTCAAGAGATCACTACTCTGCCGCCAATCTAGGATACTTTGAGAGCTCTGGGGCAGCCAGGGCTATGGTGTGAAGACCTCATAGAAAGAAAGAAAGGAGGGAAGAAAGAAAGAAAGAGAGAGAGAAAGAGCAAATCCAAACCATTTCACATTTGCAAGGATAACAAAACTGAGAGAAACCGAGCTGGACAAAGTTCACACCTATGTCTGATCCAAACACTCAGAGGGTGAGACTGGAGTATGTATGGCCATGAAGTCTGAGGCTACCCTCAGCTACAGAGTGAGTTTTGCCAGAACAAGACCCTGTCCAATAAAAGAAAGAAGAAAGAAAACTACCAGTGTTGATGAGGTTATGAAAAACTGGGATCCCCACATACTGTTGGCAGGAATATAAAATGGGGCAGCCACTATAGTGAACAGATTAGCAATTCTCCAAACCGTTACATAGAATTTCCATAGGGGAGCCAAGGACATGCTGGGAGGCCCAGCTGTTTGGGAAGCTGAGACATAAGGATCTCTTTGAGACCATGGATTCAAAACAAGCCTGGGAAAATAGTGAGACCTTATTGTTTTTGTTTTTGTTTTTTTAAGACAGTGTCTTTCTGCATAGCCCTGGCTATTCTGGAACTGGCTATGTAGACCAGGCTTGCCTCAAGCTCAGAACCCCACCTCTGTTTCCTAAATGATGGGATTAAAGACATGTGCCACCACAAAAGGGTAGGAGAGACAGCTCAACAGCCGAGTAAGCTCCAGGGGAGCTGGTGCCTTCTTCTGGACTCTATGGGATACTGCACTCATGTGCACAAACCCACATATATTCATAATCCAGCCCTGCCAACCATCCCCTTCCCCCATAAAACAGGTGCTAGAGAGATGGCTCCATAGTTAAGAACACTTATTGTTCTTCCAGAGGACCTAAATACCCACAGGGTGGCTCCCAAGCATCCGTGACTCCAGTTCCAGAGACTCTGATGCCCTCTGCTCTCTGCAGTCATCAGGGGATACACATGGTGTACACATGTACCTGTGGGCAAACAGTCACACACATAAACAATTAAAATAAATCTAAAAATTAAAACAGTCACACACATAAGCAATTAAAATAAATAAATCTAAAAACTAAAAAACAAAACAAAACCCTAGTATGGTGGTACATGCCTTTAATCCCAGCATTTAGGAAACAGAGGTGGGTTTCAGAGTTTGAGGCTAGCCTGCCTGGTCTACATAGCCAGTTCCAGAACAGCCAGGGCTGTGCAGAGAGATACTGTCTTAAGAAAAACAAAAAACAAAAACAATACACAGACAAGCAAATAACCTTCCCCAAAATGAAAACGGAGGCGGGGGTGTTCCTCCCATAAAAGCACCGCCAAGTATATACCCAAGAGTGAAATTACTATACACCGTGTGTGTGTGTGTGTGTGTGTGTGTGTGTGTGTGTGTGTGTGTGTG
>JANHMN010000018.1:28956971-28968797 GCA_030674055.1 Rhabdomys pumilio
TGTGTGTGTGTGTGTGTGTGTGTGTGTGTGTGTGTGTGTGTGTGTGTACATGTGTGTGTGTGTACATGTGTACGTGTGTGTTGTTGTTGTTATTGATGACGATGGTGCTGTGTATGCACATGCCATGGCACATGTATGGAGGTTAGCGGACAACCTTCAGGAGTTAGTTCTCTTCTTTTATCATGTGGGACTCTGAGATCAAACTCAAACTCATGAAGCAAAACTTACAGTGTCCATGGCAGTACAATCTATAGGAGTCAGAAGGTGGACACAACCCAAATGCCCATTAGCAGACCAGCTGATGAGCACAGTATGACATAGCTACGTGAAGAACTGGACATAAAAAGGCTGGGTGTGGTGGAGTACACCTTTAATCGCAGCACTTGGGGGATGGGGAGGAGGATCACTGAGTTCAAGGCCAGCCTGGCTTACATAGTGAGTTCCAGGACAGTTAAGAACATATAGGAAGACTCTGTTTCCAAATAGTACAAAACCAGAAAGATGAGAAGGGGCACTGGCTTGTGGGCACATGCTAACACTTGGATGGAGTCTGAGAACACGCTAAGTGAAAGTAGCCAGACCCAAAAGACTCCAGACTGTACTATCTTTCTTGTATAAAACATCAGAGTAGCCAAATCCATAGGAAGGAAAAGCAGATCAATACTTGCAAGGGACTAAGTGATGTACAACAGGGAATAATTATTTATTACTTGTGGAGATTCCAGTCAAGTGATGAGAAAGTTCTAGACCTAGATAATGGTCGGGTGGTTATATACATTGTTAATGTACTTAATGTCATTGAATGATAGACTTCAAAGGGTAAGAAGATACAAACAAACAAAACAAAAACCAAGCAAACAAACAAAACCATAAGAGTGGCATGGGGATGCACACCTTTAATCCAGCGCTTGGGGGTGGGAGACAAAGACAGAGTATCTATGAGTTTGGAACTAGAATGGACTACAAAGCAAGTTCTAATCCAGCCAGGGAAACATAGTGAGAGCCTGTCTAAAACACAAGCAAACAAAAACAGAGAAAGCTGGCAAGATAGCTCAGCAAGTGAGGGTGCTTGCGGCCAAACCCAATGACCCAGGGCTCAAACAGTGAAAGGAGAGCCAACTCCTGCAAGTTGTCCTTTGATGGACAGACACACAAGGGCCAGATAGACAACTCAACAGTGAAGAAAGAAACCCAGATTTGATTCCCAGCATCCACACGATGGCTCACAACTATCTGTAACTCCAGTCTCAAGAGATCCAATGCCCTCTTCTGGCTTCCACAAGTACCAGACACACACGTGATACACATACACCTGGGCACCAGGCATGCACATGGTACCCATACACACATGCATAGACACATACATAATTATAGAGAGATGGAAAGGAGTGGGGAGCGAGTGCAGAACGGAAAGAGACGACAGATGGAGTCAGAAGCTGAACATCAGCACACGGACGGACGTTGTAAGGCCTTTCAGAGGGTGGGTTCCAAGCGGAAGAGTGTTTGGCACTAGAGCAGCCCAGTGGCCTGTCTCTTGGGACTCTCTCTGGCTTCCATGCATGAGATGGATGGAGCAGAGGCAAGATTGGAGGCTTCTCTGCTGTACTTATTAACTGTTCTCCGTTCCTGGACATTTGCCTACGTTTATTTTTAGTTCCAGAGACAGACTCAGATTTTTCTCTTCTGATTTTTAACAGAAGTTCATAGACTTCCGAGGGGGTGTCATTGGGAATCCCACACGGGTCCTTAAATAGTAGACAAAACCTGGTATTATGATCCTTTCTTCAGTGGTGGACTGTAATACATCAGGAGTCCCCAGCAGGACCTGCGCCTCTGTGTGTGCCTCTAGTGCTAGAGGCAAGATGAAGTGGGGAGCAGATTCAGAAGCAGACAGCACTTGGAGAGGTCCCTGTTACAGGGACTGATCCACAAGTCCAGGGCTGACTCAGTGTAAGCAGATTTGGACAAGATTGATGGAGAAGCCAGATGCTACTTTATTCCAAGCTGCAGGAGGGAGGGGAGATCTGGCCAGAAAGCAGGATCTTACCTTATTCTCGGTGGATCCAGGATGAACTGCTCAGAATAGCCAAGATGGAACACCCAGAGAGAAAGAGCTCACACCTACAGACTTGCTTGGGCCTCACTAGTACCAGGGGCCAAGTCTTCTCCATCCAGGCAGTGAGAGCCTGAACAAGTTCCTGGCCAGTCCCCTTTTCCTCTCCACTCAGCTGACTGCAGGCCTTGCTCACCTTGTAGCATCCTTACTGAACAGCAGATCCAGGAGAACTGAATCAAGTCTGGCATTTCTTAAGTCCCTCAGTTTAGGTCTGGACTTGGCTCCTTTCAAAAGCAGGTACCTCCAAATCTAGGAATTGGAATTACACACACACACACACACACACATACATACATACACACACACACACACACACACACACACACTTACTTCCCTGGGCATCAGAATTCATAGCTTTCTCTGTTTCAAAGCACCAAGCCTCCAAGTTTAGATTCCAAATTCCACAAAACAAACTCCTTGCCCAGATTCTGAGCCCCATGTATCCTGTCCTTGGGGAAGTGTCTGACTATGGTGAGGTGAGAGGCTTCCACTTCATTCTGTATCCAGGCCATGGCCTCCCACATCCTTGTGAGTGTTGGAGGTAGGAGAGGTGTTTCCATGGCTTCAATGACCTAACTGGTCTCACCTACCACATGTAACATATATTCTCCATAACTAGCGGGAGCTCCCAAAGAGTTCAGTTTCCGAAGAAAAATACAGACTATTGGCAAGTAGGTTTCAAACATAAAGAATAAGATGAGAAGACTAAGATTATCACTAAAGGGCTTAGGGAGACAGCTCAGCAGGTAAGAGCACTTGCTGCTCTTACAGAGGACTTAGGTTCAGTTCCCAGCACCCACACAGTAGCTAACAACTGTCTGTAACTCCAGTTCCAGGGGATTCAATACCCTCTTCTAACTCCTGAGGGCACCAGGCACAGATATGGTGCATAGACATACACACTGGACAGCAAAACATAAAGTAAAAAGAAATCTTTTTTTTAAAAAGATTATCATTTAAAGCTATTGTGGTGAAACACAGTTATTATCCTAGTACTTATGAGGCTAAGGCAGGGGGATTACTGTGTGTTTGAAACCAGCCTAGAATATAAAACAAGATTCTGTCTCAGAAAAAAAAAAAAAAAAAAGGTTTGGGTTGGAAAGATTGCTCATCAGTTAAGAGTATACACTGTGGTTTCCTTGACCCCTCTGGCTCCTATAATCCTTCCTCCCTCTCTTCCACAGAATTCACTGAGCTCTACTTAGTGTTTGGCTGGGGGTCTCTGCATCAGTTTCCATCAGTTGCTAGATGAAGCTTCTGATGACAATCGACCAGCCTTATTATGGGGGGTTGGGCCTAGTCTTATTGCAACTTGATATGCCAAGTTTGGTTGATATCCCTGGGAAGCCTGCCCATTTCCTTCAGGGAAATGGAGGAAGAGTGGATGGGGGGGGGGGGCATGAGGGGAGGGGGAGAATCTGGGAGAAGAGGAGGGAGGGGAAACTGCATACTGCTCTTGCAGAAGACTCAAGCTCAATTCTGACTGCCCTGGTCAGGTGACTCACAGCCATCTGTAACTCCAGCTCCAAGGGGACCCAAGAGTACCTGTTCTCAAGTGCATACACACACACACACACACACACACACACACACACACACACATAGAATTGAAAAAAATAAATCTTGAAAAAACTTCTTAGGAAGCTGAGTTAGTAAGATGCCACACTTGAGGCATGCCTAGGCTATAGGGCGAGTTCGAAGCCAGCCAGGGTAACTGAGACTTTGTCTCAAAAATGAAAAAAACTGGAAGGCTGAAGATACATCTCAGTGGTAGGATGTTTGCCGAGTGTGCACAAAGCTCTGAGTTAGGTACCCAACATGGGAAGAAAATATAAATCTCAAAACACAAGTACCAGCATCGAGCAGGAACCAGGCGGATGAGAAAGTTTGTATTTGATGTTTGAAAATGACTGCCTTCGTTTTCTGAAAGGCCTTTCGGAGGAGGAGGCTACCAGTATAGCATCCTTGTATCTGAAAGATTCACGTCCCTTCTGTGGTGGCATCACATTCCTCCAGCAACATTTCCACGTGACTTGGGAGGGCCAGGGTCTGGAGAATTCCAGGCAGGAGTGGTTGGTTTAAGGGTTAGAGCTAACTGCTGTTTCTGTTAAAAAAAAAAAAAAAAAAAACAAAAAAAAACCAACCTTGTCCCTTTGGCCAGAAAAATGCTTTCTGAGGCTTCTCTAAAAATAGTGCTTGCTGGGATTTTCCAGTTTGACATTCCTTCTGTGGCCAAGGACAACTCAAACCAACCCATCCTGTACCCCTCATCGGTTTCCAGTGACATCCCACTCTTGGGAGAGCCCACTTTTTTGTGTCCCCAGGCACCTCCATACCCTGCTGGCATTTGGTGCAGTCAGGGGAATTCTGCTTGCCTTCCTCCTTCCCCTCCTTCTGGGCAAAGGCCACAAGCAAAATAGCAAAACTGACTTTGTTTATCCCCAAGACTAATGTCCTGCTGGGCCAAATGGTGACTAATCTAGCCATGGGAACCTCAGGAAGTCATTGAGGTAACCAGCAGGAGACACCCACAGCTGAGCATGTGCTAATGGCTCACCCCAAGCTCCAGGCTACTACTGGGACCAGTAGGCTCTTGCATGAGAACCAGGTTTGGGGAATAACTGTAATCTTAGTGAGTTTGCTCAGCATCCAATCCCATTGCTAATGGCAGGGCTCCCCATGGTCTGGAACAAGGAGGCCATGTTCCTCCCTTTCCTCCTGTGTTGGGAACTGAGCCCAGGACCTCGTGTATGGTGAGGCAGCTGCCTCGCCTGATGTATATGACCTCTGCTGCTCCTTCCTGGCTCTTTCAGTATAGGATGCTGAGGTAGCGCCACACTTTATGCCTAATTGCCTTCCTGCCTGAGTTCGTTCCCATTCAACACCACAGGGTTCACTGCAGTTTGCCCTCTTTTGATTACCCATCCCACCCTTCTCCCTCCTCTGGAACTGAGAGAGATGCCTGGTGAAATCTCTCCGTGAATTTACTGGCTCACTGTCCCTACGTAGTAGCAGGCTCTCCCATCCTCACAGCCACCCTCATCATTATATGGGTGTCTGTCACATGGCTGGCTCACCCCTCTCTGGTTCACATACCCATACCTGGCTGCAATACAGCCATGTGCACACCCTGACAAAAGCAACCTAAGGGAGAGGGGGTTTATTTTGACTTACAGTGTAAGGGTAGTCCATCATGGTGAGTCATCCCCAGCAGTAAAGCCGGAGGCCTTTGATCATGCTGCACTCAGTCAGGAAGCAGAGAAAAGTGGCTGCTAACGGTCGGTCGGCTTTTTTCCTTTCTTTTTTATAAAAAAAAAAAAAAATCCTTCAGGACTGGCGAGATAGCTCAGAGGTTAAGCGCACTGGTCTGCTCCTCCAGAGGTTCTGAGTTCAATTCCCAGTAACCACATGGGGGCTCACAATCATCTATAATGAGATCTGGTGCCCTCTTCTGGCCAGCAGGCATACATGCAGACAGAACATTGTATACATAATATCTTTTTTTTTTTTTTTTTTTAATTCCTTTTACTACTTTATCGTGCGTAACATGTTTTGGTTTCATGTATGTAAGCACACCACATGCATGTACTGTGCCCACAGAAGCCAGAAGAGAGTGTTGGATAGATTCCCTGGAACTAGAGTTACAGATGGTTTATGAGCTGCCATGTGGGTTCTGAAAATGAACCTGGTCTCTGGAAATGCAGCCATGTGGCCAGTACCCTGCTGAGCCATCTCTACTCACACTCCCATCCCTACCCCCTGTTTTCCTTTATGACTGGGTATCTCACTTTATAGTCCTGGTTAGCCTGAGACTCATATTGCAGGCAGGCTAACCTCAGATTCCGAGATTCCCTTGCCTCTGCCTCCTGAGTGTTAAAGGCATGTGCCAGTTTACTTTTTTTTTTTTTTTTTTAAATACAAGTCAGTTCTCCAGCCCAGGGAACAGTACTGCACACAGTCAGGATGGACCATCCCATCACAATTAACCTAATAAAGACGATCCCTTACAGGCATTCCCAGAGGCTCATCTCCTTAGGGATACTAGATCCCATCAAATTGACAGTATTCGTCATCACATCCTGAGTCAGGTCACCTCTATGGCTTTGTACTTCTCAGCTCATTTCAGCTCTGAAGTCTTGCAGGAGGGTGGTTTTTTCCCTATGGCAGTGGCTAACACTCCCATGCCAGGCTATTCCACTCCCAAACATAGGAAATGGCTTTTCACCTGCTGAAGTTCCAAACACCTGCTCCAGGGTTCCACAGCTCCCCATCATACCCAAAGGTAGCCGTCTCCCGTGCACTACCCATAGAAAGACCTTAGGACCAAATTGTTGTGTGTGGGGGGAGAGCTCTGTAAAGATTCTAGCTTTCGAGTGTGGAGTTAAGAGAAATTATGGAGTTTATCAGTAGCATCAGAGACCCTGGCCCTGTCTGGACAGAGCAGGCCCCATGTTCAACATTACTAGCACCTTAAGTATCAGCAGTCCATGTCCATGGGTCCTTGGAGGGTGACCATAGTTACCCATAGAGGCAGGAAGGAGGCACAGGGCTACATATATAACCACATATCCAGATGCCCACGCATGCAGATGGTAGAAAGCTGCCTTGCCCATGAAAGCAGGCAGTTACCCAGGTGATGGAATTTATGATTTGCTGAGAGCCTGTCTGCCCTAAAATAGCTATCTTGCTCAGTCTGAACTTGCAACTTATTTCTTCAGTTTTAAGGCCTGGTATTTGACATTGTTCAGCCTGGGGTAGAAAGTACACAGCCTAAGAAGACCATATCAAAGAGTTGTTGGGACTCATGTCCCTAGCTCTGTTCCTGTGTCATCTTGGCAGTAACTTGCTCCCTGGTCCTTCGTCACCATGTCTAAGCCCTTTCAAAGTTCTAACCTCTGTCCTTGACACACAATTCAGGACAGTGTGCATTGTTAAGTCCAGGTCTCACGGTACTTAGGGTCTCCCTGAGAGGCAGAGATGAAAGTCTCTCTTCTTTGGAGGATGACACTGAGACTTGGAGAAGCTGAGAGACTTCCCCTGACCACTCAACTGTCAACTTCTGAGGCCAAGACTCACACTCAAGTCTGGGTCTGCTGCTGAGGTGGCCCAGGTGTCAAGGCTGTAGCTGTGGGCTAGTTTCCCTTTTCTGCAGCTGTCCCAGCCTGGCTGAATCCCATTAGAGTGCAGTGGGAACCATCTGGCAGAGCATCTGAATGGAGACTGTGTTGGGTGACTAGGCCTGGCGACACCTGCACGGAAAAGTTTACTTCACTTTCTTCTGTGCCTAGGTTGGAGCTACTGGTGGGCACTGGTGAGTTCATCAGCTCTTGTGGCAAAAATTCAAGGCTGTCCTATTACACATGAAAAGAAAGGAGGGAAGACAAAAAAAAAACCCAAAACAAACAAAAAAACAAAACAAAACAAAAACAAAACAAAAACAAAAACACCCAAAAGTCATGGAGTCAAAGAAGGTGCCATCACCACAATCCAAATTTGAAATCTGAGAGGACCACAGCCCTAGCTGGAGCCTTGGGGCTCTTCAGGAGCACACTGAGCCCATTCTGAAGGATGAGAGGGAAACACTACACGTAGGCTGTTCTGGACAGTTCATGCTACCCAGTCACTCACAAGGCAAATCTAAACAAAAGACTGTTTAATGCAGTAGACTCCAGAGTCCTTCAACCCTGCTTAATGCTTTCTAGAACACACTTAGGGAAGGGTAGGCTTGAGTCTTGCAAGCAGCAGTAGTAGGCAGTTAGGATTGTAGGCTCTCATTCCTAGGCAGTCTTGAGTTGTTACACAGTAAACCAAACTTCAGGGTTGTTCATCCCCCGTGGGACTGATTTGAGAGAGATGTTCTCTCAGGATACAAAACCACCTTTTAAAATACCTTCACAGCGTGCACGCGTTTTCTGTGCTCAGGATTTAAAATGGTGCGGTTACTTATTTGTAGCTCTTTCTCATTTCCGACAAACACCCAAGAATTAAAATTTCAGGCTAGTGTTTGTCAGATGAGTCTGAATAGGTCAGGAGTCAGTTCGCAGTAGAATTGTGCCAAGTATTTAAAATATCAAGGACACAGAAACATGACCCAGGCTGCTGACAGATGCTCAGAGGCACCCCCACTCTCTAACATAAATTACTGTCTTAAAAAGGAATGGAATTTTAAATTGTTGAATTCTTCCCAAAAGTCTAAATGTGTTTGCCTTTCTAAAGCCCTAGCCTTTTAGGAATGTGAATTCCATTCTATACATGAAGTAGGTTCTATTAGATGTCACAGGAATGGTTATATCTCTAATGATTCACATATCTTCCCATTATTTATTCACTTTGCACCCTGACTGTAGGTCCCCTCCCTGTACCCACCTCACACAGCCCCCCCCACCCACATCTCTCATCCTCTTCACCTCTGAGAAGGCGGAGGTGCCCTCCAGGTACCAACCCATCCAGGCACTTCAAAGTCACTGCAGGACTAGGGACATCCTCTCCCACTGAGGTGAGACAAGACAGCCCAGTTAAGGGAACGGGATCGGTAGGCAGGCAACAGGCAGGGTAAGCCCCTGCTCCAGTTGTTGGGGGACCCACATGAAGACCAAGTTGCAAATCTGCTACGTATGAGCGGATTTTATGTGTATGTTTTGCTTGCATGTATGCATGTGCACGTGTGTGCCTGGTGCCTCCTTACTTGTGTGTAGTTCTTTGTATAGGGTTGGGCCTTGTGGTATCATGTCATCTTTGTCGTAGTCGGTCCTACCCTACCCCCACCCCATTTACTCTGGCTTGTTTAACATTGTCCTTGTTCAGCTCATGATTGGACAGTCCTGCTGGTGAGACTTTGTGGGTGTAGCTTCTGGCATTACCAGAGGACAGAATCTCACAGCAAACCATCTGATCCTCTGGCTCCTACAATCTTTCTGCCGCCTCTTCTGAAATGTCCCCTGAGCCTGAAGTGTGGAAGTTGTGTACATTGGGATTGGGCCCCATAACTGCATTCTGATTGGCTCTGGTTGTCTGTCATGGTCTGTGTCTGCCACAAGTTTCCCTGATGAAGAGCACCATTTAGGTTTCTAATCCAGGGTCTCAATTGCTTGGGCTGAACCTGTAGTTAAGAGCACTTGTTGCTCTTCTGGAGGAGTCAGGTTTGATCACCAGCATCCACATAGAGGCTCCCGACCGACTGTAACTCCAGTCCCAGGAGTGTCCAAGGCTCTCTTCTGTCTTCTCTGGGCACCAGATACATACACACAAGCAGGTGAAATAGGCAGAGGGCCACCAGTTCAAACACAAAGGAATTTAACAAGGTTGGAAACATTTGGTAGGCCAAGCTACTGAGATATGACCAAGAGGTTAAGGGACGTCACAGTATGTGATTTCCCTCAGCTCTGGGATCCCATTCCTCCAGAATCTGGGCTTTGCAAACCCTTGCTACTCAGCAAAGCTTCTGCTCTCCCTTCTGATCTTGAGATTTGCACTGGTACCCAGGCCTGACTGACCTTAAACCACCTGGGTACAGCAGTTGTTCCCTTACTGCCTGTCACTCATCACTCCGATTTCCACCCCTGACTCACCAGAAGAGGCAGCCCATCAGGAGAGCACTTTCCATCTTGCTGGCTGTCCACAGGCCTTGCAGGGAATGGGAAGGAGCAGAGAACAGGGAAGGATGCAATGCCAGTACCAATCTGGATGCCACAGCTGCTGCATCCTGTAGGACTGTGCTGGGACTTATGGGTAAACGCTGAGGCACATCCCTCCAACTTCTATTTCCTCAAACGGCAAACCAACATGCCATAAATGGGAAGGAACAGGTCGCTACAACCATGTTAGTGAGGGACTTTTAGGATCATCACACTGAAACTCTACCATCTGTCAGGCATACATGAAGCTCTTCTACTACTGACTGGAAAAACATTTCACCCCTTCTTCATGAAGACGGGAAAATGGGCTGCCAAGTATGACATTTCCCAGTTTTGGAAAAAAAACAAAACACACTATCTCAATAATACACAAATTGCTTTCACATTTAATAAATGTTAAATTGTAGATACCAAAAACATTTGTGTCTCTTGAGAAGGGGGTCTCATAACCTGACTGTGAACTCCATGTATAGCCAAGCATGACCGTAAAGTACTGATCTGTCTCTGTATCACAACAGAGAGAAGTACAGGTGTGTACCACAACCACAGACTAAAGGGTTGCTCTTTAAAAATTCAAGCACAGGGCTGGAGAGATAGCTCAGTGGTTAAGAGCACCAACTGTTCTTCCAGAGGTCCTGAGTTCAATTTCTAGCAACCACATGGTGGCTCACAACCATCTGTAATGGGGTCTGATTCCCTCTTTTGGTGTGTCTGAAGACAGCAATGGTGGTGTACTCATATGCATAAAATAAATAAATCTTAAAAGAAAAAAAAAAGATTCAAGCACAAAGGGGTCAGGAATGGAAAGCTTATGCCACCCAGCTAACTAGTCTAGATTAATCTATTTAAGGGTGAAATACTCTGTCTAAATTTTGTGCCTGTGTGCAGTACTAGAGGCTGAACCAAGGGCCTTGCATATGGCAGGGGAATCCTCTAGAAGTAAATGACACCAGTAACCCTATGTGGAAAGACGCATGAGTATGTAGTGAGAGAACTGGAGGGTGGGGACACGTGGGTGTATGCCACAGAGAAGAACGGGTAAAAGCAAGGCAGAGCAATGACTTGTGCCAATAATCCTAGAACCCGAGGAGCAGGTTTAATACATTTTTTTTCAACTTAATAATTTTTCAAACAAAAACTTGGAGCAAAGTTGATAAGACTTCAGTAGTTAGAAATGTAATTCATGATTAGGGCGTGCCGGATTACAGTAGGGAGTTGGGGGCAGAAGGGCCAAGAGTTTAGGCTAACAGGGTTCACGACAAGTCTCCAAACGAAGGGTGGCAGGGCATGTCTCCCTTACAACCCCTCACTGGGTTCTTTTCCTTTTTCCTTAATAAATCTGCTCAGTGTACTCAAAATCCCACAATTCATCTGTTACAACAGAGAACCCAATTTTCTTTTTAAGTGTTTATTTATCCATTTATTTATTTATTCATGTTTCTTTGAGACAGGGTTTCTCTGTGTAGCCCTGGCTGTCCTGGAACTGACTCTGCAGACCAGGCTGGCCTTGAACTCAGAGATCTGCCTGCCTCTGCCTTCCAAGTGCCAGGATTAAAGAAATGTACCACCACTACCAGGCCTAATGTTTATTCTTAATTATGTGTTGTGTGTGGCTATGTCAACGTGAGTGCAGGTATCCATGGAGGCTAGACGTGGAGGCATCAGACTTCCCTGGAGCTCAGACTGTGAAGCTGTGAGCCCGATGTGGATGACGGGAGTCAAACTCCAATCCTCTCCAGGTCAGTGTGCGCTCTTAAGGATGAGCTCCAGCCCAGTCTTCCTTAGACTCTACTGTGTCCTGCAGGAGTGGAGGTGCTCACGGGACACTCATCTCACAAAGACCACCACCAACGACGGAAAGTAACTAGAGGGCCAGAGAAAGTTCAGCAGTGAGGAGCACTTGCTGCTCTTGCAGAGAACCAGGGTTTGGTTCACACCCACATGGTGGCTCAAAATTGCCTGTAACTCCAATTTTAGGGAATCTAATACTCTTTTTCTGGCCTCTGAGGTCACCAGGACACAGGTGGTACACACACACACACACACACACACACACACACACACACACACACACAC
>JANHMN010000018.1:28969893-29009749 GCA_030674055.1 Rhabdomys pumilio
AAAAAAAAAAAAAAAAAAAAAAAAAAAAAAAAAGTAAATAAAAACTTATTTCTGATTTTATTATTTTAGTTTTTTGAGACAGGGTTTCTCTGTTTGGCCCCAAACTGTCTTGCAATGTGCTCTGTAGACCAGGTTGGCCACAAACTCCGAGATATGACTGCCTCTGCTTCCCAAGTGCTGGAGTTAAAGGTATGCACCACCAAATGCTCTGATTTTATTTTTTAAAAGTCATTTTACTCATGTGTATGTGTGTGAGGTGCCTGTCAAATCTCCTGGAGCTGGAGTTATAAGCAGTTGTGAGCTTATTAGTAAATTCTGAGCTGTAGTAAATTCTAGGAAGCAAACTCAGATCACCTGGAGGCTGAGGAGCAGTAAGCACTCTTCAACACTGATCCATTTCTTCTGATATTTCCAGTAAGGGAAGTACATATTTAAAATGTCTGGTTTATCTTACTGTGTATGTTCTTGCGGTGGTTCAGGAGGACAAGTTCAAGGGATGGATCCTTCTTCTACCAAGCAGGTCCTGAGGACCGAACTCAGGTTGTCAGGCTTCCTGGCAGCTTGCGGCACTGAGCCAACTCACCAGCCCCAGGTATACACATTCTTATCTACACTGCCACATATCCACATCTGATCAGCAAGTAATGGACATCCAGTGGGATGCTTCGTCAGAAACAAAGTCACCAAAACCCGTTAGCAGTCTGGATTCTTGTTTATTGAAGCCAGTAATTAGACATCTCTTTCCCCAGCACTAGAAAGCAAGGTTCCACATGACTGCATACTGCACCCAGACAGAGCCACACTCTGGACTAAGGCTAGCAGGAGATCGTCTGCAGTCCTAATTTGAAGTTAAAAACACCACTGAACTCAGCAGAGAGACAACAGTGAGCGTTTGCTTACAGCATCAACATTGTTAAGGTCATGATGTACAGAGCAATCACTTTCACCTTCATCAAGTTAAGAAACAGTCACTTCAGTTTAAATACTGGGTTTAAAACGCCAAGTTAAAAAAAAAAAGTAAAATAGAAAAAGGTGCAGCCAGGCACAGTAGCACACGCCAGTCCCAGCACGGGCAGGCAGAAGCAGGTAGATCTCTGGAGGCCAGCCTGGTCTACAGAATGAGTTCCAGGACAGCCAGGGCAATACAGAGAAACCCTCCCTGTTTTGTTTTGTTTGTCTGTTTGTTTATTTAAAAAAGTGCAAATAAAATAATCTAGCAGCATATCTGTTGGGTTTTTAGGAAAGACCAATTCGCAGCCCTCTGCTGGGCTATAACTTTTAGGTTGGGCTTACTTAAAATTATCCATTTAAAGACAAACAAAGGCAATCATTATAGTGTGTATAAATAGTCATAAAATTGTCTTTTATAGTTTACCATGCAAGTGTATTCTTGCAAATAAAATTAATTTTACTTTAAAAAGTAAAGGCTGTTTATTATTTGGCCTTTGGTTCCAATGCTTGAGAATCCTAAAATAATAAAAATTACCTCATCTCCTCAAACCCCCAAAGAACCCTGAAGCTCCCCAAAGCTGGTGGACTTTGGCAACTACTGAGCACATGGTAACATGCATCAGTTTCTTCTGAAACTAGGAGCATCCAAGTGTCAAAGGACTAACAGTGGTCTCCAAGCCTCCCATGGCCGGGTCACAGCATTTCCTTGGTTGGTTATAGCACACTTGATACCAACACGAAAAGTGCCTAGCCGTTCAAATGACACATTTTAAGTTTTTTATCAAAATTTAAAAATCACACTATTAGGCACATGTCTTTGCAAGAATTCCTAGTTTCTGAGGTCACTCATTTGGCTCTGACTGCTACGGAGATCAGGTGACCCTCCATCACGGTCTCCTCTCTGGCCAGCTTACTGCCATCGCTTGGACAACCTGGACATTTGAAACCACAATGCATGTTTAAAAACAACAAAACCAAAATAACAACAACAACAACAACAAAAAACTGAATTAAAAAAGGAAAAAAATATATTTCAACAATAAAACTGGCACAAGAAACATCTCTTTGTGTTAAGAGAGGCAAGTAAGCACTCAGCTTTCTCCTTAACAGTGTTCAGACCTCTACAAAGTGACTCCCAGTAGAGGAGCCTCATCATGTAACTAGATGTTAACTTCCGCCCAGAACTACATTAGTGGTTAGTCAGATCTGCCATGTATGTAACGTTAGGAACATTAAGCCAAGACACAATAACAAACATTCATATATAAAAAAAAAAGTAAACTCCACGGAAGTGAACTGTGGTTTTCCCCTTGGTTTGGATGACAAATATTTTTATACATTAAAGTCATGGTAGTGTTTGCATTTACATGTGCTGTGTCACACAGAAAACTCAAAAGTGCTATTTCAAATCCACAGAAGTTATCTTCAGCATGGTGGTGACATGGTGACATTAGGAACACGCCCCTAATGGAAGACACATAAAACTCGCACTTCCGTCAGAGAAGAAGTGCTCCATTTTATGATAAACACAAGCCTCCACTTCCAATCTCCACATAAAGCACCCACTTGTCGGTCGACAGCGATGATCCGATCAGGGAGCTACAGAAAGAACCTTTCTGTATCAGTGAAGGTTACCACAGGCTCTACGGCAGAAACTGGCACAAGCCAGAATACAGTGACATTAAATACTTCCCCCAAACTTTCTATAGAACACTGCCGATATGGTACAATGAGAAATCAATCACCCATTTTCTATTAGTTGGCCAGCCTGTGGTAGTTAAAAATAATAAGTAAGCAAAACAAAACAGGAACTATTTAAAATATCTAATTTTGTATCTGTTGACTTTGAACACAATGCACAGTGACTGCCTGGCCCAGGTTACACGTGCACAGAGCCCAGCATCTCTCCAAGGACAAGGGACATGGCCTGGGCCAAGCATGTGAATTCTGGGCAGCTGCAGGCTTCACCAGCCCTGAGTCAGTCCACCTTACTCAGCACCCCACATAAAACACATTTCCCATAATTTAACAATGCATTCAGAACAAGTCCAGCTCCCATTCTGTTCAGTGCTTAGTTTGGAAATGTTTCTAATTGTTAGATCTTAACTGATGCTATTTGGTTCCTACCGTGCATGTACTTACTAACGACGCTCACTCGCTTCCTTCCTCAACCTCCCTCAGCGTTCAGCTTCCCCACCAGCACTTTGCTCGGCCCTCCTGAACCTTTCTCTTTCCTGGACTTTCTGCTACTTAACCTGCTTCCCAAGAACAAGTGAATTTGCTAACACGCAACTGGTCAAACTAACCATCCATCTGAACAATGACTTCCTAGTCTCGTGGCTCCACCCTGATAGAAAGTGGGCCTCCTTTCTTCACTCCCCAAGCCCAGCTGTGCTTGCCTCCCACTAGAGGATCGCAGCCCAAGAGTCCAAGGGACATCCCTAGCAAGGGACCCGACATGTAACCTTCCTAGATGTGCATTTCACACTCGGACAAGCCAATGAAGTTATGTAGTTTTGTAAAGTTCATCTCCCCTACCCCCAAAAACTGATACATGTGCCATATCAGAAGAATCCTGGTCTTATCAGATGAATATACATAGTTATTTGGTCATTTGACATATGCACTTTCAAAGGAGGGTCAGGCTTCGTTTTCTGTTGAAGAGTTTGTTACCATGGAGTCTGGCTTTCGAGTCATTCTATCCAGTTCTTCCTGAACATTTGACAACACAGTCTTTTGTCCTTAAAGAAAGGATATGGAACAAGAGAGAGAGAAGAGAGAAAACATAAAATAGTAATGTGAGAAAATATATTTTTTCCCTAGGCAGGGTTTCTCTGCATACTCCTGGTTGTCCTGGAACTTACTATGTATGTAGACCAGGTTGGCCTCGAAACCATACAGACTTCTGCCATCATTCCTAGTGACAGCATCCTCAAAAATGAGAAAATCCTTTTCACCAGGGAGAACAAAACAAAACAAAAAAAACCAGACGCCTAATCTTGTTACTGCCAGTGCCACAGGTCTGGGTTCCTCCAACTAGGCAGCCGCCTTCTCGGCAGGGGCTGGGGAAGCCTCTGTGCCAAACTCAAGGGGCCTTTCTGAAAACCCTCATACCCCATCCCTAAGCCCTGTGTACCCTCTCCACTCTCTCCCTGGAGGTCCCCATCTGATTTCAGGCATGTAGTAAACTACACTGTTTCCCAGACAGGCACTCAGGTTTGACTTCTAACTACCCCACCTCAGACCTATGAATGGGTTGATGATGTAGCTTTGGCAAAATATTTGCATTAATATGCAGGGTTCGATTCACAGAAAACAAAAACACCCTACCCATAAAGCCATTTAGTTTAGTCTAAACTGACTCACACGGAAATACCGTGTTTTATGATGAGAGTGAGGCAGGCAGTTCACCCTGCACAATGCTGGCGCTCCTATTTCCTGCTGTCAAACACTATCTGGGCCAGACAAGGACCCTTATCTGGTAAGGGACAAACACAAGGTCAAAGCTGAGGCCCAGATCAGACTCTTGGGTCTCTTAACAACTCCTAAGCTGCTGGAGGCTCAGACTGCCCTAAGGACGTGATCTGACATCCTTGTCTACTTTGGAAAAATCAATTGGAGCAAACACTGAAGAGCGTCTGTCTAAGATGCCTCTGTATGTGGGCTGTTGTGGTGCACACTTACAGTCCTAGCAAGGGGATCAAGAGTTCAAGGCCCGACAGTGAATGAGGCCAGCACAGACTTGTCTCTAATACACAAAGGCAAGCCTTGCATTCATCAATTCCTACCTTTAACCCTTGGTCCCACAGAAAGGGAAATAAATGTGTTCTAGCTTAAGAAAGTAAGTGATTCCCAAGAGCTTAGCCATTGTATTTTAGAAACCTTCAAGATTAGTTTGTCCTTTCAGCCTAAATGGAAGGACAGATGGCTGGGCCACAGAGGGATCCTGTGGTAGACCATGCATGTTCACATACTCCAGCTCCCTGCAAGACTAGGGGCTGTGAAGCAAACTCTTCCCCCACCCCCAGATTTATTATGTAGATGAGTGGTATGCCTGCCTGCATGTCCACGCGCCAGCTGCATGCCTGGTGCCAAGGAGCTCAGAAGAGGGTCAGATCCCCTGAAACTGGAATTAAGGGTGATGCGGAACTACCAGGCGAATGCTGAAACCCTGGGACTTCACAAGAGCAGCACACACTCTAACTGCTAGTACAAAGCTTGGTTCTGTTCATAGCCAAAACCCTGGAGGTATGCAGGATGCCGAAGGCAACGGCTGCCGTCTGTACCTCATTTGACTGCACTGTTCTATTAAATATCTGAAGCTCTGAGGCCCTCCTGTACCTGACTTCTTGGCTGTGCTCTGCACTCCTCCAGCACTGGGGCTTCCAGGAGAGCCTGTTTTTTTACTCAGCAGACTATTGAAGAAGCTGGCCAACACCCCTTCACTTGCTGCATTATCTAAGGAAACACAAAGAAAAACAACAAAGCGTCACTCAAACTGCAACAGAAAAAGTGGTTCTTAGCTTGCAATTGGGCATCTGTGGCTGTCAGCTTCCTAGTGACACTGACCACACTCACTGCGGTCTGTTAGCTGAGGCTAATTGGGTGGTGATAAGATTACCAGTGGAAACAAGTTTGCATTTCCCACCTTTGAGGGTCACAGAAAAAAAAAAAAAACAAAAAAACCTTTGTTTTTGTCAATGTTGTGTCCTTAATGTGGTGGGTCTCAGTTTTCTAAGCCTGCAAAGCTCACAGCCTGTTATAAAAAGCTCATGTCCAAAGTGGAGGATGCTAAGTGCACACTGAAGAATTTACAGATTTGTGTTCTAGTGCTTACTGCATCCAGTATCTGTGTTTACAGACTTGTGTTCTAGTGCTTACTGCAGCCAGTATCTCTGTGTTTACAGACTTGTGTTCTAGTGCTTACTGCAGCCAGTATCTCTGTGTGTCAATAAGCAGTGGTGTGGTAAGAACAGAAGAAAAAAATGCCAACTCATAAACAGTATTAATACAAAGCTAAGAAGAGGGCAGATTCAAGATACACACTGTACAATGATTTCCTAAGTTGTAGTATTCTTTCCTAGCGGCACATGCAGGGTCTAAGGTCTGACACACTGCCAGGTGCACATGGTTACTTGCTGGAACATAACTCTTCCTGGAAAATCATCAGTCCAGCCTTCCTAGGTTTCTACCAGAGAGCCAGAGCTACTGTTATACCAGGCCCTGTGGGCCTAGGATTAAAGTCATTCCCCAAAGACGGCATACATACTTTTGATGTTTGGATCTGGCTTCTTTACTGATGCTCCAGGGGAGGCGCTCGGTACACTAGCTGCTCCACCCCGACCCTGCGTCCTTGGAGAGCCAGAGGGTCCTCTGGCAGGGGATTCCTAAGTCCAAAACCAGCCCACGTCACACATAGATATAAAAATAACAAAAAATACAAAAATCAAAGTCAACACATCTTCAGGTCTGAAGTCCAGTGTCTGCGATACAGTGGAGGTTTGTTCCCAGCTCAGTCTCCTGGGACAGGAACTAAAGCTTATGGAGTCTCAGTTGTCTTTCACCAAACATTTCTGAGGTTCTATTGTATTTCTGGTTGTGGGCCTTTAGGTAGACCAACTCAGTTTAAAATAAAAGCCCACATACATATAAACTGTTCCAATAATGGTGTAAAGTTAGAAGGCACCCATGACACCGGGCCATGACCCTCTGTTTGTGAAAGGTACTCACGGAGGTTCTTGTGGGCGTGGCAGGCTGCTTGGCAAGGAGTGACTGCAAAGAGAGGGACAAACTGGCCATTAACCAAGGCCTGCAGAATGAACTGGGGTCTGGAGAAAGCGTTCACTCCTATGGCTCTACTATGAGGTGTCAATACAGACTCAGGGTTTACACCGTAAATGCAAAATAAACTACATGTACCGTATCTGGTACATGAAGATACCCTAGAAACCAGTTTTGAGGCTAAAAAAATAAGCAGGCCATAGAAAAGAGAAAGAGTTGGGAAAAAAATTGCTAAAAATGAACAAGACTTGGCCATATCCTTAGGAGATGGTGACATATCTAACAACTTGGGTTGAACAGAAGTGTTAAAAACAGGTTTGTGTTCAAAACTGTTATCACAGGGGAATCAGGGTGGATCTGTAAGAAGTTGAGAGTGAATGTTATCAAAACACACTGCATGTATACATGATGCTCTTTAAAAAATGAATAGTAAAAGGGTCCGTTTGGGGTTGAGGAGTGACTCAGTTGGTAGAGTCAGTTAGAGAGTACATGCGGCTGAGCTAGATTCCCAGTACTGCATAAAAAACTACAGGCGGGTGACATGTCTATAATCCCAGCACTGGAGAGAGTCAGAGGCAGGATTAAAGACTCAACGCCATCTTTGGCTATATTACTCTCCTCATGTACAAAATGTGCATTACTTGAATGCATGCATGTGTGTATGTATTATGTATGTATGTATGTTTTCTGAGACAGGGTCTCTCTGTGTAAAAGCCCTGGCTGTCTTGGAACTAACAGGCTCAGGCTCAGGCTCAGGCTCAGGCTCAGGCTCAGGCTCAGGCTCAGGCTCAGGCTCAGGCTCAGGCTCTCTCTCTCTCTCTCTCTCTCTCTCTCTTTTTCTCTCAATCTCTCTCTCAGGTTCTCTCTCTCTCTCTCTCTCTCTCTCTCTCTCTCTCTCTCTCTCTGTGTATACACGTATGTATGACTGTGTGTATGTATGTATATTTTTTGAGACAGGGTTTCTCTGTTTAAAAGCCCTGGCTGTCCTGGAACTCCCTTTGTAGACCAGGCTGGCCTGAGACTCACAGAAATCTACCTGCCTCTGCTTCACGATTGCTGAGATTAGGGACTGCGGTACCATCACTTTTATACACTGTGGGAAAAAACGGAAGTGAACCAGGCCACTTGGTAAATTGCCAATTCAAGAAGAATGCCAGGAAAGCTTCCCGGGGGCATTAAAACATACTAAGTCCACCCCTGTAGGACAATGTGCAATGCAGGCAGGCATCAGGAAGCATATGCTCCAACCCCTACCTGTAAAGAAAGTAGGGAAAGAGGCAACCTCATCCTAACCTCCATGCCTCTGCAAGCTCTCACAGTCCCAAAACCCCCTCCAGAAATGGCACTCCACACAAGAGGCCTCTTACCTGTTGTTTCATTAGGAACACCTGCTCATCCTCAGCTGCCAACTCTTTGTCATGGACCAGCTGTGAAATGATACATGTTTGTGACCACAGGCAATGAAAACTCTCAAATATATGTCAAAGTTCATGCTACAGCAACTTCGGTCTGGGCATGCACGTGGGCTTGGGGGATTCTCCTTGAGACTGTAGTTATACTGTTCTCGCTAGGAATAGACGCTCTCCCAGAACTAGCCATGGTTTGCAACCCATTCATGTTTTTAAGTCTGGCAGGTCCTAACCAGTAAGCACCCCCCAGATCATAGTCTTCAAGCAGGAGACCCCAGAAGGAGGGGATCTGGCAAAAGTAATTTACAAACGGTAGGAGCGCTGTTGGGACATAAGAGGAAAGCCGAATACGACTGACATGACACGGCCACCCTGTCACCTGCACTTCACAATGAGCCATTCCTGGAATAGCAGGTCTCATTTTCATGACTTCAAACCACCTACATGAGGCCTGCAAGGGACTGAATGGGGTACCTTTCTCACAGGAGGCTTTACAATAAAATCTTCATATACATCTTCTGGCTTCACGGTTGTAAAATTTTCATGTAAAATAGCTATTTTCTTTTCATTGTCCCAGCCTGCAGGTCTAAAGGCAAGGAGACACAGATTAGCGTGCTTTGCCTGAGCCTGCTTCCCACACACATCTCAAACACATTTCAGATTCTAAGATGCTCCTGGGTGAGGTCCTTTCCCACAGCTCTGGAGGTGCCGTCAGTGTCCCGTAGCTCTGGGTACATAAGCCAAAAGGCATAGCAGACCTATCCCAACAGATCAACATGACACATCCTCCTCCAGACATCCAGGGAGGCTAGGCCTAAGGAGCCAATGGAAGAGCAAGGGCTTGTAGAAACAACACACAAAGGAGGGAGATACAGAGAGGACCGTTACTCCTGGGCTCTGGCTCTCCCCTGGCATCCTGGCCCTCTTGAGGACACTTCTGTATACCAATTATCTTATGAAAAGTTCATTAATTTTGCTGGCATGGAAGATGTGCCTTGAAGCCAAGGGGGAAGCTATCTATCCTGGGTCCTTGACAGGAGACACAAGGAAGCCTTAGGTTCCCATGTGGGTGTCACGCAGCTCAACATCACGAGGCAGGAAAAACAAAATGAGGTCAGATCAGACTTTCCACTTCCCACTCTCAAGGGCAGCAACCACACACTGTCCACGCTTCTGAGCTCAGGAAGCTCTAGTTAAAAAAGACAACTGACTGTTCTCATGACTCTCTCATTCCCTCACCTCCTAGTCACAGGTATATTAGCAAGAGGACTCTTCTCCCAAACGGCCTTGCTGACCTTACTAATACCTACACAGGTAACTAACAAGAGACACAATAGTCTCAAAATAGACCCTTTTTTGACTGGAGACAGCTGAAGCTCTATCATGACCTATAATGCTATAAGCCTCAAGAAGGCACAAGATATGTCTCCATTCCACACTAGCCCTAAATCCAACTGAACTCCTGCTTCAGGACCACGTAATTAGGAACGAAGTGAGTACAGAATCAGACCACTCATTGAGTTTCTGCTTCTTCTGGGTGACTCTTCAGAGCTAGGGTATGAACAGTCTGAGTGAGACTCTCTCGAAATATGCAGAAGGTAACCTGTTTAGTTTTCCTGAAGCATCTGGTTCTCCTACTTCCAGCCTTTCACAGACGCCCTTGGCCCCTTCCTGCTGGTTTGCCCGAGATGGAGCTCTCTTCTTCCAGCAGCACATCTTCTGGTCCCCATTCCACTAGCCTACTGCTGTCCCCTCCTCCTCGGAACATGTTTCTGTGCTGTGACAGGGGTGTATCCCATTCATTTCTGTGTCCTCAGCAGAGAACCTGGGTACCTAGGGGGTGCTGTGAAAAGCTTGCTGAATGAACACCTGCAACTGTCAAGTCTAGAACATATCAAATCTTAACATCAATCTGCTGATATAAGACCACAGCACCGTCATATTCGATATAGCAATGATTCCCTCCTGAGAGAAAAGACTCTGGCTCAGAAAAACAGGGTACCTAAGTGTCTGGCAGGAGGACCAATCCCAGAGGCTGTAAAATGCAGACACCAGCAAGTAGCAAGCAGAGCTGAAGCCAACACTGATGGGGACACTGAGAAGATGCTCGAAGTCACCTGACGCTTTCACGTAAGCCACTGCGGGTCACCACACTGACATCTCCGCCTTCGATTCTCCTCACAGACAATGATGCTTCACCAGAGCTGACAGTAAGTGCACAAAATGGCTAGCTTACAGTCAGGCAACTTTCTCCCAGTGAAGGAATGCGGCACCTCTGACCACACCACCCACTTCCCTTAAGCCAAAGGAGTCAATGCAGAAGGAGCAGAGGGCCAGCCCAAGCACTCTCAGACAGAAGCACCATACTGAAAAGACGCACGCGCAGCAAATGGACTATAATGAGAAGGGCTTAAAGGTCACCGCTTCCAAAGAACTCACATAAAAACTGCGTCCTTTTCCACAACTAAGGCGGGTGTGGTAAAGTGGAAGCCATATGTTTTATGAACAATGTACTTATACAGCAAGTCAAGGTTTTTCTCCTCCTTCACTGAGGTGTAAATCAAGGCAGCTCCATCTAATCAATGTGCTTAAGGAAAACCCATTCATTGAGACAAACCCAATTGCACATAAGCATGATCTGTAAAGCACAAGATGATCTACTAAACGTTAGAAACCGCAAAGGACCAGAGGGAGCGGAGGACCACACTAAGTAAGTCCTCCAAGCTGAGGCTGGGGGATGCAGCTGCCCACTCCCGAGGCTGCTTTCTAAGAAGCAAACGCAGCGTACAGAGGCACACAGTTACTTCCCAGCAGGGGCTCACAAGGAAATGAGTTTATCATCAGGAACACCTACCAAGACAGGTGCCAACAAAAGGAAGCACCTGTCACCAGTGTGGAACTAAGGTACCAACTACTGTTGGACTGATACAGAAGACTCAGAGAGCTGCCGACAGGCATCCATCTTCTTCCTGGACAGCACAAAACACCTGCATCATCTAAACCAGTAACCAAACTGGTGATTATACCTGAGTAAGAGCAAAGATTAATAAGATTTCTAAGTACAAACAATGTAATTGGGTAATAAAATCCTCGTGTATCAGTTTCTTAATACGAAAGCCTATCAAAAGTTCAGCCTTAAAAACAAAACCACTAAAGTTGGGCATGCAGCACAGGCTTGTAAGCCAAGCACTCAGTGAGACTCTGTCAACAAACAAAACAAGGAAAAAAGCCCATAATACATCCAAAGTGAGCAAGACATGCCTAAGTTATTATGTAAGAAATTCCAACATAGCAAAATTATAAAATTAAGAGAAAGATTATAATTCCCCCTTAGGCCACCTCCATCCCATGGCAAAAACTACCCCGTGAGGCAGGCAAGATGGATTAGTGCTTGAATAAAGGTAACTGCTTGAATAAAGCCTGACAGCCTAAATTTGACTTGGAACCCACATGATGGAAGAGAACTGACTCCCCAGTTTTCCTCTAACCTCCACACTCATGTGTCCCACCCCCAAATAATTAAGTGAAATGAAAAAAAGAAAAGAAAAAGACTACTCTGTGTTCAGGAGGGGCTTTGAAGACACCCCCTTTGGAGGACAGCCTGTGCTCCGGGGCCCGACACAGCATCCCAAGGATACACTGGAGGCAGAATCTCCGCAGGTGTGCCTGGATGAAGTCCAGGTGCTCGTCCTTGTAATCGTGTTCCTTCTCCAAGACGCTCACTGCATCACACTGCAGGAGAGAGAACCAAAGGGGGTGTTAGCTAGAGTTCCGCTTTTCTGCTTGCTCAAGATCAGAACAAGGAACTTCTTTAGAAATAAAAAATTTCTAGCCAGGCAATGATGGCGCACGCCTTTGATCCCAGCACTTGGGAGGCAGAGGCAGGCGGATTTCTGAGTTCGAGGCCAGCCTGGTCTACAGAGTGAGTTCCAGGACAGCCAGGGCTACACAAAGAAACCCTGTCTCAAAAAAACAAAAAACAAACAAAAAATTTCTAAAGAAACGCCTTAAGACAAAGGTCCAGGTGCTAGAGAAGAGCAAAAGAACAAGAGAGTTTTCTTTCATCCTGAGCCTCAGTTATACACAAAGTACCGATATGATAGGTCTATAAATCATAAATGTCTTCAACATCAAATGAGGTCACCCTGCGGTGCACCTCATCTATCTCAGGAACGGTGTAAAACTGAAGAACCTGCTGGGCAGCAAGGCTGCCCAGTACAGACCAGGAAGAAAGCAACTTTGAAATCCAAGATGTTTTTAAAGCTACTTTCCCCTCTCATATAAGAGACATACTTTCTCTAAAATGAAGCTTAGTTTCTATTTCTACTTCATTTTCCTATTTCACTATCAGTCTGGACCAGATGAACTGGATGGAGCCTTAGGCAAAGGCTTTCACTTGCGTTTGCCCATGAAGTCAACGGGGCTTTCTGAACTAAGTACTGTCAACTCTGCAGCAGCATGAAATGACAGTATGTTCTACCCTGACACATACAATGTACCTTAATGAATCCCAAACAAACCCAACCCTCCCTTGAGAAAAAACTCCATCAAAGCTTCTAAAATAAAACTCTTTCTTATTCACTGGGCAAACCAAGCAAGCTCACAATTCCCTGGACGTACCTTTGTGCACACCACCAACACTGGGATCCCCAGGTTATGAGTCAGCACATTGTCACCCAGAGGGAGGGCAACACTGTCTTCTTCTGAGCCTGAGGTCAGAGGCCCTCTTCTCTGTGGGGAACCCTGACAACCTTCTTCAGGCTCGATATAATCTTGAAAATCTTTCATAACTACAGAGGAAAAAGAAAAATTATACAGATGCAAATAGAAAGACATCTTAGGCTTAGAAAATTAAGGGGATAGAAAGGTAATAGCAAATATAAAACTAAAGCACCTATGCATGGCAGAGGTTGCAGCTTTAGGGTTTAGGGACCGTGACGTAAAACAGCAGCTCTCATGTCTATTGGGCTGTGCGCTGCCCGAGCAGCAGACCTTCGCACCCTCAGTTTTATCCAGTCCCTATACAGGCTTTTAGTGTTCTGGTTTTAAAAACAGTACCGCGGCACAAACCTGAGATTGTCACGTGTTCACGCAGAGCCCCAGCCCAGGTTCTTAACGTTCTTAGCTCATATTAGTTTCCATTATAAAAAGCACCAAAAATAAAACAAAATGAAGAACACTACCACTACTACTAACTCCCCGCACACACACTTATCTATGCATCCTACATTTGTCACACCACGCCTTCCTAGGTGACCACTGGACATCACAGTAACACAATGTCAGGGTCTTCGTTAGAGAAGCTACTAAACACCCGCACTCTGGGTTCCAGAAGAGCATGCCACTTCCTCATAGGAGAAGCAAGCAAAGACCACACGACTGCCAGGCGCCCGTCACAGTTCCTCCTTGTCTCTACTCTGAGGGACTTTGTCTTCAGGGCACTTGAGTCACACATACAGTCCAATGTGTGCCTAACACAGGAGGAGGGACACATCTGCTCCTTGGTATGCACATTTGTTATCTTGGTTAAAGGGTCGCTTAGGGGGCTGGAGCAATGGCTCAGGGGGCTGATCTGCCAGAGGACTCAGCTTCAGTTCCTAGCACCCATGTGGAAACTCACAACCACCTGTAACTCCAGTCTCAGGAAATCCAAAACCCTCTTCTGGCTCCACGAGCACTAGGCATGGATGTAGCACACACATATATGAGCAAGTACAACACTCAAAAAACAAACAAGTCTTTACAAAAGAAAAGGCTTCTAGGCAGCGTAGCCACTAGCTGTAGTCAAGCCAGGTGAACACAAGGCCTGCAGACCAGAACCTGTACATGAGCACTTCAGGGTTAGAACCATGGGCTTTGCTGTTTGTATTTGGAAAAGGTCTCACTAGATACCTGCAACTCACCATGTAGACCAAGACAGGCCTTGAACTTGCAGCAATTAGCATCCCTTCCCCTTGCCTCCTGAGTGTTGGGATTACAGCTGTGAGCTGCCACACCAAGACCTTCACATGACAGGAAAGCTCCTCGTAGCTTAGGAGCCAACAGGTGGCTCTAGTGTTCTAATGATCCTAACAGGAGTGAAGAAGGTCTAAGGCTTTTAGCATACTGTCATTAAAACCATGCAACAGAACTGTAGCTAAAAGTACTGGGAGGGAGGGCAGGGGACTGGAGACATGAGTCAGTGGTTAAGAGCACTGACTGTTTTCCAGAAGACCCAGGTTTGAGTCCCAGCACCCACACAATGACTAACAATGCCTGTAACTCCAGTTCCAAAGGATCCGAGACCCTCTTCTGGTCTCCATGGGCACTGTATACATATGGTGCACATACATGCAAGTAGAAACCCCCACCACCACCACACACATAGATAATCAGACACATAGACAGACAGACAGATGACTATGGAAAATAAAGAAAAAGAAGAACACTCTCTTCTACACCCACAGAATGGGTTTCAAATGTTTTAAAAACAGAGTTTAAGTTCATCACTGTCTGTGCTTCTGAATGACGGAGAAACTCATGTCTTTCAAGCAATACTAGGTAAACTAAAAGATAACAACTGCTGTGGTTTGGACATGAAGGGTCCCCAAAAGATTCATTTTTTGAAGATTCCCAGCTGGTGGTACTTTTGAGAGGTGACTGGATTAAGAAGGCATTAATTTTATCACTGGATTCAGACCTGACTTTCCAGCTGAATGAGCTATTGAGGGGTGGGGGGCTGGAACCTTGTATAAAAGAAGCAGGTTATTAAGGGGGTGCCTGAAGGATCTACTATGGCTTCCTCTCATTCTCCTCTCTCCCTCCCCCCCCTGACGTATGTGTGTATTATGTAGCCTAGGCTAACCACAAACTCACTATATATATATGTATATGTGTATATGTATATATGTGTATATGTGTATATATGTATATATGTGTATATGTGTATATATGTATATATATCTGAGGATGACCTTGAACTTCTGATCTTGCCTCTACCTTGCTAGTGCTGGGATTACAAGCAGAGCTATCATGCTCGATTTATGCAGTACTGAACCCAGGGCTTCATGCATGCCCTTTATCAACTGACAAGCCCTCTATTAACTGAGCTACACCCTCAGGCTCTCTTTTCTCTTTCTGTTCCCCATCTACTAACAGGTGAGCAACTTTTTTCCCCAAAGCAACAGAGGGAACCACCAGTGCATGCAAACTCTGAAATCACAGTCAGACAAAGCTCACTCGGTGTGGTGTGTGTGCATGTGTGGTGTGTGTGTGTGGGGTGTGTGCAAGTGTGTGTACATAAGTGCTTAAGTGTGGCATCTTATTCAATCGCTCTTGCTCTTCCCCTTCCTTTTTTAACACAGGGTCTCTCACCGAACCTGGAACTCACCAATTTAGCATGACTGGCTGGCCTCAGACTCTCCTGTCTCCTCCCCAGAGCTAGGATTACTGTGTGCGCCCACACTTTGTGCTCCCACACCTAGCTCTTATATGGCTCCTCATGCTTCCCAGGCAGTACAGACTGAGCCATCTCCACACCCCTTCCTTTGTTTCCTCAAGTATGCTCTCACAAAGGCAGAGACCAACACACAAGTGGCAAACGTCATTGTCAACATAAAGAAATCTACCAAGTCATCTCCATTCTATGTTGGACATAACCAGAAAATGTGATGTTGTTGTAGGAGCTTAAAGGAACTAAAGACTCTTTTAACAGTCACGTCAATAAAAATGCAGTGGTTAACTGTCAGGGTGACACCTGATTGCCCAAGAACAGAGAAGGCATTTGTTCAGGGCTGCCCCAAAAGGGAACAGGGCAGAGCCGGGAACAAGACAGAGGTGAGCTAAGCTACAGTGGGAAGGGAAGGGGTGAAGCAGCAGGCTCACCTGTAACTCTTTAAAGCCAGCTCCTCACGCTGTGGAGACACTCAACTATATAATTATTTTCTTTGTTACTTCACAATTGTGCTTTTGCTGTTATGAATCACAATGTAAATATCTGATATGCAGGAGCTAATATGCAACCCCTGTGAAACGATCATTCAACCCCCAAAGGGGTCAAGAGTCACAGGCTGAGCTCTGTAAGGCCAGCCTACTCTACATAGTGAATTCCAGGTGAGCCAGAGCTACATAGACCCTACATTAAAAAATGAGAAAATAAATCAATCACATAGGAGACACACCTCGAGGTGTGCCTGTAGGGTGTTTCCAGAATGGCTTACAGTTTATTCACACCATCCCGGAGTCTCTGCATCTAGACTAAATTTTTTTAAAAAGGAGAAAACTAACTGAGCACTAGAATTCACTTCTGCTTACTGACTGCAGATGTACCATGACCAACAGCTGATGCTCCTGCCACTGTGCTCTCCCCACCATGATGGACTGTCTTCCCTCAAACAGCCAAAACCAAGCCAAACTAAGCCAAGCCAAGCCAAGCCAAACCAAACCTTTACACTGTCTTTGTCCAGTTGTTGCAGCAACAAGCACCACCTCCTGGCAGCTCCAGGTTGCTGTCCCCTTGCCAGCTCTTGGTCACAGTGGCTGATCACAAAGCTACCCCACAGCAGACAGGCTGAGATGAAGCTGACTGCAAAGCAGCGCTCACTTGTTACAATACTAGAGGCAGCTGGAGAGGTGCTCAGGACTTAAGAGCACGTCCTGCTCCTGCAAAGGACTGAGTTCACATCCAGCTCTGCCCAACACCCTCCTGTAATTCCAGCTCCAGGAGGACCAGAGAGGTCTGCTAGCACCTGCATTCACATGCACACAAACTGTGCCCCTCATAATTAAAAATAAAATAAATCGCCGGGCAGTGGTGGCTCACACCTTTAATCCCAGCACTTGGGAGGCAGAGCCAGGCGGATTTCTGAGTTCGAGGCCAGCCTGGTCTACAGAGTGAGTTCCAGGACAGCCAGGGCTACACAGAAAAACCCTGTCTCGAAAAACCAAAATAAATAAATAAATAAATCTTAAGAAAATACTAGAGTCTAATTTATCTGAAAGCCAGCAGTCCTCTGAGCAAGAATATGAAGAACTACTTTCTTAAAGTAAGCTAAAAGCAGCATCAACACAACAAGCACTCCGTCAACACCAAGCACAAAGGCACAGCTACCATTCCAAATATCACGGACCGGGGACAGTGAAAGCGGAGATGCGCAGACACAGACATAGTTCAGTAATTGCTAGATGCCTTCCAGGGTTCTCTCCTCTTCTCCCTAACCCAACAAAGAGTTAAGACACTTTCCAGGCTAGCAAGGAGGGTGGGGTGGCCAGCAAGTAAAAGCGCTCACTGTGGAACACTGAGTTCAACCTGTGGTCCCCGCTGTGGGAGGAGAGAATCTTCTGATAGTCATGTTGCACATGTATGTGCAAGTGTACACACCCTCTTCAGAAAGATTCCACTCTCAACCTCTTTAAAGGAGCAGGGAGGTACACTCAGCACTGCCTCCTGTTCTCCATGTTGCTGCTTGGAACAGACATATTGCTGAAGTTCTAGTTGTCAAAGGGAAAAGAGCCACACCCTCAAAATGACGAAGCGGTGAGTACAGAGGAGCCAGGGCTCTCTAGCAGAGCCAGCCGTTGTCCCAGGGCTGTGCCCTACTTGCAAATTGCTCGCCTCTAGATTTCCTTTCCATGACAAATAAACCTACCTCAGTCTTGTTTAAGCCATCCTCCCCTCCAGTTTTCTGTCATATGCCGCTGAATCTAATCTTCAGCGACATAGACGCCAATGACTAAGACCATTAAATTAATTCAGTGTCTCCTCCACAAGCTCCCCAAGAATAGGTATCCTGTCTGCTGTATCCTCGGAGCACCTAGAACAACACCCAGCACCTAACACTTTCCTTATTTGAGAAAGAGTGGTACCCGTGGCTGACGTGGCTTTTTCTATTTTAATAAACCTTTGCAAGGTTGTCAAACCCAAGAAATTTGAGTTCACAAGACTGAAGTCTGCGGCACAGGAGCTCACCAGTCAGAGTGTGAAGCTGTGTGCAGTGGTCTGGGAACAGCTTTGCAGCCCTCCAACTATTCTGCTGAGCTGTCTTTAGCATCTCTGTTTTGCAAGAAAAAGAGGCATTATCTAAAAAGGTCAGTGGCTGAAGAGAGAGGTGAGATGAACGGCCTGGCAATCATGATACCACATGTGGACAAGCCAGGAGGCACACAAGGGAAGAGTACGGTCTTAAGCTCCGGTTGAGCTGATGACAGACAGATGAAGTGTGCGACAGGAGACGCACAGCAGGAAAGCCAATTTGAGAAGCACCGGCAAACTTTCCTGACGGTTAGTGTGCAGCTACCTCGTACCATGCTCCACAGCCCTCATCAATTCACCAAAGGGGGTGATGTCATCCCGTGGCACTGAGCCAGGGCAGCCAAGCTCACATTGGCCAAGACGCTGCGGCTGCCGGTTCCGCTCCCTGCCCCTCCCATTTCCCTGGCACAGGGACAGAAGCTGATGTAACTGCACAGAAGCAAAGGAAGGAAAAACAAGCTTCTGAACCACATTTGAAAACTCACCAAACTTCCTTTAATTTGTACATTCTTTGTTCTCAGAAGGGTTTTAAATTTAAAATAACTTTTATTGTATTTTAATGACCCTTCTCACTGAAAACAATCTTCCTACTCCTGAATGCAATCGTATTTGCTAGATTCCAAAAGAAACTAGTCAGAAATGAAAGATTCTCTCCTTTGGGGTTTTTATTAAACCCATCAACAAGAGGAGACATGGGATCTCCATGGGATTCCAGAGACATGGGCTCGGGTTTTGAAGAAAAATGTCCTCAAAGATTCTGTCCCTAGCTGATGGCATTACTGAGGTACGACTGGAGGGAAATCCACTAAGCTCGCAGGAGATTTCTGTTCATGTGCTCCCGGCTCAATGGCTATTAGAAGGAGGACTGGCTCTGAAGGCTACCCTTTCCCCTGTTCTCTACCCCTCTTTGCCTCCCTTCTGCAATGACAGATGGCCTTATCATAGGTCTAGAAATAGCCAAGTGACCAGGGATTGAGACTTCTTAAACCTTAAGCCAAAACAAGCAAACCTTCCTACTTGCCTCTGGCTCCAGTGTACTGGAATTGAAGGTACATACCAGCACATCAGGTCAAAGGATTCTTTTCTATTATTTATTTATCCACTTACTTATTTGAATTTGTGTGTGGACGAACCTGAGTGCCTGACTGTATGTACACTATATGTATGCTAGTGATTAGATTCTGGAAATGGGAGTCATAGGCAGTTGTGAGCTGACTAACAAGGGTACTTGTTGATACATTTTGTTTCAGTTGTAACTTAAGGTCTCCCTTTAGTCCACTTGGGTTATTCTCAAGTCAATGTCAGACATTAGTGCCATTTTATTTGTAAATACTTCCATAAGTATATCTAAATCCATACATTAAGTAATCCACACAATAAGTAAAGACGCTTGAAAAGGAAGAAGGTGGCGCCAATAATCCAAAATGACTAGTGAGTTTTACTCACATTTCCGTTCTAGATCCCTCATTTCCTCTGGTGGAATCTTCATCTTGTCAATGTGCTCCCGTAAAACACTAGCCCACTTCTGTAGAGACTCCATTATAGTCCAAGGTCGCGACATGTCTGCAACAAAAATGACCAGGGTCTCCCGCAAAGACTCAGCCGAAACTGCAAATTTCAGCAGGCCTTTGTGGTAGAGGTCTCCATCTAAAATCCACACATTGCAGCGCGTGTGATCTGGGGAGAGAAATGAAGCTACATTATCACCCAGCATGACTATCCGTGCAGCTATGAGCCGCAGCATTAGGAAGGGGATGGATTCACACAGAAAGCCCAGCCCAGCAGGCCAAATACCCAGTGGCCGGCAAATCCAGCCTGTACAGAATCAACTGCCTAGGCTTTTAAAAGTTTAGATAACCACATACAGGTCGACTCTCTAACTAAGGATTCAACAAACACTATGGAGCAGAGTAAGAATAATTGGCTGTTGATAACAATCAAAGGACACAGACATTTACTGATGAACTGTTCCCTCAGTCTAAATGATCCACTGTCCTAAGATACCAGTTATCTGAGTTGTGAGCACGTTGAGTGAACAAACCCTTCTGTGTGCATCACACTAAGGGCTACAGTTGTTCTGTCAAAACAATCAGCTATACATTCCAAACATCTTTACTTATTGTATGGATCTTTATTATTATCTTATTGTATGGATTACTTAATTATGGATTTAGATATACTTATGGAAGTATTTACAAATAAAATGGCACTAATGTCTGACATTGACTTGAGAATAACCCAAGTGGACTAAAGGGAGACCTTAAGTTACAACTGAAACAAAATATATCAACAACTGGGAACTGTGATAATTCAACTATGAAAGATAATTCTCTAAATTAATGGGATATTTTTAGAATATTTCAAACATATTCCTTAATTATTGTTTCTATAAAAGTACCTTGAGAGGGAACTCCTAAGACCAAAACATCATTTCACTAACTTCCTTTTCCAAAATATACTTTTAAAATCTACCCTGTTATATAACCAAGTATTAATATCTATAAAAATGCATTTTGATGAGTTTGAGCATAAAGGTATCTACATCTATCTAGCTGTACTTCCAACCTCTAAATTATTTTTAACATTTTAAAATTGATTTTTATTATTTTTAATTATGTGTGTGCCTACCTGCATGTGTTATGTGCACATGATCCACGTGCTCAGGGACCGGAGGCCTTGGACCTCTGAAGCTAGAGTTATGAACCACTGTGAGCCACCAGACACGGTGCTGGGATGGGTCCTCTGAGTAGCAAGTGATCCATCTCTCCAGCTCCTACCTAAAGTTCTTTATACCATTTATTTAGAGTGTGTGTGTGCTCCTCGGGGTGCAGGTGGAGGCAGGTGCAGGTGGAGGCTCTACAGTAAAGCTGGTGGACAACCCGTGGAGTCAATTTCTTCCTTCTACCACGAGGGTCTCAGGAATTAAACTCAGGCTCTTCTGGCAGCCAGTGACTTTACCTGCTGAGCTACCTCACTGGTCCAGACCAGTGTTTAAACCTCACAATCTGAGGTTTATATACCTGCCCATCAGCAAGCACAGTTTCTTCAGCTTTTCTGGCCAACGTCAACTACACATGGCTCCCCCATGTGTGGGGGTCACACATCCTATGCAGCAGTAGACAGAGTATCTAACCTAGAGGCAGTGGTCCTTTGACATGTAATATCCTACTGCAACCCAGATACGACCGGAGACTAGTTTCTTTAGCAGGTTGATTGCCTGTGAAATGTGTACTTACAGCCCGGTCATACCTCACAATTAAAAAGACTAGGGCTGCAAGATGTATAATTAACCTCAGGTAAGGGTCACTCTTCCACTGAACAAGGACTCTCTTACAAGTAAACAGCCGAAAGAGAAAGTCCTATAAATACAGAAAGGAAAAAGCTTCCAGAGGAATCTGAACGTTTAGCATGAACTTCAACTCAAAGACGACATGTAAATGCGATTACTGGGACGCTCTATCCTGAAACGTGCCTCAGTCACGGAAACACCAGAGGACAAAGGGTCTCAGAGCATCTACCACAGGCTGCCCTTCCACAAAAGCAGAAAGGCTTTCGCTATGCCTCCAGCACTCCTCACACTCACACTCTGTCCACCTGCAGCATCCTTTTCCTCTTCCTCACATGAGGAAATGGAAGTGTGGTTAAGTTAGTAGTCAGAAGCCACATTACTGCTCAACACAGGCGTGGCATTCTGAACCAGTTTGGTCTGGCTCTCAAGCCCAAGGTCTTCCCACAAAAAGCATAGTGGCTTGCAAAGGCAGGAAGCAAAAGATGCAAACAGGCAGGTCCTCTAGGTTTGACTTAGCAGCCTCAGATATACAAGCAGACTCCAATGGGTCTCGAAAAGACACTAGATGCTTATTCTTCTGACAGAGGCCTTGACACCAGGCTGACATTCTGCCTTCTTTCAGGACCATTAAGAAATGTCCAACAAGATAAAATCAAGGGAGCAGGGATAAAATCCCTGGAGATCTCAATTAGCACAGGGAGGTGTCCAAGCTTTAGGAAGAGCGTCTGTGTTCTCTGCTACACAGCTCTTAGACAGAGTGGGGCTTAAGTGTCACAGAGGCTTTTAGTTTATCTTCTTCAATTGAACAATAAGGAGGAGAACGTGTTTTAAAAACACCCTAACATCATAATCACTAGTACTTAAATTGGACAAAAGCAAACATGAAAAATGAAAATTAACCAATACACTTCATCTCGAGACTATAAACTTTCTCACAGGAAAAAAAAAAAAAGACCCAGGTACCAATAACTATTCTACAGTCATGAAAACAGCTGAACATATAAAATCTGAAAAACTATCAAGGAGTCATTACAGAGTCATATCTCTGAGCGTTCAAGGCCAGCCTGGTCTACATAGTGAGTTCCAGGCCAGCCAGGGCCACAAGGGACACTGTCTCAAAAAAACAAAACAAAGAGTGACTAAAGTCTTACAAACAACATATATCTCACACATTCTCTTTGGGTAAAACAAAGCTGAGAGCGCCAGGACATACGTGAGTCAGAGCCCTACATGTTACCCTTCCGATGAAGGAATAGTCACTCACCGTCACGGTCTTCATCATGAACGCTGAGGTAAAGATACTCTAAGCCTCTTCCTTTTTTGCCATGCTCTGCTCCTTGGAGTTTGGTCATGAGAGTTGTTTTACCAGAACCATCTTCACCTACAAATGACATTTGCAAGAAGACAAAAATGTACTGTGTATCACACTACATCACCACAATAAGGAACGACCAGAAATCTCAAGCAAGCCGGCTAAGGTCTCTCTCACCCGCTGTCACAAAGGAGACCTGCTTTTAAGAGTGACTGGCAGAGACAGCCACCCCGATACCCCAAATGACCCTTTGCTGCAATTCTCTTCACTTGGCAAACCCACCAGCCCTTCCTACATTTCCTAAGACAGACACCCAGAAAAGTCCAAAGTCAGAGATGGGGCTAGCTTCTCACAAAATAAATCTTTCCCACAGTAAAAGCAAGAACTCTTCAAAACACAACTAACCCCAAAAGTCGAGGAACACTGAAATAAAAATCTGGTTCTGCCTCAGGTCATGGCGCTTATGTTATTTACACACATTTGATTTGCAGAACAACCTCACAATCACCCTAAAGGCTTGGAAACTGGGGAAAAAGGATTGCCGACCAGCAAAACTCCTAAGTACAGTCTCAGTAGCAAGTGCGTTCTCATCTCCCTAGGACTATCATAGCCAACACCCTCCCTTCCAAGATACCCTCTAAATGCGAACTAGAATCATTACCAAGCATCACTGGACATCCTTGGATTCAATACCAAGGAATTTAAGAACATAAGAAATGAAAGGCTCCACAAAGATCCTCTCTCCCCCGCTAAGCTCACCCTTTTCCCGCTGGCCACAATTCACCTGGATCACGAAGAGTGCTTGTCAGCCTGACCTCAGTTCCTGCTCATTCTGATCTATCTAGCTGGTCCAATGGAGCCTGAGTTATTTCCCTAAAGCACATACCTGGCTATAACCTACCACACTGGCCATCACTTGGATGAGAGACACACACGGACATCAGCATGCAGTTATTTCCATAAGGCTTAGGGAAGGGTGAAGGAAAATAAAAATCTGAAAATCAGGAGTCTCCAGGAAAGAGGATTAGTCTTTCAGACTTTCATGACCTGACCTCATTTTCTTATCCTCTATTGTAAAAAAAAAAAAAACCCAACTTCTAACAGTATCCAAATGCTTCACCCTGTTATCTCGATGTGCTTGTACTTAAATGGTTACCCTGCAAAACACCTGATTCCACAAGTTCTCTCTCAACACATCAAGCAGTGTGATGCGCCCACAGCAGTCTGCTCCTGACAGGAAAGATGCAATGTAACCACGCACACATCTGCCTCTGCTAGACTGGGATTCTTGTAGCATGTCTAAGACTGTCTGTACTGTCCCATTGCTCAGCCCTCAGCTCCACTCCATGAACAGTGTTGCAGGTGAATGCATATAACCCCTTTCATTTGTATGAGATAACTGAAGCCAGAGAGGCTAAGACTGACTGGGCAGTGAGGGCAGGATTAATGCAAGAAAGTTCCTGGGGCTGACCCCCAAGCTCTGCTGCCTGTATGCCTCTGCTGAACTGCTCTTGAGGACTGAAGAAAGGCTCCGTACATCTCCTCAGTTCCCAGTCCTGGTCACCTAGTTCCCTCATCTTCCCCATCCAGCCTGCACATCCTCTTTCTCCACATCCTCAACTTAGTGAGGCTCAGCCAAATGACTGAAGGAATGTGCTACAAACCCACACCACATCACTTGACTCCAAACGGAGGGTTCAGTAGAGGTGTGGGTGGGCTTGGAGTCTCTCCGGCTACCCTGCTATAGTCAGTCCAGTGTGCCCTCCCGGAGCACAAACAGGAGGTAAGGGTGGAGAAGCCTGGAACCTGTGGGAGGGGCGCGTCCTGACCCACCCCTGCGCCCCGGGGCAGTACCCGGCTGCTCACCGAACACCAGAATGTTCTTGCCGGACGGCAGCTTGGACCTGGCACGGGTGGACACTTCGCTCAAGATCGAAGACCTGCGGCGACAATGACAAGAGTGCTCAGCGTGGGACCGCCTTGGACCGCCCGGCCCATGACTGCCCGTCAATGTCTGCCCATGGTTCTGCCCGCTCCGGCTACCTCCCGCTGCGGCCGTGCCGTCTGTGGCTCTATACACTCCTCACCATAGACTCTGGCCTTCCTCCTCTTCACTGGTTAGGTCGCCGGCGGCCGCCACTGCGGGCCCGTTGGGACCCAGCAGCAGCTTCTTCTCCACCCCCACCGGCGCCATCTTGCCAACTGCAGCCACAAAGAGGGCCCTCCCCGGGCTCGCTGAGGACCCGCAAGGACCCCGGCCGGGCCGCGCTGCCCGCACGCAACGCCGCAGAAGCTTCGTTATCCAGCGCGTCCCCACGAGCCGGCGACGTCCGCGTGCGTCTGTGAATCGCGTGATCGCCGCAGCTAGGGACGTTGCTGGGTCAGGCAGGCAGCCGGACAGCCTTACGCGGGAGGTGGAGCCGCGGGCGTCACCAGACAGTGGGCGCGCTGGCGACCCCTGCAGGGCAGGCCCAGACGCGGCAAGCCCAAGCTTTGGAATGAACTCAAGCTAGACAACCTTATTTACAAGTGATCTCATTGAATCTTGTTTAACTCTTAATAAGTGAGGTGAGGAAACTACAGCTCAGAAGTTTAAAAGAAAATGGGCTGGGATGTAGCCAAGTATTAATGAAGATCCACAAAAAATGACTGGACATAGATTTGCATGCCTGTCATACCAGCAATGGGAAGCTGCTGCTGCTGCTGCTGGTGGTGGTAGGGATCAGAAATTCAATGTCTTAGACTACTTGACAAGTTTAAGTTGAGCATGAGCTATGTAAGACCCTGCTTCAAAAAACTTAATTTAAAAATGGTTGGACTTGGTGTCACACACCTTGAATCCCAGCATTCAGGAGGCAGAGGCAGGAGGATCTCTATAAATTTGAAGGCATCCTGGTCTACATAGCAAGTTCTAGGGCTACATGATGAGACCCTGTGTGCTGGCTAGTGTTGTGTGTCAGTTAGAGTCATCAGAGAAAATGCCTCTATGAGCTCAAGCATTTTCTCATCGGGGAGGGTCCAGGCCATTGTGGGTGGCTGAGCAAGCCAGTAAGCAGCACCTCTCCATGCCTTTGCATCAGTTCCTGCCTTGCTTGAGATCCTGTCCTGATTTCCTCCAATAATGGATTATGATCTGGAAGTGTAAGCTGAAATAAACCCTTTCCTTCCCAACTTGCTTTTTTGGTCATAGTATTTCATCAGAGCAATAATCAACACTAAGACACACTGTCTCAAAACAGTCCTAAAACCAGTTCTAGAGGTAGTATCCTGCCACTTCCAGTCACTCTGCATATGCAATGCCTGTGGAAGGCAGAAGAGGGTGTCTGAACCCCTTGTAAGTGGAATTACAGATGGTTGTGAAACGCCCTGTGGGTACTGGGAATTGAACCCAGGTCCTTTGGAAGAGTAGTGAGTGCTCTTAACCACTGAGCCATCTTTCCAGCCATGTTCGTTATTCTTAAACTATTATATAATAATAAACTTGGCTTAATTCTCAAGATGCTCAGTGAAAGTTTATCACAAATTCTGAGAATGTTGTTTTTCATCTCCTCCTCTGTAGACTTTTAACAACTGTGAATGATCTTTACCATCACAGTTAACAATAGGTTTGGCTTTGCTTTACCAATTTTGTTGCTGTTGTTTGAGACAATTTCTCTGTATAGCCCTTGCTATACTGGAACTCACTCTGTAGGCCAGGCTAGCCTTGAACTCAGAGATCTGCTTGGCTTTGCTTCTGGAGAGCTTGGAGTGCTACCCACTGCCCTGCAATGTTTTTGTTTTTTTAAGTGCTACTTTTCAAAGAGTCAATATTTCACAGCAGAACAAGAGGCTGTAACTGCTTTTCTTCACTGGAGAAGGTAGTGGGGAGACTGGATGTAAAAGGGGAACAGTAATGGAGAAAAGACAGGCTTGTGCTTATCAGGGGTAACTTTAGGTATGGCTTCTACCTGAGAGCTCTTGCTGTTCTCTAGGGAAGCAGGGTACCTTTACAAGGTGTTGATAAATATCATAAGGAAATATGATATGGCAGGAACAACAATCACCAAGTAGGTTTCAGTTGAAAAAAATAGTAATTCTGGCTCAGCCAAAAATTAGCAGCATAAATGACAGGATCCAACAATGGGCATGTAGTTTGCCAATTTGAAGGTAAATTGGAAAAGGGGAAATGGGAAGGAAGAGCAGGCAATATTGGAAGTTACCAAAGGATAAGCAGTAGATGAGTCTTCAGAGGACACTAGAGTTGAAAATTGTGTGCCAGTAAGCTAAATCCCCACCAGGATCACCAGCCCACGGATGGCACCACCCACAATGGGCTGGGCCCTTCCCCATTGATCACTAGTTGAGAAAATGCCTTATAGCAGGATCTTATGAAGTACTTCCTCAAGTGAGGCTCCTCTCTGATGACTCTAGCTGACACACAAATTCTCTAATGTGATCTATTGCAAAAGGAGTAGATAGCACTAGATGCAAATGAATATAGTAGCTTTCTTCTCTTGCAGGAATATCTGGGGTAGGATGGGTACAGACATAGGGAATGCAAATCTCAATAGAGGATTTGACAATTCATAACCAAAGAAGATAAAAGTAAAGGCTGGATGATAACTTTTTGTTTTGTTTTGTTTTGCTTTTTTTTTTGGTTTTTCAAGACAGGGTTTCTCTGTGTAGCCTTGGCTGTCCTGGAACTCACTCTGTAGACCAGGCTGGCCTCGAACTCAGAAATCCGCCTGCCTCTGCCTCCCAAGTGCTGGGACTAAAAGCGTGTGCCACTACCGCCCAGCAGATGATAACTTGTTAAAGACCAACAGCCCAGTGTGGTGGCGCATGTCTATAGCCCTAGCACTGGCCAAGAGAGGAAGGGCTTGAATTCAAGGCCAGTCTGGTCTGCATGAGACCATGCCTGAAAAACAAAGAGGAGGCTGACCTGAGGTGGAGAGAAGGGGCTACCGCAGATGCTAGTGCCTTCCACAGCCAATTCAGTTGCCATCTGTGACTCAAGGAGAGTGCAGCAGCACAGAAACAGAAGCATTTCCAAAAATACTGGATGGCAAACAGCACGGACTAAATCTAACAAAATCAGAAATTTAACAGGAGCTGTTGAAGTCCTATAGTAGGGTTTAACAAGTCTATATCACTCACTTGACAGAGTGTGGTGCACAGATTTGTTTCCAGCATCTCACAAACTGGGTGTGGTTGTAGAAACCTATAATCCTAACACTTGTGTCTTAGTCAGGATTTCTATTCCTGCACAAACATAATCAAGAAGCAAGTTGGGCAGGAAAGGGTTTATTTAGCTTACACTTCCACATTGTTGTTCATCACCAAAGGACATCAGGACTGGAACTCAAGCAGGTCAGGAAGCAGGAGCTGATGCAGAGGCCATGGAGGGATGTTACTTACTGGCTTGCTTCCCCCGGCTTGCTCAGCTTGCTTTCTTGTAGAACCCATGACTACCAGCCCAAGGATGGCATCACCCACAATGGCCCTCCCCGTTGATCATTGAGAAAATGCCTTACAGCTGGATCTCATGGAGGCATTTCCTCAACTGAAACTCCTTTCTCTGTGATAACTCCAGCTTGTGTCAAGTTGACACACACAACCAGCCAGTACAACTTGTGAAGCTAAGGCAGGGGCATAATGAGTTCAAAACCAGCCTGGGTTATATAGTGAGAGACTGTTTCAAAAACAAAACTAAGGCTGGTGCTGTAACTCAGTGGTGACTAACAAACACAGTGTTCTAGGGTCAAGCCCCAGATCTGTATATGTATGCTATATACATAATAAATCAATAACAAAACCAGAGGTCACTCTAAGCTATATACTGAGTGCAAGGTCAGCCTGGGCTACATAAGATGGTATCACAAAAAAAAAAAAAAAAAACCAACAGGATAAGACTTATTTCAAAATTATCCCAATATGATGTAAAATGGTTTAACTATATTATGATTGGAAAGTTGTTCCCACAGAATGTCAAAAAACATCAAAATTAGGTTCATAAAATTGAGTCCATTCTCAGGCCATACATAAGTCCAGACAATAAATAATAGGTCCAGCAGTGACTACACTCGCCAGAGGTTATGAGACCTGTTTTGCTAAAGCACGAAGGAGCTGAGGCCCATGAACATAAAAGGGGAAAAATGTGGGCGGACAGGAGAGAGGAGTGAGTGACACTGTGAAACACCTAAAGCAAAAGGCACTCGCCTACCCTGACAAACTGAGTTTGAGTCCTAGGACCCTCACAGTAGAAGGGAAAAAGTAACTTATGCAAGTTTTCTCTGACCTCCACATGTGCCCTGTGGCACTTCTGTGCCCATGAACATAATAAATCAGTACAGTGTAATGATTAAGTAAAGCAGTAAACATAGTAGAAGAAGAATCTGATCACAGAATACGAGAGTGCTAATATAGCTCATAATTAACCTTTGGGAGCGGAATCATGGCAAGGAAACGGTGACTCGTGCCTTTCCTCCCTACACTGGGGATGAGAGGCGGACCTGTCTTTGTGAGTTCGTGACCACCCTGGTCTATAGAGCAAGTTCCACAACAGCCAAAGCTACACAGAGAATCCCTGTCTAGAAGGAAAAAAAAAAAGAGGAGGAATCGTTTCAATTAACAAAAGGTCAACCATTTATTTGCTGGGTGAGAGCCTTAACTGAACAGCTTGAGAAAATGTTTTCAGTTCTAAGGTGGACTTTGGCACTAGACAAAAATACTGAAATGCCATGTCTCATATAGTATTTGTGGCAATATAATGTTAAGTGATATTTAAAGGATGGTATTTTTTCTTCTCATCTATGTTCTTTGATCATAAGGAAAAGTAAAGGCATATTACATTTGGCCTCATGGAGGAATTCTAATTTCCACACTGAAAATGCACTTGCTTTATAAATTATTGTACCGTTTTGAAGAGTTTATATCACAAAAATCATTTAAACTATGTCTATTTCACCATTCCCTGTCTCACAAGAGTTAAGGAGAATTTTTTACATATTGTATCTTCTAAGAAATTCTATTTTAAGAGTCCAAAGGACTGAGTCTCCTCCAGTCACAGGGCTGCAGAGCTGGAGCCTTTGATCAGCTTGTGGTATTTGTGAGCAAGGTCTACAGCCCTTCTTCCTTTCTGAAAGGGGAAAGACCACAAAATTGAATTCCAATGATTTCCCATTTTTTTAACTCCATGGAAAAGATAATTTACTTCTTCTTTGGTAAAGTTTTTACGAATTCTTCTTTTTTCTGTAATGAATGAATTATAGAATATATTAATACTTGCTGAAATAAGAAATCTTAAGACTCAAATAAATGTGTAACTTATTCTAGGGATATACACTACAGAATGAGACAGTTTGATGCCAGGGACACTTTATCAAATAAAGATTTACTTCAGTTTAAAAGACTATTAAGTTAGGTGCTACTACTGTGACTGCTTTAATATTATAACTTAGTCCATTGAAATAATATCCACACAATAGAAAAGAAACTTTATAAACACTAGATTTTAATGTAGCATTGCTGTGAGAATGGTTAGCAAATGGCTTACTGATCTTACAGATACAGTCTTCTCAAAGGCTTCATAACTTCACAGAGAAGAATACCAACATTTGTTATTTTGAATACCAGTTTTCATTGCTTTTAAAAATAAGAGTTTTATCAAAATGTAAAAACAAAACAGGTCACATAACAGTAAAAGAAGTTTGTAGGTTTTCTTTTTTCTCTCTTTTTCTTTTTTTGAGACGGGCTTTTCCTACGTAGTCTGGGGTTGCCTCAAACTCACTATGTAGTCCACGCTGCCCTGGAACTGGGGATCTCCTTTCCTTAGCCTCTGGAATGCTGGCATTTAAGGCATGTACCTCCAAACCTGGAAGTTTTTTACTATCTGGCTTTTGATGAACATTTTCTATAATAGAAAGAACACAATTGGTAACCAGTTATTTCAATTATCTTCTGGTGATTATTATGAGGAAACAGTTTTATTATAGCTGTTTATATGCAATATATATGGACACACTCATGACATAGGCATGCATGTTGAGGTTAAAACAACTTTGTGGAGCCAGTGTTTTCTTCAGTTTGATATGGGTTCTGAGGAGCAAACACAGGTAATTAGGCTTAGTTGCAAGTGCTTCTACTGCTGGTCTATTGCTCCAGGCCCAGGATGTAGGCTTCCTCCAGGTCTGTAGTTCAGTAATAACTTGTATGGCATTGTAGGCAGATGCCAGAAACGAGTGCTCTTGCATTTCTGCTTTAGAAGGAGAGATGTAGAAGTAATTGTTGTATAAAATTTCACCCTTACAAGACAACACTGCTGGCTATTTGTCCACCCCGATAAGGTAAGTTCAAATGTTTAAAACAAAAGAGAATACCTTCCCAGTAGAAACTGAGAAGTCAGTGTTATTATTTAGTAGTTAGCATTTAAAATGCAGACTCCAAGAATGGAGAAGCTTCTGAGTAGCTGAGACCACTGTATTCCCCAGGCTCAGAATAGTATCTCAAAGATAGTAGGCAATCACCAATATTTATTAAGAGAGGTTATTATTGGTTCATTCCGGTCTGGACCCAAGCATTGAGCAGATCCCAGGCGGCAGCTCTGGCCCCAATCTCACAGAACCCAGAGGAAGCAGGCCTCCCAGGAGCTCTAACCTGGGCAGTATTTTAGGTAAGAACACAGCAACACCCGCCCCAAACAGGGAGTAACTGAGATCCACTAGGACCCAGGAATTCACTCCTGGCCCGGAGCACTGGTTCCTTCCTGTCTGCACCTGAGCACTGAGCAGATCTTGGGCCCCAGCTCTAGCCCCAGCTCTAACCCCAGTAGTAACACCCACGCTACACAGTTCTGATACAACTAAGATAATGGGGAGGACAGGCTCCAGTCAGAGACAGGGCAGGTAGCACTAAGGAGATCCAGATGGTGAAAGGCAAGCGCAAGAACATAAGCATCAGCCACCCAGGGTACTTGGCATCATTAGAACCTAGTTCTCCCATACTAGAAAGTTCTGAATTCCCCATATCACTAGAAAAGCAAGATTCAGATTTAAAATCACTTCTAATGATGATAGAGGACTTTAAAAAGGACATAAATAACACTCTCAAAGAATTAGAGGAGAACACAGGTAAACAGGTAGAAGCCCTTAAAGAAGAAACACAAAAATCCCTTAAAGAATTAAGAAAGAACACAAACAGGTGAAGAAATTGAACAAAACCATCCAGGACATAAAAATGAAAGTAGAAATAATAAAGAAATCTCAAAGGGAGACTACCCTCAAGATAGAAAACCTAGGAAAGAAATCGGGAGTCATAGATGTAGGCATCACCAACAGAATACAAGAGATAGAAGAGAGAATCTCAGGTGCAGAAGATACCATAGAAAATACTGACACAACTGTTAAAGAAAATGCAAGATACAAAAAGTTCTTAACACAAAACATCCAGGAAATCCAGGACGCAATGAGGAGACAAACCTAAGGATAATAGGTATAGATGAGAGTGAAGATTCCCAACTTAAAGGGCCAATGAATATCTTCAACAAAATTATAGAAGAAAACTTCCCTAACCTAAAGAACGAGATGCCCATAAACATACAAGAAGCCTATAGAATTCTAAATAGACTAGACCAGAAAAGAAATACCTCCCATCACATAATAATCAAAACATCAAATGCACAAAACAAAGAAAGAATATTAAACACAGTAAGGGAAAAAGGCCAAGTAACATATAAAGACAGACCTATCAGAATTATACCAGACTTCTCACCAGATACTATAAAAGGGAGAAGATGCTGGACAGATGTCATATAGGCCCTAAGAGAACACAAATGCCAGCCTAGGCTACTATAACCAGCAAAACTCTCAATTACCATAGATGGAGGAACCAAGATATTCTACAACAAAACCAAATTTACACAATATCTTTCCATAAACCCAGCACTACAAAGGATAATAGCAGAAAAGCTACAATACAAGGAGGGAAATTATACCCTAGAAAGAGCAAGAAAGTAATCTTCTTCCAACAAATCTAAAAGAAGATAGGCACACAAAGATAATTCTACCTCTAATATCAAAAATAACAAGAAGCAACAATCACTGTTCCTTAATATCTCTTAACATCAATGGACTCAATTCCCCAATTAAAAGACATAGGCTAACATACTGGATACGTAAACAGGGCCCAGCATTTTGCTGCATACAGGAAACCCACTTCAGTGACAAAGACAGACTCTATCTTAGAGTAAAAGGTTGGAAAACAATTTTTCAAGCAAATGGTCCTAAGAAACAAGCTGGAGTAGCCACTCTAAAGTTTCCAGCCTGAGAACACAAAGGGAGGGACTCATGGCTCCACCTGTATAGGTAGTTGAGGGTGGCCTTGCCTGGCATCAGTAGAAGTGGAGGGCCTTGGTGCCTGAAGGTTTAGAGTCCCTAGTGTTGGGAAATCCAAGAACAGGAGGTGGGAATGGGAGGATGGTGAGAGCACACCCTCATAGTAATAGGAGGGGGGATGGGTTAAGGGGTTTTGGGGGGGGGAATTGTAGAAGAAATAACATTGAAAGGTAAATAAATAAAATATCCAATCCAAAACAAACAAACAACCAGATAATGGGTCTGGCAATTGTAGTTGAGCAGTCAAGACTTTTTGTCAACAATTTATTATGGGGATTTAGTATATATAATCCTCAAGGACAAGGTGTTGTGAAAGAGGCCCATGGAACTTTAAAAAGATTGGTGAGACATACTGTTGCTGAGACAAAGAATGATGCCGACCTGTGAGCTTGCTGAGTGCACTGACAAGGGTGACTGGGGAGCTGTATTGGACATATGTTCCTGACCCACCTTTGCTTGACTATATCCCCGATGAGACAAGCTGCCTTGCCTCAAGTTTTTAGACCTTGTGGAATAGAGAATCAAAAAGAGAAACTATGTCTCTTGTATTCTTCTTAAAGGTGCCCAGCCAGTAGGACTCAATCATGTACTGGTCTAGAAATAAATCCAATATGGGAAATAACAGTCTACTTTTGGAAGACTGGATCTGGACTTTGTCAGGAACATATTTGGAAGATAGCTGTACCTTGTTATGATGTTAGGATAGCAAGAGATAATGTTGAGACAGAATCTGGATTTCAAACAAGGGTTAGTGCATGTTTTAAGGCTTTTAATTGTCAAGCTAAAATTGGTTTTGTCTCTTCTACAGCATTTATTGTAAGTTAGATTGACTGTGTAATTTCCAATTATGTTAGTGTGTTGAAACCTGGCATGTCTGTTAGGGGGGTCTATCAACCAGCTTTTGTCTCACTGCTCTGAGTATTAAAAAAAAAGCTTGAAAGTACTGGAAGAAGTGAGTTGGGCTTTAAGCAGAAGCAAGAAGGTAGCAGGCTTGATTATTGCTGGTATAACAGCTTTAATTTCATTAATTGCTAGCACCACTGCTTCTGCAATACCATTGACACAAGGAGTTAACACAAGTATTTTTGTTAACCATCTAGCAAAAAAAAATGTTACTAATGTAGTGAGTATACAAAAGGATTTATATAGGTATCTGGAACAACAACTGATGCTCTATAACCTATTCAAATTATCTGAAGAAGGTTCAGGGTTCAAGAATTAGGAGTCATCCCAAGTATCATAACAAATATTAAAGTAGTGTTACTTTTGAAATTCACAATGATTGTCATTATAATTAGAAAAAAGCTTAAAGACACCTGTAGGATATTTGGCATAATCCTAACACCTCTCTGGGTGTGTTAACTTTGCATAATGAGATTATGAATTTAAAGAATCCTGCTCTGTTGACCTTTGATGCTGCAGATAATGCCGATAAAATTATCCATGACCTGAGCTCAGTATTTCCATTTTGAACAAACCTCAGGAATGGCATATATAGCTTGATCAGGCTAGCCCTTCTTGTCCCGGGAATACTTTTATTCCTGCCCATTGGGTTAAAGCTTATCTTTAACAACATCAACATGTTGGCAGTCAAAGTATATGGCTTAAACCTGAAAATGGACCCCCAGACAAAGTTATTAAATTAACAGGCTGGCAAGCCAAGGATGGGTAAGATTATGCACAGAGCTTTATCAACCTAAGACATAAATGCATTGCCTTTGATAATGCATATTCCATGACGGGTAAGGAAGGCATTCTTGTCAGAATGACCTAAGACAGGCTCAGTCTTGTTGTAAAAAAGTCTTGTAAAAAAAGGGGAGAGGTGGAGAACCTTTGGGACTGCTTGGCAAGAAACTGACATGGGCCAAGGACAAGGAAAGAGGCTGCTTGACAGGAATGTGACATTGGCCAAGGACAAGGAAGTAGGCTTCAAGCAGGAATCTGACAGACTAGAACAAAGAAGTAATTTAAGGTAGGAGTCTAAATCATAGGCTACAACAAAGAAGTAATCTCAGGCAGGAATCTAAATATTAGGCCAGAACAAAGAAGTAATTTCCGACAGGATTCTAAATTTTAGACTAGAACAAGGAAGTAGGCTTCAGATTTGAAAATGACCTTGGGCTAGGATAGGAAGTAGGCTCAGATATTTTGGTCATTCTCATAAGCCTTTAGAAACAGTGATCACGGGAGTGTTCACATAACTGGGTTTAATGCCTTGCTTTTTCTTTGACTATTTGTGTTTATTGTATTGCTTGTTCCTCGACTATTTGCATCTATTGTATTGCTAGACCCTCAACCTAGTGTTGGGAGCCGACTTTAAGCAAAAAGCGGCTAGAAAGCAGCTATCAGCTTTGCAGCCATCTTGAGCCATATACCCTGACATGAGACTTGGTTTTCAACAGCCAACAACAGCTGAAGCACACTCTGATATCCCACATAGCTTGTTTTGCTGTTTAGTGCCCCCAGCTGCAAGGAGCACGTGGTATCCACACCTACAAGGCATGCGGTGCGGTGCATGTGTTGTCCACGTGCTATCCACACCATATATGCCTGTAAGGCGCACATGCTGTCCACGCCTGTAAGGCTTACGTCATATCCACACCTGCAAGGCACGTGGCAAAAGCCTATAAATACCCAGGATTTTCTTGTTGTAGTGTGTGTGTGTGTGTGTGTGTGAGAGAGAGAGAGAGAGAGAGAGAGAGAGAGAGAGAGAGAGAGAGAGAGAGAATGTGTGGTATAGTAGTAGTAGGTGTAGTGGTGTGTGTATGGTGGAGACAGTAAAGAAGACTTTACTACAGATCCTCTGGCTTGTCTCTATTCTTCGAGGCTCTTCCCCTTCTTCCCCCCACTCTCTCTCTTGCTAAACCCGGACCTGTGGAACAGAGTGGGCCACTATAGTTTAACCCCCAAACGTGGGCAAGAGTGGTCCGTTACAGTTAGCTCAAGGTTTTTTACAGTTTGGCGCCAAGCGTGAGGCAGAAAGGTCCTTTACAGTTTGGTGCCTGAACAGGGGCTCCAGTAAGCAGGGCTTTTACAACCTAGAACTGACCTTATTACATGCATGTAATCAAAATGGTATAAAAGCATAAAGGAAGAGGAAAATGGTATAAAAGCATAAAGGAATAGGGGGTATAGGATCAGGGGCTCTAGGGAGGGGAAATGGGGAAAGGGGATAACATCTGTACTGTAAATAAATAAAATATTCAATAAAAAAGGGAAAAAAGAGGTTATTATTGATAAAATTGTCTCAAAACTTGTATATGAAATTACTCCTTATTTTGGGGAATGCTGGAAAACTGTGGTTACCCAAGTTTCTTTGAAGCTTCACCTAATAAATGATTTGATCTTCTTGTAATCAGAACTGGGTAGGTTATAACTTTTAGAATGCCAAGGCTTGAAACTTGTTATAAGGCCCCCATTGTCACTAAGGCTGTCATCTCCCTGACTTACAAATTCTACAGTAGAGGACTGAATAGCTTTGAAAGAAGACTCTGCACTTCAAGACTTTACTCCATGGCCTTTCCAGTGTGATTTAAAAATATTTATTATAATATTATATTTTATTATCATCATACTTTTAGAAAGTCTTCCTGTATAGCTCACACTTTCCTCAAGCTTGTGAGACTTCTATTTTAGCTTCCCTAGTGCTGGGATTAGAGGCATGAGACACACCTTCCAGCCTCAGCGCTATTCTTAGTCTGTGTGTTGCAGAATAAAATGAGCAACAAAGCTCGATTTGAAAGATATAAGAGTCAAATTCATACTTTCTCAAAACACTCTTGTAAATTCTAAAAGAGCAGGCCAAAATGTCAACTGCTTATTTTTAGTTAACTAAGTCTAACCTATAAAAATTAGTATTTGGTATTTAAGCTGAATGTGATTTAATAGTATTTAGGATCATTCTGTATAATTAGTGCATAGCCATAATTATGCCCATTTTCATGAGGCTCCTTGATTATTTTCAATGTAAATTAATTATAGACTAATTTTTAGTTGTTATATATTTCCTTTGAAAACATGTTACTGGGGGAAAAAAATCTATTAATTTGCTGTCATGTCCTTGCCAAGAACAATTTTCTTTCTCTTTTGGCTTTTCAATACTAAGTTTCTTTGTGTAATAGCCCTGGCTGTCCTGAAACTCACTTTGTAGACCAGGCTGGCCTTGAACTCACAGAGATTTGCCTGCCTCTGCCTCTCAAGTGCTGAAGTGTAAGGCATGTGCCACCATGCTTAGCTAAGAACAAAATTTCTAAATGTAACACATCTGTATGGGACAAAATTCCAATTATGTTATAGATACTACAGAAATACTTAGAAATGTTACTTGGAAAATATGTGTTCCATGCCAGCAATAGTGCTCCATGCCTGTTATCCCAGACCTTGGGAGACTGAGGTATGCAATATTTAAAAGAGTGGTATTGTACTTAATTTTAACTTACATAAATGATTTTTTGTTCATTTTATGTTTTTTTTCTTGAGACATGATCTTGCTGTGTGCCCTGGCTAGCTTGGAACTTGCTATGTAGACCATACTGGTCCTGAACTTCAGCAATCATCATGCCTTTGCTTCCTTGGGAGTTGGAATTATGGGAACATGTAGCAGGATACTTATTCTGCTACATTGTATTCTCAGTGGAGCTCTGTGATTAAGCAGTAGAAGAGGAGGTGGAGCTGGGAGAGAAAGAGAGGAAGAGGAGGGGAGAAAAAGAGGAAGGGGGAGAAATAGAGGGAGGGGAGGAAGGAGGCTATTAGCCATAGAGAACCACGAATGGGTTGAAAGCTGTCCTGGGTAGCAACTTCTATCAAAATGTTAGATATTGGGTAACAACTCTAATTGTGTGGACATCTTGTTGATTGAGCATTTCTAAATATATAAATCCTTTAAATAATCATTAAGCTTTAAGAGTCTCATTTCTCCTGTACTGGGAGAATGGCAGATATTGTCTGGGGTTCAGCCGAGCTTTGTGGATGCAGCCTGGGGGACTGGCAGATGCCAGAGCCTGTGCATCTAGCTAGCCTGAGCCCTGGTCAGAGCTGAGGAGCAGCGGGAACATGGTGACTGCCTGGGAACAAGCTGCTGTTTTCTAAATATCACCCCTACAGAAACACACCACCACACCTGGTTATACATGAAGAATGTTTTAAAAAGACTTATTTGTGTGTGTGTGTGTGTGTGTATATATATATATATATATATATATATATATATATATATATATAGTATGCATACATATGTGTGTGCCTACATAAGTTTATCTGCATCACATGAGTGCAGGTGCCTTTCGAGGCTGAGGGCATCAGATTCCCTGAAACTTGAGTTACAGATGGTCATGAGTTGTCTCACGTGTGTTCTGTGCAAGAGCAATAAGACCTCTCATCTGCTGAGCTACTTCTCCAACTTCATGAAGAGCTCTTTATGTAGAAAAAGACTCAAGATGTATAAAGTAAATTTTAAGTAGCTTTCAAGGTTTGGAAGTGAAAATAACAAAATAAACATTAAGATAAAATTGCTTGCTAGATATACCAAGTCTAAAAGTCTGTACACAACAACAGTAAACAACAGAATAGTTCCATTAATATTACTAATTTCCAGATGATAATAACAAGTAATGGCCTCCATTGCCATATTCTTAATCTGAAGGTATTAGCTTACTAGGACTAGAAGAATATAATAATGCTCTTGAAATCTCTTTGATAAACTGGAATGGTGAAAAGCCAGAAAATTAACCTTATGGCTAATCTAAGATTATATAATCAATCAATCAATCAATCAATCAATCAGTTAGTATGCATGGAAACCAGAGGTCAATGTTGAGTTTCTTCCTATTATCACTTGTCACCTTGATTTTTTTTCCAGACAGGTTCTTTTGCTAAACCGGAAACTGACCCATTGGCAGGACTGTATGGCCTGCTAGATTTTGAGGGATGTGCCGTCTCTGCCCTCCCAGGACTGGGATGATAGATGTTCCAGTGTGTGCAGTTTATGTGGGTGCTAGAGATCCAAACGCGGGTCCTCATGCTTGTACAGCATATCACCAGCAGGCTCGTATCCCCGCTCCTTAAAATCTCTATAAGCTGCCAGCTGTGGTGGCAATGGCCTTTAACCCCATCACTCAGGAGGCAGAGGCGGAGGCAGGCAGATCTCTATGAGTTTCAGGTCAGCCTGGTCTACAGAGTTAGTTCTGGAACAGCCAAGAAACCCTGTTTCAAAAAACAAAAACAAAACAAACATTCCTAAAAACTAACTTAAGAATTTTTTAAAAAGGAAATTAAGATTTATTCCATTGACTCTTCAATTTTTATCATTTAAAATACCATAGTTATATCAACAGAAAGAAGCCTTCTGCAAAGTCTCTCTGAAGTACTTGTACATAGAATAACTTGCTTCAAACTTGAACCAGAGGATATACCAAGTGTTTCTAGATGTCTTGCATTTGAATCTAAGTTCTATGATTTACCAGCTGATTAACATAATTAAGGGAAATAACAGCTATAAAACAACTTACATATAGCAGATATTTAATAAATGTCAGGGCTGGAGAGATAGTTCAGTTGTTAAAAGCACCAGAGGATTAGGGTCAAACCCAGCACGCACATGGCAGCTTATAACTGTCTACAACTCCAGTTCCAGGGGATCTAATGTCCTCTTTTGGCCTTCATAGGCACTGCATACACACACAGAGCTCATAGAGAGAGAGAGAGAGAGAGAGAGAGAGAGAGAGAGAGAGAGAGAGA
>JANHMN010000018.1:29012916-29073663 GCA_030674055.1 Rhabdomys pumilio
AGAGAGAGAGAGAGAGAGAGAGAGAGAGAGAGAGAGAGAGAGAGAGAGAGAGTGAGTGCTGGATTGAGCATTTGAATTTCAAAAGCCCACTCCCAATGACATACCTCCCCTAACAAGGACACATCTACTCAGACAAAGTCACACTTCTTAATGCTACTCTTTAAGCAAACAAATGTGTGAGCCTACAGGGGCTAATCATATTCAAATCATCACAGTATCACAGTGCTCAAAGGTTTTTGTTTTAGTTTTTTTGTTTGTTTGTTTGTTTTTTTTTGGGGTTTTTTTTTTTTTTTTTGGTTTGGGTTTTTTGCTTTGGAGAGAGAAGATTTTGCTTAATAGCCCTGGCTAACCTTAAACTTGCAACAGTGCTCATACCTTAGCCTCTTGAGTATTGAGAGTACAGCCATGCATTACTGGCCTTAGCTCAAAAACAAACCCTCTCATTTTCTCACTTCTACCTTTCTCTTCCTCCTTGCTCTCCTTATCTTTACTTTTTTTTGTTGTTCCAAAATTTTGGTTCTTTGAATCATGATCCAAACAAGACCTACCATTACATTTGGTTGATATCATTTTTGTTTATTTGTTTGTTTCTGTTACTGGGATCAAACTCAGAGCCTTACACACGGAATATGTATTCTACCACTAAGCTATATTCTAGTGTTCAAGTTAATTTAAATATGTTATTTATCCTCCCTGCCCTCCTTGCCATTTACTTGTGAAAGAAGTGATCTGTGCCATGGCTTCTCAAAGGATGTGCTGGTTACATGCTAGTTGTGTCCATTAAAGATGTTTTTATAGAGCCAGGTATGGTGACTTTGCAAATAATCTCAACACTCAGGAGACTTTGGTATAAAGATTATGAGTTCCAGGCCAGTTTGGGTTATATAGTGAGACCCTGTCTCTAGACAGACATAGTGAGACATTTTTTAAAAATGTTTTTTATGTACTCTTAATGATTCATCAAATTCAGATTCAAGTGTTTTGCTAAAATTCTTCATACATAGTATTTTGTACTCATTGAATCATTTAAAAAGGAAAGAAAGTATCTGTATGGACACATGTTTATGTAGGTGAACATGCACATGTACGTGTGTATATGCATGTGGAAGCGAGAGGTCAATTTCAATTGTTATTCCTCAGGAGCCAGCCATCCACCATTCATTCATTCATTCATTTGGAAAAAAAAGTCTAGGACCTGGAGAAAAATCACAAGTATATGCCAACTTGAGACCTACTCCATGGGCAAGCACCAATCCCTGACACTATTAATGATACTCTGCTATGCTTGCAGACAGGAACCTAGCATGACTGTCCTCTGAGAGGCCCCACCCAGAAGCCGACTCAGAAGATGCAGACACCCGTAGTCAAATATTGAATGGAGCTTGGGGAATCTTATGAAAGAATAGGAGGAAGGATTTCGGCCCCTAAGGGGATAGAAACTTCACAGGAAGACCAACAGAGTCAACTAACCTGAACCCTTGGGACTCTCAGAGTCTGAATCACCAACCAAAGAACATACATGGGCCAGCCACACATATAAGTAGCAGATGTGAAGCTTGGTCTTCATGGGGTCCCAAACAACTGGAGCAGGGGACTGTCCTAAAAGCTGTTGCCTGTATGTGGAATATGTTCTTTTAGCTGGGCTGCCTTGTCTGGCCTTAGCAGGAAAGAATGTGCCTAGCCTCAAGAGACTTGAAGTGCCAGAGGGAGGGGGAATACCCAGGGCCCCCCCAGCTGCTCAGAGGAGAAGAGGATGGGGAAAGGATTGTGAGAGGGGGTGACCAGGAGGTGGACAGTGAAAAGAATGTAAAGTGAATAAGTAAAAAATAAAGTTAAATTAAAACAACAACACGCCAAGTATGTGTCAGCTTTTTACATGGCTGCTGAGATGGAAATCAGTTCTGCATGCTTGCCAGGCAAATGGTTTACCAATTAAGCTATCTCCCCAGTCTCTTCCTCTATCCCTGTCTCTCATACTCAGACCAGTGAGTTAAGTAATGTCATAGTGTACATTTATTAGGGATGACACATGTAGTGGTTTGAATGAGAATGCCCCCATAGGTTCACATGTATGAATACCTAGTCTCCAGTTAGTGGAGCTATTTGGGAAGGATTAGGAAGTATATGGCCTTGCTGGAGGAGGTATGTCACTGGCAGTGGGATTTGAAGTTTCAAAAGCTCAAGCCAGGCCCAGTCTTTTGTCTTTGTCTCTTTGTCTCTGTATGTCCGACTCTTTCTCCCTGACTGCTTCTTGTGGATAAAGATGTAAAATTCTCAGCTATTGCTTTGGGACCATGCTTGTAGGCTGCCATGCTTCCTGCCATGATGATCATGGGCAAGTCCTCAATTAAATCCTTTCTTTCATAAGAGTTACCTTGGTCATGGTATTTCTCCACAGCAAATAGAACAACTGAGACAACACGGCTTCTTAATTTTCTATCAACCCTACATACATCACAACCATTTCCTCTTCCACATTGATACTTTATGTGGTCCTTACTTTTTAATCACAAAAATTTCTAAAACCTAGCTTCATAAGAATATATTATCATAGCTGAGTGGTTTTAATCTCAACACTCAGGAGGCAGAGGCAGACAGATCTGAGTTCAAGGCTAGCCTGGTCTACAGAAAGAGTTCCAGGACAGCCAGTGCTACACAGAGAAACCATATCTTAAAAAATAATAGTAAAAAATAAAAAAACAAAGCAAAACAACAACAAAAGAATATGTTATCAGGTAAGGCACAATGTTATACACCAATAGTCCTGGCTTCTTGGGAGGTGGAGTTAAACCAGGAGGATCACTTAAGCTCATAAATTCCCAGGCCAGCCTAGGTGTTATATAAATACCTCATCTTTCAAAAACAAAACCTAAAATTTTATCAAGTGTCATTAATATGATGAATGTGGTACAATATAATGCTTCAGTGTTGAAACTGGGATCTACTTTGAGTTAGAAGTATGGTGTACCACACACTACCACCAACATCAAAATAACAGGAAGTAACAATCATTGGTCATTAATATCTCTCAACATCAATGGACTCAATTCCCCAGTAAAAACACACAGGCTAATAGAATGGATGCATAAGCAGAATTCATTATTCTGCTGTATATAAGACACACATCTCAGCAACAAAGATAGAGATTATCTCAGTATAAAGAGCTGGAAAAAGGTTTTCTAAGCAAATAGACCCAAAAATCAAGCTACAGTAGCCATTCTAATATCTAATAAAATAAACTTTCAACTGGAAGTGATCAAAAGAGTTGGGGAAGGACATTTCATACACATCAAAGGATAAATCCCCCAAGAGGACATCTCAGTTCTGAACATCTCCCCCAAACACAGGAGGACCCACATTTGTAAAAGAAACATTACTAAAGCTTAAATCATAAATCGAACCCTACACAAATTAATAGTGGGAAACCTCAACAACCCACTCTCAGCAATCAACAGGTCATTGAGACAGAAACTAAACAGTGAAATAATAAAACTAACAGAGGTTATGATTCAAATGGATCTAACAGACATCTATAAAACATTTCACCCCAAAACAAACAAGTATATCTTCTTTTTAGCATCTCATGGAACCTTTTCTGATTCTGGGATTTTTTGTTTGTTTGTTTTGTTTTTCGAGACAGGAACTTTTTCTGAAACTGACCATATAATTGGAAATAAAAGCAAGCCTCAACAGGTACAAGAAGATTGAAATAACCCCATGTATCTTATCATATCATTATGGATTAAAGCTGGACTTCAACAACAACAGAAACAACAGTAAGCCTACATACTCACGGAAACAGAAAAACATTGTAGTCAACAATCACTGGGTCAGGGAGGAAATAAAGAAATTAAAGACTTTCTAGAATTCAATGAAAACGAGGGCACAATATACCTAACCATATGGGACACTACAGAAGCAGTGCTAAGAGGAAAGTTCATAGCAATAAATGCCCTCATAAAGAAATTGGAGAGTTCTCACACTATTGAATTAAAAGTACATCTGAAGGCCTTAGGGGTGGGGAAAAAAAGAATAAAACACACCCAGGAGTAGACAGCAGGAAACTCAGGGCTGAAACCAATCAATTAGAAACAAAGAACAAAACCAAGAGCTGGTTCTTTGAGAAAATGAACAAGATAGATAAACCCTTAGCCAAACTAAAAAGGGACAGAGACAGTGCCCAAATTAACAAAATCAGAAATGAAAAGGGAGACATTAACAATGTACTCACTGAGGAAATTAAAAGAATCATTAGGTCTCACTCTACAAAACTGGAAAATCTAACTGAAATGGATAATTTTCTAGACAGATACCAATTACCAAAGCTAACTCAAGATCAGATAAACTACCTGAACAGTCCTATAACCCCTAAGGAAATAGAACTGGTCATTAAAAGTCTCCCAACCAAAACAAACAACAACAAAAACCCTGGGTCAGATGGATGTAACCCAAAATTCTACCAGACTTTCAAAGAAGATCTAATGTCAATATTCCTTAAACTATTCCACAAAATAGAAACAGAACATTGCTAAACTCATTCTATGAGGCCACAGTCACCCTGACACCAAAACCACATAAAGACTCAACAAAAAAGAGAATTTCAGACCAATTTCCCTTATGAACACTGATGCAAAAATACTCAATAAAATACTAACAAATTGAATGAATCCAAGAGTACATCAAAGACATCATTTATCATGATTAAGTAGGACTCATCCCAGGTATGCAGGGGTGGTTCAATATATGAAAAATCCATCAATGTAATCCACTATATAAACAAATGGAAAGGAAAAACCCACATGATTATCTCATTAGATGCTGAAAAAGCCTTTGACAAAATCTAACACCCCTTCATGTTCAAATTCTTGTAAAGCTCAGTGATACAAGGCACATACCTAAACACAATAACAGCAATATACAGTAAGCCAATTGGCAACATCAAACTAAATAGAGAGAAACTTAAATAAATTCCACTAAAATCTGGGACAAGACAAGGCTGTCTACTTTTTCCATATCTCTTCTTTATGAATCTTGCAGTTTTAGCCAGAGCAATTAGACAACAAAAGGAAATCAAGGGGAAACAAATTGAAAAGGAAGAAGTCAAAGTATTGCTATTCTCAGAGGACATGATAGTATACATAAGTGACCCCAAAAATTCTCCTAGAGAATTCCTACAGCTGATAAACATTTTCAACAAAGTGGCCAGATACAAAATTAACTAAAAAAAAAAAAAATCAGCAGTGCTCCTCTATAGACATGATAAATGGACTCACAAAGAAGTTAGAGAGACAAAACCCTTCACAAAAGCCAAAAATAATATAAAATATCTTGGTGTAACTCTAACCAACCAAGCAAAAGACCTCTATGACAAGAACTTCAAGTCTCTGAAAACAAAAACTGAGGAAGATATTGGACGATGAAAAGATCTCCCATGCTCATGGACTGGTAGGATTAACAGAGTGAAAATGGCCGTCTTATCAAAAGCAATCTACATATTCAACGCAATCCCCATCAAAATTCCAACAAAATTCTTTACAGATCTTGAAAGAACAATTCTCAATTTCCTGTGGAAAAAATATATATAAAAAAAAAACCCCAGGATAGCTAAAACAATCTTGAACAATAAAAGAAAATTTTGGAGGAACCACTATCCCTGACTTCAAGCTGTACTACAGAGCAATAGTAATAAAAACTACATGGTATTGTTAACAGATAGGTTGTTCAATGGAATCAAATTGAATACCCAGAAATAAACACACACAACCTATGAACACTTGATTTCTGACAAAGAACACAAGAACATACAATGGAAAAAAAGAAAGCATCTTCAACAAATAGTGCTGGTTTAATTAGATGTCTGCAAGTGGAAGAATTCAAATAGATCTAAACTCATCACTTTGCACAAAACTCAAGTCCAAGTGCATCAAAGACCTCAACATAAAACCAGACACACTAAATCTAATGGAAGATAAAGTGGGAAATAGCCTTGAATGCATTGGTATAGGAGACGACTTCCTGAACAGAACACCAATGACTTAGGCTCTAAGACCAACAATTGATAAATGGGACATCATGAAACTGAAAGTCTTCTGCAAGGCACAGGACACTGTCAATAGGACAAAATGGCAGTCTACAGATTAGGAAAATATCTTCACTAGCCCTACATTGGACAAAGGGCTAATATCCAAAATACACAAAGAACTCAAGAAGTTAGACACCAACAAACCAAATAACCTAATTTTAAAATGGGGTACAGAGCTAAACAGAGAATTCTCAACAGAGAAATCTCAAATGGCTGAGAAGCACCTAAAGAAATGTTCAATGTCCTTAGTCATCAGGGAAAGATAAATCAAAATGACTTTGAGATTCCATCTTAAGTCTATAATGGCTAAGATACAAACCTCAAAGGACAGCACACGCTGGTGAGGTTGTGGAGCAAGAAGAACATGCCTTTATTGCTAGTGGGAATGCAAACGTGTACAACCATTCTGGAAATCACTTTGTTGGTCTCTCAGAAAACTGGGAATAGTTTTACCTTAAAACCTAGCTATACCACTTCTGGGAATATACCCCCAAAATGTTCCACCATCCCACAAGGACACTTACTCCACTATGTTCATAGCAGCCTTATCTGTAATAGCCAGAAACTGGAAACAACCCAGATGTCCCTCAACTGAAAATGGACAAAGAAAATGTGGTTAATTTAAACAAGGAATACTACTCAGATATTAAAAAACAAGGCTATCATGAATTTCACAAGCAAATGAATAGAACTAGAAAATATCACCGTGAGTGAGATAACCCATACCCAAAAGGACATGGTATGTACTCACTGATAAGTAGATATTAGCCATAAAGTACAGGATAACCATGCTATAATCAATTGACTCAATGAAGCCAAATAACAAGGAGGGCCCAAGGAAGGATGGTTCAGTCTTTCTCAGAAGAGGAAATGAAATTGATATTGGAGGTCAATGGAAGACGGGAACTGGGTGAGAGAATGGATGGGGAGAGGATCAGGGCAGAGAGAGATCAGATGGAAGAGCAGGGGAGAGAGAAGGACAATCAGTGGTGGGGGGCAGGGGACCAATCTCTAGGATGTGCTAGAAACCTGGGATGGGTGGAGGTCCCAGGGGATATTTGAGGATGACTCTAGCTTCGACTCCTGGCCGTGGGGGATATGGATCTGGAAGTGGCTACTCCCTCTAGCCAGGCAGGACACCCAGTGGAGGTTAAGGACAGTAACCTACCTACAAGACCTTCAACCTAAGATGTGTCCTGCGTATAAGAAGTGCAGGGATAAAGATAGATCAGAGATGGAGGGAATGGCCAATCAATGACTGGCCCAAATTGAGACCATAGGCAAGAACCAATCCCTGACACTATTAATGACGCTCTCTTATGCTTGCAGACAGGAGCCTAGTATAACTGTCCTCTGAAAGGCACCACCCAGCAGCCAATGGAAAGAGATGCAGAGACCAACAGCCAAACAGATGGAACTCGGGGAGTCTTATGGAAGAGTTGGGAGAAAAACTGAGGAACTGGAAGAGAAAAGAGACTCCAGAGGAAGACCAACTTGGACTCTTGGGGGTTCCCAGAGCCTGTATCATCAACCAAAGAGTGAGCACAGGCTGGACCTAGGCTCCTGCACATATGTAGTGTATGAGCAGCTTGGTTTTCATGCAGGTCCCACAAGAACTAGAACAGAAGCTGTCCCGGAGTCTGTTGCCTGCCTGTTGGATCCCATCCCCCTCTATGTCCACCTTGTCTGGTCTCAGTGGAAAAGGAAGCACCTAGTCCTTCAGTGACTTGTGTGAGTGTGTGTGTATGTTAGTGTGTATGGGAGCTAACATTCATAGGGGGCTCCCCCTTCACAAAAGAAAAGGGGAAGGTACAACGGGGGAAAAAGGATTTGTGTGAGGGGGTACTGGGAGGAGAGGGGGCTAATTTTGGATATAAAGTGAAGAAATAAATTTAATATAAAAAAGCATGATGTACAACAGATATTGATTATTGTAATTCCCTTAAATTAAAAAAAAATTGTATAGTACCCTTATAAACTCATGGGGGGGGGCCTAGGTGGACAATCTGGGAACTATGGCTTTATATTTCTGAGAGGGAAATATTTCAAGGAACAATATTCATAAATACAGAGAAACTAGGAGAGATAAGAAAATTTTAAGGGGCTGGAGATACTGCTGAGGGATAAATAGCACTTGCAATTTTTGCAGAGGACTTTGGTTTAATTCCCAGCATCCATAAGGTGGCTGACAACCTCCAGTCCCAGGGATCCATGCCCTCTCAACTCCAAGGACTGCTGCACACACAGGATATACATGAACTCACACAGAAATACACACATATACATGAAAATCAATATTTTTTAAACAAAGTTTTCTTAAGCCTCTGGTTTTAGCTATGTGTGGTAGTGCTCACCTGTAATTCCAGCACTTTAAAGGCAGAGGCAAGAGGATTACAAGTTTGAGGCCAGTTTGGGCTATATGGCCAGACTTTCTCAAAAAAAATGAACAAATAAATAAATGAATGAACAAGCCTGGATTTGGTGATGCATGCCTGCAATCTTGGCATTCTGGAGGCAGAGGCAGGAGGATCACAACATGTTGGAGGCCCAACAGAGCTGAGGCAGCAAGCACAGGGACAAGCTTATTAATCTTGTCCATTCCTTCTGTTTTATGTTTGTGGGAATCAAACCATGCCTGCTGCTTGCTGTCATGCCTCCTTGCCATAATAGACTCTTCTCTCTCTAAAACCATAACCCAAACTAAACTCTGCTTTCTATTAAGTTGCCTTAGACATGGTGCTTTATTATAGCAACAGAAAACCTAATACAGCAGCCTAGCTCCTTTACCTACATCTATTATGTACAGACAACCCTCTCTGAACAATGCACTAAACAATCTTGGACATTATATCCCCATCTGAATACCTGCATTCCTCTGAACAAGTAGGTAAGTTTCTCCTTCCTTAACAACAATCAAACCTAGTGTTTGCCTGCACGTATATCTGTGTGCCAACTACATGTTGTGCCCAACAAAGTCAGAAGAAGATGTCAGATTCCCTGGAATTAGAGTTATAGATGGTTGGGAGCAGTCATGTGGGTGCTAGGGATTGAGCATGGGCCCTCTAAAAACGTAGCCAATGATCTTAGCTGCTGAGCCAAATCTTCAGCCCCTTATTTTTTATTTTTATGTGTGTATTTAGTGTGGTGTGCATGTGAATGCATGACTTCTATAAGCTTATATATTTAAATGTCTGTTCCCTAGTTGGTGGACTGTATAGGAAGGATTAGGAGGTGTGGCCTTGTTGGAGGAGCTGTGTCACGGGGGTGGGCTTTGGAGGTTTCAAAAGCCCATGCCAGGCCCAGTCTTGGTCTCTTTCTCTCTCTCTAAAACTGTAAGCAAGGTCCCAACTAAATATTTTAAAAGTTGCTTTGGTCATGCTGTCTCATCACAACAACAGGACAGTAACTAAGACAGCCACAGAAGCCAGAATAGAGTGCCAGATCCGCTGGAGCTACAATCACAAGTGGTTGTGAGCAGTGGATGCTGAAAACTAAACTCTGGTCCTCTTCAAGAGCAGTATGGCTCTTAACCACTGCCCTAAGTGTAAAGAGTTTCTATTCATATATATTCCCCGTGTATGAATATGAGGAATAGAAAGGCCAAACCAAGCCGGGCAGTGGTGGCGCATGCCTTTAATCCCAGTACTTGGGAGGCAGAGGCAGGCGGATTTCTGAGTTCGAGGCCAGCCTGGTCTACAGAGTGAGTTCCAGGACAGCCAGAGCTACACAGAGAAACCTTGTCTCAAAACAAACAACCCTCCCCCAAAGAAAAGTCCAATCCAGCTTTGGCTGATATGCAATAACAAACTGTTTTCAAATAAACTTTTAGGAAGAATTCCCTATTTACCATCCTATGCCTATGCATAGTTGAGTGAGCATATGGTTAAATTTAGATGCAATATGAGGAGAGACATACACAGTAGAATGATTATATGACCTAACCTATCAATCAAAACAGAGAAGTGCCCATGCTTTACCTTTAACAACTAAACCCATTTTCTTAGCTCCAAACAATAATTGGAGCCCTGAAGTATTCTTAACTAGTGTAGCCCACTGTCAATCTTTACAGGGTCTCCCTCTCTAATCTATACTATTGATTTGCTCTTAATAAAGCTACCTTGTTACTTCTGCATATTTATGTGAGTCCTTATTTTCAATGCTTTGTATAACCGGTCATGAACTTAAACACCTGACCCTAACCCTGGCCACTGATAACAGAGCTATTAAGTAAGACCCCATGTCAATAACCTAAAACAAAAAAGAATGAGCTAATGAATGAGTTACCAGTTTTAGGGGGAAAGGCTCCAAGTAAACTAAAGGTTAAAGTTCAGTAGAATGACAAAAAGAACTAAATTAATTAGCTGGGTTGAGAGAGAAAGTGAGGCTTTACCTAACTTTAACATATAAAAATATGTAGAATGGCAAGAAAGGAGGGACACGACAAAGATCACAGCAGTAGTGGGGCACTTGCCTAGTATGTGTGAGGTCCTGGGTTCAATCCTCGGTAATGGTAAGAGTGTGTGTGATAGAGGGTAAGAGGACAAGTGCCAGGTTTAGGGAATTAAGGGAACAAGTGTACTGAGAGGAGGAGTCAGAAGAGTCAACAATAAAAACAGAAGAATGCTCTGGCATGCTCACACATGCTGATAATCCCAGCACTTGGGCAGACACAGGAGGATTGCTGAAAATTCAGGGCAAATTTGAGGTCTGAGGTCAGCTAGGGCTATACTATACAATCAAACCTCATCTTAAAAGATCCCTCTCAGGTCTAGGGAGATGGTTTAGTGGCAGAGAACATTAACTGCTCTTTCAGAGGATCTGGGTTCAATTCCCAGCACTAGCATGACAGCTCATAACAGTCTGTAACTCCAGTTCTGGGGTGATTGACACTCTGTTCCGGCCTTCTTAGGCATCAGGCACACAAGTGGTTCACAGGCATACATGCAAGGACTGCTCTTCTCCTTCCCTCCATCTTCAAAAAAGGAAGGCAGAGTAGATGAGTAGAGTAGATGAATATTTAAAGGGAAAGTAAATAGTACCAAGTATTTTTTTTTAAGATGAGAAAAAATAAGCATGGTTCAGGTAGGGCAAATGAATGCAATAGCCTAAATTACCTACCTATGTATTTTGCAATGAACTTAAGATGGCACTATAAATACTGAAAAATTTATAAGGAAAGTACAATAATCAGCATCTATTAGACATGAACAACTTGAACCAAGGAGCCCACACTTTTAGCACTGAAATACTGGGTTAGTCTAGGAGTGGTAGCTCACAGCTGAATCTCAGGCTAGCCTAGGTTATATAGTGGGTTCTAGGCCATCCTGAATTACAGTGTGATAGTAGTCTGTCTCAAAAGCAGAAAAAAGAAACTTGAGATTAAACCAGATTTTTCAAATTAATGCTCTCTGTGATGGCTTGGATAAGAATGGCCCCCACAAGCGCATATATTTGAACACTTAGTCACAGGGAATGGCACTACTGAAGAAGGATTAGGAGGTGTGGCCTTGTTGGAGAAAGTGTGTCACTTGGTGGAAAGGGCGGGGCTCTGAGGTTTCTAAACCCCAGAGTCTCTCTCATTTGGCCTACAGATCAGACTGTAGCTCTCAGCTACTGCTCCTGCACCTGTCTGCATGCTGTCCTGCTCCCCCACCATAATGATAATGGATTATATCTCTGACACTGCAAGCAAGCCACCAGTTAAATGCTTTCTTTCATAAGAATTACCTTGGTCATGGTGTCTTTTCACAGCAATAGAACATTAACTTGAATGCTTTCATTCAAAATTCACATTGTCATTTATTCAAAGGAGATAAAATTAAGGCAGAAGTGTTATAGTTAACTAAAAGCAGATACAGATTCAATTATAAAATTATTATAATTAAAAAATATTTACCTGAGCACTCATGTTTTAACATTCTGGAACAGCTGTCACTTACTTGAAAACCAACTTCTTTATCTATTATGTCTAAACACAATGTAAATGGATCTGAAAAAAAAATCCAAAACATAAGATTCTGTTTAATGAAAAGGGTCTGAAATTATTAAATCTCAGATTTTCATACATTTTCTCTCAGTACTACATATACAGAGAAAGACTCTGGATATGAGTAAGTGGTACTAAAGGTGTGTGTACCAGAGTTATATAAGGCAGATGTACCAATTTACATTTGAGTTTTAGCCATCCACTACCTATTTCCTTAGAAATAATCAATCAATCCAACAGTTTAAGTCATACCTATTTCGGGTACCTGCTGCTTTCTCTTTTTGACAGTATGAGTCAGACGTTTAAGGACATGGTCACTAAAAGAAAACAAATACGATGTTACTACAAGTCAAGCCTCTGTGGTGTGGGGAAATGTTAAATGGTAGTGTGATTCTCAATGTCTGATAGACTAGATCCAAAAAACCTACTGCTATAATCTCAATGTCAAATGTCCCCTGCAAAGCCCATTACTCAAGTCCTGGGTACTACTGGGAGATTGTGAGATCTTTAGGCGGTGGGGCCTTGTAGAAGGTCTTAAAGTCACCAGGTAGACACCCTTGAAGGAGACTGTGTGACTCTAGATTGTCCCATTTCTTGTTTCTTGGATCATGAGGTGGATGGTTTGCTCCAACAGATGCACCTGTCATACCGTGCTTCCATTGCTAGAGACCCCAAAACAAAGGATACCTACCCCACCATTTCAGACTTTAACTTTCAGAAGCATGAGAAAAAAGAAAACTTTTCCCTTTAAAAGTTAATTGCCTCAGGCATGTTGTTACAATGACAGAAGGCTGACCAATATATCAACAAACCTGGCCAGAGTAGGGTCTGCAATAGTCATAGGAAACAAGACTCCAGAGAGCAAAAGAAGACATGAGAAATATTGTAAAAACACTAACAGAGAGGGTGTCTTAGTCAGGGCTTCTATTCCTGTACAAACATCATGACCGAGGAGCAAGCTGGGGAAGAAAGTGTTTGTTCAGCTTACACTTCCACGTTGCTGTTCATCACCAAAGAAAGTCAGGACTGAAACTCAAGCAGGTCAGGAGCTGATGCAGAGGCCACGGAGTGATGCTGCTTACTAGATTGCTTCCCCTGGCTTGCTCAGCTTGCTTTCTTATAGAACCCAGGACTACAGGCCCAGGGATGGCACCACCCACAATGGGCCCTCCCTCCTTTATTAATTGAGAACATGCCTTACAGCTGGATCTCATGAAGGCATTTCCTCAAGTGTGGCTCTTTTCTCTGTGATAACTCTGTGATGACTATCTCGAAAACACAAACAAAAGCAAACCCAAATTTACTTTCATTACACTCTACTCCCTTCACCACAGTAAATTTCCAAATGAGTATTTGCAATGTTGTTGACAGTTTCAATGCTTGCAATGTTACTTCAAATATAGAGACTTAAAGTTTTCTTTTGTAAGCATTATTTCTAAGATTCAAATTTGATTGTTGTCTTAGGGTTTTGTTGGGGGCCAACTCCTAGCAGAAAGCAGCTATCATCTTTGCAGCCATCTCAGGCATTATACCCTGACAAGAGACTTGTTTTTCTTTCTTTGGTTTTTCGAGACAGGGTTTCTTTGTGTAGTGATCTGTTTTTCAACAGCCTACAACAGCTGAGCACACTCTAATTAACATCTTGTTTTTCTCAGATATATCTTGTTTTGTTTAGTGTCCACAGCTGCAAGGCACACGTGGTAAAGTGTCTCCAGCTGCACTTCCCTGCTTGTGCTTATATACCCATGATTTCCTTTCAATAAAGGGGACTTGATCAGACACCCTGTCTTGTCTCCATCCCCACTGACTGACCTGCATGGGCCGGGTCACCTGGTGCCCAGCAAGAGTGAGAGACCTAGTGAGGGAGGTTACTGGAAGAGTTGACCAAAAATTCAAAAGGGAAACAAAGGTGATCATCACGGGAACTTGCTACTTCAAGACCAGTAAGTCATAGTAACAAAAATGAGGCAAGAAATAAGTCAGCAGGAAGAGATACGAAAGGCTTTAAAGACGAGAGAAGTAAATTGCAGGCTGCTCTGAGTCAAGAGAGCCAAACAGATAAATAACTAGAAGGCTGCTCTAGGCAGAGCGAGAAAGATAGGCCAAACAGAAAGATAGTGTTAATCAGTTGTATTAGATTGATTTAACTTTCAAAATGGGTATGATTCTGGGTTGTGTAGTTTTATTTTTCCTCTGGATAAAAGGTCAACGTAAAGATTTTTCTGGTTACTGGTTCAAGGATATTCTGATTTGGGAAAAAAGTTTTTTCTATGTGTTTTCAGAAAAGGTAGCAGTTATATTTTCCAGAATATTATGGATCAGACATGACAGAGGTAGGCCTCCAGAAGACCAGATTCCAGAAAATCAAAGTTTTCTTGATACTAAAATTTGTTTTGAGATTTGTATATTACAGAATACACAGCCTTGGTGAATGAATCTCCTTGTCACCTGCAACTACTGATGTCCTGGACTTCCAGCTGGATGGCTTATCAATTTATCCTTCTCCCACCCCTCTTCTAATATCTCAATACCCATATTCAGCTTGAAAACGTTAATGAAGAGTCGGTGCCCCAATTCCCTGGGCTTGGGGACTGAGGTGGTTAATATTAGGCTTTCTTTCTAGGGAAAAGTAATGGTTTTGTTGGAACAGGGAGGAAGAGCTAAAATTGAGTACATAGCCATAAGCTATTGGTAGTAATCTGTATAATTGTTACTAAGATAAAGTTATAATTTCTTAGATGGTACAAAATTTTGATGCGAATTCAAGGGTCTCATTGGTATAATTTCTTCTATTCAAAATTTGTGGGTACAAAGCTTAGACCTTTTACTTCTCCAACAGGGGGAATTGTGTGTGCTGCCCTTAAAAAAGTGTTATTTTTATACTGACCATTCAGGCATTGTTAAGTCTCTTGTCTCTCAGGTCCATACTGTTCAACAAACTGATGGCTTTTGTACAACAGCAGATAGAAGCTATTCAAATGAAACTCAAACAGGTCCATTATCACAGGCTGGAAATAGGGGACTCTAAAACCTCTGTAATGGAGACTAAGTTAACCCCTAACTTATGCTAAGTCAGATAGTCAATGACGGGTAAGAGAACACCTCAAGACCCCTCCCCCTAACTGGGAGGCCTCACCATCCTAAGACAAGAGTTCAACTAAATGGCTGTTAATAATTCAAAGACAGGAAAGGGAGGCTAGTGTCTTCTGGCCTAAGACAGGCATGGTTTCCATAAATTTTCCCAGCCTTCCCTTTTGAAAAAATTAAAAAGGGGGACTTGTAGGGAGCCAAGTCCTAGAAGAAAGCAGCTATCATCTTTGCAGCCATTTCGAGCCATATACTCTGATAAGAGACTTGTTTTTCAACAGCCTACAACAACTGAGCACACTCTGATAAACATCTTGTTTTTCTCAAATATATCTTTTTAGGGTCCACAGCTACAAGGCACACGTGGTAAAGTGTCTCCAGCTGTACTCCTCTGCTTGTGCTTATATACCCATGATTTTCCTTTCAATAAAGGGGACTTGATCGGACACCCTGTCTTGTCTCCATTTCCACTCTTTCTTTCTTGTAGACCCCGTTGCCTGACCCTCGCAGGCTGGGCCAGGGTTTTTATTGCTGTGATGAAACACTGTGGCTGAAAAGCAAGTTGAGAAGACCAGGGCTTATTTGGCTTAAACTTCCATGTTGTAGCCCATCACTGAAGGAAGTCAGGACAGGAACTCAAACAGGGCAGGTAACTGGAAGCAGAAGTTGATGCAGAGGCCATGGAAGGGTGCTGATACTGGCTTGCTTCACATTGCTTGCTCAGCCTGCTTTCTTATAGAATCTAGAACCATCAGCTCAGGGATAGCAACACCCACAATGGGCTAGACCCTCCCTCATCAACCCCTAATGAAGAAAATGCCCTATAGGCTTTCGTATAACCTGATCTTATGGAGGTATTTCCTTAATTAAGGCTCTCTCCATTCAAATGACTTTTGCTTGTATCAAGTTGATATAAAACTATCTAGCACAAGTATTTCACTCAATTTAAAGTCTTCAAGAGCTTAGGATGTAATTCAATTGGCAGAATGTTTGCCTAACATGCATGAAGCCCTGGTTTTGATATCACCAGCACCATTTTAAACTGGGGGGGGGGTGGGTTTAAATAGTACACACAGTATAAGTTCAAAGTCATCCTGGACTATATAGATAGTTGAAAGGTTTTTGGTTTTGGGTTTTTTTTTTTTGTGTGTGTGTGTTCATGAAATCTTGTTTCAAAAAAAAAAAAAGCAAAAGTCTTTAGTGGTTCCCCATATCCAGTGAATTAAACCCCAAAACCTGAGAACTATGCAAAGGCTTTGATAAACTAACATCTATACCCCTCTTCCAAACTCATCAGTCATTTTTTTTTTTAACTTTAGAGCTGGGGATATACAGCTCAGTTGGTAGAGAACTACCCAATATCAGCAGATCATGGGTTCAATCCCCAGCACTGCAAAACTGGGTATGGTTATCCAGCACTTGGGAGATAAAGGTAGAAAGATCAAAATTTCAAGGTCATCCCCAGCTACTCAGCCAGCTTGGGATGTAAAAGATCTTGTCTCAATTTTTCTCCTCACATCTATGCTCCTGACAAGCAACACTAATTAAAGGCAGCCAGGCACACAAGCACCTAAGCACTAAAGCCATGGAAGTAGGAAGGGGACTTATTAGAAGAAAGTGATTGGCAGGAGGAGGAGAGGAATAAGAATATTCTGAAGGGAAAATATGATAAAGTACATTTATATGTATAAAATTATAAAAGGATAAATACATTTTACAAAAAGGAAACATAAAGGAATCCCTACTTTAGGATCCTCTCAATGCCATGTTTAATCATTCCTGTATCCACAGTGCCTAACAACATGGCACACAATAAATACTTAATAAGTAAGCACTGTAATCATTAAACTATACCTTGATGGAGAAACAGAATCCTTTTGGTCAAACGTTTTTTCTTCGTTTAAGTTTTGAGCACAGCTTGGAGTGGATTTATGTAAAACCTTATTCTGCCCTTTCTCCCTATAGAAAGGATTAACTGGATTTGTGTTCTTTTTAAGAGTCTTCAGTTGGTATTCATTTGCACAAGCTTTAGACATGATTCCACTGGGCTGATAGCTGTGAAGCTGTCTAGACTGGTTTGTATCCTTATCTTCTGCTCCGGTAACTCCAATACTATCTGCACAGAGATGTTTCAGATTGGTCTGTGTGTTTACTTTCATAGGTTGGGTAGTATCCTTAGATTGTTCACTCCCATTTTGTTGTCTCTCCTACAGTGTAAGAAATAGCAAGTAAATAATTTCAATACAAGCATTTCCTTATAATACACATCTCCTTAATATAAAAACTTTGATAATACTTAAAAGAAATCTACATTAGGAAAAAAATTATTTACTTAATAAGTGATATTGGGATAACTGAGAAACTATGTGGGAAAAATAATGTAGCCATATGTCAGTTTCACAACAGTAAAGTAAAAATGAACCAAATATTTTAAAAATGGTAAATAAAATTACATAGGCTCAGGGAGATAGCTAGGTTGGTAAAGGTGCTTGCTAACAAGCTTGACAACCTAAGTGTGATCCCCAGGACACATATGGTAGAAGATGATTAGTTTCTACACACACACACACACACACAGAGTACATCCATTATAAAATATTCTTAAGGGGTAGAAGTTCTTTCCAAATAGTATACAATAATACATCATACAAAACAAAAACTAATATGCTTGATCACAGAAAATATCTTTGAAAAATCTCCTAGAGACCAAGGACAATGGAAAAGAATGAACTTAGAGGGGAAAAGAGCAAGAAGCAAAACCAACAGCAACCCAGAAATCATATAAACCATGTACTAGACCATAGAATAACTCTTAAAAAGCACAAGAAAAAACACTCATCTAAGGGAAAAATCAACAATCATATGGGCAGGTAAGCAAAGGAGATAAACAGTTCACTGGACATGAAACATATGTAGCTCTTAAACGTAGGCAGATTCCTCTATTTCATTGTAATAAAAGAAAATACTATTGAAACTACACTTCCTTCTCTCATGACAGATTCAAAGCGTATGAAGAACAGACAGCATGAACATTACTGGCTAGAGTGTATTCAAGACTAAACAACTTCGCAGTTGTTTGATTGATTGATTCATTGATTGAGACAAGTCTCATTGTGTAGCCCTGGCTGATTTACAACTTGATATATAGACCAAGCTGGACCTCAAACACACAGAGTGTCTCCTGCTTCTGCCTCCAGGGTGGAGTTAAAGATGAGCACCACCATGCCCAGACTTTGTTTTTGTTTTATCTTTGTACACCTTTTATAAGAAAATCTGTATAAGAAAATCCTATAAATTACTTTGGCATGTCAATGTTCTTAACTGTAGTATTGTAATATCTAATAGTTGTATATAATATTATCAATAAATTCATCTAACAGAATACTGCGAAAAATTAGTTTCTAGTAAAAATGCATTAAATACTTATATTTTACTTCTGTTCTCTACAAAACTTATTAAAGATCAGTTTTCTATCTTTTGACTTATGTGAGTACAGAGTTGCTGTCTTTAGACACACCAGAAGAGAGCATCGGATCCCATTACAGATGGTTGTGAGCCACCATGTGGTTGTTGGGAATTGAACTCAGGACCTCTGGAAGAGCAGTCAGTGCTCTTAACTGCTGAGCCATCTCTCCAGCCCTTTTGACTTATTCTACTACTACTACTACTACCACCACTACTACCACCACCACCACCACCACCACCACCACCACCATTACTATTACTGTTCTGTTTTTTAAGACAGGCCTTCTCTATGTAACTCTAGCTGTCTTGGAAGTTGCTTTGTAGACTAGGCTAGCCTTGAACTCAGAGATACACCTGCTTCTGTCTCCCCAGTGCTGGGACAAAAGACATGCACCATCACCAACTGGATAAAGATCAGTTTTCTAAAAGGAATAAACCCACAATAATAGGCAGCAATGGAATAAGAAATAAAGGCTAAACAAAATTTCAAAATTAAAAAGACAGCTGAATAACCTATGCAGGTTTGATAAAGTTAACTACCTAAGATATAAACCCTTAAAAGGCCCATCAACGTGAACTTTAAAATGTTGGGGAAGACAGGACTGGGAGGAGTGAAGGGAGGGGAAACTGTGGTCAAGATGTAACATGAGAATAGAAATAAAATGGAATATAAAATGCTAGGGATACGGATTATATAAGCTTCTAATAAGAGAAAGTAGGTCACACCAAGGGATTAGAATAACATCAAAGGTTGTAACAGTGAAGCAATGAAGCAGGATAAAAGAAAGGAGGCATGAAAAGGGGGAGGGAAGCTTTCACTCTAGAATCTAGTTTGTTTTTCCTGGTGGCTGTGAATGAAGAAGCTCAAATACAGGCCAATGAGATAGCTTAGTGGGTAAAGAGAGTTTGCCAAGCAAGTCTGATGAGCTGAGCTCAATTCCCCAGAACCCACATAAAGGTAGAAGGAAAGAACCAGCTCTACAAAGCTGTCCTCTGACCACCACACACACACCATGGGACTCTAACACTGGTATGGTTACTCACTTCTGATGCCTGTAAACATATCCTAGATCTCACTTACCCTAGGCTAGCCTCAAATTTGCTATATAGCCTTGAACTCCTGGTCTCCTGCCTCCACCTCAATGATGGGATTACAGGTATATGCCACCATGCCTGATGGGAGATTGTAAGAGATTGTAAGTAAACCAATTCATATTTTTTTAAATTTTAAGCTTTCCTTAATGTTTATATTGTTATAAATTTTGTCCTTTGAGCCTTGTCTACTAGGGTGAGCAGATTAAAGAGTTAGGAGTTATTTAATGGGCACAGAATTGTTACAGGATATTTTATGATACATAGAAAACCTAACTGTTAGCAAACCATGGAAGCCTAACTAGAGACAACATTTGTCAGGTGCAGTTAGGTGCTTCATAAAGAGATACAGTTTAGGTGTGACTCTAAGAGCTTCCATAGATAAGAAACCTAAAGAAGGGAAAGTTCCTATTTTAAGGTAAGTTGCTTGGGAGAAGTCTTGTGGTCTTTGCTCTATGACCCAAGGCAAAGTCAGCTGGATGGTCTTGAGCTACCCCACTTTATAGGTGAATGATTAAGCCCCTACTCTGGCTTGGAGCACCCCCACCCCACTAAGACGGTGACATGGTTCAGCCTGCCAAGGGTGTAGGAGAGGAGCTAGAGACTTCTTTTATAGCTATTGGACCTTTGAAAGCTCTCTCTCTCTCTCTCTCTCTCTCTCTCTCTCTCTCTCTCTCTCTCTCTCTCTCTCTCAGCTTGGAAAAGATTTTATGTAAGGAGCTCCAGGTAAAAGACAGGGATTCTCTCCTTGGGCTTGCAGGAAACAACAAAGCAGCAGCTGGCAGGACACGGGTAAAACAGAATTCTAGAAAAGAGAGCTAAGGAGCCTCTTGAATTTGGAAGAACTAAAGAGAAAAGTAGAGTAGCTCAGTAGAATGATATAGAAAGGTTTCTAAACAGATGGCAGTTTAGTTGTAGAATCAGGTTTGTAAATATATATTTTATATATAGTTCAGGAAACAAAGTTACCTCACTGAACTAGCAGGTTTTTACCTCAGTTTACACCTTCCATGTCTTTATTGGTATAAATATTAGATAATTTAAACAGTTACACAGAGTTTGAGTTTAGAATGATGACTATGTTCTGGGAATACAGTAGTTGTCTTAGCTATTACTATTGCTGTAATTAAACACCATGATCAAAAACATCTTTGAGAAGAAAGGCTTATATTTCCATATCACTGTTCATGATCCAAATTAGTCATGACAGTAACACAAACAAGGCAGGATTCCAAAGGCAGGAAGTGATGCAGAAGTCATGGAGGGGTGGGGCTTGCTTGCTCCACATGGCTTGTTCGGTCCACTTTCTTACCTAGGACAGCCAGCCCAAGAGTGACCCCACCCACCATGAGCTGAGCCCTTCCCCATTAACCGATAATTAAGAGAATGTCCCACAGGCTTGCCCACAGCCCAACTTCATGGAGGCACTTTTTCGGCTGAGGCTCCCTCTTTTCTGATAACTTGTTTGTGTCAAGAGGATATAAAACTAGCTAGGACAGCTAACAACTTAACACACAAATGCATCACTGTTAAGCCACAACCTTAAGATTAAACATTAATAAAGACATCACAATACAGAACATCTTACAAACCAGTCTGTTTGTAAGAATATTTTTTGGCATTTTGATTTCTTTAAAATCACAGAAATATTATGTTTTTGTTTTAATCCCAGGTATGAGATACAGGGCAGTTTTAGATTGTCCACAGCAGCTGACTATGATTTGCTCTTAGCAGGGGCATGATTTTGCCAGTAGCAGATAGTTTCTGTGATTGTTTGATGTTTGGAATTCTGGGGACTTTTCTGAGAGTATATAAATTAGGGAGTCCTGAGAGGTGGTGTGGATTGTTGGTTGTCATTTGTCATGTGTGAGGAAAAGGAAGAGGAGAAAAAAGAAATAGAAGGAGGAAAAGAAAGAATAAGAAGAAGGGGAGGAGGAGAAAGAGAAGGAAGAGGAGGAGCAGAAGGAGAAATAATAACTAGATATCCTGATGGCAAAGATCAAAGGTGTCCTAAGGAACTCCATACCCCTAATCAGCAGAAGTAGTCTAATGATAATGTCACCCCCCTTTCCCCTCTCTCGTTTTCCTTCCTGAGTAGTGTTAGGGGTTTGAAAGGGTGGGAAAAGGATAAAGAAGAGGGAAGAAAGAACCCCTAAAGTTGCCAACGTCCAGCTACAACCAGTCCTACAGCCTTATAAACTTTAAAAGTTGTCTCTTTAAAAATACCCCCCCCAAAAAAACATAAAAAAAATTACCCAGCTTTGGGCTGGTGAGATGGATCAGTGATTAAGAGCACTGATTGCTCTTCTGGAAGTACTGAGTTCAAATTTTAGCAACCACATGGTGGCTCACAGCCATCTGTAATGAGAACCGATGCCCTCTTATTAGGTGTCTGAAGACAGCTACAGTGTACTGACATATAATAAATAAATAAAAACCTTTGGGGCTGGAGCGAGAGGTAGAAGAGAAAAGAAGGAGGGAAGGAGGGAGGGAGGGAGAGGGAGAAGGAGAGGGAGAGGGAGAGGGAGGGAGGGAGGGAGGGAGAGGGAGAGGGAGGGAGGGAGGGAGAGAGGGAGGGAGGGAGAGAAAGAGAAAGAAAGAAATATCCAGCTTCTTTTAAAATTCAAATTCTCTGTAAAACTCTGTAACATAGGCAGGCAGTGGAGGCACAAGCTTTTAATCTCAGCACTCAGAAAGCAGAGGCAAAAAAACCCTGCTCATGTACTTGGCCAACTTGGTCTATGCATTCCAGGTCAGCCAGCATACCACAGTGATATAGTGATTCAAACAAATAAACAAACAGAAGATCTAGAAACAGGGTCCAGGGAATATGATTGTACAACATTATGAGTGTCTTTAATATCACATAATTGTGCATTTAAAAATGACTGAAATAGAGCCACGCATGGTGCTCATGCCTTAATTCCAGTACCTGGGAGGCAGAGGCAGGAATACTGCTACAAGTATGAGGCCAGCCTGATCTATACATCAAGTTTTAGGCCAGCAAGGGCTATAAAATAAGACCTAATCTCAAAAAAGTAAAGAAAGTTTGATATGAAAATATATATATATTATCACAATCTAAAAGAACAAATAATGAACTTCACTAAAAACCACTGAATTAGGTAACAAGTGAATAGAATGAAAATTACATCTCAAGCTGTTGGTGGCTCGGTCAGTAAAGTACCTACCTGCCTTTGAAAACATGAAGATTTGAATTGAGATCCCCAGAAACCACATAAAAATCTAGGTCTGGTAGTGCACACCTATAATCCCAGCAAAGGTGAGACAAGAGGTGGAGACAGACAGATTCATGGAAGCTTTTAATCCAGCTATCCTGGTGTATGTGGTGAAGTTCCAAGCCAATGGGAAACTGTTTCAAACAGAAGGTGGGAAGCATCTGAGGACAAACACCCAAAGGTGTCCCCTGACTCCCACAGGCTTGTCATACATATGTGTACCACTCCCGTGAAGAGAAATCCTGAAGTCCTGAGTGAATGTGTACTGTTGACATGGGCACAGCTATGTCAAGGACCACAATACCTTAAGCTCATGGGAGTGGCAGAGCCACTCTAGCTCTAGTTCCAGGAACCAATGTCCTTCTAGCCTCTTCAGGCATAAGGAGTCTCTCTCTCTCGCTCTCTTTCTTTCTCTCTCTCTCTCTCTCTCTTTCTCTCCCTCCCTCCCTCTCTCTCTCTCTCTCTCACACACACACACAGACACACACACAAATAGAAATAGAATCTTTTTTAGTGATAAAGATTAAAAATAAATGAAAAAAATCTGTTATATATCCAAAATTCAGTCCTTAAGTACTACTCTTAAAATTTACACCACTAGGCTTACATTAAACATATTTTTAAAAACAACTGGAGAAAAACAATTTTATATTGTTTTAAAATATTTGCACAGACTTCTATATTCCGTGAAATGAAAAAACTCACCTCTTCCCCTCCTTTTCCAGATTGTTTTATTCTGCATATAATTTCCTTTGCTGCCTTCCAGTGCTCTCCAAGAGTCTCCTTTTCATTTATGTCCTTTAGTTCTGTTTCATTTTCACCAAAAGAATTCTGTCTTAGACTTAGAGATAATCTCCCAGCTTTGTAATATGGGATGGCAAGGAGCAGGGAAAGGAAAGAGGATAACGAGTTATTATTAGAAATGTTATTGTCACACTTTAATAACAACTTACATATTCCACCTATCCCATCTTTAAACTGTATTCACATACAATAACTGGTACTTAAGTGGAAAGAGTGCATAGCAGAAACTCAGGACTTAGTCACAAATTAAACTCTACTTTTCATAGTTATAGGAAATGTTACTCTAGATATAAGGTATTGGCTTTAAAGTAGTTTGTTAGGAATGAAAGAATTAAAGTCAGGGCCAATAACATGCTAAGCATATACTCTATTACTCAGCTGTATTTCTAGACCCAAAGTAGATTGTTTTGCTTAGCTTTTCATCTACTTGGCACAAATTAGAGTCATCTCGGAAAGAGGGAACCTCAACTGAGAAAATGCCTCTATCAGATTGCCTATAGACAAGCCTGTGAGACTGTGGGGGCATTTTCTTAATTAATGACTGATATAGGAAGGCCCAGATCACTGGAGGAGATACCATCCTTGGGCAGGTGGTCCTGGGTTGTATGCAAAAGTAAGTTGAGCAAGCCATCTAAGCAGTACCCCCATGCTCTCTAATTCAGGTCTTGTCACTGAACCTCTGATTTCAGGTTCCTTCCTTGAGTTCCTGAACTTACTTCCCTTCGAGCTGAAATTCTTTTTTCCCTAAGTCACTTTTGGTCATTGTGCTTATTACGATACAAAGAAATCTTATAGCTATTACTAGCTCTCTGGGCTCTGGCCAAACTGCTCATCAATTCTTTAAATACGGCAGGCTCCCTCCTAAGCTAAGACCTGCTGCTTAGGCCTAAGATATTTGCTCATAGCAATTCAGATCTCTGTTCAAAAATTACTTTCATTCTATGATTTTGGGTCCTTTATCCCAAAACCTTTACTATTTTAAACCTGGATCAGACAGCTTTGCTTATAGGTTTCCACATATCTACAATTTACTCCCTCACAATCTTTTTGTCAATTTATAATAAGTCTCAGTTTTTAGAATTACTATTTCTTTACTTAGACTAAACTTATAGGTACATAGTCTCCTTATAGCTGTATTTCAATTCCAGTGCCTTACATAAAACTTAGCATATAACAAACATTTCTGTACTTAAATAAATGAGCAAATATACTTTATGATTTAAAAATAAATCATGAGGCATAAAATAACTGTATTCTCTCAGCTGCTGCTGTCTGGATGTTCTCTTCAGTGTAGGCTTGAGTATGCTGAAAATACCCTAATAATCATTTCCAAATTATATACCCTCTTTTCAAGCCTAAAACAATAACCTAGAAGCTGAAAAGGCTTGGCTCATTGGAGCACATATAAATTTCTCTTTAGCAACTTTGGTTATTTTCTTTCCTTTTCCTTCAGAATGGGTTCTTACTGTGAAACTCACAAAGATCTGCCTCTGGTCCTGAAATCAAAGACGTGTCACTATACCTGACAGCTGATATTTTGGACTTGTAGATAAAAGTCTTACTATGTAGCACTGGCTAACAAGGAACTCCCTATGTAGATGTCACTGGCCTAAAACTCATAGGGATCTGCCTGCCTCTGCATCCCAGGGCTAGGATAAAGGTGAGCACCACCACACCCAGCCAGTTGATATTTCCCTAAAGTCATGGTAGGTAAACTTACTAATTTGTTTGCAATTGTGAAGCACATAAGTGGCAGCTCTGTTTACGTCTTCATCCTTAAATTCAGTTAAGGCTTGTATCATCAGTGGAAGCCCATTGTTTTTTAAAAATTCATACTGATTTTTCTCTATAAAAATATCAAAAATTAAAATGGTGATTATTTTTTCATAAAGTGTAAGTATGAGGTCATGATTCATCACTATAATAATTATGAACATATTCAAACTTTAAAATAAAAAATTTTAAAGGTATTTTTAATTAAGGTGATAATCTGCTTACACAAACTACCTAAGTCTCACACATGATTTCTAACATGTAGCCACATTCTAAATTATAATTATCTCTAAAAATTTAGCCATAATGGGCCACACCTCATACCAGTAAACAACTCTCATTTGGTTTTTTAAAAGATCAGGAGTGGGGTTGGAGATGACTCAGTGATTAAGAGCACTTGCTGCTCTTGCAGAGGACCCAAGTTTGGTTTCCAACACCCACATCAAGTGGTTCACATCCACCTGTAACTCTGGCTCCAGGGGATCTGATACCCTTCTTTTCTGGCTTCTGTGGGTACACACACACACACACACACACACACACACACACACACACACACTAACATTCATTAAGAGAAAGAATAGAAAAAAGAAACTGGTAAAGGAAGCAAAAGATGAGGGAAGAGAGCAGAAGAAATGGAAGAGAAGGGAGAGGACTAGACTAGTGAAAAGTGAGACAAGGAGGGAGACAGAGCAGAGTTACAGGAGACTGGGATGGACACAGGAAGAAGAAAGCAAACCTTTCAAGTTTTCACTGAAGGTTAGAAGAGCTGACCTTTCAAGGTTTTGGGTGAGAGATAACAAGATTAGATTTATATACTGACATGGTGGAAAAGACTGAAAAGAGAGAGAGACAGGAGCTTTAGTGACTAAGCGAATAGAGTATGAGAAAGAAAATAAGGAGCTTAAATGACTGGAAAGAAAGCTGGATTTTAAGAGGGAAAAGAAGCAAAAACATGTTTCCACCTCTCTGTGCTAATACGAACAATGAATTAATTGAATACTCACCACAATCCTCTATGCAGTGACCAATGGCAAGTATGATGCTAAGTTTTTCTCGTGAATTAAGACTTTCATGAAGCAGTAATGCCAGAAGAGTAGAAACAATGTGGTATTTGGATAATACCACTGCAAAAGCAGCAGCTAGTTTAATATAGGAAAAAAGTACAAATTTAAAATTTCTAAGTATACATGTACTATATGTTTTCAGAGCTTATTCAGGAAGAATAGCATAGGCCTATATGATATCTAATATATACATGTTATAATATCCAATGTATTATATTAATTTAAATAAATACATTGTAAGATAATGATGACTTGTTATAGACTTCTTTATATATTCTTTTTGTTGTTGTTTTGGGACAAGGCTTCTCCATGTAGTCCTAGCTGACCTGGAACTCTCTATATAATTAGGCTGGCCTTAAATTCACAGAAATCCACCTGCCTCTGCCTCCTCAGTGCTGAGATTAAAGGTGTGTGCCATCATGACTAGCCCTTTATGTGTTTTAAAGAATGTTTTCTTTTTAGTTGCTTTGCATGATACTGTAAATATGAACTAATACTGTAGTCCTAAAAGCTGAATATATGTACTCTGTATGTCTACACTGGACAGTAAGGACATTACTAAATAATCAAACCCTGTCTGAGATTAAAATATTGTCTTATCTGATGCTAATATTAATGACGCAATGAAGACTATACAAACCTCTGATAAACTGTGGTAAGATTCAAGAAGTATACTATGTTAAGCTATACTTTTTTCTCATAAGGTATATATTTTATTTTTGATTGTTTAAGATAGGGTCTTAAACAGCTTAGGCTGGCTTTAAAACTTATTACTAAGAAGAAGCTAACCCTGAACACTGATTCTTCTACTTCTACTTCCTAAATGCTGGGTTCATAGGTATGCACTACTCAGCATGGCCTTTATAGGGCTTTCAATAGAGTTCATCCAGAATCTAATAATACTGGTATGAACAATACTCAAGGTTGTGAATTCTCAAGGAACTATATATCATTTAATTTTCTTACATTTACTTATTGTGTGTGTGTGTGCATTTGCACATGTGTCGTGGTGCACACATACAGGTCAGAGGATAACCCTATCCATGAGTCAGTTTTCTCATTTCACCATGTGGATTCCACAATTGAACACAGGTTGTCAGGCTTGGCTGCAGGCACCTCTACCTGCTGATACATCTCATGGTTCAAGGGACTACATCTCAACAATTTTCCTGTCTTCAGGACTCAGCACACAGGAGGTATGTAGTAACTACGTATTAAATAGGCATCTAAGGGCTGGAGAGATGGTTTAGTAGTTAAGAGAACTTGCTGGTCTTATAGAAGGAGACTTATAGAAGGTTCAGTTCCTAGCCCTAACATCATAGCTCACACTCACCTGTATCTCCAGTTCCAGGACATCCAATGTCTTCTTGTAGTTTTTAAGGCCACTAGGCACACACATGATATACATAAAAACATTAAGGTAAAACACTCATATACATAAAATGCATCTCTAAAAACTCAGCCATCTACTTTTTGGGTTGTTTGTGAATGCAAAGACTTCCGTATTACAAGAATTTACAGACTATCATTCTAAGTGTTTATACAAATAAGAAAAGTAGATGTGTCCATGGATCTGGTTCTGCTGCTCATTCATGCACCAGGTATGTCAGACATCACCCTTGGCACATAAAGGCATGTTTTAATTCTTTAAGTTTTATGTATATGCATGTGTCTCTATATAAGTATATGCCGTGTGTGTGCAGGTACCTGCAGAAGCCAGAAGAAGGATTTGGATGCCTGGAGCTGGAGTTACAGGTGGTCTGAGCCATCCAACTTGGGTGCTGAGAACAAAATTTAGGTCCTCTGGAAAAGTAGCCAGAGCTCTCAATTGCTGAACCACCTCCTTAGCTCAAATCCAATTATTTACATAATTCCCAAAATTTTATAAATTGAGTTTCCACTTCTGATATCTCAATATCTTTAGATTTGTCATCTAAAATGTTTTAAAATTAAGATTGCTTTTTTTTTTTTAAAGACAAGGTCTCACTGTGTTATTCTGGATGGCTGGGACACAGAAGATCCATTTCATGCAACACCACATCTAAATAACACAACTCTTTCAGTGAAATAATGATTTAAGAATAAGAGGATCTATCAACTAGCTTTTGTCTTACTGCCCCGAGTGTTAGAAAACCTCAATTCTCTGAAAAAAGCTTGAAAGTGCTGGAAGAAGTGAGTTAGGCTTTAAGCAGAAGCAAGAGGGTAGCAGGCTTGATTATTGCTGGTATAACAGCTTTAATTTCATTAATTGCTAGCACCACTGCTTCTGCAATAGCATTGACACAAGGAGTTAACACAAGTATTTTTGTTAACCATCTAGCAAAAAAAAAAAAATGTTACTAATGTAGTGAGTATACAAAAGGATTTATATAGGTATCTGGAACAACAACTGATGCTCTATAACCTATTCAAATTATCTGAAGGAGGTTCAGGGTTCAAGAGTTAGAAGCCATCCCAAGTGTCATGACAAATATCATTGGAGTAGTGTTAATTCTAAAATTTACAATGATTGTCATTATAATTAGAAAAAAGTTTAAAGACACCTGTAGGGTATTTGGCACAATCCTAACACCTCTCTGGGTGTGTTAACTTTGCATAATGAGATTATGAATTTAAAGAATGCTGCTCTGTTGACCTTTGATGCCGCAGATAATGCAGATAAAATTATCCATGGCCTGAGCTCAGTATTTCCATTTTGAACAAACCTCAGGAATGGCATATATAGCTTGATCAGGGTAGCCCTTCTTGTCTTGGGAATACTTTTATTCCTTCCCATCTTGTTAAAGCTTGTCTCTAACTACATCAACAGGCTGGCAGCCAAAGTACATGACTTGAAACTGAAAATGGACCTCCCAGCCAGAGTTATTAATTTAACAGGCTGGCAAGCCAAGGATGGGTAAGATTCTGCACAGAGCCTTACCAACCTAAGACAGAAATGCAATGCTTATGATAATGTATCTTCCACAATGGGTAAGGAAAGCTTTCTTGTCAGAAGGACCTAAGACAGGCTTAGTCTGGTTTATGCAATAAAAAGGCGGAGATGTAGAGAGCTTTTAGGGTTGCCTGGTAGGAATCTGTCATTGGCCAAGGACAAGGAAATGGGCTGCTTGGAAGGAATCTGACATAGGCCAAGGACAAGAAAATGGACTGCAGGCAGGAATCTGATACTGGGCTGGAATAAAGAAGTAATTTCAGGTAGGAATCTAAATCTTAAGCTAGAACAAATAAGTAATTTTAGGCAGAAATCTAAATCTTAAGCTAGAACAAAGAAATGGGCTTCAGGCATGAAAATGACTTTGGAATAGGACAGGGAAGTAGGCTCAGATATTTTTATCATCCTGATAAGCCCTTAGAAATATTGATCACAGGAGTGATCACTGGAACTCTGTTTATTGTAATCCATGTTCTTTGATTATTTGGGTTTATTTTCTAACTTGTTCCTGGACTATTTGCATCTATTGTATTGCTAGTTCCTCAACCTGGAACTGACTTTAATACTTGCATGTAATTTAAACAGTATAAAGGCAAAAAAGGAGGAGGAGGAGGGATGGGATAGGGGATTAATGAGTGGGGGAAATGGGGAAGGGGGATGGTATCTGAAATGTAAATAAATAAAATATTGATATAAAAAAGAATAAGAGGATCTTATTTTGATTCTCTCTTAGACCTAAAGTCAGACTTAGATATACATCCTTAGAGAAGTTTCACTTTGGATGGCAAAACAAGGGATTGAAATAGGTAATTTGTAAGATTTCTTTCCATTTGTAAGAAGCTAGAAATTTTGCTCACAATAGTACTTAGTGTAGCATTTCAACATTCATCATGTTCAGCTCAAACAAAGTCCAATTATAGAAAATTAACTAAGCATTTTCACTCACAGTTATCAGTAATACATGCATCCATGGTCTTTGTCACTACCACTGCAAGCTTAGCACTGGAAAGAGTATTGTGTGAATCAGACTCCAGTTGCACAAGAACTTGAGACAAAACATCCAGTCCTCCCGAAGATACAAAGCAGTTCTGAACATGTGCTTAAGAAATAAAATAGCGAAACTATTAATATTTCAAAAACAACAGGTGTATTGTTTTATTCAATCATTTTACATTAAATACATTTTATTTGTTTTTTCAAATTCAGAAACTCTCCAAAATTAAAAGATTAAAAGGTCAACTTTTGTCTATTTATGTGCACATACACATAGAAACATAGTAACACTTCCCTGACACATACAACAATTTGTATAGTAGGACAGTGCTTTGTTTTGTGTAGGAAACCTTTCATTTCATTTCTGAGAGCTGGCATGTTCTGTAACATGAATAAAATGCCCTTCATAACTATTAAACAAGTATTTCAGAAGGGCTATAAAAAATAAATTCAGTAGGGGTGGGGAATGGAAAAGTGCTCTAGCCCTATCATCTTAGGACTGTGGAGGCTGAGGCAAAGGATAGTGAGCTGCAGCCTGGGTTCACAGCAGGACCCCAACTCAACATAATAACAATCAAAGAACAGATTCATTCTTTTCTCTTGGTATTAAGATCAGCAAGTTGCCTATTTTCTAAATTCCAGTATAACTCATATCTCAGACTGCTTTGCTCTACAAATAACAATGTGTCTCAGTGTTTCAAAACCACATACAGTTTTGTTTGTTTGAGAAACAGGGTTTCTTCTATGTATTCCTGGCTGGCTGTCCTGAAACTTACTATATAAAGCAGGCTGGACTTGAACTCATAGACATCCTCCTGCCTCTGCCTCCTAAGTACTGGGATTAGAGGAGTGTGCCATCATGCCCTGCCACATATGAGTTTTATTTGCACCTAAGTATTTTACTTCTTGAAGCACAAAATTCTTTTTTTTTTTTTGGATATTTTATTTACATTTCAGATGCCAATCCCTTTCCCCATTTCCCCTCCCTAGAAAACCCCTATCCCGTGCCCCCCCTTTTCCATTTGGCTTTTATACAATTTTTTAAAAAATGTTAATCAAGGACTTTATAAGTATGATAATGCTCAATCAGAAGTGTAACCTAATACCCAACTTAGCTATGTAAACTATCTTTGACTAGTGGAGACATGTGAACTTCTTCCTCCATGCCCCCTCTCTCTTTCTCTCTCTTTTTCTCTCTCATTACCTAGCTTTTCATCTACTTCATCTTTTCCTCTCCTTACTCCCTCTTTTCCTCTTGGGAAGCACAAAATTCTAACATATCACTGAGCAAAGATTCAATAACAGATATACACAAAAATTATGTTTACATATTATGTATATAGAAGTTAATTTTTGAGACAAGTTCTCACTATTTACCCCAGCTGGCTTCACACTCAAGATTCTCTTGTTTCTTCTTCCCAAGTGATGTTATAGACACCTGTTACCATGCCTCAGCTTGAAAATTATGTTGATAAGAAAGGATCTCCGAAGCTCTGAAGTCAGTATCTCTACAGTTTCTATCCTAGAAACAGGCTTTGTGACCAAGGGATATGAGACTAGTAGTTAAAATCCTGCCACAAAACTTTTTCCTAGGTGAGTGTAGTTCCGAGATGATGATTTAAATGTCAAGATGATTAAAAGCAAAATTTAATTTTTGTATTGTAAATAAAAGAGATACTTGCCTAAAATAATTTCACATCCAGAATTTAACACAGAACATGGTTGGGAATATGGTTTCCAACTTGTATGCTATTTATTTGGTGGTAGGGACTGAAATCAGAAATGTATACACAACATCAGCATTTCTCCACTAAGCTACATCTCTAGCCGCTACCCCTTTCAAAAAACATATTTTGTGTTTACATTAATTATTTAGTTATCTTTGTTCTTTGAGACAGTCTCATGCAGCCCAGGGTGCACTGAACTCCTTGTGTTGCTAAGCCTGACCTTTGACTCCTGATTTCCCTGCTTCTCCCAGTGCTGGGATTACAGGTTTGTGCCACTATCTGAGAAAAGGACTAAAAATTATATAATTAATAAGAATTATATTTCATATTTACTTGGGAATATTTTTATTTATTCTCATAGAAAGAGTGGAAATTGCATGCTATGAAGTGCATATGCAAGTCAGAGAACATTTTGTGGAGTCAGTTCTGAGCAACCACCTTTACTCACTGATTTCAGGGCCCTTAAAAACTTTACTTAAATTTTTAAAATTATTTTACATTTATTTATTCATGTGCATGTGCACACATATTCTATAACACATATGTGAAGGACAGAGGACAACTTTTGGAACGTGGTTTCCAACTTGCATGCTATAAATCCTCAGCATCAAACTCAGATAGTAAGGCTTGATGGTAAGAGCCTTTACCTGCTGAGCCATCTTGTCATCTTAGTTTTAAGGACAAGCAAACATTTTCAACATTATGGTGACTACAAAACAGCTTCTTCACTACAAAGTATTTTTTTTTTCAAAAAGGAAGGTTTTGTTCTTGTCTGTGGTTTTCAAAGTCTAGTTTTTATTTTTTGAGGTGAGGTCTCCTGTAGTCTAACCCCTTCTGGATTCTGTGGGTGTCTGAATGGACATAGTGCATATACAGACAAGCAAGCACACACATATACATAAAGTAAATGCTAAAACCTATCCATAAACATTATACATCTCACAATTTACATATTATTTCTGCAAAGTTTTGCTGTGTTATCCAACTGGATCACAGTGACAACATACTTAAGATGTGTGCCTATGGCCCTAGTGCTGGGGAAACAAAAATAGGCAGATTTCAGGGGTTTGCTGACTAGCAAGTCTAGCTGAAACAGCAAGCTCCAGTGTGAGAGATCTTGTCTCAAGAAGTATGGTAAAGAGTGATAGAGGAAAATACCCGAAGTTGTTCCTTGACCTCCACATTGGAATGCACAGAGAAGTGTATCTACAGCCACATGTGCATATGAGTACATGCCCGCAACATACATAAATGGACACAAATGACAGTTTTACGTTTACAATAACTTGTTGGGGCATACAGAAATACTATTTATTTTGTATGTTCTTGTAGTATGTTGGCCTAATACTTTTTGTGTTCTAATGCTAATTTTGTGCCCCCAAGACTGTGCCTCAGAGAGGAAAAAGTCCACACTTAAGACACTGAGTGACCCTGTCCCTTAGTTAATTGTGATTGAAATAAAAATGCCAACAGCCAATAGCTGGGCAGAAGAGATATAGATAGGATTTAGGTTTTGCGGGCTTGGGGTCAGAGAGGAAGAAGAGGAAGAAGAATGTGCAGAAGAGGAGAAAAGAGAAGCCACCATGAGTTAGTTGAGCCATAAAAATGTGGTCTTGGGGGCTGCCCAATTGGAGTTAAGAGCAGCCCAGATGGAACACAGCAAATAGTAAGTAATAACTCAAGGTTATAGAAAAGTAGATTCTAACAATATAGAGGGCAGGCAGCTGCCCAGCTATGGTGCTGTTTAAGGTATATTATAAATATAAAAGCTGTGAGTGTATCTTTCATCCATGAATTTAATAACCAAGGTGGGGTAGAAACCCTGAGTGGAGATTTTAAATACTTTTTACTACATGTCATCCTGAAATCACTATTAGCTATAGTAGGATGTCTGAATATTTTTATATATACTATCATGCCATTTATGGGGGAAATTCCTTCTTTCTTTTCCATCTCTATGAATTTCATTTTACTTTCTTGCCTTATTGCACTGGCTAGGATAGCTAATAAAATATTAAAAATAATGTTTATAGTCATATGTAGCATTATATATAGGTCTGTGGTGATGTGAATAAAGATGGCCCCCATGGACCCATTGGGAGTGGCACTACTAGAAGGTGTGGCCTTGTTGGAGGAAGTATGTCACTGAAGAGTGGGCTTTGAAGTTTCAAATGCTCAAGCCAGGCCCAGTCAGGGTCACCCTGTCCTCCTGCTGCCTGCTGATCTCAGCTACCTCTTCAGCACGTCTGCCCACATGCTACCATGCTTCCCATCATGACAATAATGAACTAAACCTCTGAACTGTAAGCCAGCCCCAATTCAGTGTTTTCCTTTATAAGAGTTGCTGTGGTCATGGTGTCTCTTCAGAGCAATAGAAACCCTAACTAAGACAAGGCTCTTGCCGGGCTGTGGTGGCGCATGCTTTTAATCCCAGCACTTGGGAGGCAGAGGCAGGCGGATTTCTGAGTTCGAGGCCAGCCTGGTCTACAGAGTGAGTTCTAGGACAGCCAGGGCTATACAGAGAAACTCTGTCTCGAAAAACAAAAAAACAAAAAACAAACAAACAAAAAAAGAGCATCACATTATAGCCTAGTCTGGCTAGAAAGTCACTAGATATGTAACTCAGGCTAGCCTTGAACTTTCAACAATCCTTACCTCTCAGATTTCCACAACCTCCAGAAATAACCACATATTTGGTTACCAGTCATCTTTTCAAGTTTTTTTGTACATTTATTTTTAAAAAATGCATTAATGCTCTGACCAGGGAAACAATGCTTTTCTCAGACATCAGCAGAAAAGCTTCCTCCTGTGGCACACAACAACAAATACAGAGACCTACAGCCAGATGTTATGCAGAAAGTGAAAGACCTTGACACTCAGTTCTAAATGGGATGCCATTACCAAATCCCTCCCTCCTCAGAGCTCAGGATAAGAGCCAGAAGGGTCAGAGGACACCAAGAAAACAAGGCCCTCTAAATCAACATGAGCAAAGCTTACATGAACTCACAGAAACTGAGGCAGCATGCACAGGACCTGCACAGGTCTGTATCAGATTTTCTGCATATACATTATGGCTTACAGATTAGCATATTTATGGGATTCCTAAGAATGCAAACAAATGAGTCTCTTATATTTGTGCTTTCTCTTGGGCTCATTTCCTTCTGTTTGTTTGTTTTGCTCAACTCTGATGTGATAGTTTTTTTTTTTCTCTTATGTATTTTATTTTGTTATATTTAAAATTTTTTTTTCGTTGGGTGGTGGTGGCACACGCCTTTAATCCCAGCACTTGGGAGGCAGAGGCAGATGGATTTCTGAGTTTGAGGCCAGCCTGGTCTACAGAGTGAGTTCCAGGACAGCCAGGGCTACACAGAGAAACCCTGTCTCGAAAAACCAAAAGAAATAAAATAAAATAAATTTTTTTTCAAACACTATTACTTGAATATAAAAATTGTATTTATTATTAAGGAGTTATATGTGTATGTGTATGTGTATGTTGTATGTGAAAACACATGCATGCACATGTACTTGATGTCAGAGAACAACTTGTAGAATCAGTTCTCTCCTGGCACTTTTATGTAGGTTCTGAGGATCAAACATGGTTTCATCAGACTTGTATCTTTTTTTAATTTATTTATGTATGTGGGTATACTGTAGCTGTTAGATATACCAGAAATGGGCATCATATCCCATTACAGATGGTTATGGGCCACTATGTGGTTGTTGGGAACTGAACTCAGGACCTCTGGAAGAGCAGTCAGTGCTCTTAACCCCTGAGCCATCTCTCCAGCCCCAGTCTTGCATCTTATTGAATGATAAGTGCCTTTACAGACTGAGCCATCTCATCAGCCCCATGGTGTTCATTTCTAATTTAACTACATTTTGGTTAGAGTTTAAATCCTGGGGCAGGGGAGCAGTTGATTTCATTGCTTTATTTCATGTGGGTATTTAGGAAGGAAAAAAAACCTATATTGCAGTATGTAGGATGGGTAGCATGACATTTCAGAACTCGGGAGGTGGGGAAACGGGGATCATAAGTTAAAGGTCATCTTTAGTTACACAGAGACATATATAGAGACATAAGCCAGTTTGGGCCACAAGAGACTGTTCTCAAACCCCACCTCCCAAGAAACAACTATGCTGCTGCCAATATCTTTCCAATATTTTCCCAATAATATCTACTTCCAAGATTCTCTTATCTTCAAGAGACTAGCCAAGAACTTAAGGCAGAGTCAGGTCATTATCTGTTTGAGACCAGTCTGGTCTACATAGTGAGTTCCAGGCCAGCCAAGACTATATAGTGAGACCCTATCACAAACAAAACAGTCTACATATATCCAAAATGGTCCAGATTAGAAGCACCAAACACATTAAGTGAATTCAGTAGTTTGTTATACTTTGAAATACATTTCTTAATATACAACCTAAAAAATAATAAATACTTACTATTATTTGCAAGAGTAAGTCCAATAAATGAGCATATAGGTCGAATTATCTCAGGTTTCATGCAATTCATTAGCCATTCATTAACATATGGAAAAAGTGAACAACAAAGTATTTGATTCTCATCTGAAAGGAAGACCAACAGCTATGTTTTAATCTGATTTTTGTAAACTATCAGTCACCATTTGTTTTTATATTTGGATTTAAATTGTTGAAAGAATTACCATTTTGAGGATTGTTGACACATACACACAGAGTACTGCATACTGAAGACCATAACAGATAACTCTGGAAAACATTATTATCTGACAAATTCAACTCATAATTGGAAAGAACTGTCCTATTGGGTTAAAAAGAAAATGTAATGAATTTTTATAAATGTGCTAATGTCCTAAGCAATGAATAATAAGGCATTTATTTACTTACCTAAACATCTGTGATAGAACTTCAATACAACCCATTTCTCTCAAAAGAGTTTGTCCACTCCCTTAAAAAAAACAGATATTGCATGAATATGACTTCTATTTAAAAATAATTTTATAAAAATTAAGACACTTAAGTGGCATTTTTAAACTAGCTTTTAAGCTACTTTAAGTAGTATGATGTATACAGAATTACAGTAGAAAAAAACCCTATAATCAAGGGGCTAGAGAGATGAGTCGGCAGTTAGGAGCATTTTCTGTACTTCTAGAGGACCTGGGATCAATTCCCAGCACCTGCATGGTTGCTTACAACCATCTATAACTCTAATTCCAAGGGATCTGATGCCTTCTTATGGCTTCTGTGGGTCCCAGGCATGCACATGGTGCACAGACATACATGTAGGCAAAACATCCATACACATAAATTCTTTTAAAAACACTATAGCCAGCTTTATTATAGAAAATATACTATGCTTAGCAAATTACAACATACAGTTTTCCTCTAAAAATTACAAACTGCTTATTTTAAGTTACAGTTCTGTTATAATATGAAAAAGATCTCCAAACTAGAAAAACTACAAATCTTTTTCAGATTTTCCAAAGTGGCAAAAACCAAAATCTAGAAGTAATTCAAGTAGCTAACAATTTCAAGCGTTAAATGAAGCAAGTTTTTAAAATACAGAGAACTGGGGAGATGGCTCAGTCAGTAAAGCAGCACCATAAGGGCTTGAGTTTGATCCTCAGCACTCTGTGAAAAATATGTAAGAGCCTAGGCACAGGAGCTTATATCTGAGCCTAGGCACAGGAACTTATATCTGAGCCTAGGCGTGGAGTTTATGTCTGAGTCTAGGCACAGAGCTTATGTCTGTAGGGCCTCACCAGACAGTCAGACAAGTCAGACTGGAAAGCTTCAGACTTAGTAAGTAGTAAGTGACTCTGTCTCAAAAAAAAAAAAAAAAAGTAGAAATTGATTGAGGAAGGTATACAACGACCACCTCCGGCTTCTACATCAAGCACAAACACATGCATATGTATACACATGCCAAGTTTTAACTACATAAACACTTTATATTTTATATACATATATAAAATGTATGTACACATGAGCACTTTATATTAGGTTTTCAACTTTTCAATAAGCCTAAAACTATTCCAAAATAAAAACCACTGGGGACTAATAATAAATCTTGTAACAAAATAATCAATTCAGTGAAAAGTCGACCTATTCATTGAGTACTTGCATTTCTTTTTGAAGATTAAGTAGTACAAATCACTCCACTGTTTGTTAAAATTAACAAATATTATGATTAAATATATATAATATTATTAATTCCTTCCTCAGAACTAGTATCTCTCACATGTCAATGAAATAAAAAGTTACTAATACATTTGGGAAGCAGAGTAAGACTCAGTCTCATCTACATAAATGAAACTCTGTCTCAAAAAATAAATATATAAATAAGTAAATAAACAAATAAATAAATAAAGGCAGGGCTAGAGAGAGATGGCTCAGTGGTTAAGAGCACTAACTGCTCTTCTGAAGGTTCTGAGTTCAATTCCCAGCACCCACATGGCAGCTCACAACTATCTGATCCTGTCTTCTGATGTGTAGATGTACACGCAAAGTACTGATACACATAAAACACATAGATCAATAAATCTTTAAAGAAATAAGGGCACTAATATAAAAATGACTAGATTAAAAGTATTAATGACTATTCCAAAGATACATTAAAATATGTTTAAGCATTCATGAGAATGTACTTACTATTATTTGAAACCAGACCCAAAAGAACATAAACAGATGTTCTTTTCAAATTTGTGTTTGAATCATCATTAGTTAAGAGCAAGGTTAAATCTTGAAATAATTCTGAAGTACACAAAGATTGCTGACAGTAAACTGAAATATAAAAGACAATTTTCATTTTAATATATTAGCACAAATCACTTCAAGAATATATTGAACGAAACACAAAAGTTGTCAAACTGAGGATGCCTCTAAACCAGCTGTCACTTAACTGGCATGTGTTAGAAACAGTCAAATCTAGGAAGACTTGATGCATGCTTACTTAAGTAGCAGAGTTTTAAAAATATTTTAAAATTACATCTATTTATTTACTTATTTGTATGTGCAAACACACACGTGTGTACCCACTATGTGCAGACATGCCACAGCACTCTCGTGGATGAGAGGGCAGTTTACAGATGTTGGTTCTCTCCTTCCATCATGGGAGTGCCAGGCATTTAACTCAGGTCATCAGACTCGTTAGAAAGCACCTTTACCTACTGAGCCATCTAGCCAGTCCCAAACCAGCTCCAAACATGTAAAGTACTCTAAAATTGCTAATAAAATCCTAACCAAATAACAAATGAAAATCATCCCAAGTGAAAAGAGAGGCCAAGTGAGAAGACTAATTAAACAACAACAACAACAACAAAGCAAGAAAAAAAACTTAAGAAAAATCAGATATTTGCTTTGAAAAACAGAGGGACAAACAATATTTAAGACATTTAAAAAAAAAAACCTTTTGGAGATGCACGTCTTTTCAAAGCTCAAAAACAACATGAGACATTCTGCAGTAGCCATATTTAGGAAGCAAACCAGGACAGCTACGAACTTAAGGCCACCCTATGCTACATAGCAAAATTGACCCAAAACAAAACCAAAACCACCACCAACAAAACCTCCACAGGAAACAAAAAAAAAAAATAACCCTAAATAATGAGAATCAACCAGGTGTGGGAACATTAACCTTTAAATAAAGAGAAAGAAATTAAAGACTTATTTAAAATTATTTCAAGCACAAAAAATAATATTTTATATTTTACCATTTTCTTCTGCAATAGTTCCTATTGTGTATAAGGCTGCTTCTTTTACCAGGCTATGCTCACTTGACTTTGCAAGATCTATTATAAACATCAAACCACCAATTTCCCGGAAATAAACACCCGCATCACCTGTAAGATTTGCAAATAAAACAAGAAATTATATTTACTTTGTTTACTCTGTTAAGGATAAAAGAATCAAATGAAAGCATATAACACACACACACTGAGTACAAGAGAAGCAACCATGCATATCGATAAATTATTGAACTACAAAGCCAGAATAGAGTGAGCTGTGGGTTGTGGTGGCATGGGCATGCAGTCCCAGGGCTGGTGAGGCCATTAGAAGGATCAAGAGTTTAACATCAGCCTGGGTTACCTGATGGAATAAGAAGAAAGAAAGAGGGAGGGGAAGGAAAGGAGAGGCAAGCATCATCACAGAGAAGAGGGAGAGGAGGAGGGAAAGAGAAAGGAAAAGGGGAAAAAGGAGAAAAAATAGAATCATGAATAAAGTTAATTATTATGTCTTACTGTTTTGTTTACAAATGGATTGAATAGTGATCAAAACTTCCTTTTGTGACAAAGGATTGCCCATATGATACTTCAGACATTCCAACAGTAACTTCAGGTCAGTCTTTGTTTCTACTGGAGAAAAAATTATTATTTTAAACACAAAAGTTTTCTTTCAAAGAACAATTATTCAAATTCTATTTAATAATTACACATCTTTGAAATGTTTTCTTTTTTAAAAAATAAGCATATATTTTGCTTTATAATCTAATAAAGATATCCTTAAAAGTTATTTTAAATGAACTGGATGAAAATACATTAGAACTTAGAGGATGCTAATGAAGAGGTATTTATGAGGAAATTTATAGTGCTAAATACCTATGTTAGAAAAAAATGGCTCTCAAACCAATGACCTTAGCTTCTACCTTAAGAAACTAGAAAAAGAGTAAACTCAGTCCAAAGCAAGCAAGGAAAAACCTATAAAGGCAAAACCTGAAGTCAGTAAAACAGAAAAATAGAAGAGAATGGGCCCCAAGAGATACTCAGTGCTGTAGAGGACTGGCTGCCCTCCAGAGGACCTGGGTTCAATTCCCGGCACCCACCTGACAGTTCACAACTGTTTATAATTCTAGTCCAAGGGATCCAATGCCCTTTTCTGACCTCACTCTGGCATTGGGCATGCAGAGATACACATGCAAGCAAAACATCAATACACATAAAATTAAACTTAAACATTAAACAGAGAAAGTTCTTTAAAAAGATCAGTAACACTGATAATTCTCCACCCAGACTACTTTGGATAAATGATTACAGACACAAATTACCAATATCAAATGAGACAAGAGCCGGATATAATGGCTCACACCCGTTACCCTAACATTTAGCAGGTTGAGGCAGGATTTCCACAAATTCAAGAACTACATAGTAAGTTCCAGGCCAGCCTAAGCTATAGAAAGAGACATAACTAAACAACCATCTCAGATTCCGAAGATAAGATTTTGCACAACTTCATACAAATTCAATGACACGGATGAAATAGAAAAAAAAATTGCTTTCAAAGATGTAAATCATCCAAACTCACCCAAGAACAAATTACTTGAATAAAACTATATTGATGAAAGAACCTGAAATCGTAGTTACAAAGCTTCTAGTTTCAGATGTTTACAAAGCTTCCCACAACAAAAACTCTAGTTTCAGATGTTCACATTTGACAACTCCACCAAACATTTAAAGAAGAAATAGTATCTAAAAGGTTATTTCCCGATTTAAAAAAATAGGTCTCACTATATTCTATGTTGATCTCATTCTTAAGATGCTCATGTCTTAGCCTCTTCAGTAACCAGGGCACACCACAATGCCAGCTTCCCAACTTACTCTGGGGTTGGCATTACCCTTGTATCAAAACTAAAACCATTAGAAAGAATAGACAACTGTAGACTAGCGTCCTTCACGTACCACATAAAACATCTAGTAAGATGTTTCAGTAAGCTGAATACAATATATTAACAATGCATTATGACCAAGTTGGTTTATTCAAGGAATACAGGGTGGATTTCATATTTGAATGAAAATCAGTCAAAATAAAACACCAAATTAAAATCAAATCTTCTTTTATTATATAAATGACATATAAGTGTTTGAATAACTTTGTTGTTGTTGTTTTTTTTTTTTTCTTCTGAGACAGGGTTTCTCTGTGTAGCCCTGGATGTCCTGGAACTCCCTATGTAGACCAGGCTGGCCTCAAACTAAGAGATCTGCCTGCCTCTGCCTCCCAAGTGCTAGGATTAAAGGCATGCACCATCACTACCTGGCTTTTTTTTTTTTAAGTTTTTATTTCTTTTGTTTTGACTTTAACAGTATTATATTTATTTATTCATTCACTTATTTGTTCGTTTATGAGGAGGCACATGTGGAGGTCAGAGGATAATGTGTACAGTTTTCTTCTACCAAGTGGATCCCAGAGATCAAATGAGGTTGTCAGACTCGGCAGCAGGTGCTGAGCCATCTCACTATCTTTGGCATAAGTCTTGAACTAAGATTTACGAGGGGTGAACTTAAGAATAAAAAGACACATACTACAAAAGTCTGGGATACATCAATCTTTAGTCTTCTATTTATAAAAAATCAACTAGCAGTTTGTTTCGGTCAAACAATTTGAGATGTAATCTGTCAGAACAATATATAGTACAAAAATTATTATTGAGTTAACTTTGGGCAACATCCAACATTTATTCATAATTATTGTATATATTAACATCATCTGGCTATCAATGTAACATTGATAATATGGCAAATAAAATTTCGAATAAGGTGTAGTGCTTTACAGTTCTGAGCACATTTTAAGGTGTGCTCCTCCATTCCCTTCAGCACTTCCTTCTCAGACTTTAAGATGTCCTATCTCATTCTTTTCCTCTTAGCCAAAGCACCTCCCTAACTATACACTTATCACATCTTCTCTTTATTTAACCTTTTTTTGGGGGGAGGGGAGCTGAGTAAACTAGTTCCTCCAATTCCTGAAGGAAATGCACACAATACCAAAAGCTAAAAGCAATAAAAGAAAACATGATTGAATATACCTGAAATTTAATTTTTTTGTTTGGGTGTTTGTTTATTTGTTTGTTTTGAGACAGGGCCTCAGTATGTAGCTCTGGCTGTCCTAAACTATGTAGAGAAGGCTGGACTTGAACTCACAGAGATCTGCCTGCCTCTGTCTCAAAGGCATGTCTTAAAGGCACGCGTCACAATGCCTAGCTTAAAATTTAAAACTTTTTTTTTCTCTGTGTAGCCGTGGCTGTCCTGGAACTCACTCTGTAGACCAGGCTGGCCTCAAACTCAGAAATCCACCTGCCTCTGGGATTAAAGGTGTGTGCCACCACTGCCTGGCAAGATTTATTTTATGATGTGAGTACACTGTGGCTGTCTTCAGACACACCAGAAGAGGGCATCAGATCCCATTACAGATGGTTGTGAGCCACCATGTGGTTGCTGAGAATTGAACTCAGGACCTCTGGAAGAGTATTCAGTGCTCTTAACCACTAAGCCATCTCTCCAGCCCCCTAAAATGTAAAACTTTTAAGTTTCAAAATACTATGCAGTATGCAAAAGCAGCTCAATCTAGAAGGAAATACTTTTTTCTATTTTTAAAAACTTAATGGTTCTTTGTGAGTTTCACTTCATGTACTTCAAGAAGGAAATCTTTTCAAACCAGGTATTCAATTTTGTTTTCATCCGCTGGGATCAAACCCAGCACTGTTTAGCAGTTCACATCTGTCTGCAACTATAATTTCAGGGGATCTGATGCAGCCTTCTAACCTCTGCAGATACTAGATATGCAAGTGGTTCAAATATACATGCAAGCAAAATACCCATATACATAAAAATTTAAATTCATGTGTATGGGGGAAGTGGCAGTCAGAAGATAACTTGTGGGAGTTGATTCTCTCCAACTACATGGCTCCTGGAGATCAAACTCCTGTTGTCAGATTTAATGGTCTTTACCCACCGAGCTATCTCACCAGCTCCCACATATCTTTAGTCTGCTTTTCATTTATTAAAGGCATGACCTCAATATGACCCATGATGGTCTCAACCTTGCTATGTACCTACGGATGACTTTGAACCCTTTCTCCTGCCTCTATCTCTTTACTTCTACTTTCCCTCAAACCTGAACCTGTGAGTGGCCTGACTATAACAGCAGGGGCTCCAGCACTCCTCCAGCCATGTTCAGTATCTTTGCCTCCCTATATAGCTTCCCAGGTTCTACTCCTCAGCCTTCTTTAAAACTTCTCAAAGTCTGGTGTAGTGGCGCATGCCTTTAATCCCAGCACTTGGACGGCAGGCTGAGTTCAGGCCAGCCTGGTCTACAAAGTTATTTCTAGGACAGCAAGTGCTACACAGAGAAACCAGTGAGGGATGGGGCGGTGGCAAACAAACAAAAATAAAAAACAAAACAACAAAAACAAACTTGAACTCTGATGAGGCCTCTTTGACCCTTTGTAATCCGGCCACACAGACAGAAAACAAATATACTGTGTGGTGAGTGATGTCTGATCTGAGAGTTAATTAATAGTTGAAACTGAAATAAAGGAACCTGTTTTCGCCTGGGCAGGCTATTCATTAATTAAAGTGGCATTATGTGGCAAATCAACACCAATGACGCCACTGTACCTTGTAAACTTTCTGTTATTGTTGCAGTATATAGTTCAGTTGGTAAAGTGCTTGCCGAGCACCAACAACGCTCCAGTCTCAATCTCTAGCACCACATAAGCCAGGCATTACTGCAAATGCCTATAATGCCAGCACTGGGGACTTGGGAACAGAAAGATCAGAAGTTTAAGGTCATCCTGTGCCACATAATGAGCTTGAGGCCAGCCTAGACTATGTGAAAGCCTGACACAAAATAAAAACCAACTTTGACATTGTAGACAGACACAAACATATTAATCTACATTTCTGACAGTACCCTTGCAACAGTGAGTTACCATGTCTAAGGATGTCTTTTTATGTTCTGCCAACAAATCTACTATCATATGGATTTTTAAATTATTATTTCAAATAGAGTCTCACTATGTAGTCCTAGAAATGTGTAAACTAGGCAGGCCTGTATTCAGAGATCTGCCTGTCTCTGCACCATGAGTGCTGGGATTAAAGGCATGAGCTACCATGCTCAGCTCATATGGCACTCTGAGTATCAGCATTACTTTCTCATAATTTCTGATGTCAGAAATTATATTCTAGACACTGTGATGATATATATATGCTTGGCCCAGGGAGTGGCACTATTAGAAGGTGTGGCTTTGTTGGAGTAAGTGTGTCACTGTGGGAATAGGATTTAATAACCCTTGTCCTAGCTGCCTGGAAGAGTTTTCTCCTGTTTGCCTTCAGAACAAGATGTAGAACCCTCAGCTCCTTCTGCACCATGTCTGCCTGGATGCTGCCATGCTCCCACTTTGATGATAATGGACTGGACCTCTGAACCTGTAAGCCAGCTCAAATTAAATGTTGTTCTTATAAGAGTTGCCTTGTCTGTTCACAGCAGTAAAACCCCAACTAAGAGAAGCACAAAGCAGGTGTTCAATATGTATGCTATGATATATTATTTTCTTTTAAGTTAATATATACCATCTTGCAAGGAAGCTCATTAAGACCCAGGATGGTGGTGCATACCTTTAATCCCAGCAGTAGGGAGACAAAGGCAGAAGGATCACTGTGCATTCAAAGCGAGCTTAGTCTAAATAGTGAGTTCAAGGTCAGGCAAAACTACATTAAAAGACTCTATCTCAAACAAAACAAAACCAGTACAAGGCTCCTTAATAGTTAGGAAATAGGCAACTTAGAAGCTTCAGGAAGTCCCTGAAACTAATCTGATGTGCTAGGCCCCTCCCTCCTCATATATAAGAGTTAAGAACTGCTGAGAAACACTTTCAGACCAAAAGAATTGCTTTGAAAAGGCTTAGACCAACTAAACTGCTTAGAAGAGACAGAGAACAATTGAGCAGCCTGAAAGAGATACTTTCCAACCAGTTAAGCTGCTTGCAGATTGTACTGTGTGTTCCAGTTTCTCAGCTTTCATGAGCTGGGTTAGGCTTCTGATGATACAGCTGCTTTTGAGTCATTTCTTCTTCTGTAAATAACTCCTCATTCATATGCTTTGCATGTAGCCCCAGTAAGGTAACTGGCTTACCAAGTTTAATTTGGAGGTATCCTTTCTTTGGCCTATTGGCAAATCCCTATCTAGAGTAAGTAGATGTTCGTTCATGTCCTCTCAGAATAATGTCATAGAACATATGTAAGTTGATAAATGATTCTTTTGTTTTCTAGATGCTACTGAGATATTACACACACACACACACACACACACACACACACACACACACACAATTATACAACTATAAAATACATGAAACTAATGTAACTACATAATTCATGATTTCTCACCTTGTGTTTTCTTTGGATTCTCACTTTCCATGCTTGTCTTTTTCTCTTATATTTCATCTATAAGATAGGGCGTTTTTAGTTAGATCAACTTCTAGGAAATATTCTGGACCATATGCTTGCTTCAGCAGCACATATTCTAAAATAGGAATGATACAGAGAAGATTAGCATGGCTGCTTCACAAGAATAAGACACAAATTCATGAAGCAGTCCATGTTTAAAAAAATTTAAAGAATAAAATATTCTGGGCATGATGATGCATGTCTGTAATCTTCAGGCAGGAAAGGGAATGGAAGAAGGGTCATGAGTTTGAAGCCATTCTGAGCTACATTGAAAGTTCCAGAAAAGAAAGAGGGGGGAGGGAAGAAGGACGGAGGAGACAAAAAGAAAGATTGTCTCAAAACAAGCAAACAAACAAAAACCCACACAAACACAGGAGGGACATCCCTGAAATCCACATAGTAAGCAAAACCAGACTCTCTCATTGGTTATCTTTAACCACACATGTGCTAACCCATACATGCACACGCACACACACACACACACACACACACACACACACACACACGAACATACATATACATAAACAAATAGATGTAATTAAAATAAGTATCTGCAGTAAAGGACCAGCTGTCATTTTCAAAAGGTTAAATAATTATAAATTTATACTCAAAGTTAAATAGCTCACTTCCCAAGTCAAAAGTATGTGCCAAATCAAGCAATTACGAAATGTTTTTAGTTGTTTTGTGGATACAAATTATCACTAACAGTGAGATTGTAAAATTTTTTACCCTGTTTTCACAGGAGTGGGGAACTTTTCACATAACAGGACACACAATCCTTACAGGTTTTACTCAATTTACTCTCCAAACCAATAAAGTCAAGGGCAAACGTACCTAGGAAAACTAATAGAGAACATAAGTAAAAAAAAACTATCTGATTATTGCACACCTCTTTGGTCCTGGGGATGGGACGCAAGGTAGAATCTATCATTAAGCAACACGCCCAGCGTCTGAAATTTGCTACTCTAAAAATGGTCACATCAAAAGCTTTGTGAAAACAAAAACAAAAACTACATAACCCTCTTCCCCCATGATAGACAAATATCTTCCTGAGTGGGGCTGGCAGAGCTGAAAAATCCTAGCATTAACTGCCACCAGTAAGTCATCCAAGGTGGACGTCCGTCTGCCTTTGAATCCTGTATTGTGGAAGGCATCCTCTAACGCGAGCAAAAAGGCAAGCATGTAACTTGCACTACCAACTTTCTGCTAGGATAGTTTAAAGAGTGTAAAATAAGTCATTCGGGTCCCAGAAAATACTGAGGGTAACAGGAACCAGCTGCTCTATGGGATGGATAGGATGTCGGGGCCCAAACCCTCACGGCTCGCCCGGGTTCCCAAGCTCCGTGTCCATCACCGTTCCTTGGGTTAAGTCTCAGGCCTGGCTCACCTAAAGAGCTGGAAGAAGTCCTGTCAGGAGGGCGGCCGACCCAAGACTTTCCTCCACAGCTCTCCTCAGGGCACCACGCACTGCTCCCAAGCCCGGCTCGCTGACCTCCCGGGAGCAATCACCCGGCTGCCAACTTTGGCGCTTCAGCTGCTGTTGGACACGTGGTCCCGTCCTCTTTCTCACAAACGAAATCTCCCGTGGACCCGACGCTTTCCCACCCCCAGAATCACCCGGAGCAGCACGGACGCACACAGCCGTCCGACCAATCAGACTCTGACGACCTTTTCCCACGCAGGCCGTGGCCACTGCGTCAGGAAAGCCCTTGCCCCTCAGCTCAATCCATCTCCTCAGGTGAGCCAGTGAAGCGAGGCCACGCCAGCACCGCAACTCTGCCCCCGGAGGCCACAGGCCAGGCGGCAAGGCTGGACTGAGCTGAGGCAAGACCCGAAACTCGGGAAGCAGAGGCCGTGGCCTTTCCCTCGGGACCGAGAGCCTTGTCAGACCGGCACCGGCACCGTATCTTCCCTGCAGCAGCCTAGACCTCGACGCCTGACTGCGTTTCCCACCCCGCGCGAGGCAGGCTCACATCCGCTGGGCGGGACTTCCGGCCCAACTCCTGTCACTTGGGCTGAGCTAAGCTCTTAGCAGCCTAAGCGTGTTCAGAGGGCAGAAGGTGGCCAGTGCGGGATGTTTTAGACGGGAGAAAGTTACAATTTGAAGATAATATAACCTTAGCGTTTAGGACTTGTGTCTTAGAAGGGTCTTTGCTCCCTCCTGACCTTGCATGACGCCAGCCTTTCTTTGGTTACACTGGGCACATTCCATAGACTGGACACCCACACTGGGTGAACTCCAAAAACCTTAATTTTGGGTTCTGGCCAAGCCAATTTCTCATTGAGTAGACCCAAGAACCAGAGCTCTCTGAGTCGTAAATGTGGCCAAGGTGTACCCTCGTATAAAGTTAGTCACACCACGCTTCCTGACAGAATCCATCCCACGGGAATGTTGGGAGATGGAAGTACTGTCAGAGGGCAGTCCCTGCTGTGGGGAAGTGACTTGATAAAGTAGACACAGCCATGCAAGAATGACACACTGGTATCCAAGAAATAAAATCCCTATGAGCCCATCCTCCACTCCTTGTCAAAACACAGGCTCTTACATATGAGACTGCCTTTGATAACTATTCTGCAGCAGGCAATTTAGGGCCTTAAGATACTGAGTCACATTGACACACTCAGACAGCCATATGTAAGTCATACACTGGGCTCTGCTCTCATTTTTGGATTTCTAGTTTGCTACTATTCCTCACCTTAAGGAATTTTCTTTCCCATCTAACATGCTGGTAAATGCTATTATTCCAATATGCTTATTCGATTAAAAAATGAAATTTATGGATGGGGTAACCCCATAAAATTTCAATATGTAGGCATAGTGGGAAACCTTTAGGTATATATAATAAATGACACCACAAGGGAATGGTTTTGTTTTCTGATAAAGCTCTAGAAAAGCTTCTTTTAAAGTTCTATTTTAATAAGTAATGAGCTAAAATTTACATCTTAAATTCACTAAGATAATTAATTTTTTTACTCTTTTTAGTGAAACAGACATATCTATGATATGTAACTGTAAAATAGCAAACCAGTATTAATGAGCTAAATTACAAAGAGCTAGCTTTTATTCTTCAGGTAAGTGACTGCTTTCTTCCCACCATCCCAAACAACAAGACTATATTACAAATGAGAAAAACTTTTATTAAGGAAACAACTTAACTTCTGTCTTTTAACAGATTTTTACAAACTAAAGCACAATATGAAGACAATTACAGTTTCAACCATTAATATATTACACACGGTGCTTATTCTACAACTGGAAAGTTGCAGAAGTCTGTGACATACCACTATAAATATAAGTATTATTAAAAATTACAAATTGTTTGGTGATTATTTTGATAACTTCTTGAGCAGCAGCTCCTGTAGAAAAAAGGAGAAAAGTAAATGTTTGAAAAAAATACATTTTAAGAGTTAAATAATATATACCAGACTGGGCCTGATGGTGCATGCTTTTAATCCCAGTACTCAGGAGACAAAGACAGGTGGATCTCTGTGAGTTCAAAGTCAACCTGCTCAACATAGTGTGTTCTAGGCTGGCCATGGCTATACAGTGTGACACTTGTCAAAAAAAGAAAAAAAAGAAAAGAAAAGAAAAGAAAAAAAGAAAAAAAAGAATTGGGTGTGGTAACGCATGATTATATTCATCAGACTAGGGAGGTAGAGGCATGAAGATCACAAGTTCATGGCCAGTCCCAGTTACAAATGGAGTTGGAGGCCAGCCTGGTGTACATGAGATCTATGCTATATAGAATACACCATAGATTCAGATGAGTATAAAAGACAAAACAAACAAAAAACATGAAGCAAAGCTGTTTAAAATCCAGAACAAACATAATTTAGTGAGTCATAACAAAATAAAAGACTATAATAATTATTATTTTTGTTTGAGACAGGATCTTTCTACGTAGCTCTGACTGTCCTGGAACTCACAAAGATCCACCTGCCTCTGCTTCCCCAGTGCTGAAATTAAAGGTGTACTACACCATGTCCAGCAAAAGACTCTAATTCTTTATGTTATTAAAGGAATTTTAGAAATTACCCAACGAGATACTGAGCAACAAATTTTAAAAATAAGGTATTTTTAATTCTGGTGGTTTAAAAGTGGTTAAGATACAGAGAATGAACAAAGTGAAGTTCACATGGTAGTTTGGCTGAAGGACCCTGTTGAAAGGCTGCAGAGAAGCATAAAGACCCTCTTCAAAGAATGGTGTTCTGTTGTGTTCAAGGATTGTGTGTGTGCTTTATTAACACACAGAGAAATGGGTTCCACTGAGACATTTTCATACTTTGTTCTTATTTGTCCCTACCCTACCCTCCCTGTCTCCCCTCTGACCACACTGCATTTGAAGTCTACCTTTATTTAGTCTATTTTTATAGTATTAAAAAAAGAATAAAAGCATATTTGTTCTAACTCTCTCATGTGTGTGTATATATACACACACACATACCTAGGTGTATGCTGTATACTCAGGATCAAACTCAGGGACTTTGGAAAGGCTCTACACTAAATACCACAAAGCTCCTATATGGTATTAGAAATACAAAAGAAACAGCAAAATTCCACCATGAAAATAAAATTTTCTTTTCTAAACTGAAGCAGCTTCTTTCTAATTACTGAGGCTGTGGACTTAAACCTATACTATCACCAAATCTCTCAGGCACCACAGATGTATCGGAGTACAGGAAACAAAAATATCTGCTGCTTGTTAACTTGAGTCTTTCTGTTTGGCAGCAAGAGAAAGGATAGCTTACAAATAAACACAGCATAGAGTATGTAGAAGACTATGTGCTAAGGTAAAGAAGAAGAAATAGAGGAGTGGCTCAAGTTTACATAGGGAAAGCCTCAGAGAATTACATTCACAATCATTATAAGACAAATAAACTAAAGACCTACCTACACTTGGTAGGCCTCTTTGATTGTGTCACTTAGAATCTAGCCTATCTAAATAAATAGTAATTTGCCCTTTTCTATGACTTTGCAGGTTACTTTACTATTTAGACATGAAAGAATGATTTTATTTAAATAAGTTATCCAGAATCTGGCTTTAATTTGTGTTTGCTAAAAATATGGCTTTCTTAGGACTACATCATTAGTGTTCTGAACACTATTAATCAAACTGGATCTGCCTTCAACATCTAGAAAGGAAAATATCATAAGCAAACAGCTCAGGTTATTGCAGGTAGCAGGCAGGAAAGCCATTTTTTAAAAAATATTATTTGCTTCATGTTTGTGCTCCCTCTCCCTTCTCTGTCATTAATATGTGGAAGCTCAATGCAATGGTATCAGGAGGTGGGGCTTCTCGAAAGAGATTAGACCTGAGGGCGGAGTTCTCATAAATGGATTCATGCCCTTATAAAGAAGACCCTGCAGGTTTCTTTTGATATGTGAAAGCAAAGTGAGAAAAAACACCATGTATGAGTCAGGCAGTGAGATCTCAACAGGCTTTAGCTATGCTGGTATCCGAATCTTTGAAAACCATAAGAAATACATGCCTGATGTTTATAAGGTCTGATCTACGGTACAGTTACAGTATCTACCTTAACTGGAGCAAAGAAGAAACAGTGGGAGCAAACAGATAAAGGGAGTTCTTATGAAAGAAATGGCAGGTTTTAACTGGGCCCTGAGGTGCAAAGATCTAGGGCATGTCTCAGGAAAATACAGGACGCAGGGTCTTTTAGTCAAGTTAGTCTTTGTTTCTAAGAACTGATGGGGCAGGAGGAGGAGGGGCAAGAGGAGGAAGAGCAGGAGCAGGAGGAGCAAGGTCTATGTGTTCTTGTATGCAGAGTGCTAAGTGAGGCTGATGACTGAGAGGGGTCTTCAGAAGGACTAAGGACTCCATGGCACGGAAGCCAGAGGGCAAGGAGAACAGTATGGAGGGCAAAGACTGACATAAGTGTAACAGCCAGCTTCACTGACCTCCCTAGTTACATACAACAGGTAAGGAAACAGAAAGCTAGTGCAAATAATAACTATGTAGTAACAGATAAGTCACTTCATCTATAAAACTCACCTCCCAGGAATGCAGCAATGGTGTGTGGCTCAGCAGCTCCGTACCGGCAACTACAGGAAAGGACGGAGGTATACGTTTGTATTAGTCTCACCACAAACTGGGAGAATATTACCTCTATATGCTCCTAAGAATACTCACAATTCATGGACATAATCGTCTTTCACCATTACAGACAACCCATACTCCTGAAGGAAGCCGGTGAGACAGGACTTCAACTTCCCTATATCTTCTTCAACTTGATAGTTAGAGACTCCTAAAAAAGTATATATATATTATGTATACTATATACATTTTCATTAAAATAAATACGTGGGCTGGGCATAGTAGCACACACGCTTAATCTCAGCACTTAGGAGGCAAAGGCAGGTGAATCTCTGTGTTTGTGAATACACTGCATTACATTGTGAGTGCTAGGACTGCCAGGGCTGCATAGAGACCAGGTCCCAGGAAAAAAGTGATTCTAACTAATGGTTATCTCTTAATCCAGTTTCACGTGGTCTAATCAAAACAGTAAGGTATGAAACTAAAACACAAACAAACAACATTTGAAAATATCAGAAATCTGTAAGTAAAGAGATAAACTAAAATCTACCACAAGTTGAAGTTCAGGAAGTCTTAGTCAGGTCTGAGGATGTAACTTAGTGACAGCATATAATCCCATCATTCTGGTGGGTTTCTGTTGTTGAGGGGTTTTTTGTCTTTTAAGTCTTTTCTAATTATTTGCTAGAAGATTAACACAAAATACCCAATAATTATTTGATCAAAGAATTAAAAAGAAAATACCATACTTATGTCCTTCAATTTAAATTTTTATTTTCTTTCTTTTTGGAAACAAAGTCTTATGAATCTCTGCTAGTCTCAAACTTTTATGTGGTCAGGTGACCGTGGATTCCTAATTCTCCTGACCCTACCTCCTGACCCTACCTAGGTTAGATGACAGGAATATGCTTTTTCAGTGCTGAAGATCTCCAAACCTAAGGCTTCATTCATGCAACAACAAACTAAGCTACATCCCCAGCCCTTTGTTTCCATTTTCAGTGATTAAATGGCACTGGGGACATAAAGCCCTAATAATATGTAACACTTACTGAACATTAGTCGACGTTGGATACTATTCTACATACCTCCTGCTTACGCACCGATTTAATTCTCATAAGAACTCTCTGAAGTAGCCACAGCTATTTCTACTTACAGACAGAAAAGCTGGGACACAGACAACTTACTTAGTTCATGAACAGCAAAACCAGAATACAAGACAAGCATTTTGTTGTTGTTTTCTCATGCAGGAAATCTAATCCAAGGCCTTAGGAATGCTGGGCAAGTATTCTACCACCAAGCCAGTCCTACGTTATTTCGTTCTCCTTTTTTGTTGTTTGGGACTAAGTCTCACTCTGCAGCCCAGGCTGACGTCACATTCACAGCAATCTTTCAACTTCAGCCTCCTGAATGTTCACATTATAGGTGTGAACCACCTTACCCAGGTGCCAAAAGTCTCAGTAAGGAGAGTGAAGACATCTCTTAGATATTTAACTCAGTCAAGCCTTCAGAATCTCAAGTCTAGGTATGATACAACTACGTAAGGACCTCCCTCTTAAAAAAGAACTGCTTCAGCTCAAACAATAAAACACCAGAGACAATTCATTTAAAGGCCGGCTAGACGGGTCAATGAGTAAAGTGCTGCTGTACAAGCATGAGGATCCACATTAAAAACCTGGGCATAGTGGTTCATAGCTATAATCCTAGCAATGGGAAACCCAGAGACAGGAGGACCCCTAGGTCTTGTTGGGCAGCCAGTCTAGCCAAATCCGTGAGTTCTCAGTTCAATGAAAAATCTTTTCTCAAAAAATAATGTGAACAGCAACTGAAGAAGACATTTAATATCAACCTCTGGTCCACACACACACACATGTGTACACTCGTACACACACTTCAACCTGTTTTAAACCACTAAGTTTTTGAGACCTATTCTCTCTCTCTCTCTCTCCCTCTCTCTCTCTCTCTCTCTCTCTCTCTCTCTCTCTCTCTCTCTATATATATATATATATATATATATATATATATATATATATATCTGTCTCTCTGTCTTTCCCTCCCTCCCTCCCTCTCTCTCTCTAGTTTTAAACACTAAATTTTTGAGTAGTTTGATATGCAAAGAATAACCATAGTACAAGTTAGTCAAATGATACAAATAAAACAGTATGTTTGATGATTCTTTTTTCCCTTTTGGTAAATTTGTTTACTGTGCCTATAAACAGGTTACTTTGTTAGTTGGGGCAACTGGTTTTAGGATCTATCTAGAATGTATTGCTATATAATAATCCTGCACAATAATGATTACCAATAAAAATATTCTGAGCACTGAGATCTTTAAGATTATACACACTTTCCGCCTTTGCAAACAACAAAAAATACTGAGCAAAGAAATCCTTTTATCTTTAGAGATCAAAGTTCAGAAGTCACTGATAGACTGCATGTAGGCTTCTTATTCCTTCCGGTTAAGCTCAGTGCAAGTTATGGGTGTAAAGAATGAGCTGGGAACAGTGGTACACATTTATGCAACAGGACCAAGAATTCAAGCCAGCCTGTGATACATCAAATTCCTGGCCAGGCTTTAAAAACCTCAAGAGCTGGCTGTGGTAGCTCACGTCTGTAACTCTAGTACTTCAGAGATGGAAGCAGGAGGATTGCCACAAGACTGAAGCCACTGTGGGCTGAACAGTGAGCTCAAGGGCAACCTAAGCTATAGAATAAAACCCTGCCTCAAACACACACACACACACAAATTTTAAAGGACAAATATAAGACACAAGAGACATATTAGTGATCTATACATATTCAACCAACATTCATCTCTAACGGTTAGCATCAAATGGTTTGAAAGTAGTTAGTCTTAAAAATAAATAATAGAGCACTGGGCTGGTTGACAGCACTGGCTGCTCTTCCAGAGGACCTGAGTTCAATTCCCAGCAACCACATGGTAGATCATGACTATCTGTTATGGGATCAGATTCCCTGGTCTGGCATACACTCATATATATATATAATACATAAATAAATAAATAAATCTTTTTTACAAAATCAAATAATAGTTCCTCTAAATACTCAACAGAATACTAAAATTCAGGTCAAGTGTGTTTTCCTATTTGTTTGTCTGTTTGTTTGTTTGTTTGTTTGTATGGTTGGTTCTTTTGAGACAGGTTCTCTCTACATAGCCCTGGCTGTCCTAGAACTCACTCTGTAGACCTGGCTGGCCTTAAACTCAGAGTTCTACCTGCCTGCCTCCACCTCCAGTGCTGGGATTAAAAGGCGAGTGCCACTAGACCTGGCATCAAGTCAAGCATTTTATTAAGCGAACCTAAATAAACTTATTCTAAATCTAAAAAAACACTTATTCAAGATTTTATTGAGCGAATCTAAATCTGATGGTTCGTGCCTATAAATGCAACACTTAGGAGACTGATGGAGGAAGATCACAAGTTCAAGACCAGCCCAAACTATTTAAGATTCTGTCTTAAAACAACAAAACAACAAAAAGTCCAAAGATTTTTTTTATATCTGGTAAATCAATTGCTATTCTTACCTGGGTATCTGCCATGCTGTTTATGAAATCGATCAACAGCCCGTAACATCAGGTACAGGACTATCTCACTATCTGGATTGTCCATGCTAGAAACTAAAAGGAAAAAATCAGTAATACTAGATAACATACACAGTAACAAAAGGCTGCACTCATACTAAAGTTTCAGGATGCAAGACAATATTAGCAAAAATATTAAACATTTTATTAAAATAAAATACAAAATTATAAATAGGAAATACATTAAGATGTAACACAGTGGGTCATATGGACTCCTAGCTGGGTTCTCTACCAAGGAAGAAACATGATGATGTTAGTTCTTACATACAGCACACAATGTACTCAGTAATCTAAACACAAACTTATGTATTTATTTCTGTATAGTATATATAAATTAAAACCATTCAGGTAATCTATAAAATATTCACATTATTTTTATAGCACCATTTATTCAACATTATTATACACATTTTATTAATACTTTTTAACTTAGCATCTGGTTGTTATACTTACTAATTTCATCTTTGTTGACTGTATCCAAACCATACTCTTCAGCTAAAGATCGACATCTTACCACTCGAAGAAATGCAGAATTGCTGCCTGGAAACAGTAAAGACTTCAGGATGGTTGTGACAACTGGATATATCAAATTATGGGTCACTTTAATAACAAGAAATTAGGGCTATAAAATGGATCAGCAGTTAAGAGAGCTTGCTGTTAATGGAGAGGAACTGAGTTCCCAGCACCCACCCACCCACATCAGGTACCTCATGACTACTTATGTAACTCTAGCTCCAAGGGGACTTGATACCACAGACCTCTGCAGGTGCACATATCCATACACAGACAGACACATACACATAACTTAAAAATAATAAAAATTTTGAAGCATTTATTCATTAAAAATTTTATTGAGTGACCACAGTACTGTGGGTTTTGTTAGATACTGAATATTAATGGTATGAACCAATTCCTGCCTTGGTTATATTCTCAGTTTAGTGTGTAAAGAAGGCTTAAAACATAATTGTGTGTGTCCATGTACCTGTTCCTTGGGGTTCCTTTGCTTAACTGATAAGCCATCTTTCCAACCCTGAAACTAACTTTATGAAACTGTTACTTCTGTGTGTGATATATGCATGGATGTGCTTACCTATCCGTGAACATGTGGTCGCCCAAGATTCTGAATATCTTCTATCAATCTCCACTGTATTATTTTTCTTTTTGTTTTTACTTATTTTTTTTTTTTTTGAGACAGGGTCTCATACAAACGTAGAGCTCACCATTTCAGAGTACTGAACTCAGGTCTTTATGTCTGCATGGCAAGCACTTAACCACTCAGCTGTCTCCCCAACCTGCAACCGACTCAAAGAAAATGCTTTTACCTCTTGAAGAATTAGGGAGAAAGCCCAGAAGCCCACCATGAACTACAGTGGCAAATTGTTATTTCCATTATAGTCATTTAACAGAGATCAAATGAGTACCAATGGCCTAGCCTTAATATGTCCTTTATAGTACAAGAAAACAAAGTAAAATTTACCTAATGATACACACACCCTACTTCAAGAATTTCAACCATTTAAAACTCTCAAGAACATCCTCTGTAATATGTTTTTATCAAGCAAAACAAGAAAATTAAAAGGACTTACAAAGCAATTTTAATTCTTTCTCTGAAATGGACTCTGGTGCCTATAAAGAGATAAATGTAGGTTTTTCTCTAGCACATAGGAACGCATGCATGCACATGCACACACACACACACACACACACACACACACACAAAGACAAAGACAACAATGGGCACAGCACAAAGCCACTGGTTGTGAGACAAGCAACTACTTCCCAAGGGCTGGGAAAACATTTCCAACACATCTGTTCTCTTGTAACAGGGGGTTCTCATTAGAGACACGGGGGCACTTCTGCTAAAGAAGCAAGGAGCCAGGGCATGGCATGCCTTCTGTCTCTAACCCTCCCTGGCTGAGTGCCACGCTGTAGGGACTGCTGTGGAGACGCAGTGTGCTCACCACTCACCTGGCCAACAGACTGAAGCAGTTTGGCAACATGATTGCCTACAGCAGCAGCATCTTTCTTTGCTTTCTCACGGTAACTGGAAAAGAACAACAAAACCCTACAATTAAAAACTTCTAAAATTAGCAAAACTAAAGTCATCTTTAAGTGAACACAAATTTGTTTTTAATTAAAAATATTTGGAAACATATGAAATGTGAAAATGGTAGAGAAATGCCACCAGCGGTGCCTCTCACTAGCTAGGCTCTTTGAAGAGCTGGCAGTAGACTTCTGGGACCCTCTAAAACCAAGGCTCTATTATACCCTACAGCATTCGACTTAAATCTACCCAGGTAACACCTATTTTTGAGTCTTTGAGTCATTTTCTTTTGGTCATTAATTTTTCATAACCTAAGGAGTCAATGACTGTAGATAAACACCTATTATCCAGCATCTCTACCCTGATATACATGGACTCATAAGGTTGGCTCTGCATGGATGTTACTCTTTTTGAAGACAGAAAGTAATATGACTTTAGGGACATTATTCGGAGGTAGAATTCTTGCTTATCATGTATATGGGGACCCAGGTTCAATCCCCAATAGTGCCACCTTCACCCTAAAAAGGTATGCCCTTACCTGGGAGAGACTCAGCTTTAATACTGGTCATTTTTACAGAGTCAAATATAACTAAATATAAAACAAAGTTTTTTGTGATTTATACTATTGGGCAGGTTTGAAGTATGTGATTTTCTTTGGACTTAATTTAAGAAGGTAAGTTGTTCATGTAACATATTTTTCTTGGGTCCTCTGTCAGAAACCAGGGTAGGACTTCCTCTAGGAGGGCAGATTTAAGTAGCTTGTTACACAGTTTAAAAGCAGCGATAAGGCATGGTGGCACACTCCTTTAATGCTAGCTGAATTCAAGGCTAGCCTTGTCTACAAAACTAATTCAGGACAGCCAAGGCTACACAGTAAAACCGTTTTTTGAAAAACAAACAAAATAGCAACAACTAAGTCACTCACACATTCTGCAATTTTATGTATTTGCTTGAATCTGCAATCATATCGGGAATTGTGCCTCGAACAGGCAAATTTCCTTGACCCTCCTTGGCCACAAATTCTTTTAAGGCCCGAGCTAGAATCCAAAAAGGTGGGGTCTAGAAGAACAAGAACAAACTACTATGAAGGTGTATATTCTGAGCTGGAGTTGAAGAGAGCTCTATTTTCCTTCTCGTTGTTACCTGCTTGGTGATATTTATGCAGCGATCATCATTAAATATATCTTCAATACTGCTTGGGATCTAACAAAGGAACACGAAACATTTACTTACATTAAGAATTCTGTCCGCCTTCACTGTCAATGCTATTTCTTCAAATAAGTTCTTTATATTTTCAAAGTACAGTAAAATATCAACTTCTGAGCCGGGCGGTGGTGGCGCACGCCTTTAGTCCCAGCACTTGGGAGGCAGAGCCAGGCGGATTTCTGAGTTCGAGGCCAGCCTGGTCTACAGAGTGAGTTCCAGGACAGCCAGGGCTACACAGAGAAACCCTGTCTCGAAAAAACAAAAAACAAAACAAACAAACAAACAAACAAAAAATATATATATATATATCAACTTCTGTTGTATTTAGCTGTATTTACAATCAGACTCTGATGGAGATCTGATGGGAAGGAGAACGGAAGAAAATCCTCTCCTAGCCTGTTAGCATTCCAGACAAGCCTCCTGTATCTACATGGAGTGAAAGAAAAGCCAAAAAGCCATTTTACGTACTTGTATCTGAAGACAAGAAAGATTATGGCCATTACTACAAAGCTAAATTTAAAGCTGTCCATGGTTTCCCAGCTTATGAAAATTCTGAAATTCATTCGCCAGGCTGTTCAAAGAGACAACCACTCTAACAAAAAATAAGTAATTATGCAATTTTAAACTCGCAAGATCACCACACTAATAAAAACTTTACAAACTATAGGCTTTGATTCTACCACTGTGCAGACAAAATAGAGTTCTCAGTGATAACCTTGTGACTGGTGTCTTGGCTCTCAACCTCACACCCTCTATTGATTCATAAGAGTCAACAGTCTTTTGAATGGCCCACTGTTACTGGCGCACATCTCTCAGCACTAGGAGGCTGAGGCAGGTGAGTATCTGTGAGTTTCAGGCCAATCTGGTCTACTAATGAGTTCCAGGCCAGCTAACACTATATATATAGTGAGATCCTGTCTCAGTATCAAACAGATCTTCCTACTTCCCTGCTCAAAACCCTTCAATGGTCTGCAAGGTTGTTATGATATGATTTTTTCTAGCTTTCCACACTCAAATCCTTCTATCCCTTTCTTTCTTCTCCAATCATATTGACCTTCCTCCCGGTCCCTTAACAAATGTGGAAGGTCATCTCACTCAGTGACCTTTGCACGCGTGCTCTGCATGAGCTCTTGCAGCAGACCTCCGGATGGCACTCCACTCAGACCTGTCCTCCTTCCCGGTCCCTCTCTAATTCTGCCCCAGACACGCCCTATCTAACACCCAGACCCCTTCATACTGCCCCAGACACACCCTATCTAACACCCAGACCCCTTCATACTGCCCCAGATACGCCCTATCTAACACCCAGACCCCTTCATACTGCCCCAGATACGCCCTAACACCCAGACCCCTTCATACTGCCCCAGACACGCCCTATCTAACACCCAGACCCCTTCATACTGCCCCAGA
>JANHMN010000018.1:29073673-29117051 GCA_030674055.1 Rhabdomys pumilio
CCAGACACGCCCTATCTAACACCCAGACCCCTTCATACTGCCCCAGATACGCCCTATCTAACACCCAGACCCCTTCATACTGCCCCAGATACGCCCTAACACCCAGACCCCTTCTTGCCTTCTCTTGTTCTAACTTTGTTCATACATTAATATCCAACTGTTCAGTTTACTGCCCCCAACTCCTAAAACCATTTTTTCTGTTTTATTTTCGAGATAAGAGCTCTTGTGCTTGGGCAAGCTGGACTAGAACTCACGATGCAGCCAGTGTGGGTCTCAAGCCATCTTCCTCCATCTCCTCAGTGTGGGCTTTACAGGAATGAGCCACCATTCCTTGCTTTACAATCATTCCTTAGTTTTAAAAACTGATTATTACCTTTTATTGTCAGTAAACATGCAGATCTAACATGTAGAATTTGATAGCTATACATATACATTTTTGACATTCTTTCCAGTTAAGATAAAAGATGTTCCTCTGCCAGAATGATTTACAAGGCATACACTCAGGACCGTTTCGTGGTCTTCAAAATGTGTACAGTGACTTGAGTGCTTTCCTAATGTGAAAGGCAGCACTCAAGCTATAAATTGTAAGAAAACTAGAAAAATCTTCCAGGTATCTTATTCCATAGTTCCTCAAAAACAAACAAAAAACTGAGCAAACTGCAAGATAATAATAATAATAATAATAATAATAATAATAATAATAATAATAATAATAAATTAAAAGCCTGAGTTATTTTTTTATATATTTTTTTTTACTATGCATTCTAAGTTGGGCTTAAACTCACTATGTAACCCAGGCTGTCCTCGGCCTCAGATTCAGAACCCACCTGCCGCAACCTCCAAAGCGCCAAGAGTACAGGTGGAAGCTACCATACCCAGCTTATAATATCTGAAATGTACAAGTCATTGAGAACATCTCCAGTTATATCTAAATAACTGCTGCAAAAGAAATACAATATAACAAAACTTAACTTTTGACTTAATACTTCTTTTGACTAGCAAAATATCATTTCTTACCTCCAAATTTTCAACTACTCATAAATCATATTTGAAATAATTCATATATTTCTCTAAATGAAAAAATCAATTTATTTTATTGCTATTATATGCTGAAACACTGACATAATTTTAATGAGGATAATAGGTGGTTTTTTTTTTTTTTTTTTTTGAGACCAAGTCACATGTAGCCCAGCTGGTTGGAACTTGCTATGAAGCCAAGGATGACTCTGATCATCTGGCCTCCCCTTCCCAAGTGGCATTCACCACCATGCAGGGCTCAAAACTTTATTAAAGCTTAACTGGTGTTTTGGGCTAGGCACGACACATACCTGTAATCTTAAAACTTGAGAGGCAGAGGCAGGAAAAGTATCCCAAGTTCAAAACTAGCCTGGTCTATACAGCAAATTTGAAGGTAGCCTGGGCTACATAAAAAGACCTTGTCTTAATAAAATAAAAAAATATATAAATTTTTTTTTTTAAATCAAGCTAACGTATAAGTACTTATTTCTAACTTACTATATGCATTTAGGCAATATTAGGTTAAATTGTTATATCAACTTTCACATATGAAAACATCAGAAAACATACTGGTTTCAGCAATTCCTTTGATACCTGAGTTGTATTTAGTGCTGTGTTCACATTTTTGATAGCTTCCTCAAAATTCTCTTCGTCTTCTGGAGCTCCACTCTCATTCTTTAAAATACCTATTAAAACAAGAAACAGCAAACCATGTCTCTTTACACTTTGGCTTCCCAAAATTATAGAAACACCTTGTCAGGCTCTCAACAAAGGCTCACAACGCTGACCCTTAACAGGAAGTACAGTCGTCATTTGCTCTTCTTAAACTCTTTTTTTTTTTTTTTTTTGGTTTTTCGAGACAGGGTTTCTCTGTGTAGTCCTGGCTGTCCTGGAACTCACTCTGTAGACCAGGCTGGCCTCGAACTCAGAAATCCGCCTGCCTGCCTCCCAAGTGCTGGGACTAAAGGCGTGCGCCACCACCACCCGGTTCTTCTTAAACTCTTTAAGAAATGCTGCCTTTACCCCCAGGGACAGTATAAGAACTCATGACAGCATCACCTGACAGTAAACACTGGCTTCAAGCAATTATTTTTCAATATGTAACACTTTATATGCTTTATATTGTACTTAATTACAATGCAGAAAGTTACCTTGTCTAATCAAATCTCTGAAGTCCTCTTTTTCTTTATAGCTTTTAGGAATTCGTCCATTTGTCTAAATCGAATAAAATATTTAAAAATCTAGTTATCAAAACTCAAAATATGGTGTCTCATGGTTTCCCCATTCTCTACAATAAGATTTTACCAAATAACATATAATGTATGTGTGTATGTATATACCATACATTATCATATCACATATATGATAATATATAATACATTATATACAATATATTATCACTGAAACAGAGGCTCACTTAATTTGGAAAGAGTATAGGCCATTTCTTTATACATTCATTCTCCACAGTAGTTTCAGGATGAAATTTACTGAAATTCCAATTTGTTAATTAAAATATCAGTACTGAAGGAGTGGAAGCTGGACTTCCATTGAAAAGCTCCCACTTGCGATACACCTCACAAGGGAAAACATTAACCTCCCATAACCCTCAAAAGAAATCCCTTATCACATCTTGAAAATATAGCACATGTAATTTAAAAAAGGACATACTTCACTATACCACTGTGCTAAATATTTAGCTATGATCACAATCCATGGAGTATGGCTATGGTCCTAAAAATGAAACACAATTGAAGAAAATATCAGTACTAGTTAATATTAACTCTTCACATACCATCTTATTTCCAATATTTATAATTATCTTCTAATCCACATGAAGTAATAAGCAGGCAAATGAACTGATTTAATAAAACTGGTTTTAGAAACGATTTCTGAGTGGCTGTGGAGTAGCCCTGTGAGTAAGATGCTTGCCAGACATGGCTACAAGCTGGACGCTCAGTGCATGGAGGTCAAGGCAGGCACTTCCTGGATCTCACTGGCCAATCTAACTCGATGAATGGCTAGCTCCAGACTGTGATGAGACACTATCTCAAAATACAAAGTAGAAAGCAACTAAGAAAACCTGAGGTTGACCTCTGGCTTCCATATGTACATGCATAGGTTTCTGTACACACACACACACACACACACACACACACACACACTAACCTTTTTTTCCATATGGTCCAAGTCATAAGACTGAAAATGTTCTCTCAGTTCAGGAAACGGTTTATCTAGTCGTAGATCCTCCAATGCATTATCTGGATGAGATTCTATCACTGTCAAGGAATCCGAAAAGATACTCAATTCTTTAGTAAATCAACATTATAGGAACTTAAGACACACACACACACACACACACACACACACACACACAAATATTTTGTTTAATTGAATGGTTGGAAATGGAGTCTTACTCTATATCCCAGGCTAGCCGTGAATGCATGGCAATCCTCCTGCCTCATCATCCTGGTTGTTGTCATTATAGGCATGACCCAAGCCACCAACCTGGAAACCTATCCTTTTTTGTCTTGCGACAGGGTCTCATTCTAGCCTTGACTGCTTCTTTTACTCAATGTCAGTTACTCTCACTTCCTGATCTGACTCTGAACACTGCTTCCCACATGAGGGATACAAAACAATGATCAATTCAAGTGAGTATTTGTAATGAGGCTATAAGTCTGTCACTTGCTATGTCACTTTAGACAAACAATTATCTTTCTGTGCAGAGATAATAGTATCCACTTAGTAAAGGAGTAAGTGAAGTCGTTTACATAGAAGCAGACACACAGCTAACAACGCTGACCTTATCACCTGTCTCCTCTTACCCGTTCCTGCAGATCTCCCCTAAGCTGGAGGCTCTTACCCTCTGCTCTCTCTCCCTTCTTTAACCACCTCCCATTGCACCACTGCAAACCAACAGCTTCAGCCTTGGCTCCTTTAAGTTTACCCACTCTCTACTTAACATGAGAGCGATCAACTTAAAACAATAATGTTACCCCATCACTTTCCACTTTTAACTCTTAAATGGCCTGACATCATCTAACAAAAGCTTATCCTAACTGCCCATGTGACACTAATCCTTAATCCTGTTAATAGCTATTGTTACACCAACAGAGTTCCTGGCTCATATCATAGCTGGCTTAGAATGAAAACACGTTATTTAGGAAAATTGTATAAAATTCTAAGATTAAGATTCTATAGGAAGAGCTATAGGAAGAGCTCTGGGCTGATGTAGGCCTGCCTATGAATAACTCTGGTTTCCTTTAACACTGTTTCCTTAGGAATGATAGCTAGGAAAAAGGCTTATCGTGTGTAATTGGACATGGAATGGAGAAATCTAAGGCCAGTGTGAGACTGAAAGAAAAGACAGGTGTGAAATGGTGGTGTAATGGAGTGGCAAAATTTCAGTTACTTTTATTCTGTACATTACTATGCTATGTTATAATTACAATTCTGTTACTATGAAGTAGCAACAAAATAATTTTATGGTTGGGGGTCACCACAACATGAAGAATTGTATTAAAGGGTCCTAGCATTAGGAAGGTTGAGAACCACTGATGTAATGTTTGCATCAAAGGGACCCACATACTCCTATGGCAGCCATAAATGCCCACTTTGGGTTGGAGAGCAAAAGAAACCAGGCATTTACATAGCTGCTGAGCCTCTTAACAAGACAAAGAAGGTATATGTTATCTCTCTGGCTTGCATCCATTTATGCTATGTAAGGAAACAGCAGACAAAAACCTGTTAAATCAGGCTAGAGAGATGGCTTAGTGGTTAAGAGCAGTGGTTACTCTTCCAGAGACTCCAGGTTCAAGTCCCAGCACTGACATAGTAGCTCACAACCATCTGTAAGCCCAGTTCTGGATGATATAAAGCCCTCTTCTGGACTCTGTTCGCACCCAGATACACTTGGTACACAGCCATACATGTAGGCAAAACATCAATACACATATAAAAAAGTAAGTAAATTATAAACAAAAAAACCCTAGTGACTCTTATTGCCTCTTTGAACCTGTACTGCCATAAATTTATTTTGTAATTCAAACCCAACTTCCTAAATTAGCAAGTTTCTAAAATGATTGCTCAAGCAACCATTAGCAAGCCCCATATGCTTAACGATTTTAGATTTTACCTGGGTGTTCTTTTATAATAATCCTCATATAACCAACGAGTCCATATGTCCTACAGATCAAAAGAGGAATCTGGGAATTCCAGAGGACATCTGCTAAACGCAGTAAGGTACTGAAAAAGAAGGCAAAGTAAGAATGTAAGCAAGCAAATATATGCCAGACACAGAACTGTCTAATGCAAACAGGCAAGAATACAGTGGAAAGCAAGCAATTTCACTGGGTAACAATCTCAGAAGTGTTGCCCTCAAGGAATGTGAAACCTTAGTCTGTAGTATTAGGAAGAATGCAGGTAAACACACTGTCTTAATAGTGTGTTTCTTAATAGTGAAACATTTCTAAAACCGATACACACCTACAAATCCTCCTGTAATCAGTAACTACTTAACCGCTTTGATTTTAGTTTTCTCAGTTTTAGTGTTTCAGAAACACCAGATCTCACTATGCAGCTCAAGCTATCCTGAAACTTACTGTGTAGGCTAGGCTAGCCTCAAACTCCTGATCCTCTCTCTCTGGCTCCTGAGTGATGAGACTGCAGTGTGTACCACCATACCTGGCTTCTAATGCATGTTTCATCACTTAGCAATATCTAACATTCACTTAAACTACTCTAAACATATCCAAGCATCTGTTTTCTTATTCCCTATACAAAAGCTTTGGAAACAAGACAAAATACATATACAGAAGGATATACACAGGGGAAACCATGGAAACCAAATAAAACTAAGGAAAAATTAACATCTAAAACTTACCCTTCAAGAGGCTGCGTGGCGACCACAATAGTAAACCTACAGAAAAACGAAGGGTCGTTGTCTAGAAGGTTTTCTGGACTCTAAGTAAGACAGGGGAGAGAAATGCAAGTTTCACATATTAAACTTGACAGAAACACATAAGCTATTTTAATATAAATGAGTTGGCAAATTCAATCCCAACTAAATATAAATGACACAAAAATTCAAAATTCTAAGTTCTGAGGTTCTGAATTATTTTTTAAAACATACTGTAGCAAAGAAATAATAATAATAATAATATATATATATATGTATTATACCTCTTCCACAAAACTTCCAGAGACATCGCTATTTAGTTCTTGTAAGAATTCCATGGCAGCTTGAGCTCGGTTCTTTTCAAAGACAAAGCATTTGATTTGAATTAGAAAGTGCTTAGCTACAATGTGATCCCCCAACTTACAGATCAAGAAAAACTCACTGTGACTCTTTCCAAATTCCATGCACGAATGTGACAATTCTATGTCTCAGGATTTAACTGAGGTTCAAGTAAAATGTCACTCAGGGATGAACTAAGCTATCACTTACAGAGCTGTTAAATGGCCACAGTATTTGCCCTCGACTTTCCTGATCAGGTGAAAGGCAGCAAGCAGGGTTGTGCTGGATCACGTTCAGACCCGGTCTAACTACCAACATCTATAATCCCATAGAGGAGTGGCCAATCACTAACGTAAGCACAACCCATTCAGAACGTAACACCTCTTTCATTTGGAGAATAAAAGTGTGTGTGTGTGTGTGTGTGTGTGTGTGTGTGTGTGTGTGTGTTTGTAGTATAAAAACTAAGGTTTTCATCTGAAGTATACAAAAGGAATTTTCTGGCTAACTCCACTTACCAATCTCCTACTGTAGTGCTCTGGACACTGAACAGGGACAGTACTCAAGACTTCACCCAAGGACAGTGCACAGTCACAGGCAGTACTCTAAGTCCTTAACCACCGGATTGGAAAATGAGCTGACCCAACTTTTCCCTCAGAGAATAAGATCTTTTAAAGTCAAAACTTTTTTAGCGGCCAAGATGGCATTATCAGATGCTCACACAGAACCATATTCAGTAACAGGGACTGCTTACCTTGCCAATACTGCTTTTTTGAAGGAAAAAACTGAAGGGGATAGAAAAAAAAAAAAAGCCAAGATTTATACGGCTATAAAGTAAAAGCTGTTTAACGTTTGTAACAGTGCATGCCCTGCATTCAAAAGCTAAAACAAGTGTGTGTATTTACTGTACTTTACCACTGAGCTATGCCCCGGCCCACAAATACTATTTCCATAACAGACTGTAAGTCTTTTGAGGAAGTGGACCGGTAACTCAGAGTTCTTCTCTAGGGCACACACTTTACAACATGCGCTGAGAGAGAAAGAGTTCCAAGAATGAAAAAGAGGAAACACCACATGGTGTATCTCCTCCCTGGAAAGGCATACTGTACCTGATAATAGCGTTTTACAGTAAAGAGGTTTACAGTAACCTCTTTGACCCATTCCCCAAACTCATTTGACCATGAATTCTACTGCTCCATTTAATTGCTATTAACATTTCCTATAACCAATGTTCTGCAGACTCCTGGGAAATGCTGTAGTGAACTATTTGCTTTTCCAAGAAATTATAAAAAATTCATTCAGACTCTCCCACACATACACTGGTCACATCCCAAAGGCCCACACTGTGGCTGCTGAGAGTCAGGGAACAACTTTGTGGTAAAAGCACATGGTTCCATAAGAAAAAGAACTCTTTAGTGTCAGTACAAAGTAATTGTATTATTCTTAAACCATCCTGCATCGTCAGCTAGGTAAGCAACAACAATAGACCTTTTATTATTGTACAGATATCAATAAAGGAATTGTGCTGTAGATAATAGAAACATGCTATGGCCCAAAGAAAACATATCAAAGGAAATATGAACTAAACTCTCTTTTCCTTGAATTAATATTTACTTGTTTATGGACAAGTATGATGAGAGATTCCTAGACTCTAAATACTTGAAAAGGATAAGTATGAAATCAAATTTGGAAATGTTCTGAAAATTTAAGTTTGACCATACGTAAAGAACAGAACACAGATCTCCTATAAAGAAGCATTTTTATATAGTGTCACAGTACAATGAGAAATAAATCAGACTAAAAAGATACAATGAAAGATATAGTTCTTATTCCTTTTTTAAAGACAAGGTTTCCTTTAGCTCTGGCTGTCGGCTGGTCTTGAACTCACAGAGATCCATGGGCCTGTGCCTACCAAGTGTTGGGATTGAATCCATTCTCTTATTCTTACAATCCCCCAATACAATCAATACTCTACACTAACACTAAGGAATTAACGCCAGGACTTAGAAAGCACTCAGAATTCACAGGTAAGAGAAAGACGACTATTGCTTTGTCTGACATTAGTAAAGACAGTGACAGACCCTAAGTGACAGTGAGCCCATCTGCTAATTGCCGGCTTGCCAGACCCTGTCTCAGCACTGCAGCTTTAGTCACTTCCTCACCATTATCTAAGACCTGCTCAGAGGGGAAAATGCTCAGGCCTCACCCTGAGGGTTCTGCCTTCTCTAACATGTTCATATTTTAAAAGACAGACATACTTGTTTCCAACATCTTCTCCGCTGACCTGATTTCCATCGATAATTGTAAATGAGCCAATACCTAGGGAGACAAAAGACAGTCAAAAATATGTTTTGGTTTGTTTTTCTTTGCTTGTTTGCTTGCTTTTATAATTACTGCTTGAACGTACATGTGCATGTGCCATGCACACATGAGGTCAGAGGCCAACCAATAGGGGTTGGTTCTCTTCTTCACAATATAGGATCCACGGATCAAATTTGACTTGTCATACCTAACAGCAAGTAACTACCCACTAAGCCACCCTGTTAGCCCAAGAATATCTAACTTTGTATCAAAGCCTTAAAGAAGTCACCTAGAATGCAATCATGTGTCACCTTACCTGGCAGTACCAAATTTTTAAGAATTTCGGTTCCTGTAGCTGTTGCATTTATTAGGCAAACATGAGCAGATTCCAAAGCTTCTTGCCCATGATCACCCCATAACCTATAAGCAAACACAAATTGAACATTAAAAAGTTCACAAAAGCATGACTTTCTTATTTGAATGGTGATATTTACAGTATTCTTTCCTAAACATATACCAACCACAGCAAATATGGGACATGAACTTGTATTAATGTGGGGGTTACATGACAACATAATTGAAAACATTGCTAAACCATACTTTGCATGATATAATCAGTATTACTAAGCTTTGCCTTTCCAATCTTTTCTGTAACTTCTTTCAAACCAGGTACTTTATAAAACTGAAAGTCTAGGGATAGTCAACATTAAAAAATTGTGTTAGCCAAATATTGTCCCAGCTATTCAGGAAGCTGCTCAGAAGAATCTTTGGAAGCAAGTTCAGGGTCAGCCTGATCAACAAAGTGAGGCCCTATCTCCTTCAAATATGTACATGGATAAATACATAAACAGATAAGTAAATGAAGGAAGCATCTTGCACCTAAAACCTAATCTGTTCTCACTTCATTTCCTCAACTGATGTAGATCCAGCAGTTTAAGATCTTGACATAAAGCCGGGCGGTGGTGGCGCACGCCTTTAGTCCCAGCACTTGGGAGGCAGAGCCAGGCGGATTTCTGAGTTCGAGGCCAGCCTGGTCTACAGAGTGAGTTCCAGGACAGCCAGGGCTACACAGAGAAACCCTGTCTGGAAAAACCAAAAAAAAAAAAAAAAAAAAAAAAAAAAAAGATCTTGACATAAGACATTTCCCCTGTGACATCTACAAAAATAAGCAAAAATTTAATCAAAGAAACTTACTCATTATCATCTGAAAAAGCCTCACACTGAATTCTGCAGAAGTGCTTTAAAATATAATAGTTATTACTGTTGCCCTTGGCTGCCTTCAAGACACTAAAGTCCCTACTGCTGAAGACACTAAGGACTTCAGACACAGACCTGGAGGACCTCAGCTGGGTTTGACTGGGAAACCTGAAAAAAGACCAGCTTTTTTTTTGTTGTATACAAACGTCCAAAGGAAAAAAGCCACAGACAGTTCTTCTAGTTGTAATGGCTGTGAATTACAAAGGTGATGACCAGCATGGCAGACACCCGTGATGGATAATGGTGGCATTCTTATATCGGTGATAACCAACAGCTCTCCAACTGGTCTTAAGGCTTGCTCAGCAAGAGAAAAATCATACCTGTTACTGGAAACCTAGCCAACGACCCAGGGCTAGAGGAGTCATGGAAGTTAGAGAAGAACCTGTAGCTACTACTTTACTACAGCAGCTAATTCCTAACTGCATCCTAAATATTTATCCTTTTACCACAGATAAATAATGTAGTTCTCACGATTCATCAAAGGACTTTCTCTTTGCAACAGATGGAAATCATTACAGAAAAGCAAAACTGGTCAAAAAGCAGAGAACAAGTGGCCATGGGGTGGCCGGCCCCGACTGATACACCCACAGCACAACCTCTGTATCTAAGGCTCTGAGGACATCAAGGGGAGAGGGGAGGCAGAAAGGCTGGAGGAGCCAGAGGACCAGGAAGTCTGCTGGGAGACTACATCTCCTACAAGTGACAGAGAAGGTACATCCATGATACCACACCAATGCGACTGCTACAATACCAACACACTGCTAATGTGGAGGGAGGAAATCTCATGAGGCCACACCCATAGACAAAGAACTACATACAGACAGCTAAGAGATACTGAGTAACAGTCTTCTTCACAGATGAGTGTTCCATCAATCATCAAATATCAAGTGATCAGCCTTACGACCATATACAGAGTTGACACTAAGTGGGCTAAGCAGGTGTGTGTAGGTGTGTGTGTGTGTGTGTGTGTGTGTGTGTGTGTGTAACAGTAACATTGAAAAAGAGGCTGTGATTTCAAGAAGAAGCAAGGGGGTACATGGGAGGGATTGGAAGAAGGAAAGGGAAGGGAAAAATGATACAATGTTTAACTGAAAAAAAGAATATATATATATATTCTATAAAAATATAATAGCCAATGAACATTCTAATTTGTAATAGGATTAAGAGATGCACACATCAACAACACAGAGGTATAATAAGAATTAGAAACACATGTTGTAACCTGATTGGTACTGGCATATCACTAGCAAAGTTCATTCATGATCACACATGTATCATGTGTTTTGGGCCAATCTTGCCATCTTTATTCCCCCATTCCTTGACACACATATCTCCCAAAATCCCAACCAACAATTTTCTCTTAAGAATGGAAAGTATGGGGAAGCCCAAATTATTTAGAAATGTCATTGCCATATGAGTACTATCAGATCCCCGGGGATCTAACAAAAGACTCTGCTATGCCTTCCCTGTCATTAATATAAATAAAGCTTATCACAGCAAACTGTACCACTTGATTTTCCATTTACTGAGCAGCCGGTCTTCACTTAAAGGGACCCAGACCACACTGCTGGCACAGGGCTTTGCCTAGAGGAACTGACCACTCAAGAGCTGGCAAACGGAGAACAGCTTGAAAAATCAGAGAGACCAGGAAATGGGACACAGTCTTATCTGAGTACTAAATGGTTGGGTATTTGAAGAAGGATTCTAAGAGTACTGATACATCCATTTTCTTGCTGGCCTGAGAGCCAGGAGGCCTTGATCACTGGCTGCCACCCACCTACACAACTTTGTTTCTGCTTCCTTCTGACCCGTATACAGCAATAAGCAGTTCTTGCGATGACAGATAAAATGTGGTACTTTAAGGAATGAACTCAATAAAAACCCTCTTCCAGTGCCTAATAACCTTAAGTATCTTCTCAGTTTTGTTGCCTATCCTTTTACCGACACCCAAACACAAGACTTACAAGAGTATTTAAGAACTCATAGTAGCTACAAGGGTTCTGCTATCTTACTTCTCTCTCTAGAAACTTGGGACAAAGGATGAGTCAAAGAGCTAGGTGAGCCCAAGTTGAAAACATGTATAACTCTGGGAAAATTAACCAACTTTTACAAGTCTTAGTTTCCCTATCAGTATCGAAGAATGTCTGCCTTCAAGGATGTCCTCAGAATTAAATGCCTAAATCTCTGATAGATAGAGTACTAACTAGGTGGTCAATACAGAGAGAAATAAATTCCTACTCTTAGGAACATAGCGTAAGTTCTCTTGGGATCACGAGAGGCGAGGGGGTGGCAAGCATTTTTATTACCTCCACTGACTCAACACACAGAATATGCTCAATAAGTAAGGAATAAGGTGGGGAGACACAAGGACAGAGTAGTTGAAGAATCCACCTGATGGTTTAGATATGCCCTGTCCATTAAGGTATTCCCAAATGATTACTGAGTACTAGAAATGCAGCTAGCATGAATTAAGACATTCTTTATGTGTGTGATACCTCATTTAAAAGACACTGAACAAAAAAAAAATTAGTTTGGTCATTTTAACAATAATTACGTTGAAACTGTAATATTTTGGAATACTAGGTGAAATAAACATTGTCAAATTTGATTCTGGGAGTAGGGGAGGTAGCTCAATTTGGCAAGCAGGCATGATGCCCAGAGTTCCATCCTCAATACTTAGTAAACTGGGTGTTAATAGTCCACACTTGTAATCTCAGCTGCTGGGCAAAAGAGGCAGGAGGATTGCTGCAAGTCTGCGGGCAGTCTGTTCTATATAGCAAGTCAGGGCTACTCAAAGGTGAAAGACAGAAAAAAAAAAGCAGGGAAGGAGAGCAAAAACTTATTTTTGAGTTTAGCCTGGCAGTGAACATCTGCAATCTCAGCACTGAGGACCTGCGACGTAGATGCTTGAGTTCAAGGCCAGCCTGCAAAAACCATTTCTCTATATAAGGGGGCTGGGGGTGGGGGAGAATTGTAGCAAAACTTATTTTCCTTTCTCTTTTTGCTCTCCCTGTCCTCAAGGTCTTCCTATGGAGCCCTGGCTGGCTTTCGATTTCCGATCCACCTGCCTCTGCGTCTCAAATACTGGGATTACTATGTCTGGTTTCATTTAAAATTTATAATTTTATAACATGCATTTCTATCGGACAGCGCGGGCGTAGAACAATACCTGACAGGGAGCAGTAGCACATGGGGTACTCAAGACCCCCTCGTTTAGGGAACGAGTGGGGACTGCCGTGACCGTGCAGCCCAGGTTAGCGGAGACACCGCGCACAGCGTGGCGCGACAATGCGGGAAGGGGCGATCCGGCCTTCCGAGCACTCTGGCCAGTGGCCGGAGCCCAGAGCGCCGGCTCCCCACGCCCCGCACGGCCGGGCGCAGCGGCAGGCCTGTGGGAGGTTGGCCCACCCAGCCTAGGCACTTAGGCCCCGTGGGCCTCAGGAGAACCTCCAAGCCCGCCGGCTTGCTCACTCGGAAACCCCGGCTCACCTCAGCTGCCTGTCGTACTTTTGCTCCTTGAGTATCTTCCCTTGCTGCGCCATGGCCGGGCCTGCCCCGCGAACAGCAAAGCCGCGTAAGTAGGCCGCCACCCACTCGTCCTCACGCAGGCGCACTAAGCGCCCTTAAGCGTCCTCCAGCGCGCCGCCAGTAGGGGGCGCCGCCGCTGCACTGCGCACGCGTCACTGGGAAGCCAGGGAGCCCAGAGGTTGGGTTCCACACAGTACGTTTCTCTATACCTGCAGTAATTAAGGAGAGCTTCGTCTTTTAAATCAAGTGATGATCCTTATCACTGATAAACCTTAGTCCTCTTCTGGGTGAGTTCACAGTTCCTGAGAGTCCGCCAAGAGGAACAGTACATCAGCATACTTGTATATAGTATTCTATATAGAGAAGGTATAGATGGGGTGGGGTAGTCAGAGGGGCCCCACCCCACTGCTTCCCTCCAAGAATGTTCCCCGTGGTGACGCAATGGAAAAGGTGTTTTGAACGAGATAAAACAGCATCAGGTGACAAATGAGTAGTGGATTAGAGAGTCTGAGGAGCAGCTAGGGCTGCCTGTGAAGCCCATGAACAAGGAGGAAATTAAAGCTGCAATTGCCATCCATCATCGATTCTTGTGACACAGGATGACTGTCCTGTGGTGACCGATGCTAAGGAAGGAGCTTACGAGCAAGTTGAGGACAGTAAGTAACAAGAGGCTTGGTGACAAATAAGGATTTCCTTCCTCTATCCCAAATCCTACAGGAGTCTCCAGGTGAATGTTTGCCAGATCTGCCTGCACATTCTGAGATTACTATCCCAGCACACAACGAGTGTACATTCACACACACAATCCTTCCAGCCTTGTGGGGTGGGGGACGAAAGAGACGACTCGATTTGACAGTAATGTTGCGGTGCTAACAAATGCACTTCCCCTGTGCACAGTGTCAGGACCAGGGTGCGGGCCACACCCTGCCCTGATCTTCCTCACAACCCCAATGGAAGCCAACTGATGGGAGAGAAAGGCATGAGGCTTTTCCCACTCATCATGTGCGTCTGTTGTTACATTTCCTTCTCCAGTTAAGACAGGTGAAACCTGAGAGATAATAAAATACACCCGGGGAATGTGAGAAGGTCAAAAGTGAAAGGTGAAAGTTCACTACATAGCCTCTCATGCACCTTGGCTCCACGAAAGATCGACAAATGTAATTGGAAACAACTACTGGGGGGAGTGGGGGCAGGACGGCAGGTGTTGTACTGCCCGAGAATGGGTGGTTTTGAGAAGCATTCAGTTGTTGGTAACTGTAAAAGGATACCTCGGAGCATGCATTTCTTACAATTTTTAATATTTATTTATTTATGGGTGCGTGTGCAAGAATGTCATCGTGCACTCATGGAGGACAGAGGACAACTTGCAGAGGTCACTTCTTCTTCAACACAGGTTCCAGGGATAAACCCAAGTCTTCCGGTTTGGCAGGAAACTTTACCTGCTGAGCCTTCTTGTCACCTCTCCTTTAAGGAAAACTTATTCTTAAATGTGTACGTGTGTGAGGATTCACACATGAGTGCATGAAATGTGGACCACGCCCCCTGGAGTTGGGGTTACAGGTGATTGTGAAGCATTCAGTGTGGGAACTGAACGTGGGTCCTCTGCAGAGCTACAAGGGCTCTTAACTGCCTAGCCTTCTCCTCAGCCCTTTAAAAGAATGGGTGCAAAGGAAATGAAAGAAAGGGGGGAGAAAAAAATTAAAGAAAGGAGTTATATCACTGTAGTCACTTCGGATAAAAGAATGAAGCTGGGGCTGGAGAGATGGTTCAGCGGTTAAGAGCACTGACTGCTCTCCCAGAGGTCCTGAGTTCAATTCCCAGCAAACACATGGTGGGAACACAACCATCTGTAGTGAGATCTGATGCCCTCTTCTGGTGTCTCTGAAGACAGCTACAGTGTACACGAAGAAGAAGAAGAAGAAGAAGAAGAAGAAGAAGAAGAAGAAGAAGAAGAAGAAGAAGAAGAAGAAGAGCCTTTGTGTGAGGGGGATGGGGTTAAAACATCTGTACAGAGATTTCACAATGTGGAAGTGGTAAAAAGGTTTTAATTCGCTTTTGTAAGCAAAACTTTTATAGTGTTTTACAGAAAAAGACTAATATTTAATGGGTTTTACGTGCTCAACTACATAGGCTTGGACTGAGGAAAGCAAATAGCCCAACTTAAGAATTAGAAAAAAAAAAACCTCTGACATTTCTGGTCAGACCCAATTCAAGTCTGTTATTTCATCCATCCTTACTGATCTCTATCCAGAGACATTGGATCTACAGTTTTGGGGGAAGTTGAGGACAGCCTGTAACCTGTGAGAGACCAGCCAGGAAAGAAAACAGTATATACAGTGTACTGCTTGACCTCTACTCTTCCCTGTCTGCCCATGTCACCATCGCCTTCCTCCCAGGTGCTCGTTGTCTCATTCCTGCCTCTCCCTAACCTCCTAAGCATCCTGAGGTGACAGTGGTCTATAATGTTCGAAGTCCTATTCCTCACAACTGGCTTAACGTTTACAAAATATTTGATAATGTGTGTTGAACAAAAGGATAAAGGAAAAGACTCCTGCTACATTTACTTACTTTCATTTATGTGTGTGTGTTGTATCCTGGGTAGCAGAAGTCATAGTTACCATCTCATCTGACCATCCTTTCAGCCTCCTAGGCTCTCTAATCCTATCTTATAGATTAATAAATAAAGGAAGCGCAAGTTCAAACTCAAAGAGGTGAAGCTATTTGCTCCAGGTCACACAGCCAGTGATCCTGGGAGTGTGAACAGCATCTATCTGGCCTATCTGTGTCTACAAATCCAGGCTCATTATTTCACACCTTAGGTATACACATACACTCAAACTTGAAGTGGAACTCTGTGCCTGTGTGTGTGTGTGTGTGTTGCTAGGGATCAAATCTAAGAACTGCTTTTTAGTACTAAAAGTAAGAATTCCAGCCTAGCCCACAAGCCCTATCTATAGCAAGGAGTGAGGTGGAGGCATTGTTCTGCCTGTTGGTGTGGAACTGGACATCTGCTGTTTCAGTATGTGTCCACAGGGATCCCTGAAAGATGAGCAAGGCTGGGACAACTCCTCAGTCTCTTCTAGAGCAAAAACCACTGTACTTTGGAGAAGGGAAGTGAGACCTGGTCAAAGTTATGTGACAAATGAGACATGGCTTTGCAAGCTGCCCACACTCTCTTCCTTCAGTCCTTTCTCGTACTCCCACATAGCTCATCCCCTGCACCACTGATGTCTTTGAGAGCAGAGAGTAAACTCTCAAGCAAAGAAATCAATTCAGCTTTAAAGAGAACACAGAACTGAACCTGGAGGTGTCCCAATGGGGGACAGTCTTCCCCAAGTTGACATGAGTGGGCTGCTGGGGCCACTGGGGTTTCACTTGAAAGGACAGATGTCATTTGGATCTTCATACTTGCCTAGTTTCCCAGCACTAGCAGGAAATTACTGGGAATGGCTGCAGGAGAGAAAGAATTGGACCTTTTGCTTGGTGTAATATGTTGTACATACTCTGATCCCTTTAAGCACAGAGGAGGAATTCACAAATGCTCTTTCCATTTTCATTTTGTATCTCCCCCTACCCTCCCCATCCCTGGTCTTCTCCCTGGAATCTACCCATTATCCTTTGCTTTCCTTGACCCCTTGCGGATGCCTAGACAAATGAGAAACAAATGTAAAATTCACTTCCCGTCTTGCTGTGATTTCAAAGGGCGTGAGTGAGGAACCCAGTAGTCTGGATTTTCACCTCTGCTGTCATTCACTGTGTACTTTTGGCCCATCATCCAACCTCTCTGAACCTTGCTATCCTCATCTGTAAAACGGGATGTAAATCTCTCTCCCAGGGCTACTAGGCAGATAATACTGGATGCATGTCGATGTGAAGAATCCGTTTTCTTCTTTAAAAAAACAAAACAAAACAAAACTTTTCTTTTATGTGTACAAGTGTTTTGCCTGCATGTGTGTCTGTGCACTATTTGCCTGTCTGGTGCCAGAGGAAGCCAGGAGAGCGTGTCAGATTACATGGACTTGGAGTCACAGACAGTTGCAAGCCACTGTGTGGGTGTAATGAATCCAACCTGGGCTCTTTGCAAGAGCCATGTACCTGACCACTGATTTATTTCTCCAGCCCCTGCCTCCAACTTTATTCTTGTTAAAGACTATTTCATTTTACTTCATTTTGAATTTTTTGTGTGTGAGTATTCTGCCTCCAAGTATGTGTATGTGTACATTTGCATGCCTGGTGCCTGAAAGAGTCAGAAGAGGATGTTAGATCCCTGGACTGTAAGTTAGAAACAGTTGTGAATTACCATGTCAGGACTGGGAACCACACTCAGTCCTCCACAAGCACAAGTGTTTTGTTTTGTTCACCCCCCCCCCCCATCAGACTCCGAAAAGGAGCCCGACGGGATTCGAACCTGCACGGGAAGGACCGCGCCCGACCTCTAGAGGTGGATGCCCAAGCCACTGCGCCACAGCGCGCTTGCTAAGTGTTCTAAACTACTGAGCCATCCCACCCAATTTTATTCTTTAAGTATTAGAAATACATATGGAAAAGACCTCAATTGGTGTGAAGAGGAAGGGACAACAGATTCTGTACCATCCAAAGATCCTGAAGGGCATTGTAGCTCTTTCAGGGGAAGAGTATCCCATTCGCTGCAGGAGACAGGACTCTAAAGTCCCCTGAAGGCCCCTGCCTTGCCAAGCTGTGGTTGGTGTTTCTAGCTTGGAGATCTAGAGCTTCAGTAATGTTGGAATTGCCAGATGTGAGGGTACACGCCTTTAATGCCAGCATTTGGGAGGCAGAGGCAGGCAGATCTCTGAGTTAAAGTCTAGCCTGGTCCACAGAGCTAGTTCCAGGACAGCCAGGGCTACAGAGAGACACTCTGTTTCAAAGAAACAGCAAACAAGTATTGTTGGAATCTCTATAGTTGCTGATCATTCCCTATACCTGGGGTCTTCTACCCATACCCTGAGGTCAAATCTGTATGGAGAGCCCCCTTCTGCTCTTAGGTCAAAGAGGGCAACTTTCCAGGAGGAGCAAATCACTGAGGTCAGCTCAGCTGACAAGCTATCCATTAATGAAACATCTTTATCTAGGTGCCTGGAAGAGGAAATTAAAAGAGTCAGACATGTGGGGAGCCAGGTAGATGAGATGAAAGGTCAGCCAAGAGAAAGAAACGAAAACAGCAGCCCCTGGCCAATGTCTGACCAGCAGAGAGATTTTACAAATGGTCCCTCAGCTCTTCTTGGGCATAGGGCCGTGAGTGCAATTATTTGTCTGTCCTTCCATACACCCATCTGTTAATCTTCCCCAAACTGTCTGCTGAGGCCTAGCCAGAAACAGCCTTATCCTTGGCACAAGGCCACATGTTAAGATGAATCAGATTGGGGCTCATGGAGCCAGTGGGTGGAAGACAGAAGACATACCAAGAAGAGGGTACAGCAAGGACCAGAGCTGGTAGATGAGGAAAGGTTGGGCAAAGGCAGGTATTAAGGGACCTTGACTACAAAGGGGAGGGCCTAGGTGCCCAGCAGGTTGCATTGATGGTTATGAAGAGAGAAGGCACAAATAGCAGGCTTTAGCAAGTCAAGCAGAAAGTCCCTGAAGGAGACTCCAGAGAATAAGAGAGAGACTGGGAGCCAGGACTTCGTGCGTGATTACACTAGAATGTCTTTAGTGGGTCTAGCCTCTGCCTAGTACACAATTTGATGCCATTACTTGTTACTTTCTGTTTCTACTTCAGGGCTCTAATCGCCCTTGGGCCAAGAGTTTGAAGATTGCCACTCCTACGCCTCCTTCCCACGTGGACTTCAAGATGCCCAGACCCTCATATCCACAGGATCCCCTTGACCTCGTAGCTTCTGAAGCGAGACAAACTGGGAATGAATGCCTGGTGTTCCAGCTAGCTGACCTTGGGCGAGTCATCCTACCTTCCCCTGCCTCCGTCTCCTATTCTGCTATATAGCAGCAGTATAGGCACTGTGGCTGGGAAAGGGGGCTATATCACAGGAAGGACCTAAAGCTTGACCCAGCCCCACCATGGCATCTGGAAAACAGGCTAAGTTTCAGTTCTGGACACTTGGTTGTCAGCGGAGCAGGGAACCTGGGGAACCAACATTCAGGTTTTCAATGATGGACAAGCCTGAGGTGGAAGATGCAGTGTGAAATCCTGTAGTCCTCAGCATGGATGGTATCTCCTGTCCCAGAGTTTATATCCGTGCTGACAAAAAAGGAAGGGGGGTGGTGGGGACCCAGAACCGATAAGAGATGAGGAATAGGCTTATCTCTTCATGACCTATCTCGACCTGGGACTTCACCGGCCAGTGGGCGGGTGGAGGCAGGGCAGGACCAGCCTCTTTTGCACTGTTGGGGGGTGAGGGGCGGGTCCCTGGGGAACCGCTCCTCCCGCCCGCCGCCACTTTAAGAGGCTGCTCCACCGCGGCAAAGCCGGGCCGGAGCCGCAGACGGAGCGAGCGGACAGAACGGAGCCGGCAGGTGCAGGGCCGCGGAGACAGCAGCGGCATGACCGGCCACCACTGTTGGGGCTACGGCCAGGACGACGGTAGGCGCAGACCCCTAGTTCTCACCCAGCTGGACTCACTGCGACCCGCGCGTCCGACCAGGTTTTTCGGAACCCGCAAGCCCCACGCTCCAGAACCCACCCGGACCTCTCTCTCGTGCAGTCCCCAGAACCCAACCCCTGCCCTGCTTCCTCTGATCCCGGCGCAAAGTCCGTGCTGCGCCCCGGGCCCGCCCGCGAACCACTGGGTAGCTGAGCGCGTCCTGCCGCCGCCTCCGCGCAGCGCGGGACTGCAGCGCTGGCTCCCACCCGGCCCCGCACTCTCTCTCCCCCGGCGTGCGCAGCGCTTGCAGGTGGCTTAGGGCGACGGGGGCGGGAGGGGGGTGGCCGAGATGCAGCGCCATGCGCGGGTGTCATTGCGGGGAGCGCGCACAACGGGTATGCAAGGACCTCCAGGGAGCTGGGCTCCGTGTCCCCACGATAGTTTCCCCGTTGAAGTGTCCGAGCTGCGGTGCAGACTGGTACGCGAGGAAAGAGGGAGGGCACTTCGGGACACAACAGGAACGTCTGGGTGTCTACACCTAGGAGAGTGTTTCAACGAGTCCTAAGTGAGTGGGGCCATGGGTACCGGATCTGGCCAGGGGGACCGCTCCCTCATTCTGCCTCTGTTTCCTAGGATGCAGAGAGAGTACGGAAGAAGCCGGTGAGCCAGACAGCTTGAGTGTGGGTCTAGGGCAGGTCAGCTCCGTTTGGGTTTGTTTCTTGCCAAGAAGAGATAGGGTGTGGGGCAAGGAAGGGTATTTCCATTTCCCGGAGAAGAAGGATGATCAACCAGGATCCTGACTGTCAGGAGGGGAACCCCAGGCAGGGCAAGTGGAGAGGGGAGCAAGTGATGAAGGGGGTACTATTCCTCCAGCCCCACTTTTCTCAGGGATTGTCACTTTGTGAGCGCGAGCGAACGTCCTGGGCTATTTATTGTCTGTGGTAAGAAGTTGCAACTGACCAGAGGGAATCCCATAGTTGCTGCAGCTTCTGCCTTCTCTGAGACCCTCAAAGACTAAGGACCATGTTTTTGGAAGGTCAACCTTAGATTTGGACATACTAGACTGGACAGAGACATTCAAGATAAAAGGAGGTGACAGAGACTGGCAGAGATGGTGAGAGAGGAGAGAAAAGCCAAGGTTAATAAAAGACCATCTCCTGTCTGCAATGCACTGGATCCGCTTTTAAGTGCTGCCTGCCGCCCCCGTAGTCCCAGTGCCCGTTCCTAACCTTTCTACTAGCTCTGTCCTCCAGCTCTGTGCTTCGAGCATTCTGAACAGCTTGTTCTCTTCAGGCATCTACCCCTCACGCAGTCAGACCTGGGCGGTCCAGCTCAGGGAAGAGAAGGACAGAGGACAGAGGTGCCCAAATGCGGCATCACTCACAGGGCTTCAAAAATAACCCAGTAGGGTTGGGCCACCATTCTGAGTCATCCATTGGGGACACAGCTCTGTCGGCACCTGCTGCTGTTTTCTCGGGAAAACTTAAGAAGCCAAAAAGGGGGAGAAGCACCAGCCGGCAGTAGCTCTAAAAATAGGCTGCCTCTCAGGATGTTCCCCGGGGAGATGCTGAGCCTCCCCACTGCAGATGGAGTCTCTGGGAGGCAGGTGGTGGGTGCCAGTGGGTGTGCATGCAGGTGTGTGTGTGTGTGTGTGTGTGTGTGTGTGTATACATACATGCACTCTTGGGAATATGTGTGCATGGGTATGTGGTCTGCTGTGGTCCCTTCACTGGGATTCCAATAGAAGGTGTTTATGTATGAGGGTGCATATGTGTATGTGTCAGATATAATCAGCAGGACTGGGGGTGTGCGGGGGGAGCTTAGATCTGCTGAGTCCAGGTCACTGCATACTCATGCATATGTGTATGTACACAAGGAGATCTATATGGGCATCAACACATGTTTGGAGAAGACAAGTAGAGGCAGTCCATATACATGCTATATGTTCACACCAGTGCATGTGACATGCTGTGTGCTTATACTGGTGTATATATGTACATGTGAGCATGCATGGCTGACCCCAGTTTCTCATGTCTGACATGAACCCCATGCTGCTTTCTTTCTACTTCATAAAGTTGTGGCCATGAAGAGAAAACACATCCCCTACCGAAAGCCAGGCTGATGAGCGGTTTTATTATTCCAAGTGCCGAGTTCGCACTAAGTTCCTTTGGGGTACAGGAGGAGGCTAAATTGTTGATAGGGTCAGGTAAAATAGAGTGGCTTCAGATGCCCAGGGGCCTCCCTGAGTGTATGCTGGGGGTTGGGTGGAGTTACTCTTTGGAACCACCTCTGAGCTCATGGCTGTGTTAGATGCCCTGCCCTTCAGTGCTTCTCTGGACTCCTGTTAGTGATGGGGAAGGGGAATGGGAGGGATTTGGAAGCAGTTTCCCAGACAAGGTAATGGCGGGTGAATGACAAAGTGAAAGAGCTGGGTTTAGGATTCGGGGTTGTGTCCCCCAGAAGTTGGCTTGTCCCCCAAAGCTTGGCTGGCCTGAGTCCTTGACCCTTCTCTACCTATAGGCCCTTCAAATTGGCACAAGCTGTATCCCATTGCCCAGGGAGACCGCCAGTCACCCATCAATATCATATCCAGCCAGGCTGTATACTCGCCCAGCCTGCAGCCACTGGAGCTTTTCTATGAGGCCTGCATGTCTCTCAGCATCACCAACAATGGCCACTCTGTCCAGGTGGACTTCAATGACAGTGATGACAGAACTGGTAAGTGGCCTCAGCCAAAACCTAGCACCAGTCCCCTTTGGGCCTGCACCATGGGTGGGGCCGTCTTAGGAGGGGCAGCTTGCTGTGGTAGGGAAGCAAAGCTCTCCCTCTCACTGGCTGTGGTAAGGCCTGGAGCTCAGCCTCAGCCTCTCATTGCATAAAATGGAGCAATAAGATCTATTCTCTAGAGGCATAGAAGAAGCAGCAATAAATAAATAAATACATAAATAAATGACGTTTTTTTAGTCCTACATAAAACAGATGCTTAAGAAATGATAACTCCCTTCCTTCCATTGCTCTCAGAGCTTCAGGTCAGGTTTGTTTCTATTCCTAGACACTCACTGACCTGCCTGTGGCCTAGGCCCAAGCCCTCTTCACTGTGATCAGGGCAGACCCCCAAAGGAAGAGGAAGGGACTGAGGTGTTCTCTGTGTCCAAATACATGCTACAATTCAGAGAGCCTCAGCTGGGTGGTAGTGGTGGTACTTGCCTTTAAGCCCAGCCCTTGGAAGGCAGAGGAAGGCAGATCTCTGAGTTGGAGGCCACCCAGGTCTAGTACTGAGCAAATTTCAGCAAGGGCTACACAGAGAAACCCCATCTTAAACAAAAATAAACAAAAAGAATTCTGCTAGCTTCTCATTTAGTTTTCCCAGGAACTCGTTACAGTGCCTGAGGCTCAATGGTAGAGCACTTACCCAACATGCACAAGGCCCTGTGTCAACCCATCTGGGGCTGGGGATACAGCTTAGTTAGTACAATGCTTTCTTAGAATGCAAACATTCCTGGGTTTGAGCCCCAGCATCTCATAAAACCTAGGTTCAATAGTACATACCTGTAATCCCAGAACTCTGGAGATGGAGATAGACGTTCAAGGTCAGCCTTGGCTACATAGTGAGTTTGAGGCCAGCCTGGGTTACTTACCCCATCTAAAACAATACCTTCTCTGCCATCCTATCAGAGGGTTCGAAAATCCTCAGTAAACCTCTGTTCTTGCTACAGAGGGGAGAAAGCCTAGCAAATTCTCTAAGAACAACGGACAAAGTGCCCCTTCATATTGACTCTAGAAAAAGTCTTCACACAGAGCCCCAGACATAGACAAGGAGTCTAGATGACAGTTTATGGAGAAGCAGTTTGTAGGCCAGAACATACCTGCTCCCGCCTCATAGGTGTCTCCAGTTTATTCCTGACCTTCAAAGTCTTCACCATCGTGAACCAGAGTGAGGCCTGCAGGAAACTGTGGCAGTGCTGTCTGAGGCCTCTTTGCTTTAAGACCAGAGTCCAGGTTTCCAAGATAAATTCCTAGGCAGAGGCCTTAGGAAAAACTCTTTAACAAAGGAACATTCTTATCACAGGCTCTGTGATAGGGTAAGAGAAACTGTTAGGTTTTTCTATGTAAGGAAATGTGATTTTTCTTTTTTTTTACTCTTCTCTGCCCCCCTACTCAATGAAAGCATTCAGAGCTTAGCTGTCTAACAGGAAATCAAGAGAAAAGAAAGCCCTGCCTTTCATAAGGAGAGTGACTTTAGTTACTTAGCTCTGAGTTCCCTGGTTGGATAGTAAAAAAGAAAAGAGACTCGGTTATAGTTTTTCCGGAAGAAGCAAGCCTAGCAAACAAAGCCTTGGAAAAGAGATACAATGTATTACCTAGTTTTGTATTCTCAGAAGAGTCTTGGGAAGGCAACATGGGACCTTAGATGACCCTGGATGGCAGTTATGAGGGAGCAGTTTTCATGGCTGTGCCTTAGGACAGCCTTCAAAGGCTCAACTCAAACAAGCCTCTTTGTCTTAGGACTGGAGTCCAGGTTTCCAAGGCAAATTCCTAGGCAGAGGCCTCAGGGACTAGTCTTTAGTGAGGATTTGGATAACTGGTCTGAGGATTCACACTAGAGGCCTGGCTGGAGCTCTACTTCCCCCAGGAGCCCAGTGGACAGAGGAAGGTAGGTAAGGTTCTACCATCACCCATTGTAGGTTACTCTGCAGGTCAAGTGGGCTGGTACCCCAGAGCATCAAATACATAGCATCAAATACATAGCGAGTTCACAGTGAATAGCAGAGCGTCTGCAATCATAGAAAGCAGCTGTTCTCCATCTGTGAGTACCGATCCTTTGGAACTGTGGATCCAATGACCCTTTCATGAGGGTCTCCTACGACCATCAGAAAACACAGATATTTATATTACTGTTTGTAACAGTAGCAAAATTACAGCCATGAAGTAGCCACACAAGTAATGTTATGGTGGGGAGGTCATCACAACAAGAAGAACTGTATTATTGGGTCAAAGCATTAGGGAGGTTGAAAACCACTGACGCAAAGTGAGAAGCAGGACACCCACCCCTCTGGTACCATCCTGTGGGGTTCTAGGAGAAGTAAACTCGGACAGTAGAGCCCTGAAGATGGATCGGAAGGTCTCCTGACCACAGAACAGATTAGCGTTCTGTGCAAGCCACCAAGCCCAGGTCCTGATTCCTTTTGTTAGTCTGTACTATGGCCTTGGATAGCCTGCTTCTGACATAAAGCAGCAGAGATGGACCTCTGGACTTTATCCTGGTCACCGATCATGAAGTGGCCTGGTGGAATTGAGCTTAGAGATGTCACTTGATCCAGGAGCTCACATTCAGGCCTAGCTAGGGCCTTTCCACACATAGATCTCTTTCAGCTGGAAATTCTATCAGTCCCAAGAGGTCTTATGTGTAGCCCTAGATCACCAGCTATCAAGGTGAGAAAGTTACAAAACTGCCAGGGTTGGGGCCCTCCAAAGAGGCTCTCTGTACAGGGGATGGGACTGGGAGGTCCCAGAACTGACTGGGAATGTAGGGATTCTCAGGAAGTGGCCTCCTGTTCCAAGGCAATGGAATGTTCTGGCAAGGCTCCATGTTGGAGGGAAGCAATGCAGCCTGATTGGTGCTTAGGAGTGTGGGGCACAGAAGCTATAGGTTTGTGCTGTGGGTATGCTCGGCATCTTGTTATGTGATCTTGCCTCAGTGTCCTCATAAAAGGTTCAGCCAGCAAGGTGGCGGTGGCACATCCCTTTAATCACAGCACTGGGAGACAGAAGCAGGCAGATCTCTGTGAGTTCAAGGTCAGTCTAGTCTATACAGTGAGTTACAGGCCAGCCTGAGATACCTAGTGAGACCCTGTCTCACACACACACACACACACACACACACACACACACACACACTAATAATAATAATAATAATAATAATAATAATAATAATAATAGCAAGATAAAATTGGTTCCAAAATAAATTCTGTCCCTCCTGAGCTACCAAGATAACTAAAAACCATAATTGTTCTCATTCAGCCATGGGTCAGGTCCCCAGAAACCGGATGTCTATTGTTTGTGGGAACAAAGGGTCTGGGAGACAGGAGGCCAGCTTCTAAGGGAAATCTGGCTGAAGTTGGGTGGGAGAGACCAGTATAAAGCCTACTGTATCAGAACAGTCTCCTTACCTATTCAGTAAGCTATCACACCTTCTGCCTTGACCCAGACTGGGGGTCCAGACTGTAGGGACTGGTGAGACAAACCCATGTTCTTTCCGACAAGTTTTCCATGTAGAAAATATAGACTTCAACCAAGCTTGGTAGTATAGGCCTGTGATCTTAGCTACTCTGGAGGCTGACGTGGGAGAATAGTACATATGAAATAAGCCTAGCAACTTAGCAAGACTCTTCCTCAAAATAAAAACATCCAAAAAAGGGTCGGAGATTAGCTCAGTGGTAGAGTGCTTGCCTAGAATATTTGAGACCCTAAGTTAAATCCCCAAGATAGCCAAAATAGGTAAATTATGGAGCAAGCCCTTGGTCAGGATATAGCTTATCAATAGAGTACTTGTCTAACATGCATAAAGCCCAGGGTTTGATCTCCAACATCACAGACACACACAAAGACACACACACACACACAGAGTCCCTACCTGGGTCCTGGCACTGCCACTCATCAAGCTGAGTGCTCTCCTATATGAATGGCTACATCCCACTTCTACCCACAGTGGTGTCTGGGGGCCCCCTGGAAGGGCCCTATCGGCTCAGGCAGCTCCACTTCCATTGGGGCAAGAAGCGCGACGTGGGCTCAGAGCACACAGTGGACGGCAAGTCCTTCCCCAGCGAGGTGAGGTCTTTTTCACTGTATCCCTCTGTTGCCTGGGAAAGGAGGGTCTATGGGACAGTGGAGGAGGGATGGCTCAAGGATGCTTGGAGAAGGACTCTGAAGAACATGCGGAGGAGTACCTGGAGCCTTTGGGAGATACCCCCTCCCCAGCTGCATGCTGTCCACACACCTGAACTATGTTTGCATCCTGGAGTTTTAGGAAGGACTCAGAATGGGATGGATACTACCTATGGTTCTCCAGGGGCTCCCTCGGATCCTGAGATTAGTGGGCTTGTAGCCTCACCTCTTACAGAGGGAGCAAGGGAAGACTGATTTCATGCCCCTGCTGTTTCTGGAGGCACTCAGCCCTGGTCTGGCCTGGCTTGTTCTTGCCTCTCCAGCTACATCTGGTTCACTGGAATGCCAAGAAGTACAGCACTTTTGGGGAGGCAGCTGCAGCCCCTGATGGCCTGGCTGTGGTTGGTGTCTTCCTGGAGGTGGGTGGTGGATCCCCAGGGCTGGTAAGAGTATGGGAGACTCTCATTCCCTTAGTTTTGGGAATGAAGGGGTTGGGGACTCACACTGTCTTCTTCCGGGCAGACAGGAGATGAGCACCCGAGCATGAACCGCCTGACAGACGCACTCTACATGGTTCGGTTTAAGGTGAGACTGGCGGGGTTGCTCTTCCTATCTGGAGCAGCCAGATGGAGAGAGAAGGTGGTGGAGACTGGCTCATGGAGTGGCCCATTCACTTTTGTATTCTGGCTGCACCCCTAGCTAAGACCCAGTGTGAGGGCTGGTTCCTCGGGCCAGGGACCTGGTCTTCTTCATCAGGATCCCATGGGTGCCTAGCATACAATATCTACTCATATGGATGGTGGTCTGCCACATCTCCCCAGTGAGGGCATCCGAAGGCAAGGGTATGAACAGGATGACCAGAGAGTGCCTGAAGCCACAATTTTTACATGTAAGCAAATGAGAGGGCCTGGCCCTGGCTCGGAAGTAGCACCTAGGGCCACAGATATTTGCCTACAGTTTATATCATTGTGTCAAGAAGAGGCCCAAATCTTCCTGACAGCAACGAGCAAGGAAACCCCTGGGATGATCTTATTAGGAGCTCTGTGCTAATTCCTGGGTTTCCATCCTTCCCAGGACACCAAGGCCCAGTTCAGCTGCTTCAACCCCAAGTGCCTGCTGCCCACCAGCCGACACTACTGGACTTATCCTGGTTCCCTGACCACACCACCACTCAGTGAGAGTGTCACTTGGATTGTGCTCCGGGAGCCCATCAGAATCTCTGAGAAGCAGGCAAGTCCTCCCAGAGTTCCACAAATAGAAACATTCAGACTTCAGTCCTGGCAGGATGACTTTGAACCAGCAAGATGTGGTCTGGGCCCTTCCATTTGGCTACCATTTTGACTACTAAACCATGGGATCTTTGATGGATGTCAGCTTGGTTGCTAGCCCTGAAGACCCAATCATGGCAGGAAAGGAAAGGGCCTGATCCTGGGATCGCTGTGTTGCAGTCAGAAAGCTGCAATTGCCCAAATGCCTCAGCTAGACAAGATTAGAGCCAGCCTTCTGGTTTCATGTTCAGGGGCCCATTAAGAAGCAAATAACTAACTAAGGCTGACTCTCAAAGAAAAGAAAGGGCAGGGAGAGTGGAGTCATGCAGGAGAAGCAGAAGGGTAGAGTTCCCTAAACAGCATCCGGGATCATAGAGGAAAGATAGCACACCACCCATCCCCGCCCTGACCATTCTTTTTGTCTTAAGATGGAGAAATTCCGGAGCCTGCTTTTCACCTCAGAGGATGATGAGAGGATCCATATGGTGAACAACTTCCGGCCACCACAGCCGCTGAAGGGCCGAGTGGTCAAAGCATCCTTCCAGGCCTGACCTTCCCACCTACCCAGCCAGCCACTGGGGCACCATCCTCCCAAGGGCTTCCATGTCAGCGGACACCAAACCATCTGAGGCTCGTTCCCAGTTGGGGGAGGGGGCTACGAGCCCTCCTTCAGCTGGCTTGCTCCTTGACCACATTGAAGGGGTCTTGAGTTGGGGGTACCCTCCTGGTGCCCTGGGGGGCTGGAAGAACAGGAACTGAGCAGAGTCTAAACCAGGGCTGCTTCTGTTCCCCCAGATCCAAAGGCTCCTGAGAACTTCCTCTTGTCTTCCCTGCTGGCTGTTATTAACAGCCCCAACTGGAGTTCACACTGTGATGGCCAAGACACAGCTCCCCTGGGGGTAGGCAGCTGTCTCTGCCATAAAGACTCAAGCAATAATTAGAGGTGGGCAGAGTTGCCCACTCTGCATTACCTCTTCTGCAGGCCTCTGCCATACATGCACCTCACTGCCAGGCCATTCAATAGCACTCAGATGCTGGAGGCGATGTGGCCTCCTCCAGCCATCTGCTGCCACGGGCAGGCCCTGGCTATAGCTTACATACTATCTCCCTTTGTTCCTACCCAGCCACCAAAGCCACCTACATAACAAGCCACTCATGTATTAGCAAATAAATTCATTTATTCATGAAACCAATTCTCCCTGAGTGCCTATGCTCTGTCCAGTACTGTTCGAGGCTCTGGGGAGCAGAATGAGCCACTCCCTCTTTCTAGCCAGTGTTCTGAGGTGGAGAGGAATTTGAAGTAAAGTAAGCATGAGGCTCCTGGGTGAGAGCTTAGCTATAGGGCTAATCTATAGGGCAAGGGCATGGGGTGGGGGTGGGGCTACTGAGGAGCCATTGGCAGGGCCAGGTGTGCAAATGGGGCAGATTCCCACAGAGTGAGGGGAGGAACCAGTGGCCCTTGGCTAGGAGACAGAGAAAAGAGACCAAAGAATCTCCCCAGGGAGAGGGTAGGATGGAACCCTGAGAGGAATTGATTGTGTATTTATCAGCCCTGGAAGGAAAATTTAAGGTGTTATAACATCTAGTTCTAAACTTTGTATTTGCAAAAACCTAAAAATGAGTGTCCCCTTAAATTGACACCAGAAGTACTTCCTTCTCTGCCTATCAGTCTCAGTTCTGGTCCAGGGAGCTCCTGTGGCTGCTCACACTGGGGTTTAGAGTCCCAGTGAGCGTTGTGGCCCCAGTGAGGCAGCCGAGCAGGCACCAGACAGTGAAAGGGCCCAGGCATAAAGGGCTGGGGAGGTAGAGACCTGGGATAGTGTGAAAGTACACATTTGGCATGGGCAGGGAGGGACAGATGAGGGGCACCTTGGGGAGAAAGAGGCTGGCTAGGAGCAGAGCTGGCAGTCTGACAGCAGGTCACCTGTATGCCATATCCCTGTCTTGTCACTTTTATTATATGAAAAAGGCCCTTCCAGGTCACAAGGTACTGCTGGGTCCTGGTCCTCTAACTGGAAGGTTAAAAGGGAGCTTGAGAGGCTTGGTGGTGTAGACCGATAGTGCCAACAACTCTGGAGGCTGAAGCAGGAGAATAGTTGAGTTCGAGATGTGCCTGGATGGCAGACTGGAAGGCAGCCTGGTAAGTCAGTGAGACTAAGACTCAAAGTAGAAAGCAAAAAGGAAGGAGGGGCCCCCAGAGTACCATTCCTCTCTGGGGAGCTATGGCAGTTGTTGGCTAGTGAAAGGGAGTCATTTTTCTTTGGGGGTGTGGTTACTGACAGGCGACTCACAATCCAGTGGATGCAATGGATGACTCTACATTCCCTCTCACGTGGTCAACATTAATGCGACTCAGTGGGCTAGTAAGAATTATGGCATGAAGTTTGGAGTGAGATGGATTGGTGGGTCCCAGGGGGAGTTAGATACAGATAGTAGGAGGTGAAGAAGATCAAATACATTATATGCCACCCTGTGTTCGCGTCTCCCTTGGGGTAGTCAGGTGCATTGCACACCCGGCTGGACTGGAGGAAAAGAAGCTTAGCCAGGCTGGTGGGGGCAGGCAGGATCTTGGTCAGCAATGAAAGAGGAGAGTGCACAGGCAAAGAACACACACTGGGGAGCAGCTTTGGAGAACTGGCTCAGTTTATTGGGGGGAAAAAAGTTTATTGGGAGGAGGGGAAACAAAGGCTATTTAAACCTTTGGGAGGGTAAGGAGGGGCTACCAGGGTAAGTGTACATCATTGGCCAGTGCCAGGGTGCTGAGGATGCCTCATTAGCATAAGGAGGAATTCCAGATGCTGCTGGACAGGACCTCATAAGGGGAAAGGAAGTTTAACCTGGATACTGGCTCTGTGACTTTCTCTGGTGAGGCAAGTTTTGGAGGCACAGGGTTATGTGCTCAGGGACATGCCAGCCTAGGGCAATGGAGGCAGAAATCTTACTCCTGCTGATCTCAGACAAGATTTCCTAGGTTTAGACACACATCAACCCCACTCTTGCTCCTCCTGGTCCCACAGCTCCCTGGCCCCACAATTATATACGTGTATGGAGTTTCCAAAGAATAAGTAAAACATCTTAAAAATAAAAAGAAGGCTGGGGGTGTGGCTTAGCTATAGCAGCACTTGTCTAGTGTGCATGAGGTTCTAGGTTCAATCTGAAGTACTATGAAAAGAAAGAGAAGGGAGAGAAAGAGGAAGAAGGGAAGGAGGAGGAAGAGGAAGGAGAGGAGGGAAGGAGAAGGAAAAGGAGGAAGAGGAAGAAGAGAAGGAGGAGAAGAAGAAAGGCAAGAAGGGAAGGAGGGAGAGAAAAAAGAAAAGGTGGCCGGGCGGTGGTGGTGCACGCCTTTAATCCCAGCACTTGGGAGGCAGAGGCAGGTGGATTTCTGAGTTAGAGGCCAGACTGGTCTACAGAGTGAGTTCCAGGACAGCCAGGACTACACAGAGAAACCCTATCTCGGGGAAAAAAAAAAAAAGAAAAGAAAAAGAAAAAGGTGAAGCTTACTCCATTCATTGTACCTCCTGTTCCCAAGCTCAGGACACATCTGCCTCCAGAGTGGGTGAGGCTGGGAGAACAGGAGAGGGGAGGTCCCTCTGCAGTGGCTGCCCTGACACAGGGCCAGGCATAGCTGTGCCCTGGTTTCAGGCTGGTTTCGTTCTCTAGGTTTCAGAAGCAAAGAGACAGTGGGGGAGGGGGAGCATGTATCTGGAGGCACCTTTTCCCCAGTTGGGGGCAGGTGGCTTTGGCAGAGGGGAGGTAAAGCCAGCAATGTGAGCTGTAAGAACAATGGAGGGCCTGGGGCAGAGGTCCAGCTCTGTACTGTCTGAGAACTGCCGTTACTCCATTTTATGGACAAGCAGCAGAGGAGGCGTTGGAATAGATAGGTCTGACAACCCTCTTGCATCTAGATCTAAGGAGGGAATGGAGAATGAGGGTGTCCTCCTGGAGGTGGTAGAGTAGCCCCATTCTGTTGGGTGTGCCAAAGACCTTGTCCAGCCAGCTCCTCTGGGGATTTTGGCACCTCAGGCTTGGCACTGCAAAGGACTTGGAAAATTGGAGCTGGCTTTGTAATTATCCCGAGGCCACCAAGAATCCTCACTCCACAAGTCCTTTCTCTTAATTCACTTTTTAAATTCAAAACTATTTAAAAACCCCATGTGGCCTCCTTATGTTACAATCACAGCCTAAAATCTGACCCTTTTACATCCAAATGGGATGCTCCAGCCAGATGCCAAACACCTCCAGCAAACTTAGCCTCCAGGGACCTAGGACTGGGTCCTGAATTTTCATTCAGAACAAGCTCACTGGTACATTTCAAGGATACGAGACAAGATAGGTTCTGCTTGCTCACAAGACCCAGAGAAGCCTTTCCTGGCCAGTCAGGGTGAGCCTCAGAGACACTGACCCATTTAAGGCATAACTGAATCTGTGTCCTGGCTAGGGCCACAGGCTTCTCTCCCAAATACCTCAGAGAGGAACCAAGTCCAGGACCCCAGAGGAAGTCTTTTCTCTGTAAGATGAGGAGGGGAGATAACCATGAAGCTAACAGCCCCCGGAGCTCTCATCACAAAGAACTTGCTTCTAATGTCATGACCGCAACTATAGCTGCTGCTGCTGCAGAAACCTGGGAATATGCCCTATGGACTAAGCTGGCTCTGAACACTCACCCTCTAGGGCTCTCCTGTTGGATGAGTTGGTGGCAAGGAAACTGACAAGAGTTGCTGCCTGGAAGCAGCTGGCACCCTGGTTGATAAGGGCTGAGGTAGCAGAGGCCCTTGGGCTGTAGTTGGAGTTGGCTGGGGACAGAGAAGAAGGACAGACACCAGTATCAGCCTAGGTTTAGTCCTAAATGACAAGGGCTGCTCTTGTGGGGACATCTTGGGGGAATTCTAACATCCATGGGTCTCAGCACCAATGCTGTGGCTGCCTGCCCTCAAAGGCAGAGTGTACTGCTGACTGTCACAAGTGAGACTGAGAAGAGGAAGACGACTGTGAGCATGAAACATTTTGGCATACTCGTCCTTTTGAGGCACAAACCTCAGGGCAGAGATTGTAGAACATGTCATTCAAGCTCTCCAAAGCTTGTTTTCTCCTTCGTAAAATGGAAATGATGTAATGGGAGCCTCATCTGTAGCTTCAGATTTTCCTATAGTGATATAAAAGAATGGAAGCGGAAATAGTCTTTTGTTTTAGTACAGGAGATAGAGCCCAGTAACTCAAGCATGCTAAGCAGATGTCAAACAAGTCATTTCACTAATAAATCTTAGAGTTGGAGGTGTAGCTTAGAAGCAGAGAATTGCCCAGTTACCTAAGGCTCTGGCTTCAATCCTGTGAGAAGAATAATACGTTTTATTTTAACTTAAAAGGTATCCTAAACATACCGATGTTTATGTATTATCAACATAAACTATCATTGAGATATTTTACATTATTTTCTGCACTAACCTTTGGAATCTGGTGTGTTTTATACTTCTGGCTTTTCTCTACTTGAAGGAGGCTCTATTTCAAGTGCTCAAGGGCCAGCGGGGATTGTATTAGATAGTGCAATCTTAAATCCATCACCCGTTACTGCATTATCTGCTGGCACAGCTTCTGGAAAGGCTCTCTGGGCCTACAGCCAGACAAAATGGTTGTAGAAAGGAATCAGACCTGTTCTTGGGCTTTGTCCCCTTCATGAGAGCAGCCATTGTCATTTGGTATCAAGTTGGCTCTCATGCCAGGCCTGCCTCAGCTAGGAAACATGTCCATCCTCCTATGTTGTCATCCCCACCTTGCTAGCCCTGCCTCAGCACCTGGCAAAACATTTGTTCCCATGTAGAAAGACCAAGACTAGGTAAGGCGCTGACTACAGAAGGCTGTTGGGGATTGGTGTGGTGTCCCCAAGAAAGATCCTGCCTGTGTTTGGAAAACTTGGTCACCCTGAGAGGATTTCCTGGAAGAGTGGCCGAGAGCAGAGTAGTTGGCATTCTTGTAGAGGAATGGAAGCCTCAGAGCAGACAGGGCAAGAGCTCTTGTCCACAGCATGGGTTCACTAAGAGGAGGTCTGGGGGACACTCAGAGACTCCCAGGCTTTGGGGACTACCAATGCCAAGTGGAGGTTTTCACTTCTGGCTGAGGGTCATGGGGAGCCCCAGAAGTCTAAGAATAGCAGGACTGCTGGCATTAAGGAAGGGAGCCCTTCCCAAGATTTAAGAAGTACTGGGTACCACTTGGCACGTGTTTATTATATAAACAAGAAACTTCAGGGCAATCTGATCAGGTGTGGTCACTGACTCTACTGCACCCCCTCTCTACCTATGAGAGAGACTCAGGCCTGGCCCGGCAGTCTAAATTGCTCCAGCTGTACCTCAGGTGGTTTTTTTTTCTTGAGGCCATTGGGACAGTGAGCAGGGGACTACGTAGGGCCAGTGAGCCCCGGGGCCTCTCAGGTTTTCACCAAGGAGGACTTGGAATCTCCCCCTCTTCTCCATCAGCTTTGACTCCAAACTGTAAGTTCTCTGGAGGGCATCCTACCCTGTCACTACTTACCAACGCTCCCTGGTAACATAGGCGAGTGAGATCTTGCTATCACTGCTCCTGAATGTTCAGGGGTAGAGTTTGGGGGTATAATGCCTTCAACCAGATGAAGCCATGAGCATCTGACCCGACACTATTAGATGAGCATAATGGCAGAGGCCACGAAGGGAACAAAACCTGCTGAAGCGAGCTGCTGGGGAGAGCTAGGGTTTAGGACTCCTAGTCTCTCTTCATTCCATCAAGAGAGTCTTCTGGATCAGAAAGGCCCACGTCCCCAAACAACTTCCTGCTTGCCTGCCATGGGGCCTCAAATCATTCTATCTGAGTTTCCTGATTCACAGTGAAGACATGGGCTTTGGATGAATTTAAGTCCCCTGAGGAACACACAGTCACATTTCCACAGGGGCAATTCTATCATCACCAGTTCAGTCCGCTGTACACTGCTGTGTGGCTTGTCCCTTAGGCCTCAGTTTCTCCACTTTTAATTTTTATTTCAGGCAGGATCTTGCCGTGTAGCCTTAGGCTGGTTTGGAACTTGTTACAGGACCAGGCTGGCCTCATAACAAGTCCCCTCCAGGGTGCTGAGATTAAAGACTGGAGCCTGGTCTAGTTTCTCCACTTGTAAAACGGGGAGTGGGGCTAGAGCTAGAAAAAGTAGGATTTACAGGAGGAGCAGAACCAAATTACCCGGAGCTATAGATAGTTGTAGGGCTGAGCTAAGAGGCAAAGAGCTATGGATCTCAGCTGTGAGCCATCCCCTGTGGGCACCCCCAAATTGAAAGGATCTGTAGAGCTGGGCAAGCCTGCAGGCTCTTGGTAACTAAAAGAGCCGCTGTCAAGACCTCCAGACCTTCACCTATCCCTAAAGAGAATGCTGGGACTGAGTTTCCCACTAACTTCTGGCAACATTGTCTCAGAGGTAAATCTAATTCATTTATGGAAAAACAAAGATGTCGTTCTGGTTTTTTCCCACAGCCAAGTTTGTGAACTCTGACCCACACAACAGTGAGTCTGTACTTTCGAAGAAGCTAATGCCTGGAAATGATTGATCCCCTAGAGAGTGGAGCTCTAATGGTGTTATTTTGGGCGGGGACAGGTAGGCTTAAAAAAAAAAAACATTTTGGGGGTGGCCAAGCCTTTTGGAGGTCTGGCCCCAAGCGCTAAATCCAGAAGCCTGTGGTTTCTGGGGATGGTTCAGAGGACCTAGAGGGGCGCTTCTCACCTCTGTCTTCCTCAGGTTCTGAGGAGCAGAGTTACTCACATGTGACCTTTGCCCCAGAGATAGGGGTGGGCTGGATTCTCAGCTCCAACCTGGCCACTTTAGGTTAGCATTAACTGACAGTTCCATTAACTCGTGGAGGTCCAGGTCAGGGCATCGACGGCTCAGCCTTCATGGCGCCTATCCGGAGCTTGGCACCCCTGAGGTCAGAGGTCATACTGGGGAGATATGGAGAAGTGCTAGAAAATAAGCTTGACCATAAGAAGCCTGGAGCAAAGAGTTTGTTTTAAAAAAGTCAGGTGCCAGTTCACTAGCAAGAGCTCTACCAAGCTCTCAGCTTTGCTGAGTCCCGTGGGAGGGAAGCAGCCTAGAGATGGGCCCTCTGCTCCTGCCGCTGGGAAGACCAGACCATGCCAGGCCAGATAACGTGGCTTCCTCCCCTCTCTACATTGATATTCGGAAAAAAACTGCCATTATAGTTGTGGAAACAGAGAAAGGAGTGGCCAGGGCTTGCAGCTTTGCTATCAGGCCCAGTGTTCCTTGACAAGCCTTTGGAAATATTATTTAGAATCTTTTAAATATAACTTTGGACTTACAGTAAAGTTGAAATAATGTAAAAAATACTTATAGACCCGAGAACTTACCTCTTATCCGTTTCTTCCTCTGCCTCCTCTCTTTTTTTCTCTCTTCTATGTGTGTGTGTGTGTGTGTGTGTGTGTGTGTGTGTGTGTGTGTGTGTAATGCGTACTGGTGCATACTGATCCCAGAAGAAGGCATTGGATCCTCTAGAGCTGGAGTTACAAGCAGCTGTAAGCCATTTATGAGTGCTGGAAATCAGTAACAACCCTTCTCTTCCCCCCTCCTCCTCTTCTTCTTCCTCCTCCTCCTCCTGTTCCTTCTTCCTCTTTGGTTTTTGTTGTTGTTGTTGTTGTTTGTTTTGTTTTGAGACAGGGTTTCTCTGTGAAGCCCTGCCTGTCCTGGGACTTTAGCAGCAAGCATTCTTAACTGCTGAGCCATCCCTCCCCCCTTCTCTCCTTTATAATGTGCCTACATGAGCCATACCTGATAGCACCTTGCTGGAAACCAAGCTTTTTATCACATAAACTTTTGGAGAACCATCCCAGATCTGAAAGATAATCTCTAGAGTATGTGTGTATAGGCAAGTGGATCTCTGTGAGTTCGAGGCCAGCTTGATCTAGATAGTGAGTTACAGGACAACCAGGGCTATATAGTGACACTGTCTCAAGGTATGATTACTGTTAACTTGATAGAATCTAGAATCAGGGACGTGGACCTTTTGCCCCGCCCAAGGGAGCTCTTGATTATATAACTGAGGTAGGAAGATCTGGCCACCATGGGAGAAACCTTTTCCAGGGATAATGGACTGTATGAATGGAGAAATAAGAACCATCATGCATTCATTGCTCTCTGCTTCTTGACTGTAGTTATGATATAAGCAGTTGCCCTGACATCTTGACATTTCCCACCATGATGGACAGCACCCTTGAGCCGTGAACCAGAACAAACCTAGTTTCCCCTTTAGATGCTTTAGTCAGGCTTTTATTACAGCAACAAGAAAAGAACAAAGAGGAGCTGGAGAGATGGCTCAGCTGTTAAGAACACTGACTACTCTTCCAGAGGTCCTGAGTTCAATTCCCAGCAACCACATGGTGGCTCACAACCGTCTGTAATGGGACCTGATGCCCTCTTCTGGTGTGTCTGAAGACTGCTACAATGTATTCATATATATTACATGAGTAAATAAATCTTAAAAAATAAAAGAGCAAAGGAAAAAATGGTTCCATATTATTTTAAATGTGACATATCAATGGGTATGTAATATTGACTTGTTTCTTTGTGGCATTATTAATTTCATGTTTATTTATCATTCATTCATTCATTCATTCATTCATTCATTTGTTCATTTGTGGTGCTGGAGTTTGAATCCAGAGCTTCCTACATCTTTGGCAAGTATTTCCTCCCAGATCCTTCTAGATTTTTTTAATTGTGTAAATTAAATTACATACAGGAAAATACACCCCTTGATAAACATTTACAAACTGAGCAGACCTATGTACCCAACATCTAGATCAACACAGTATTTTTCCTGCAATTCAACTCTATGATAGCCCCACTACATAGCTATCTTCCCAAAGAAGTACTCATTCTGACTTCCAGTGAGAGGCCAAACCTATTCTATCTTGGGACTGGCCTCCATCTTAAAGAACAAAAAAAAAGCCTGAGAACTTGACCCACAGCTGAACTCAAGCTGCACCCAAGCACCAGGAAGGACCCTACAGATTGTTCGTGGCCCATACCCCAGAGTTACTCCCTAGCTACTTTCTAGCAACAGTTAATCAAAGATTAGTTGTTTGTCTTCAAATGTACTTTGAAACATTTGAAACATTGATTGTTTCAAATGTACTTTCAGCCGTTTGTGACTGTTCATGGTCTTGCTTCACAACACACACCTGTCAGCCTATAATAGTTACTTTATTAGATACTTGCCAGGCTGGACACTCTCTCACTTACTCTCATTCCCTATAATCCCCTCACTCACTCTCTATATTCCCTTGTCCTGCTGAGGGTTCGAGGCTGCTCCACCTTCCCTTCCCATTCTGCTGTGTCAGGGTTGGGTTGGAGGAGAGCCCATGCCTGAGCTTGTAATAAAGAGACTTTAATGCTATGACAGTGGAAACGGCTCCTTGGTGGCCTTTTGGGATCCAGGAATGCTTCCTGGCACAACACCAGCAGCATAAATCCCACTTGCCTGATTTTAAACCTGCAATAAGGGAGGGCATTCACGTTAGCCCTTCTCAGGTTCTAGCTCTTTCACGTATATTATGCATGTGGGATGCTCAGAGCCTATTTTACAGTTTTCAGGTACCTGCTTTTATTTCTTTTTCCTTGACAATTTTGTACATGTATATGATGCATTTTGATCCTATTCACCTCAAGATCCTCCCTGACCCTTTTCCTTTCCCATTTCTTCTAAACCCTCCTTACCAACAAGTGCCTCTTCTTCCATGCCTTATCTATCTATCTATCTATCTATCTATCTATCTATCTATCTATCTATATCTATCATCTATCCTTCCTACCTAATCTATCTATCTATCTATCTATCTATCTATCTATCTATCTATCTAGATATGATTTAATGAATTTAATTTGAGTTCTTGTAATTGTAACTTTTATTCTCCTGAAGTAATTGTTGTCTCCAGAACTCCCTCCCTCCTGCTAACCTAAGTCTAGTCCTGGAAGCTTCTAGCCTTCATATACTTTTTTTTTGTTTTTTTGTTTTTTTGTTTTTCGAGACAGGGTTTCTCTGTGTAAGCCTAGCAGCCTGGCTGTCCTGGAACTCACTTTGTAGACCAGGCTGGCCTCAAACTCAGAAATCCACCTGCCTTTGCCTCCCACGTGCTGGGATTAAAGGTGTGCACCTTCATATACTCTTATCTAGGCCTAGAATGTTTTCAGTCTCTGAGGTTGGCTGCTGAATAAGCGCACCCTTTCTAGTTTTCTCCAAGCTCTGGCTGGCTGGTTCAATTCAGCTGTTCTGGCTCAGACTCTTCTCCCAGCTGACTGATTCAATCTGGCTTCTCTCAGTTTCTCTTGAATTGCTCTGCTTGACCTCAAATTAACTGTAGCAATCCTTTCTGATCTTCTGGCTCCATCTCGCTCTCTAGCTCCTTCTTTGTCTCCTTCCTTTCTTCTCTGCCTATACAACTCTCTTAAGTAGCTTCCCCTTCCCCTCTCTCTCTTCTCACGAAACCCTCTCTCTTCTGTCAAATCTTTCTCTGATTCACCACTTTGTCTTCCACTCAATTAGACATCACAAGCATGGTTTCTTCCTTCTACGACCTAACTTTATTTTCGTTGTTTGGGATTAGAGGTGTCTACTAAGGGCATGTCTGTATTCCAGCTAGAGGGATCATAGTTGTGTCCTAGGGCTGAGTCACACCACAACTAGAAACAGCTTTTTCAACTAAATAACACAATCGCAGGTTTCACAGTGTGATCAAACATCCTGTAACACCTCCTTGCATGAGCATGGTGAGGAATTACTTACTGGAGGATGTACAACTTACCAGTGGCTACTCCGCTGAAGAAAAATGACCCCTCTAATGCTTCTTTATATTAGTAAATGCATTGCCTTCCAGTAGAAGCCTCAAATGAAAATTTCAAAATATATAATTTACTCATACATACAGTTTCAAAAAAAAAACAATTTAATGTCTTATTTTAGAATAGCAAGTAATTTATGATCTATAGTAAGATATTATTGCATTACTTTTTCTGGGGAGAGATAAACAAATGTGTAGTCACCCCTAAATATGGTACAACAGACCAGAGAAAAGATTCCACTCAACTGAGCTTGGTGAACCAATGAGTTTAATTGTATGAGCAAATTACTTGTGGCCAGACCACCAAAGAAAGCCTGTCTCCCCAGTTAATGGAGGTCTCTCTCACGAAAGTTCAGTATCTCACCTTATTATCCCTCCTTTTCACAAGCAAAGGTTAATAGGCTCATTTTTTTTCCTAAGGGTCTCTTGTGGTAGTAATGGCCACTCTGATTTCGAGAGGTCAAAGGTCATGTTATACCTGGAGAACAGGTTCCACAACATAGACATTCAATTATGCAGCCACAATCAAAACCGTATTTACATATGCAAATGATGTCATGTGTATGTGCATGGATATGTAAAGGTGATACAATGAAGTCATTCAATGTTTGTATTCATATTCAAGATTTCCATTACCTAGCAGTCAGCTATTAGAAGAGTGAGTGTTCCCTTGGCTCTTTATCTCAGGTGGTGAATAAGTCAGTAAAATTCTAAACACCGTTTTTCATTGCCATAATAAATTCCCCAAGTCTGAGTAGTTTATAAAGAAAAGAAGTTTATTTTTGGCTGATGATTATGACAGCTGAAAAAAATAGAGTCTGAAGCTGGTGTCTGCTCAACTTCTGGTGTGAGCCTTGTGTTGATTCTACTAATCGCAAAAGTTGGAAAGACAGAAAAGTGCTAAAGAAGGAAAACTTGGGGCTAGAGAGGTGGTTCAGTAGTTAAGAGCATATATTTCTAGTACAGAGAACCCAAGTTTTATTCCCAGCACCCACCATGCTCACAACTGTCTGTAACTATACCTCTTAATCCTAGCATCCAGACCTATACAGTAAGACTGTCTCAACCCCCTCCACTCCCTTCCCCCAAAGGGTCAAAGACAAAGGGATATATATATATATATATATATATATATATATATATATATATATCGGTTTTTCGAGACAGGGTTTCTCTGTGTAAGCCTAGCAGCCTGGCTGTCCTGGAACTCACTCTGTAGACCAGACTGGCCTCGAACTCAGAAATCCACCTGCCTCTGCCTCCCAAGTGCTGGGATTAAAGGGGTGCACCACCACTGCCCGGCAAGAGTTATTTTTTTAAAAGCTTGTTCTGAGGAATAGCTAGGTTTCTGATACTATGAAAATCCTTCATTAAAGATGCATATCATATCATAATTTTCTTTTTTTGAGACAGGGTTTCCTACAATCCAGGCTGGCCTTGAACTCGTTATGTAGCCAAGAATAAACTTACATTTTGTATCCTCCTGCCTTCAACGCCAAGGTGCTTAGAATCTCAGCTGTATGCCAACCTGTCCAGTTAATTAAGTGCTAGAATCAAACCCGGGACTTTATGCTCACTATGAAATTACTCTACCAATGCAGATACACTCCCAGCCCCGTAATTACGTCTTAAAATGTTATCACCTCTTACCAGGTGTGGTGGCTCACTCTTTTACCCTCGGCCCGTAGGACGTAGAAACAGGTGTCTGTGCGTCTGAGACCTGTCCCATCTAAATCGTGAGTTCTAGCCAGGACTACACAGTGAAGTCGTGCCTCCAAAGAGAAAAGTAAAGAGAGGATTCATCACGTGTCAATGCCTTATTACATAGGTTTTGGTAGAAGAAACCGTATTGAAAGCCTAGTAAGACGGGACAGTCTCCTCTCACAGTACGTGAAGAGTATTCTTGTAAAACTTGCTGTCTGTGGAAACTGTGGGAACTTATTTTTTGTTTCCAAATTGAGTGGAATGAGAACGTAGGCTTTAATCCTCACAGGCAGATCCATCAGCTGTGAGAACATTCGATGGATCCTTTGAACATCGGGTATCAACCAGTCTCAGGGGCCAGCACCCCTGGTTGCTCCAAATTCCAGAAATCTCTCCAACCAGTACCACTCCCCCTATATTCTCCTGCACACTCTAGGATAGATCCTCTGGACTGAGGGGAGGCCTGGGCCTGGGCTGAGGCAGAGTGGGGGGTGGGGGGCAGGGGTGGTGGTGGTGAAAGCTCTGAGGATTACTTGTGGCCACACCACCAAAGAAAGCCTAGTGAGGTCCTGAGAGAAGAGGCTGATTTTGGAGGCAGAGAGCTGAGAAATCCTATGTGTTCATTGCTGCCCATCACACAGGATACTCCCCAGAACATCTCCCAGGACTCACGCTCTTTGGGGCGCTGTATACCCAGCTCTTACTCAGCTCTTCCAGGCCATACAGAAAATGTACCCTCAATGGACAGTGAGGTTCCACTCTCTGTGGCCTCTGTGGGACATTTCATGTAAGATTCTTAACTCAATAACACACCAAGAGGACTCAGGAGCCCTAACAAGTGTAATTAAATATAAAATAAATACCCAATGACAGGTGACAATGTAGAAGATACCTCTTATATCCCTCATGCAATACTTACTTTAAAATATGAGACACAGATTATTTTACACTACCTTTCTCTGATGTGTCTGAGGACCTGTTCTTTGTGGTACACCAAATGACACATCAATGATCCATTTAGTCAGATTCAAATCAATTTATTTATTTATTTATTTAATGTGAGTAAACTGTCACTGTCTTCAGATGCACCAGAAGAGGATGTCAGATCCCACTACTGATGGTTGTGAGCCACCATGTGGTTGCTGGGAATTGAACTCAGAACCTCTGGAAGAGCAGTCAATGCTCTTAACCACTGAGCCATCTCTCCAGCCCCCAGGGTTTTGGTTGGTTGGTTAGTTGGTTAGTTTTTGTTTTTGTTTTTTGAGACAGAACCTTGTGTAGCTGAAAAGGGCCTCACATTTGCTATGTAGACAATGTGAATTCCTTATTCTCCTGCTTCTACTTCCTAAAGGCTTGGATTGCAGGTGTGTGCCATGATCTTTTTGAAACAGTTTGTTTTGTGAAACAGTATTTCACTGTGTAGCCCAGGCTAGCCTAGAACTCAAGACTCCCCTGCTTAACTACCAAGATGAATGGCAATATACAACACAACTGGAGAGAGAGATGCTGTTCTCATTTTGCAGATGACACTCTGAGGATAGATTAGTTAAGATACTTGCTTTAGATGGGGACAGGATCGGCCCATCTCAAAGCTGAGTCTCAGTCAATGTCATTCCTTAGTGTCCTTAAAAGGAGGTAAGTAATCTCTCAACACTTGCTATGCTGTACCAGGATAAATGATGCCATTTCCTAGTGCTTAGATAGTTTGGGCATCAGGTGAAGCACACACACACACACACACACACACACACACACACACACACACACAC
>JANHMN010000018.1:29122006-29133076 GCA_030674055.1 Rhabdomys pumilio
AAGAAGAAGAAGAAGAAGAAGAAGAAGAAGAAGAAGAAGAAGAAGAAGAAGAAGAAGAAGAAGAAGAAGAAGAAGAAGAAAAAGAAGAAGACAAGGAGGAGGAGGAGGAGGAAGAGGAGGAGGAGGAGGAGGAAGAGGAGGAAGAAGAAGGAGAAGGAGAAGGAGAAGGAGAAGGAGAAGGAGAAGAAGAAGAAGAAGAAGAAGAAGAAGAAGAAGAAGAAGAAGAAGAAGAAGAGAAAGAAGAAGAGAAAGAAGAAGAAGAAGAAGAAGGAGGAGGAGGAGGAGGAGGAGGATGGAGAGAGAGAGAGATTAAACCTGGCATGGGATTTTGAAGCTTCAACACACACCCTTACTGACACAAGGTCACATCTACCCCAGTGAGGTCATACTTCCTGATCTTTGCCAAACAATTCCATGAACTGGGGATCAAATATTCAGATATACAAGCCTATAGGGGCCATTCTCATTCAAACCACCACAGCTGGTTTCCTGGGCAGAAAATGCTTCACACTGGGTATGATATTGCATCTGGGCAGTCTCAGTACACAGAAAGAAAGCTGAGACAGAAGAATCATGAGCTCAGAGTTAGTTAGGGCTATCTAGAAAGTTCAAGGACAACCTGAGCTTCAGAGTGACATTGACAGAGTGCCTTGGTTGTGAAAGGTGGGCATTCTTGGGGGGTTACAAGTGGCTGTACTCAAACCATTCTTAGCGAGCTCCAGAAAGGAAGAGTTTTTGCTGAAAACAGCCTCTGTCTCAGTTGAGCAGACAATACCAGGAAAAAGAGACTGCAGACTCCCAAGTGGCTGAGACTGCATTTAACTTACCCATCCCCAAGCCTCTATCTAAACTCCAAGTATTCCCTTCCTACTGTTCAGACTCCTTCACTCAAAGGGCTTGAAATAAAGTTTTTCTGCTGAGGTCACACTGTGGTCTCTACACTGTCTAGAAATCTAACAGAGATCTAAAGGGAAGAAGGGAGAAGGAAGGAAGGAAGGAAGGAAGGAAGGAAGGAAGGAAGGAAGGACCACCTATCAAATAAAATAGCATCCCTCAAAACAGAAAGAGACATTGAACAAAAGTTGTGCTATTTGCCGTAAGCCACTAACCTACTCCTCCAACTAAATTTACATGGTTAGATTTATCCTCTAGGCATGAATCTAAGCTTGTGCAGAAATATGCGGCAACTGAGTTTCTCCAGCTATCATCTTTAACTGGTCGTGGGAATAGCCAATCTGCTGTCCCTCTTTACATGGGTAGAGTGGAAATAGCCAATTGGCTGTCCCTCTTTACCTGGGTAGAGTGGGAATAGCCAATCGGCTGTTGAAGATATATAAAGATGAGGAACAGCGCTGGAGAGAAGACCCAGCAGTCAAGACACCTAGTTGTTCTTGCAGAGGACTGGGGTTCAATTCTGAGCACCCAAGCAGTGGCTCACAACTATCTGTATCTCTAGTTCCAGAGATCCTGTGTCCTCTTCTAGCCTCTGAGAACATCAGGCATATAAGTGGTGCACAGACATACATATAGGCAAAACACCCATATGCATAAAATATATGAAAAATACATTTTTTTAAATGAGGGAGGATGCATGGTAACCAGAATACTGGAGCTCCTGCTGCCTGGCAACACAAATGCCAATGAGCCGTGACGAGAACTGAATCTTTAAATTGCACTTTCGTTAGAGTCGATGGTCAGAGAAAGCAGTGGGTTAGCACCCTAAGGACCTACCGCTCCTCTCACTTTCAGCCAGCATGTGCTTTATAGACAGGGGACACAAAGGCAGTCATTCAGGCCTTACTCCTCTGGTCTGGTGGTCACATTTCTGAGACCCGTGACATCCATGTAGCTCATTGCTATTCCTGTACTCTTCTCTCAGTCCGGAGACAAGTGGGCTTGGGCATCTCTTGAGAGGGTCGTTAGTCTCTAATTAACAGCCCATATTTCTCTGGGGCCATCTGGGCGACAGTGTTAACCCAGAACAAGCAAGCCACTGACAGTGTATATGCATTAAACTTTATTCACCATGTTTACAGGGAGGTTCCTTTCTATATTATGGAATACACGAGTGATCTCATAGTATGAATAAAAACCTGTGGCTACCCATCCCCCATCCTCTATTGAAATCATGACAAGAGTCACCTGCAGGGGGATTCCCATTGCTCCATCCAGCCTGTCTGGTAGGTCTGATGCAGAAGAGTGTTCTGTGACACCCCATGCTGGCCTCTGTCTTTGTTCCAGTTCTACCTCTGCTAAAAATACTCCTTGCAGTTTTTGAATACCACTTCTTCTGCTTACTCCTTCCCGGGTCCCCTCATACTCTCCCTTCAGGCTGCAGGTTTGACATTAGGTAGAGAGCTTCGTGATACGCCTTGTTCTTCATGCTCAGTGTCCTAAGTGAGAGGAGACAGGCAGTTGGCTCAGGGTAAAAGTGTCTCAAAACCTGAGTACCCACATCTGATCCCCAGGGCTCACAAAAAAAAAAAAAAAAAAAAAAAAAAGCAAGCCAGTTGTGATGCAGGAATCTCCTAATGAATGATGGAAGGCAAAGTCCAGAGAACCATCCAGAACAATACATCACAACACACCTTCCTCAGGATGGTAGAAGGCAAGAACAGACTCCTGAAAAGCTGTTCTCTGGCCTTTATACTCATTCCATGATACAGGTACACATATACACCAAAGAAATCAATAAATATAGTTTTTATTTTATTTTAAATATGTATTATTGGACTGGAGAAATGGCTCAGCAGTTAGGAGCACTGGCTGCTGCTTCTCTAGAGGACCCAGGTTCAATTCCCAATTCCCACATGGCAGCTCATACCTGTCTGTAACTCTAGCTCCAGGTGATCCATGGCACCAGGCATGAATGTGGTGTACATACTTACGCAAGCAAAATATCCATACTTAGAAAATAAAACAAACAAAATCATATCTTATTATTAGTTTATATGTATGGGTATTTTGCTTGCATGTATGTGCATGTATCATCTGCATGCCTAGAGCTTACAGAGGCCTGAAGGAGTCGAATCTCTTGGAACTGGCATGACAGACAGTTGTCAGCTGCCCTGTAGGTGCTAGGAATTGAACTGGGGTCCTCTGGAAGAACAGCCAGTGCTCTTAACTGCAGAACCCTAAAAACAATCTACAGCCCCTAAATAAAAAAAAAATTAATTCTAAAAAAGGGTTAAAAATAATTATAAAACTGTAGAATTAGGTATGTGTTAAAGGTTTTTAGGAATAAAGCAACCTAAATACACTGCAGTCCTCCAGCTTTACAGTGTTTGGATGAGCTAGCAAAACAGAAAGACTAAGGGTGCTGGGTAGCAAGGATGCCACTGCAAAGCTAAATTCCTCTGCTAATTATCAAAGAATAAAGACACCCAAGGCTTTTGCAAAGCCTCAGGTCTCTCCCTGTTGCTGCTATTTGGGCCAAAACAAACTGCTACTATCTCAGGTCCTTCTGGTACAAAGGTGACCTCAAATATAGTTTTCCCAACAAAATAAATCTTGACTGCATAGTTAAGGAAGTGGGGTACTTTGGTAGAATTATCCAAGAGACTCATGTTTCTACTGAGCTGACTGCTAGGTCGTACTGATTTATTTTGTTTCTGAAGCAGCATCTTGGACTGGCCTTCGACTCATTTTGCTGATTATCTCCCAACAGAAAGAAGTAGACTAACAGAATGGATGTAAAAAAACCAAGATCCATTCTTCTTCTGCATCCAAGAGACACACCTCAACATCAAGGATAGACATCACTTCAGGGTAAAAGGATGGAAAAGGCTATGACAAACTCATGGACCTAAGAAGCAGGCTGGTGTAGCCATTTTAACATCTGATAAAATAGACTTCAAACCAAAACAAATCAAGAGGTAGAAAAGAACATTCTATGTTCATCAAAGAAAATAAAAGCCATCAAAAGGACATTGCCTCAAACACAAGGGCACACAATTTTATAAAAAACAAAACAAACAAAAAACTCAACCAACCCCAAAACAAAACAGCAACAAAAAACAAAACAAACCAACCAAACAGCAGCAAAAACAACCCATTACTACAGCTGAAATCACACACTGAGCCTCACACACTAGGAGCGGGAGACTTCAATACCCCATTCTCACCAACAGATCATCCAGACAAAATATCTAGACAGGTCATCCAGACAAAAACTAAACGGAGAAATTTTGGAGCTAACATAATCCAAATAGACTAAACAGATACTTTCAGAACATTTCAAGAAAATACAAAAGAATTTATCTTCTTAGCACCTTACAGAATTTTCTCCAAAACTAACCACATATTTAGACACAAAGCAAGTCTTAACAAATATAAGAAAATTGAAACAACATCCCACATCTCTATCAGACCAACATGGAGTAAAGCTGGATATTAACAACTGAAAGCTTACAAATCCATGGAAACTCAGCAACTCACTACTGAATAAAAAAATGGATCAAGACAGGAATTAAAGAAAGTGATCGAGTCAGCTCAGCCAGTCAACAGGTTCTCCAGCACAGCAATGAGGATTAAAAAGAAAAAGATAATTAGACAACATTGTAGCATGACTCCAGCCAGTTCTGAGGTGTTGCGGGAGATACTGGCCTGGCTGCAGGCTCTAAGGTCTAATGGCTGCACCTGGAGCACAAAAACACCTGCCAGCTCCTGGTTCTGGCACCATATTCCCTCACTATGAGCATCATTGGCGGGCTACCTGGCCCCAGCTGGGTGTTCTCATCTTGGCAGGCTCTCCGGCAGCCCCACACCGATTATCCCACAGTCAGCTGCCATGCCACCCAACAACCAAGTAAATTAAAACTCTAGATGCTTAAAGTTAACCAATGGATTTATATATCAGTAAATACTCAATACACAAGATACCCACACAATTAGAATTGTTATCCCAATTATCTAACCTTCTGATATAATTACCTGAGACCGCTAGAGACATGCAGGTATACATCTGCTGCCATCTCCCCTTCTCCCTCTCCTCCCAACTCCTAACTCCATCTTCTCTTCCCTGTCCAATGACAGAGCTCCCGCTTGAAAATACATTGGGCAGAAAACTTCTGCTACACTGAGGCTGAGGCGGGTTTACTTTTTCCCAATCTGCTTTTATATCATTTTAATTTCATGCAAGTAATAAGTCAGTTCTATGTTGAGGAACAAGCAATACAATAAACACAGATAGTCAAAGAACAAGCAGGGCAATAAACAAAGTCCCCAGATTACTCCCGTGATCCCACAAAGTCCTATGATCTCTGTTTCTAAGGGCTTATCAGGATGACCAAAATATCTGAGCCTACTTCCCTGTCCTAGCCCAAAGTCATATTCATTCCTGAAGCCTACTTCCTTGTTCTAGCCTAAAATTAGATTCCTGCCTGAGCTTACTTCCTTGTCATGGCCCCATGTCAAACTCCTGCCAAGCAGCCCCCAAAAGCTCTCCACAAGAAAGACTTTCTAGAATTGAATGAAAACGAATACACATGTGACAGAACTTATGGGGCACAATGAAGGCAGATCTAAGAGGCAAGTTCTAAGCAATTTAATGGTAAGCCAAGAGAAGCCAGTTTTAACCAATCAGCTTGAGCCAGAACAGCTGAATTGAAAAGTTCAGAAAGTCTGGCAAAGTTCAGAAAGAACTAGGAAAGGGTAAGCTTATTCAGCAGTAAGGCTCTGGAATGACGATTACATCTGACAAACACACTAAATACCATTATAAGGAAATTGGAGTGATCTCACATTAGTACTTTAAGAGTGTAGAGTGAAAAATTATAAAGACCATTTTGTGAAATATATATAGGTTTTTCCTTTATCCTGAGCAAAAGAATGCAGGCTCCAGAAGGCGGAACTGGATGTAAGATTTCAGGCCTTCATTGCCCCGAGATATTCCAGGTGGAGGGCATTATCCTTGAATCAGAGGACACTTGTTGGATTACATTCCTCAAGCCTCAGGGAAAAGAACCCACTTGTGAGTGTGAAAAGCCCAAAGCAGGAAGACACATTCCTGACCACAAAAAAAAAAAAAAAAAAAAAAAATACAAGTCATCTAGGTGGGAGGTGACCGGATTGAGTGAAAAATAGTTTAACTTGAAATAGTTGGTAATGACAGGGTAAGGAACAGTGACTTGGTAAAAACTACATTTTTGAGAAGAATAAGTGCAGAGTGATTTTCACATGACTAAATCATTTAGGGGTGGGTTCCTCTGAAATATTCCACTATTTTTATGATCATGTATCCTTGACAACCCCTCACCCCCCTTCCCACTCCCCTGGTTTGTGGTTTACCCCTTTAAAAACCCTCCCTAGGCTAAGTGGCTTTGTCAAACTGTACTCCTGCGAGAGTGTGCAGTTTGAACGCTGGCTGCCAGCTCTCTTCCCTAATAAACCTCTGCTGATTGCATCCAGGTACGGTGACTTGGAGTTTGTGGGTGTTCGAGACTTCCCGAGACTTGAGTAAGGCTCTCCCGAATTTGGGAGTCTTCAAGAGCATACCTGAAAGCTCTAGAACAAAAAGAAGAAATCACACTCACAGCAGTAGATGACAAGATATAATCAAACTCAAGAATAAAATCAATAAAATAAAAACAAACAATACATGAATCAGTATCAGAATGTCGAGGAATTTTAATTCAGCAACTTGGCTGCTCTGGCAAGGGATCACACCCAAAGACCTAGGTCTCTGGGATTCAGTCAGAAGGATACACCTTTACTCCCTCTGGCTGGAATACTGACTAGCCTTTAGTACACACCTTTAGTCCCAAACAATGAAGGTTAAGTTAGTTTGTAAAAGAATGTAGCCATGTTTGAAAGTTGTAACAGGAGAGATTTAGAAAATGGTGACCAGTTGACTCGTTCCCAGGCAGCTGCCCATTGCTCTAGCTCTGGACCCCGGATCCAGCCATCTAGAAACACCTGGCACCCACAAGACGCCAGCATGGTGACTGGCTCTCCAATCCACCATGCTTTCTACAATGTTCAGCTGAACCCAGACCATTCTGACTATGCCCATGGTACCTGGTAGAGACTCTTAAAGCTTAATGATTATCTAAAGGATTTATATATTTAGAAATGCTCAATTAACAAGATTCTCACACAATTAGAATTGTTAGCCAATATCTAACCTTTTGTAATTTTTTTTGTTTTTTTTTGGTTTTTCGAGACAGGGTTTCTCTGTGTCCTGGCTGTCCTGATACTCACTCTGTAGACCAGGCTAGCCTAGAACTCAGAAATCCGCCTGCCTCTACCTCCCAAGTGCTGGGATTAAAGGCGTGCACCACTACCGCCCGGCCAATATCTAACCTTTCGATAGACCTTGCTACCCAGGACAGCTTTTGACCCATCCATGGATCTCCATGGCTACTCTCTCCTTTCTTTCTCCTCCCCTCCCTCTCTTTCTCTCCTCTCAACTCTTCACTCCGCCTCCATTTCATACAGCCCAATCGCTGAGCTTTATTGCAAATATAGTGAGAAAAAAAAATCCCACTACAGAAAGTGAGTGGCAGACAAACTGACAAATCAGAGAAAGATTTGACAGAATGAGTCAGAGAGGATATGCCTAACTCTCAAGAGAACAGACAGGAAAAGATAGACTACTTAATAGCTCCAAGTGAGTCAGAAATGGAGTTCAGGCAATGCAATGGAGTTCAGTTGAGTTCATACACTTCCATTCAATTTGTAGAATTCGGAGGCAGTTTTTCCAAGCAGAGAAATTCAGTGAGAAGCCAAGAGAAGACAGTTTTAACTAATCAGCTTGTGCAGGAGTTTTGAGCCAGAACAGCTGAATTGAACCAGCCAGTTAAGAGTTCAGGAAGAACTAGAAAGAGTAAGTTTATTCAGTAGTAAGCCTCTAGGATGACAGTTACATACGGCAAATAAGTTACTTTTACTAGTGAAATAAAGAGTTGGTTCTTTGAAACAAATCAATAAGATCAACACACCCGTATTATCCAAATTAAATAAAGGTGGAGAGAGAATATTCAAATTAACAAAATTAGAAATGAAAGGAGATAACTTAACAACAGATGCCGAGGAAATCCAGAGAATCATAAAGCCATACTATAGAAATCTATACTCCACCAAAGCAAAGTCTAAAAGAGATAAACAATTTTCTCAGTACATACTACTTAGCAAAGTTAAATCAGGATCAGATAAGTAATTTAAACACATATATAACATATATAATGTGTGTTTAAATTGAGTATATATTATATATTTACATTTATATTATATATTTATTAAATATATCATATATTTATATTATATCATATTATATATTTGATATATATTGTATATTATATATTTATATATATATATATGGAGAGAGAGAGAGAGAGAGAGAGAGAGTTAAAGCCTAGGTAAAATGTTAAGGCCTAGGCTTACTTGACTAGCCTGTCATAAGGAAACTTTTTCATATTTTCTGCTGTTACTAGGAAATTTTTTTTCAGTTTTTTGCACATTTTATTTGTTAATTAATTATTTTACTTATTTACATCCCCATTCTTGCTCCTCCTCCTGGTTCCCCTTCCCAGATCCTTTTGGTTAAAAGCCTAGTCTTTAGCAGCGGAACCATCATTCCAGCCCACTAGGAGACTTTCTAATCCTAAAATTGATTATATTCTGCTATGTTCTGTGCCCCTGGAAACTAATCATGATAAAAGTCAACAGAACTGTTTTGTATAGTTTCCTGCAATTACCAACCACCCAGCAGCACTTCCTGCACCTGTGTATAAGCTTTTCTGGTATAAACTGCCCCTGGGATAGTCCCCAACATAAGAGAGAGACTTGAACTAATATAAGAAACTATTTAGAATAAGACTTTCATTTTAAGGAGTGGTCCTGAAAGACGCCCCCCCCCCAAGGGAGACCTTCACTCAAATCCGGATCTGCATGCATCCAAGGACACATGAAAGACCTTTTTTTTTTTTTTTTTGGTTTTCCTATCCCTAAGTCCTGATTGGTGAAGTAACTTGGCACAGATGTTTGTGGATTTTGGACTTTAAAACCCTGTAGGATTTTAACTCAGGGTCATGGTTCAGTTCCTTGGAACTAAATCAAAACCCTGGTCAACCAGTCCTGGGGTGTGTTCACAATAAACTCTCCCTGTTTGACTGAGATTGTATGGTTTGTGAGGCAATTCCTGGAGATCTATCTATCTATCTATCTATCTATCTATCTATCTATCTCCTAAAGTAATAAAAAAAATCTCCCAACCAAAAGAAGGCCATGGACAGAGAATTTTAGTGCAGACTTCTACCAGAATCTCAAAGAAGAGTTAACACCAACACTTCTCAAATTATTCCACAAAATAGACACAGGACACTGATCAACTTATTTTATGAGGCCACGGTTACCCTGATACCAAGACCATTTAAAGACCATATAAAGACCCAACAAAGAAAGAGAATTACAAATAAATTTTCCTCACAGATTTAAATTGAGAAGAACTGCCCCTGGGCTTGCCTTGACGTCTCTGGTGGTGACCAAGAATGGTTTATCCCACCCATCTCTGGCTTAAACCAGAAAGGGTTTTGGTGGGGCCTTTCCCTTTAAATTGGGAGCTGAACATTAAAGCACTGAGCCTTGACCAGAGATCTTTGTCTTGGCTTCATCTCTTCTCGCCCTCCGTCTCCCTTTTGTTCTCAGCCCCCCTTTCAGGTGAACCCAGTTGATCCATGGCCGCAGCCAACTACAATTGTTTGAGATCGGATGGTCTGTGAGGTCACTGCTTCCGGTTGGAGTTGACCTACCTGTGAGGCTGTGCTAATCCAAGAAGAGAAGATGATTGCAGGTCTAAGACACTCGCAGGTACTTTTCAGAGGTCTAGAACAGGACGTTGTAAAAGCTGAGAGTGAGGAGCTAATAGCTTAGGTATCATTAGTTATTTGTTTGTCTGTTTTTGAAATGGGGTCTCACTTTCTAGTCCTTACTGTCCTGGAATTCACTATGTAGACGAGGCTAGACTTGAACTCAGAGCACCTTGGAGTGCTGAGATTAAAGGCACCACCATGGCTGCTTTTTGTTTTTGACCACAAAATCTTGGTATGAAGCCCAGACTGGCCTCTAAATCATGATCAGTACCCTTCACTACACATGAATATCTACATTATAATTTAATATTTGCGGGCAGTGGTGGCGCACATCTTTAATCCCAGTGCTTGGGAGGCAGAGGCAGGCAGATTTCTGAGTTCGAGACCAACCTGGTCTACAGAGTGAGTGCCAGGACTACACAGAGAAACCCTGTCTCGAAAAACCAAAGAAAAAAAAATAATAATAATTTAATATTTGTTTGGTTGATTGGCTTAAATCAATTAGCTCATTTTCATTCTTATTTGATTTTGAGTGAGGTTGAATGTTGCTGTTTTTTTTTTTTATTTTATTTTTTGAGTTGATCTCTGCTTTCCTTTTTTCACAGGAAGACATGTCCTTCCTTCTTTCCTTCCTTCCTTCCTCCCTTTCTTTCCTTCTTCTGCTGCTGCTGCTGACGACGACGACGAACCACCATGTGGGTTTTGGGAACTGAACCTGGGTCCTCTGGAAGAGTAGTCAGTGCTCTTAACCACTGAGCCATCTCTCCAGCCCCAACAAGTTCTTTTCTTTTGTTTGTCTCTTACAACAGCTTTGGACAAAGAGATCATATAGAGTTCTTGAGCTGCTGATCATATATAATGTGAAGAATGTACTTACAGCTTCTTTTAAACTTTTAGTTATCTTTGAGAAGGGGGCTCATGTATAGCATAGTTCGCTTGTGGGAACAACTTCAGGGAACTGGTTCTCCCGAGTGTGGGTCTCAGAGATCAAACTCAGGTTGTCGGAGTTAATGGCAAGTAATTTTAACCACTGAGTCAACTCCCTGGCCTTTATTTGTAGTTTTGCAAGTGAAAGTTTGCATTATATGTCACGTCCTCGTTGATGCAGTTTTACTTTGGAAGTAGGGGTTTCTGGTCATTTAGAAAAACTAGCCAGACCTATAATGCAGCATTGGAACAATGTGAAAAGCTGTAGGTTCATCTCCTACTAAAACACACACACACACACACACACACACACACACACACACACACACACACA
>JANHMN010000018.1:29134667-29149185 GCA_030674055.1 Rhabdomys pumilio
CTTCTTCTTCTTCTTCTTCTTCTTCTTCTTCTTCTTCTTCTTCTTCTCCTTCTCCTTCTCCTTCTCCTTCTCCTTCTCCTTCTCCTTCTCCTTCTTCTTCTTCTTCTTCTTCTTCTTTTTTTGTTTTTTCGAGACAGGGTTTCTCTGTGTAGCCCTGGCTGTCTTGGAACTCACTCTGTAGACCAGGCTGGCCTTGAACTCAGAAATCCGAACTCAGAAATCCGCCTGCCTCTTTCTCCCAAGGGCTGGGATTAAAGGCGTGTGCCACCACTGCCCGGCACAACCACCTTCTTGAGAGGCCGGAGGCTGAATGAGGGGACACATCATTCATAAAAGAACAGCTGGAGCACTTTTTCCTCAGATGTGGCTTCCAGTAGGCCAGCGTGCCTTTCTTTCTGGAGACAGCATTCTCAGGCTCTTCTGCTATCTCTTATTTCTCTTTGACTTCAAGAAAAGGACTAGATTGACTCACACATTAGAAAGGCTCCATTAAAATAATTTATCAGGTGAAGACTGGACTCAGCTATTGTTAGGACCAGAAGGCAAGGAGGGTCCAGAAGGCTCTGGTCCTCAGGCTCTGGCTCTTCCAACAAGTAAAAGGTGCCAGCTAACATCACTTGTCACTAAGAGGCCAAAGCAATTGTGAATTCAAAGTGGTGGTTAGTAAGGAGCCAATTGAACTCTCTGGACCAGAAATTTTAGTATTAGAAGGCTCCTTCTTAGCTGTCTGTAAAGGAAGAATAATCGGTTGGGATAAAATGTAACTTGTTGCGACCAGCACTGCCCCACGTTTGGCTCCAAAATGTTGCAGACCACTCTGTCTGGCTTGGTGGCTAAAATGTCCTGGCCTGCTGCTTGGGTCCACAGGTCAGGGTTTAGCAAGAGAGAGTTGGGGGGAATAAGGGGAAGAGACGCGAGGAATGGAGACAAGACAGAGGATCTGTAGTCAAGTCTGGTTACTCCTTTATTGCCCCCTTTGACTCATATAGACTCTTATTGACTCTTATTCACTCCTCTTAACCCTATTACAAGGAAATCCTGGGTATTTATAAGCACACGCAGGAGAACACAGGTGAAAACATTTTACCACGTGCACTATGCAGCTGGGGTCACTAAAAAGCAAAACAAGCTATGTGGGATAAACAAGATATTTGTTAGAGTGCGCTCAGCTGTTGTAAGCTGTTGAAAACCAAGTCTCTATCAGCCTATATAGCTCCAGATGGCTGCAAAGATGATAGCTGCTTTCTAGCCGCTTTCTGCTGAAAGTCGGCTCCCAACAGTAATTTGGCAGTAGGAAGCCGGAGAGGCTTGGCATTGGCAAATGGATGGGTGGAAAGGTATTTATGGGGTGGGAATGACAGTATTAAAGTGTGTGGAAAGTGGTAAGGGAAGTGTCAAATTGACCCTAGTGTTTGGATTTGGGTCTGCTAGAGCCGGCAGAGCCATTACTGGTTTAGGAAGAAGAGCAGGTTTGGCTGGAAAATAAGGTCAGGGCAAGTAGAACCTGGAGTCGTCCTTAAGTTCTTCAAGGTGGGTGTCCAAAAGATTGATATTAAGGGCGTGGCACTTTGGAGAGAGGCCTGGAGGGAACAGAACAAAACCCGGGAGGATTCTATGTGGGAATGAACTATAATGAACTGGAGAGGTTCTGAGCTTGCAGGGTGTGGTGATAAGGCAAGCTTGGGGAAGAGTCCCACGTGACGACCTAGTGGCTCAGCGGGTATACAAAAGCTACCGTAACCCCAGGGGGTAGAGTGCAGGGTGGCCCCTCCCAGTCCCGCCCCTCTGCCTTCCTTTTGCCCTCTTCATCCATTGGGTAATCTCAATGTCCGTCAAGGGCCCGCCTCCGCAGATAAGCCAATCAGGAATGGCGGGAGGGAGCTTTCTTTTGGTGCTGGTTCCTTAGCTGGGGGCCTCTCCAGGGAAGTAAAACCCAGCGCAGCGACCGCGGAACTGTGCTCAGGACCTGAGCTAAGAGGATCTGCCGAGTGCCATCAGCGCCAACTGTGGAGGAGAGGAGGAGGATACGAGGTAAGGAAGGGGACGATTGGGGGTTCGAACGTCTTCCCCAGACTGGTTTATGGGTGCCTCAGGTGATGGGGCGGAGAGGGAGAGGGGATGAGGTGAGAGGGCGGGACGAGCTGGTCCCCGGTCATGGTCACCCCACTCGCGCGCACGCGCCATGTGGGCGGGCGCACTCGTGGAGAAGTTGGCTACTTAGCCGGTTCCCTGCACCAGCTTCCTTAGTATTGAAGCACTCGTGAACTGAACGTGGCAACTGGATTCCTGTCTTACACCTTGGAAAGCCAAGGCTCAGCCACTAAACGGGAGCTGGGAGTTCTTGGAGCCTTACGGTCCAGCTAAGAAATCAAAGAGATTTGGTTTCTTTAGGGGTGCTGAATTCTGACCCATTGGAGGCGAACGGTTTTCATTACGCACGGCTGCCTGTCCTTTTTCCAGGGTCAAGAGGCGTCTGAGGCTACCTGCCCTGGACTGACCTCATCTGTCCCAAGTTCAGCGGGATGGATGGGTACTGGCTTTGGGAAATCAGTTTGACAGTGCGTTTATACCCTTTGACCTACTGATTTTGGAAAAAAGTAAGGGAAAGGTGGCTGCAAATGCCATGTAATTTGGTACCAGGAAACATACTCCAAGTCCCCAGTAATTGTGAATGTTTATGCCAAAATCCATAAATAGTATTATCACTGAAAACATTGTCTTTAATAGGAAGTCATAGTCAAAGTCGTTGCCCCAATGATATAAAAATCTGTACAGAATGTACCCCAAAGACAAAAATAGTGACGCCCTCCTTTTTTTTTTTTTTTTTTTTTTTTTGAGACAGGGTTTCTCTGTGTACCTGGCCTCAAATTCTGCCAGCCTTTCCTTACCAAATGCTGGGATTAAAGAAGTACATCCACACTCCCAGTTCCTATCCCCCTCCCCCATTCCCATGGCCCAGAATAATACACAAAGTAACTGTCTGCTATGTAGATCAGGCTAGCCTTGAACTCACGGAGATCAGCTTGCTTCTTCATCTTTGCCTCCCAAATTCTGGAATTAAAGGCATGATAGTGCTGTGACTGGCCTGGAAAAGTCATATCTTTTTTTTTGTTTTGTTTTGTTTTTTTTCGAGACAGGGTTTCTCTGTGTAGCCTTTGGCTGTCCTGGAACTCACTCTAGACCAGGCTGGTCTCGAACTCAGAAATCCGCCTGCCTCTGCCTCCCAAGTGCTGGGATTAAAGACGTGCGCCACAAATTTTCAGGCTGAAAACCACCCCACCTTCACTTGCCACTCTTGTTTCAGAATGTCAAGTACCGTGTCCTACTGGCTCTTCAATTCTGCAAGAAGTTGCATTGCTATACTACCAGGGAGTAGACGCTTATACTCAAGGGCTGCCACGAGTAGGAATCATCTGAAATGGAGGCTCTCTTCTCCATCGTCGTCAGCCATAAAGGACAGTTCTCCATGTGGTGGCTTTGCTCTGCGGAAAGCCTACAGACACACATCAACCGAGGAAGAGGATTTCCACTTACAGCTCAGCCCTGAACAGGTCAGTGACATGCTCCGAGCTGGCGAGTCATCCCACAAGGTTCTTGATTTCAACAGTGGAGCTCCAAATTCAGTGTTAAGGTTTGAGAGCAACCAGTTGGCTGCCAATTCCCCAGTGGAGGACCGACAAGGTGTAGCTTCTTGCGTGCAAACGAACGGTATGATGTTTGGTATTTTTGATGGACACGGTGGCCATGCGTGTGCACAGGCGGTGAGCGAGAGGCTTTTCTACTATATGGCGGTGTCCTTGATGTCCCATCAGACCTTGGAGCAGATGGAAGAAGCAGTGGAAAACATGAAGCCTTTACTGCCCATCCTGCAGTGGCTCAAGCACCCTGGAGACAGTATTTATAAAGATGTCACATCAGTACATCTGGACCACCTCCGTGTCTATTGGCAGGAACTCCTTGACCTGCATATGGAAACGGGGCTAAGCATTGAAGAAGCATTGATGTATTCCTTCCAGAGACTGGATTCTGACATCTCGCTAGAAATTCAGGCTCCTCTGGAAGATGAGGTAACAAAGAATTTATCCCTCCAGGTTGCTTTTTCTGGGGCAACAGCCTGCATGGCCCACGTCAATGGAATTCACCTGCATGTAGCAAATGCTGGTGACTGCCGGGCTATCCTTGGTGTCCAGGAAGACAATGGTGCGTGGTCATGTTTACCTCTTACCAGTGACCACAATGCTTGGAATGAGGCTGAGCTGTCCCGGCTTAAGAGAGAACACCCTGAGTCTGAGGACAGGACACTCATCATAGATGATAGACTGCTGGGTGTACTCATACCCTGCAGGGCTTTCGGGGATGTCCAGCTAAAATGGAGTAAAGAGTTGCAGCGTAACGTCCTAGAGAGGGGCTTTGATACCGAGGCCCTCAACATCTACCAGTTTACCCCGCCTCACTACTACACTCCACCCTACCTGACTGCCAAGCCTGAGGTCATGTACCACAGGCTGAGGCCCCAAGATAAATTCCTTGTGCTGGCCTCAGATGGCCTGTGGGACATGCTGGGCAATGAGGATGTGGTAAGGCTGGTGGTAGGGCACCTGTCCAAGGTTGGTCGCCATAAACCGGACCTGGACCAAAGACCAGCCAACCTTGGCCTCATGCAGAGTCTGCTGCTGCAGAGGAAAGCCAGTGGACTCCACGCAGCTGACCAAAATGCAGCTACGCATCTGATCAGACACGCCATCGGGAGCAATGAGTACGGGGAGATGGAGCCGGAGCGGCTGGCTGCCATGCTGACACTGCCAGAGGATGTGGCCAGGATGTACCGGGATGATATCACTGTCATGGTGGTGTTTTTTAACTCAGATTCAATTGATACCCATTATAAGGAGGGTTAAGAGTCTCACCCTGTTGCCAAGGCCAACATGGATGCCTTTAGAACATTTCCACTCATTCCTTAGTGAGCAGTTCAAACCTTAGTAAAGAATAGGCAGGCATAGGTTGCTGAGTAATTAATAAAAGAAGGGAGGGAAAAACCACACTTAGTGCGTAAAAAACAAAACAAAACAAAGACATTAGGAGTGACTTTTGTCCTGTGTGCATTGGTCAGCTCTTTCTATGCAGCAGACAGAAAAGACTAAAACTGGCTTAGGCTCACTAGCCCATGTCCTTTATAAAACGACTGTTAAATTGTGTCATCCTGTGCTTTTAAAGGATACATTTAATCAGGAGTCTAAGAATAAAGAACTTCAGGATCTTCTGAGACCCAGTTGCAAGTTTTACAGATGTGATCATTCTGAACTCTGTTATGGGCAACTTCTAGGCTCTGGTGTTTTGTTTGTTTTTTAATTGGGGAAGCCTAGGTTTACAAAGCAATCTTCAGGGCACTTTTCTATGTTGTATTCTAACTTTGTGTGTGTGTGTGTGTGTGTGTCTGTGTGTGTGTCTGAAATGACTGGTGATATTCTGTGCTGTTTGTGTTTTGACGCTGGTTGTTTATTTTTAAAATCTGAATCCTCAAGCTTGCAAGCAGCACTGCCAGAAGCACGTTTGAGACCTCAGCTGAGGATGAGAGGAGCTAGCCCTCTGGGCCAGCTGAATTTAATTGTGCAGCTATTGTTCCCCTCCGTTGAGCCTCACCTCTGAACCTTTGAGCCGTCCGAGGAGGTAATTTCTGTCTAATCCCTAATTCCTGGCATTTTTGCTTAAGCAAACAGTTTCCCCCCTAGGCTTAGCCACAGGTTATTCATAATTTTAGGTTCCTTTTGATTATAGCTTTCAAACACTCTTGACTCCATGTGACACAACCCTACCTCTGCTATTCTGCCTAGCCTCATCCTGACGTTACTCGTTCTATTGTCCAGAGGTTGGAAGAAAGAAGATGATGTGTTCTGGAGGTAGTTGAGGACATTAGGCAGACAGACTTTCAGTAGTTTGTGGACTTGAGAGTTCAGCCTGGATCTAGAGAAGTGAAAGTAAGGTCCTAGGAGAACAGCCAGGAGCTGAGGCTGTCTCTCTGCCTCTTGGAAGGGAGGAGGGAGACTTATCAGATGGGCCACCTGCCCCTGCCTGTTGAGTTGCCATCGCTACGCCTTGGGAACTAGACCATATTTGGTGTGATAGGTGAAAGTTAAAAAGCTTCTGGTCATAGTCCTCATGGGTTGTTGGTGTTTGCTTGAAAACTAATTCGCACGAGTCCATTTTAGAGGATAAATTTCCTCCTCTCTTGGGTGGCCATTGCATTGAACTGCAGAGAATGTGTCCCTAAATGGAAACACATTTTTTTTGGCAGTTTCAATTTCCTGTCCTTTGTCAGTGCTTCACTGTAGGCAAGTCTCTTCCCTTGATCCTTTCTGTTGTTTATTCACTGCGCCATCCACACACTAGGCTTGGCCCCTTGGCTTTGTGGGTAGACATTCCATCATGATCAGACTGGGTTAGCAAAATGGCTCAGTGGGTAAAGGCTGCCAGTCTCAAAATCCCGAGTTCCATCCTGGGGACCCACATGATGAAAGGAGTTGAAAGTTGTCCTCTGACCTCCATGTGTGCACCATGGCACATGAACTCACACAAAATAAATAAAATGAAAATCAGAGCCAGGCAGTAGTGGTGCACACCTTTAATGCCAGCACTCAGGAGGCTAAGGCAAGTGGATCTTTGTGAGTTCAAGGCCAGCCTGGTCTACAGAGAGTTCCAGGACAGCCAGGACTATATAGAGAAACCTTGTCTTGACCCCCACTCCCACAAAAAAAAAAAAAAACAAACCCACCCAAGATGGCTTTTGTATATTTCCTAGTGTACCTGTTTAGTGGTATGATTTTATGTTAAAAAAAGAAAGAACAGAAACAGAACTCTTTTGGGTCCTTTTGTTCTGAATCTGATCTCTTAGATTTTTACTCAAAAGTAAAATCTAAAAGTTCCCCTTGAGGAGCCTATTCTCACACTTGGGCGTGTTTACTTTCTGTGGCTCTTTTTGGAGAGGCCCACACTTACGCTCTCAGGTGTGGCTTACCTTCTGAGTGCCTCTTTCTCCTAATCCTCATGCTTACACGTCTACCCTAAATAATGACCCCAACTCTGCCACCTCAAAGTAAAATGGAAAACGAAAAACTTGGGTGTGGTGGTGCCTGCCTTAATTCTAGCACTTGAGTGGCAGAGGAAAGATCAGAAGTTCAAGAAAGAGACCCTTCTACAAAAATTAGTGCATCCCAGCTAGGCACTAAGGCCATCCTAAGCTACACAGTGAGACCTTGCCTCAGGAAAAAAGAAAAACATAACCCCAAACATGAGTCACTACTATTCTAGATTTATGGCTTGTTATTTGAATGGAAGATACTATTTGCCTTTTTTTCTTTTCCTCTTTGCTTTCTGTGCCAGCTAAACCCAGGATCATCCTTGGAGCCGTAACTGGCATTCAGTGTCTGAGCCCTATTTTGGAGGCTGGCATGGGTCATAAAAGGTTCTGATTCCAGTAACTTATCCTGGAGCTGATAGAACACAGACCTCCCATCTGTATCTCCAAGCGAGTCTGTGACTTCTCACTGTCTAATAGATGTCTCTGCTTTCCAGCTGAAATATTGAGAGAAGAGAGGGCAATTTATTGTCTACCTTTTTCTCTGCCTCTGAACTCAGCTTTTCTGTGCCTGTTCCAGTGAGTGTATTGTCTTCTGGTTACACACCAGTGTCTATCTTGCTGGCTATGGCTCTTGACAGTGTCTCCCTTGAAGTGAATGAGCTTTTGCTTCAGGACACCAAAATCAGAAAGGAGATTCATGGTCCTTGTCGGTTCTTTCAAAGTTCTTATCATTCCTTTCATATAGAGATTTCGATTTTTAGACTTTTAAAATTTAAATAGTGAGGTTGGCTAGTATTGCAGATGTAATTTTTGAAAGAAGTATGTCTTGGTGCTGAAAGTGACATTTATGATTTGGGGTCAGAAACAGATGGAAATGGTATAATTTAGATATTTGTTTTATGTGTAAACAGTACAGTGCTATTGATTTCCAAAGTTAATAAAGCTGTAGAAAAGACGATAGTTTTGAATGTATATTAGATCATGTTAATAAGATTCAGTTTTCTGAGATGTTATTTGTAACATTAAAGCTAATTTATTGTAATGTAAACTTTGAGATGTTGTAACATATAGACATTTTCCCCAGAAGTTCATTTGGCTTTTAATAAAAGCTAATAAGCTTTTAGGCACAAAACCTGATTAGGACACAATCAAGATGACAACTTTTAAACATAGATAAAATTCAGACGGCTTGACCTTCAGATAAAGAAGGGTATAATTATGCCGAACAGCAACTTTAAAAGGCGGCTGGTTCTGCCCTTTTGACCATCAGTTTCTCTTCTTCATTGGACAACTGACCTTCCAGGTTAAACCAGAATATTCTGGAATGGAGCCATTGCAGTGCCGAGTCTTTGAAGTGCCGCGCAGCTGCTGTAGAAGCGACCTGCTAGCTTTAGATTTGAGGATCAAAGCTAGTGATGCCTTTCATGCCCTAAACGGTCATGTGCGTAGCCTGGTGAGGGAGGCATGTTTAGGCTACTGTGTAACTGTTTCTTGAGCCTTCTGAGGCCCTGTGCTTTCTTCCTTCGGTTCCTGGTGTCTAACGTGCCTCCTGGAAAAGACTTCTTACTTAGCATTTTCTTGGAGCAATCATTAACCATGTTCTTTAATAATTACTGGCATTTGTATTTTAAACTGTGTACCGAGTGTTCCTGCCTGACACTGATTTTCTAACCTTTGAGGATATTTAAGTAGAACTTTTAAATAAAAGAGGCAAAATGAAATTTGGCTTCCTTTAGTTTGAATGTTAATCTTTTTCTAGCCCATAGGATGCCAGGCCAACTTTTGGGTTCAGCATTTTTATCTGACCAAGGAAGAGATTGGGCTATCTGAGAGTCTGCTCCAAAGAGAAGCTTTGTACACTAAAACTTGCTGCTAAGCACATGGGGAGTTCTTGCTTATTTATATTTAATATTTTATTTTTAAGTGTGTGCATGTGTCTCTATGTGCGTATGTCACCTGACTGTAGATGCCCAGGGAAGCAAGAAGAGGACATTGGCTCTCTTGGAGTTGGAGTAACTCGTAGTTGTGAGCTGCCCAATATGTCCTAGGAACCAAACTCAGGTCTTCTTCAGGAGCACACCTAATACTGAGTCATCTCTCCAGCCCCAGGAGTATTCATTTTTGTTAGCTATGTGAGAAGAGAACTGAGAAGAAAAAAGACTGAGGCCCACCATGCACTCTGGGTCAAGGCCTGCTGGGATTTTATCATTACTGCAAGTCTACTTGTAAAAACAGTTTTTGTGTTAATGGTAGGATAAAGCTGGTCCCAGGGAAAAGTTTAGGCTGCTATCTCCATGGAACCCAAGACACCACTCCAAGATGGCACTGTGCCTCAATGCACCCAAAATGATATTGTTCAGTGGGTCCTTATTAAAAACTGTAGGTGGAGTGGCTGGAGAGATGGCTTTGCAGTCAAGAGCACAAGCGTACCACCATGCCTGGCAGCATTGGGGATCTGAACCCAGGATCAATTCCTAGCACCCACATGATGGTTCACAACCATCCATAATGACAGTTCAAGGGGATCCTAGACCCTCTTCTGACTTTGCGTACTGTGCGCATACCATGTACATATATGCATTCAGGCAAAACACTCATACATAAAATAAACCTAGTTTTTAGTGCATTCACAGAAAGAACTTTTAGGCTTCCCCCTTTGTTATTTTTAATAAAATAAAAAGTTCTGCTAACTCTTGATACTGCTTTGGATATTAGGAATCAGCCTACATAGCCTCAATGTACACACTCCAACGCCCTACTATTCTTTTAGAACATAAAACTAGGACACAGGCTGGAGAGAGCTCAGTCTGCACAGGCATGAAGACCTGGGCTAGATTCTGCACAGGTAAAAGATGACAGCAAGCACTTTTAATCCCAGTGTTGGAGAGACAGACTGGCAAGTCTTTGGGGCTCACTGGCTACCTAACCTAGTGAGTCGAACTGGCAAGCTCCAGGTCAATCAAGAGACAACTTGTTTTAAAAAACAAGGTGTGTTACTTCTGAGGAATGACATCTGAGATGATCTCCTGGCCTTCACACAGTTGCGGACATATAAAAGTGCACCTGTGTAGCAGGATACTTATTCTGCTACATTGTATTCGCAGTGGAGGTCCACGATTAGGCAGTAGAAGAGGAGGCGGAGCTGGGAGAGAAAGGGAGGAAGGGGAGGGGAGGAAGAGAGGAAGGGGAGGAGAAGAAGGAGGATATCAGCCATGGAGAACCACAGATGGGTCGAAAGCTGTCCTGGGTAGCAACTTCTATCAAAAGGTTAGATATTGGGTAACAACTCTAATTGTGTGGGCATCGTGTTGATTGAACATTTCTAAATATATAAATCCTTTAGATAATCATTAAGCTTTAAGAGTCTCATTTCTATCGGGTACTGTGAGGATGGCAGATACTGTCTGGGGTTCAGCCGAGCTTTGTGGATTGGCTCTGCCAATCCCCCACTGCTAGCATCTCCTGGGTGCCAGGGTCAGAGCAGAGGAGCAGTGGGAACATGGTGGCTGCCCAGGAATAAGCTGGACCAGGCACCGCTTTCTAAATATCACCCCTACACTCTTGCATGGGCGCACCTGCATGGGTGCACCTGCATGCGAGAGCATGCACACACACACTAGAAGATAGAGAAAATTTAAAAAACTGTAAAAATGACCAGAAAGAAAAAAACATAAAGATAACAAACAAACATACCTTGGTTGTTGTTATTGAGACAGGTCCTTACTATGTAGCTCTGGCTGGCCTGAAACTTGCTATGTAAACCAGGCTAGCCTCAAACTCATAAAGATCCACTTGCTTTTTGCATCCTGAATGCTGGGACTAAAGGCCATCACATTCAGCCTCCTCAACAACCTCCACCCCCTCGTCCCCAGTTTCTCTTTGAGATAGGAGTTTCGCTAACAAGCCCGCCCGAACTCTAGATCCTCCGAACCAATAGGATCACAGATATGGATACCACCACTCAGTTGGGAAAATTAAATGAATAGATTTAACCTTTCATCTCCAGAATTTTTATTCTATTACTTGATGTTACTAAATTCCCCTAAGTATTCCCTAACCTTGGTGGCCCTCTGAGTTGTCCATAGCCAAATGACTGAGTCACTGGTTCCATCTGGGACTGGTGAATGTTTATTGACTGTTTTTTGGAGTGTCTTGATCCCATTGGCCTCTGGTCTTTTCTGCTGTCTACCTACATGACTCAGTCTGAGCAAATGGCCTGGATGGGGCATTGGAGCATAGAGAGGATGTCCTGGTTCCTCTTCTGACTTTCACCACCAAGGTAATAAGCAGGCTGGGATCCAGGAAAGCAGTTTGTGAAGGAGCACCCTGCAGCCTACTGTATCTTTGTTCCCAACTCTGACTGCCTTTCCCAGACTCTATAAAGCCCTCATCTACCTTCAGCTCCCTGCAGTAGAAAAATGGGATGTTTTCCTAGGTCTGTGGTTCTGCCCACAATGCACTAAGCCTTGGGTGTCCCAGAGCTAGTCATTTAGCCTACATAGGAGCTAAGAAGCTCATGATACAGGGAACACAGGACAGGGAAGGGACATTCAGGGGAAGGAGCACAAAAATTGAAACCTGAGATCTGATCCGGTCGAGTCTGGAGACCAGGCATCTGAGGCAACAACAGTGGGATAGTCCTAAAAATATGGAGACAAAGCTTTCTAAATGTGGACATGTGGGCAAAGAGGGGACCTCAAGTGACCTGTCCGGACAGGAAAGGATTGTGCAGGATAATCTGGGCATGGTGTTGTGGAGACTCAAGGATTTTGAGTTCAAGGTCATGCTTAGATGCCCATTAAGTACCTCCTGCCCCTCCCATATACTCACTCCTGTTCCACCCCGGGGTTGTGAAAACTGGTTGTGAAAGGAGTTAGGAAAGATGGCTGGATAGACACCAAGGAAAAGAGAAGGATCTGTAAAAAGAGGAGGTCAGAGAATAGGAGGAAACAGCCATCTGTGGCATGGAAGTAAAAAGAAGAGAGGCGTTTGGCTGTGAGGATCTGGTATCAGAACACAGATACGGATGGACAGAAATGGCCGATTAACTACAAGAAGTTCTACTGCAGGAGAGGCGAGGCTCAATCATAATCTAACTTGGGTCCGGAGACATCGCATGGGTCTGGCTGGTGAGGCAGAGGAGCAGACTTTGGTCCCATGAAAAGAAGGTTTTCTGAAACAAAGCAGCGTGGTGGGTGGGTGAGGTGGTGGGACTGTCATCCTCAGCCATGTCGCTGGCTTTATGAAAGAGAAGAAGATCCTAACTTTACTTTGGATTTTGCTGTTCCCAAATAGGGCTGTAACGTGGAAGAATGGGAGAATGGGGTGTCTTGAGCTCCACCTGGAGGCTGGATCACTACTTGATGCGGGTACTGGGATAGGATAGGAAGGGTACTGGGGTAGGGAGCGGTCGGCTTTGTGTATGAGGGAACGGCAGACACAGAGGTTGCCTCTAGATGTCGCCATCCAGCTGTGCTAGTGCCTGTAGAAGCTGGCTTGAGGAGGGGCTGTGCAGAGCTGGTGAGATTCTGAGTCCTGAAACTCCAGTTAGAGCGGAGTCTCCCTGGGGTGAAGCCTGATATACCTTCAGGAAGACTCAAGGGACTCCGGACACCTCTGGGACTGAGACTAAGTGGAGACTAGGACTAGGCCGCGGCCATCCTCCTTTATGGGGAAGGAGCTGTTGAAGCTCAGGCTTGCCAGAGCAGGAGGTGGTAGGTTGTGGGTTGTGTACAACCTCTTCAACGTACTTGTTTTTCTCTGTGACCTATCCAGTTAATCTAACCAACTTATTTCTTATTCTGCCCTTTATGGCAAGCGTCACAGCCTGCCGGTCTCTGCAGTTTCTGTACTCTTCTTGTTCCAGATTTAAGAATAGTCCAAATCGCTTCTCTGTCCCAAATGGAAGCTGCCCCTGCAGTCAGATGCAACTACCACACAGGTTAAATTTGACCTATTGCTCCATGATCCTTGGTTGAGAGCTCAGATTCTTCTTGCCTAGGCTGGTCTCCCTTCCTGCCATAGTCACGAAGAGTGTTTTTAGAATGTTATCAAGGCTTTGGGCTTGCTCTTCTCTCTGGCTGAGACACCTGGCACTCTCTACCTACTCTTGGCTTACCCAGATCTCTCAGCCTGATCCTGCTAGATTATAACTCATCTGGAAGATTACTTGTCTTTCTAGGTCTCTCTCCCAAGCAACCCCTTCTATTTTTAACCCTGGATGGTTCTATTTCATCTCTCCAAGTGTCTCCCATCTCATCTGTCTGTCTACTTTCTTTGCAGTACCAGGATTCTGGTCTGGCTTTTCCCTGAATTAAAAACCCAGGATCAGTCCAGCATCTAGCATGAAGTATACACTCAACATTTAAAATGTCATGGAGGAGGCTGGGGAGGTAGCTCAATGGTAGGGCGCCTGCCTAACACTTATGAGGCCATGGGTCCAATCCCCAACATCACAAAAGTAGATAATAGATAGATAGATAGATAGATAGATAGATGATAATTAATAGGTGATAAATAGATAATAATACTTAGATAGGTAGATAGATAAGCAAAATGTTGGGATGAGAGAATGAAAAAAAAGAGGAAGATTTTGACCGTTCTCCATAAGATAAAGTCACATTTTCCCAAGAATTGGGTTGTTCTTCTGGCTATTCCTGGGATAAAAACTAGAATCTTCAACCTTTTGCTTCTTATTGTGATTTGTGTGACCCCACTTGTGGTCTAATCCCTGGGGTCTAATTACCCTTCCCCCCCCTTTTTTTTTGTTTGAGATGGGTTTTGCTTTATAGCTCAGGCTGGCTCTAAACTCTCCAACCTCTTTCTTTAGCCCTCCCAGTTGCTGGGGTTAGAGGCTGGCCCATCACTCGAATTACCCTTCCCTTGAATCTTAGGGACCTTAGGGACTTACCTATAAACAAGAGACTACAGCAAAGGATGCCCTGGGGACTGGGAAGGCAAAGTGGCCATCGAAACCACTGATGATTACACTTTATTAAACTACATTATGTTATACTATAATATATGCTATATATGTGCTATATATTATATACTAAACATATTTTATACACACACACACACACACACACTATATTATACTACTCTAGTTTTGGTTATGTTGGAAATTTAACTTTGTCTTTTCTATTTTCTTTCCTTTCTTTTTTAGGTTTTTTGAGACAGGGTTTCTCTGTGTAGCCCTGGCTGTCCTGGAACTCACTCTGTAGACCAGGCTGGCCTCGAACTCAGAAATCCACCTGCCTCTGCCTCCCAAGTGCTGGGATTAAAGGCGTGTACCACCACTGCCCGGCTCTCTATTTTCTTTCCTAGTCTTCCTCCCCTCCTCCTCATCTTCCTCTTTCTTCATTTTTTCTCCTCCTCCTCCTTATCTGTCTGTCCGTCTATCTATCTATCTATCTATCTATCTATCTATCTATCTATCTATCT
>JANHMN010000018.1:29149195-29233096 GCA_030674055.1 Rhabdomys pumilio
TCTATCTATCTATCTATCTATCTATCTATCTATCTATCTATCTATCTATTCGTAGTACTAGGAATTTAACTTAGGAGCCTGTACATGCTAGGCAAGCATTCTCCAGTGGAGAAACATTCATCAGCCCTCTTATTTTGATGTTGTTTTCCTTGTTGTTGTTGCTTTGAAATAGAATCTTATGTAGCCCAGGCTGGCTCTCAAGCTTTGCTGTGTAGCTGAAGTTGACCTCGACCTTCTGATTCTCCTTTCTCTCCATCCCGAAAGCTAAGGTTCAGGCACTACCACACCCCCACTCAAGTCTGGGAATTCTTTTCATTAATAATAATAATAAATCCCTCAGAGATATCTACCACTCGTTTCTACTTCTGAGTGGGGAAGACATCTCAGTCTCTTCCTGATGTGTGGGGTTAAGTGTAATGAGACTCCACCCTCCCTTCACTCTTCTACTGCTTCAGCCGCTTTGATCTGTTTTCAGCCAGGGAGGGACTATAACAGGGGCTCAGTTTATGACCATTTAAAATAATAAACCTGGCTACATTTCTGTATGTTCTGATTAGATGCCGTGTGGGACACTTTAGGCACATTATCTTCTTTAAGGATGCCTCCATCCCCATTCACCTCAGCCTGTAACTGGGAGGCTGAAACAAGAGGTATGTGGTTTGTGAGTTCCAGGCTAGCCTGGAATATGTATTGAAAGTCTCAAAAACAAACAAACAAACAAACAAACAAACAAAACCCATGGTGGCACAGATCTGTAATGCCAGCACTGGGGAGACAGAAGCAGGAGGTTCAGAAAGAAGTTCAAAGCCATCCTCAGCTACATATTGAGTTTGAGGACAGCATAAGCTATCCTGAGACCCTCTCTCAAAAACACAAAACAAAACAACCCCAAAACTATGTGGTATCTTATTTAATCCTTATACAACCCCTGGAAGAAATGTTACTGTCCCATGTTATAGTCAGAAAAACTGAGGCTGGGTAGATAAACACAGTGCCCAGACTCCTAGATACAGTAAGGTATTGCTGAGCTTCCCAACCCTGGTACTTGGCTTCAAAAGTTTCTTCCTCATATTCATGCAGCTGTATTGAATGGATACTCTTCTAATAGGAATGGGCCTCATCAGCTGTCCAGATGAACACAGCACTCTAGGAAGGCATGAGATGTGGATCCACAGAAGCAACACGGGCAAAACTTTAGGGTAGCACTTGGCAAGGTGGAGACTGGAAGGAAAAGGAGAGATCTGCCTTGAGGTGAGAACCTCTGTCTGTACATGGGGCGGGGGCTATATAGATACAACTTCTGAGAAGCATCGGGGATCCTATGTATGGATTTTCCCTGTATCCCCAGCCAGCTGGGCCTTTGGGTCTGGGAGAGTGAGTGGAAGCCAGGGAGTATATGCTTCCAGCAAGCAAGAGGGGCCAGGAGACCTGGGTCTGCCTCTCTCTACTGATCCTGTGGCCTTGCCCTGGTCTCTGACTCAGTCTCTTCATCTTGTCCCTGGGTCTGACATCTCTGGCTTGGAGATGAGTCTGGAACCCCTAAGGCACACAGTGAGGCTTGCTCCTCTACCCAACACCTGTGAAAATTTATCTCAGAAGGAAAGAGGGAGGAAGGGTGGGCCAGGCAACTATATCAGGGGATTTGAACAAATATGGTCATGGCATCGGTGTTTGTAAGAGAGCAACCGTGTTGATGTGACTTCACCCAGCACAAGACACAGACCCTGAAACAGCCGTTTCAGCGGGCTTTACATGTGACCGTGTAAAGCAAACGCGATGACCTCTGAACTTTTTGGAAGATATTATAAGTAGGTAGCTGGATGAGAGATCAACAGAATATTCAGTGCGACCCCAAGCTGAAGTCCTCCAGTCCCTCCCACTTATTCCTCCACCACCTCCCTCTATTGGCCAGGCTAGCAGTGGGGGAGGGGAGTGAGACTATCTTGGGAAGGGGATGAGATCATTCTAAGGCTGGCTCATTTAGAACCGGGTAACTTTTTCCATCCATATGGCTCTCAGAGACTTCTGCACTAGCTCATAAACCTTGGCGCCGGTCGACCTCAGGGATTGGCCACGAAGCCCTTCCTCACTGTGGAGATGGTGGCCAAAGTGGGAAGGGGCTGAGGCTTAAGTTGAAACAGAGTGACAGAGGCAGGTGGAGGCATGGTCCAGCGGGGACCCAGCAAGAACTTGGCAGCTATTGGATCTTGGTGTCCTGAAACTCTCTAGGAGCCTATGTGGGTAGATGGCACATTTTGTGGGAGAAAAGCCACCTTGCAGAGAGCAGAGCTGCACCCCCGCCAGTTCCTCTAACACCTGTATTTGGGGATTTCACTTGGCCAGCCTGGTTCTCCCCTAAGGGATCTCTGTTTAGGCTGTAACACTGCAAGGGATAGATGTGGAGGGAAGAGGTCCCGGCCAGGAAGAGATCAAGGTTCAAGTGTGGGTGAGTGTATGATGAGGTTCAGTTCATTCTCCCCTGAGCCTGTGCCTCTGGCCACAATACTAATCAGGCCGCCCAAGATCCAAGTTCCAGCCTTGAGGAAATAGTAGTCTTAGTTCTTGAGCTTCTCTGAGACATTTCCTAGCTTGTTCACCTACCCTTCCCTCTCTAGTTACCTTTCTTAATACCCTAATCCTGAGCTAAGTCAAGTACCAGCTGTCCCCAAGTCAGCATCCAGCATGCCAGTCTATCAGTGTTCACCTGAAGCCAGGGCTTGTGTCTAGGAAAAAATTCTAGTACATGTTGAATGAAAGAAAAAGGGGAAGGCTGTGATGTTATAGGGTTCAGAAGAAGACTAACTGTGTGTGCTCGGTGCTGTTCTGTGCCATGCTTAGTACTAACCTGTGCCAGGTCCTCCAGGGACAGCCAGCAGCCTTGAGCCTCTCAGGTCCCATCATACAAAGCTAGAGAATATGGCATGAGGCACCTTAACCTGGGTTTAGTAGGCAAGGAACAGAAGCTGGGCAGAACCAGAATGGGCTGGAGTGTTTCTTTAGCCTGGGTTTTGGGCAGCAGGGTTGGGAACAGAATTCTCCGGTTGGATGGAGTTGTTCCTGGAAAATCCCCATCAGCATTTTTAGCATTTGTGCTTTGTGCCTGGCTCCCACTCCTTCAGAAGTGAAGGAGCAGGGCCCTTTCTGTTGCCGGGCCACGCAGGCAAGGCCCTTGCCCTCGCTGTCTCCGGGCACTGGGCTCTGGACTGATACATCTATAAAGTGCTGTCTATTGACCTCATCAGTTCTTTCAGCAATTCTAAAAGCAGGGGTAGGGGCTTCATATTGTTTGAGAAGGAAGTGGGAACTCTAAGATGCCATATGGCTTGGCAGAAGCTGTGTAACTCTACCAGGGTGAGAGCCCCTACCTTTGATGGCACATGGTGCCACTCTCCCATTCCTACTTAGAAGTCCCCAAAGGGCAGTGTGCCCACAAGCTGAGGATGCCATTTCTAGCCCAATGCCTCTTGACCAAGGTCCTAGCCTGGCCTGGTGCCTGTCACCAAAATAACCCTGGTGGTTCTGGGCATGGATTGCAGGCCATCACCTGGGACCTATTTTTAATCCTTCGGGTAACAAGGAAGTCTCACCTTGTGCAGTAACCACTTGGGACATACTGGATCATGTGGTCTTAGCCCCAAGTGATCTCGCAGCCCTACTGGAAAATGACCCTGACTGGAAGGAGAAGGCCTGGCTCAGCCACACATCCCTTTTCTTTCTGTGCCCTAGCCCCTTCCCAGAATTCTTACAGCCTATTTTCCCAACATACTCTATACCTCCATGCCCATGTGTACCATGGCCAGAGATCCCAGGGCATCATTACTTGGCCTTGATGTCCAATGTCTTATGTACTTGAACAGCCGTAAACTTCTCTTCTGTGTAGCTTTCTTCTCCTTTACTCTAGTTAGAAGATTCTATGATCCAGCAGCCATTTGGAGATTTAGCACCTCGAACTTGACTTTTAGAATTTAGGGTGTTGGGATGCTTTGGGGGTAGTGTCTGGTGGTATTAGAGGAGGTGACTGAGGTTGTGAGCATACTCAGATAAACTCTGAAAGGTCAACTGCTTCAGAACCAATGAGTTATGGATCCCAAAAGTATTTATAGAGGACGGACAGTTCATAGACATGAAGGGCACCCCGTGGGGCTCCTTACTTACCTCTAACAGATGTGCATGTGTCTACAGAGAAGGAAGTATGTCCTGAGCCCATCAAGGAAAGATGCTCAGACAGGAAGACCAGAAGGAAGCTGGGCATGATGGTAAATGGCTGGAATGCTGGCATCACATTTCTGGGAGACTAAGGTAGACCAGTTAAGAGTTCAAAACCCCAGAGAAAGCAAACCTATCTTATCTCAAAAACCAAACCAAACAAAACACTGGAAGAAAACTTGACTATTAGAAAGTTACCATAAAAAAAACCAAAAACTGGAATGGCTGTAGCTGGAGTAGCAACAATATTAGTAGCTGCCTACCAACACCTTGTTTGAAGCCAACGAGGTGTTCACCCCTTTGTACTATCTCAGTGAGCCCCACAGGTGTTCTTCTCTGGGTGGAGAATGGGCAGTGGTCCTTGAGACGAACTCCGTAAATGTGATTGGGTTTTGCAGTGTCTGCAGCTCTCTGGAGGTAGATGCTGAACCCTCTGCCCCCAAACATCTTACTGCGGGGCAGGGTATCAACTGCAGGGCTGGCCCCTTGGGGATACTGTCAGGGAGCCAGCCAGGCTCACGGAGTGGCCTTAGTCCACTTGGCCCTACTCCTCTAGGCGTTGGGGCTGGAAATAGCAGCTGCTCAAGAGCTGACAACCAAAGGGCGGCTAAAAAAAGACCCCTCAGTCTGGGCACTGTCGCCCTCGGCTTGCAGGGCCTATTTTGGGGGAGAAGGTGCCGACGTGCCAATGGAAAATCCATGGGTGGGAGTCTCCAAAGGTGGGGGCCCATATGACTTTCTCTCTCCATCCCAGCCCACACATATAAGCACACAGGCACGTATACACACACACACACACACACACACCTATACAAGTTGCACATTTAACCTTCCTTCCCAACTGTTTGATCCTGCCATCCATATAGCAACCTGGGAAAGGGATGAGGAAGCTGAAACTCAGACTCAAAGAGATGTGTCTCTGTTGGTGAGTGTTTGCCTGCCATACGGGCAGTCCTGGGTTCCATCCCCAGCACTGAATCCATCGGGCGTGGTAACACCCAACAGTAATAAGACAGAGGCAGGAAAACCAGAAATCTAAGGCCATCGTTGTTCTCTGCTTCATTGAGAATTTGAGACCAGCCTGGGATAAATGAGACCCAGTCTCAACAAATAAACAAACGATGCCTGTCCCAACCCCAAACTCAAATGCCTTTCCCAAGGAAGGTCTCACAGCTAGGAAGCAGGTGGGGCCATGGCACCCAGGCCAGAGCTGTTCTCTAGAGACAATTCCCTCACTGAGCTAGCAAAACCTGTCCTTTGAAGAGGCAAAGGCTCTGTGATGGGGACGAAGGAGGCTTTCTCTGGGCTGGATGGGGATGGGACAAAGATTACACAGAAATACATCCCATTGGAAAGTCCCAGTCAGTTCTGAGAGGACCTTGCCTTGCTGTAGGAGAGGCAGCTCCTGCAGAGAACCCAACCCCCATCCATCCTGTGACCACCTGCTCCCCCTCTGCCTGGGCCTCCAGAGCCCAGCTGCCCCTGCCAAGTTTCCAGGGAACGTGTCAGATAAGAGGGCCTGTGCTCATGACTCTTCCACTGCTCACTATCTCTGTTTCTGCTGCCATCACAGAGTGAATAGGATAAGCATAGCTTGGTGAGGGTACACACAGGGCACCTCCTCAGTCCCCTGTGTGTCCCCCTCACCATGCTATTCACAGAAGCCTTCAGTTCCCTCATGATCAGTGCCAACCCCACCCAGCTGCCAGTTGTCCTGTGCCCAAAGACCCCACACGTGGAAAAATGCCACCAACTAAGGTCTCTGCTCCTGCAGCTCTAGAAGATCAGGAAGCTGAAGCTACATTGTGTGCCTCAGCTTCCACAGGGGAGCTGTGTGCCCTAGAGCAGGATGCTGTCTCTCTCAGGACAAAGTGGCACGCATTCTATATGGTCTGAGTGACCGCTGGCTGGATCCCGTTTAATGAAAGCTCTGCCTAGGTTCTGAATGTGTTTGACAATGCTGACTCTAGCAGTGGGGATGCAGACAGTCTAGGATCCCTGTGTCCCACAGGGAGGAGTTTCCTTGTTTATCATCATAGGGTAAAGATGGATGTCATGTTATTACCTCTGCATGAGTCTCCTGTGACACTCCTGCAAGAACGTAAGGACCACGTGACTCTGAGGGAAAGAGTCTGTAGTCATGGAAACCATGGTCACTATACTGGGACATGGAAAGGGGGAGATCCAGGAAGTCTTGTCTCCCCATTTCTGAGTCACTATGTCACCTAATTGTAATTAAGACACACGTGTCCCCAAGTCCTCTCCTCAGTAGTCTTCATAACTCTCTCAGCCTAACTCACTGCACAGACCAGCAACCTGTCCCACTCCACATCTCTCCCCTACTCTCTTGCTGTATTCATCACCTCATCCTCAGATGACTTTTCCCCCTTGACCCCTCTGGCCTGCTGTCTGTCCTTCAAGTTATCCACCAACCCCCAGGGTTCCAGGGAGGGAGCTGGGGATGCTAAGGAAAGAGAAGGGCTAAAATATGGGTTCCTTGCATACTTTTACATACTCTCGAACCACACATAGAAGACCACACCCACATTTACACACTCACAGGCTCACACACACCATGTGCCTGATAGAGTGGCAGGGCCACCAAAGTGTCCCAAGCTCAGTCTCCCAACACTAGCCCTGCAGGTGGCTTTCCACCACTCCTGTATTCTTGGGGTCCCGCCACCCCTCTAAGGTTCCCACAGTACAAACTAGAAACATCCCACTGCAGCAGGTTTGGGAGTGATACTATGTAAAGAACCTTCTTCCCTGAGGCCCAAGCTAGAGCCCTGGGGTAGGTGCAGTTGTGTATGGGTCTCTGGGGTCCCAAGATTGTTTCATTCTTTGAGGGTGAGGTCTGCATTGACCTTGGGGCCTCTAGCTTCAAGAACTCTATTGCTGAGGCTGGAAAAAGTTTAAAAATATCTCTGTTTACATTCTTTTCAAGCCCGCCTCCTGGGCCTCAGTGCTGGCTCCCTTTGATCTGGCCCTATACTTCTGAAAGGGGCCTGGGAGAGCTGGGAGCTTAGCCCCCTGCTGTGTAGACCCGACCCCCCACAGAGTCAGAACTCTGTGACACCCCTTACATCACAGAACCAGTGAGAGCTCACACCAGTGACCCCACATGCCGACGAATGCTGGATCTGGTCCTCTCTCTGTACTTCTCCAAAAGCTTGGGCCTTGAGTGCCTCTACGGACAGTGACTGTGGGACTGCAGACATTTGTGTTGATCTGGGGAAAGCCATACTTACTCCTACAGCGTGCCTGGCTCCGCGGAGTGTATTTTGAAATTACATAATGTAGTTCTTTCTGAAACCTCATTTTATAAACCGATAAACTGAGGCTCAGAGGAAGGAAGTGATCTGTCTGGAGACACACAAGCAAGGATGAGCCAGGCGTGGTGGCGTGTTCTTCTACTCATACTGATCACACAGCTCCCTCCCCCACATACACACAAGGCGACCCCCCCACACACACATCTTGTCTTACTATGGTGCAGTGTGGACTCGGCCTGCTACGTGATGTCACTAATAGGAATCCTTTTAGGCATTCACTGCCTCTCTCCCTGTGTGTTTTTCTCCTGTGAGTCTGGCATGCTTGTGACCCTGTAGGATCCTCCCTTCTTGTCTGGAGTCGAGATATGCATAACAGGAAAGTTTTGTGTCTACAGATGCTCAGAGAGTCTGAATCTTTTGAGACTATCATGGTCACCCTCTACCTGATCCTGGAAGTTCTATGAAGGAGTTGTCCAGTTGGGACAGATGTCTCTGTTGGCTCTGCGTTCCCATCACTCATCCTTTTCTTTGCTGGTTCCCCATCTATCTACTCACCAACCCAACATCCGTCTCTCCACCAATCTATCCATTTACTCATCCCTGTCTGCTCATTTCTACGCTCACCCATCTAACTGCTCAGATCCATCCATAACAAGAAGCCAGTGAACAGCAAGAGTCCAGCCTGCATGCTGTATAAACCTTCCTCTTTTCAGTCTACCTTCCCAGTTTTACCAGAAGGAGCTGGTTGAGTGATCTCTAGATACTGCTGGGGAATCTTGAGGAAGCAGAGACCAGCTGAAGGATGAGGACACGTCTGTAGGGATCACCTAGACCTCAGCCACGAAGGTGTGTCTTGTATTCTGGTTCTACCAGATACCGGGTTTCTTAACCTCTCTGATCTTTGAGATCAGTTACCTGAATGTGGGGCCAAAAATCTAGTCCTAGCAGGCTGATGGAGAGATAAGATGAGATGTTACCTCCAAAAGGACCTTTTGCATGCTGAAGACTTCTGAGCAGGTGTAAATTAAACAAAGAACAGAGTAGGGGGTAGCTGGGTGGGGAAGGCCCTGCTTGGGCTAGGGTGGCCAGAGGAATCTCCAGTGTAGGTGTGTGAGGTATTGGTTCCTGAGTCCAGAGTGATTTTATAGTTCATCTGCAGGCTCTCCTCCAGACCTGCCAGGATGCCCGCCCTGTCTTCTTGCCTAGGCTTGGCTCCTATCTCATAGCAACTTTGAGCACCAGAGAGATTACCTCCTAAAAATAGGGCTGGGCCCCACTGGTGCTGTTTTCTCTCTTTCCCATGATTTATCACCATCAACCCTTGGTACCTGGGACAGCAAGTCTCTCCCTAGCTCCCTAGGGATCATTAGGAAGGGGTATGTGGACTACCTTGGGTCAGACTAAAAACAGGGGGTTGGGGGGTCATAGATTAGTCTGGAGGTGTTGGTCAGGCCACTGGGAACATCTTTTAATCCTGGGCAAGAGGCAGCATTCACCTGGGGCTAGGGAAGCCCTGAGGTAAACCATTGCAGCCTAAAAGTCCCCAAAAGTGTCTATGTGAATGACACCCTTCCCAAAATTTCCATAAATGTGCCCATGTGCTCCTGTAGGTGAGACCCAGAGTGGTGTGGAGCCTGCTCTAGGACAGAAGGAACCATTCCCAGCTTCAGCTCTCCTGTCCCTGCCTCAAGGGGACCTCAGAACTCTTCCTGAGGCTGAGGGACCTCTGCCCATCCTGAATGCAGGTGGCTCATGCACAGGGACCTGAGTGTGCGCACACATGAATGGAGGATACACATTCACAAGACAGTGTGCTCCCACAGCATAGAGATGTCCTGAACACACGGAACGCCTCCTGAAAAGACACTCCCTTATCTTTCCTTATAGTTACCCTCGGGTTTGTGGCTGGCGGCCTCTTGGAGACCCACATTTCATTGACCCCAGGTTCTTACCAACACCCCAGATGATGTCCTTGTGTTCTTCCTCACAAGGGACCCTACCCATCCTGCCGACCTACTTTGTATGGCAGGAGACGGGTCATGTGTGGAGGGACAGATGTGTAATACAGACATTATTTACAGGGTCCAATCTAGCTCTCTGAGCCTTTATTATTGGACAAAGAGCTGCCATTTGGAGTATTCCCATGGTCATCCCGTAAAGTAGATGCTCAGGCTTTAGGGACATGCCTGGTGACAGTGTCTCCACTCCAACAAGGTGAAGAGCTTTTACTCTGTCTTGGTCCCCAGTCCGTCTTGGATACTGGGCCCTTTCTCAGTGAGTTCAGATGGAGCTGGGGCTGACCTCCTAGCCAGGGCTGCTTGGATCACTCACATAACTGCCTTCAGGGGCACACTGTCTGCTGGCTGATCCAAGTCCTTCCTTGACAGGGCCAGGTGCGTGAAGACAAGAATGAGAATGAAGCCTGCGGTGTGAGAAGAATGGGTAAGCATTAGGAGGGATGATTAGAAGGGCACTTCACTAAACCTCTCGACAGTGTTGTTGGTTTTATATGACATTTTCTAGACAGTGTTCCCAAGCTGTGCTGAGTATGAATCTTGGTGTCTGATGCAATCTGTTCTGCTCTTACCTCACCAAGGTCAAAGCATGTCCCAGTCTCCCAAGTCCCCCTTAAGCTCCCTTTCCTAGGAGGCTGAGGCACAAAGATGCTAAATTCAAGGATTGCCTAGGCTACAATGAGTTTCAGGCCAGTTGGGGGCAACTTAGTGATATACTGTGTGCGTGTATACACACACACACACATACATATATATGTATACATATACACAAATATATGTGTGTGTGTGTGTGTGTGTGTGTGTGTGTGTGTGTGTATTATGTGTATGTGTATTTGCATATATACCAGGGAGTGGTACTATTAGAGAGTATGGCCCTGTTGGAGTAGGTATGGCCTATTGGAGTAGGTGTGTCACTGTGGACATGGGCTTTGTCCTTGCTTCCTGGAAGTGAGTATTCTGCTATCAGCCTTCAGATGAAGATGTAGAACTCTCAGCTCCTCCTGTACCATGCCTGCCTGGATAATGCCATGTTCCTGCCTTGATGGTAATGGACTGAACCTCTAAATCTGTAAGCCAGCCCCAATTAAATGATGTCCTTATAAGAGTTGCCTTGGTCATGGTATCTGTTCACAGCAGTAAAACCCTAACTATATGTAAGACGTGTGTGTGTGTGTGTGTGTGTGTGTGTGTGTGTGTGTGTGTATTTACAGGTCTGGTCAAAGAGGTAAAGGCCCAGTTGTCTCCCACTCTTCTTTCCTCTTTCTTACACACATTTTCTCTGGGGTCAGATTGGGGAGTTCATAGGAGAGTCAGTGAGCTGTTTACATGGACCTCCCGGAGAAAGACACTTCACAGCCTTGTATTAGAATCAGAGAAGAAAACCATCACCAAAGAGCAAATTTGTCAGAATAAAGACATAAAACCTCCATTACCTATCGCTGCCAGGGTGCCCAAGAGGACACCCACTGCTGACAGCGTCGTGGGCATTCCCTTCATGCGACCAACCTTGCGCATGCATTGACCCTCCTCATTGCAACGGCACACGATCACTGGGGTGGCGAAAGAAGATGAGGGAATTAGGGAAGGCTCCCAGCTGCTCAGAACCTCCCATCTGGAAAACTGGCTGACACATGTTTCTGTGCACACCTATGTAGGTGTGCATGTATGAAGGTGATTGCTCCTCTGTGTGTGTGGCAGGATACACACAGGTATGTTGGCCCAGATGAGCAAATAGAAGTGTGCTGTTCATGTGAGAGTGCACTGTGTATACCGAGGCTCTTTCCCCCTGTAGCCTGATGGCTCCCGCAGAAATTAAAGATGCCAACTTTGGCTTCACCCAAGCCCCAGCCTTACCTTGGACCTGGAGTTGCCACATTTGGGCATCATGGTGGACAACCACAGGTACCATGTATTCACCAGGCTCTACCCAATGCAGTGCCAAGGTGAGGTAGGCGTGGGAATCTGTTGGGTTACAGAAAATGATTAGGGTCACTAGCCTGGACAGGCTCCACCCAAGCTGCTCCCCTAATTCCAACCCTACCCCACCTCATATCCCAGTGAACTCACCCTTCACAGCCTCATTCCCATCCCCTGCCACGTACCATTGAGAGGCTGGAGGCGCCAATCCCGCTGCACAGTGGGGTTGGGACCAAGAGCAAAGCTGTAGGGACCATTCCTGTTGGCTAGGTCAGGGTCCTCACTGACCCCACTCACAACCACACCGTAGTCTTGGCGAGGTGTACAGAGGTGTCGGCTGGGCCCAGTGGCCAGAGTCAATGCTGGGACAGGAGAGGCCTTCAAGAAGTGGACCACAACAGTGGTGGAAGTGCTCAGTCCTGGTTCATCTGCAGTATGGGGGGTGAGGGTAAGTCCCCGAGAACCTGGGATGGTCTCCACTTACCCCACACTGCCTATCCATCTCACTCTACTGCTTCCCTTCATACTCCCTGCACCTCAACTCTCCTTTCCATCCAGTCTCCTCCTCATCGTGTCCTTCATCCTTGTACCATTCGAACAGCTATCAAGGTCACCTGTATCTTTCTGGATGCTAATTCTGTCTCATTGTTGATGCTACCACCCAGACATGACCTGGCTACTGAGGAGTGCATCCCTCATGACTTCCATGGGACTCCTGATGTATCCTTCCCCGCTTGCCTTCCCAGGGCTATTAAGGTGCCATCCTTGGTCCCCTTCACCTGGAACTAGTGTTCCATTTGGCCTATCTCTTAGCATTCCTGCCTCAGACACAGCTCCTGGCCCTCCTTCTACCTTCCTAATCTAGTGCTCATTGCCTTGTCTGTCCCTGCAGTTGATAGCCGGAGAAACCAAAGGGACAGGGTTAAGGAATTGTGAGTGTCAACTTGAAGGATGGTTTTCATGGAAGGTTTCCAGTGGAGTTGCAGTCTCCTGAGAAGACTCCATTGCTGCAGGATCATACCTGTGTCTTGGGCCTCCACAAGCACTGTGTATGTGTCTCCAGGCTGGGCACCCTGCAGGGACTGGGCTGTATGTATCTCCCCAGACACCTCCTTGATGCAGAGCCAGCCCTCTGAGTCATTGACCAGGGAGAACCTGAGGCCCAAAGAAGATGTGTCTAGGAGGCACTGGAACAATATCCAGAGTGCTGCCCAGAAACCCCCAGGATGGTGCAACTGGATACACAAGTCCTGTATCCTTTCTGCGATTCAGGGACAACGTCAGTGCTGGTGGTCCCGCTGCCCAGTTTTAGAATTTGCTGGTGATAGGGTGTTTGAACTATGGGTGGGGAGAAGGATTATCAGAACCTGCGGATGGAGGGCAGCATCTGGATCAACTTCACTAGTTTTAGAGCATCCTGCCAAGAAGTCTGGAGGGCAAAGACCCAGGTACAGTTTCAGTCTGAGTGGTAGTGCTCCCTTAAGGAGGACTAAGTGGAGCTCCCATGGGCTCTAAACACACCTCCTGCATGTCTACTCCGTCCAACGCTGACCCTGGGCATTAGTAATCATTTGAGGAATATTTTAGGCCACACATGAAATGAGTTTCTCTGGAGGTGTTGAAGATATTCTTAAGAAGCATGGAAAGTCCAAGGCAGGCAAGTGGTAGGGCTTTTGGCTCACCTGAGGGATCTGCTCATGGAGTCTGAGGGCTGGATGGTCAGCAAGAGGGAGCCAGCTGGAGTGCTGACTGGGATGCTGGTCTCATAGCTTTCCTGGTCCAACTTGAGGGGTGGTATCACCCTCTCCACCAGTACAGTCACCGTGGCCGTGGCTTCAGGGCCTGGACCTGGGCCCACCAGTTCTTCTCTGTTTCGCACGACCACCACCACCTTGTGATTAGGAGCAGCCTCGTAGCTGAGGTTCTGAAACCAGTGAGTTGCGGGTCACTGTGTGGGTCAGGGTGGCACACTTGTGACGCTTCCCCACCTGTCCACATCTTAACCTTCTGGAGTCTGAGCTGGACATGGTCAGAGTCTGGCTCCCAGGACAGGTCAAAGATCCCTTCTGGGTCTCCTTCTTCAATGGCGAAGTCCATAAGGCGGAAGGCAGGTTCAAGGTCAGCATCAGTTGCCATGAGTGTGGCCACCAGAGTCCCAGGCTCTACATCCTCAGGAAGACTTATAGGCCCAATCTGGAGAAATAAAGATGCTGGGTAAACATCACCAGCCCCCTGCCAACAATCCCTATACCTTGGCATCAGCTCACCTGGGAATTGATGAACTCAGGGGCATGATTATTGATGTCTGTGATCGTGACTGCAACCTCACATGTGCTGCTGAGGCCTTTTGGAAGGAAGGGATTGTTGGTGAGGTCCCAGTAGGAGCAGAGGGGCAGGGACCAAGGTCACCCACCATCAGGGTACTTACCACCCTCTGAGCCTGCTAAGTCAACAGCCAGCACCCGAAGCAGGATATTCTGGCCAGCATGGAGTGGGGCAGTTCCCAGCGTCACACTGCCTGAGGTCGGATCTAACTCAAAGGCTTTGTTTTCAGTCCCTTCCTCAGGCTCAGGGCTCAACAACTGATACACAATGTGGGAATTGGGTGATCCGGGGGCATCCAAATCCTCTGCTGAGAGCCTGGCCACTTCAGTTCCTGTAAGACAACATCCCCACCCACTTCCTGGTGTGTGTGTGTGTGTGTGTGTGTGTAGTATTTGGCTTTGATATAGAATTCTGAGGCTAGACCTATCCCAAAGAATCAAGATGGATGGTTTCTAGAAACTCCACCCCACCCGGCTCCTGACAAGGCCCATAACCCACCTGGGGGGCTAAGCTCAGGGATGCTGACTGTTGAGTCATGTGAGGAGCAGACAGGTGCATTGTCATTTTCATCTGTCACCACCACCTGCAACTCCAGGGGTTCTGCGTAGTCCTCACCACGAGAATTCTGAGCTCGGACTTGGAGCTGGTACTGTAGTGGGCAGTGGGGAGTTTCAGACTGAGGCCAAGGGTTATTCCAGCCTAGAGTGGATTCAAGTCCCTGCTGGTGGCCAGCCCCATCCTTTCTGGGATGTCTCCACTGTTTCCACATCTGTGTGTGGGAGTGTCAGAGCACCCTCCAATCTGCCCTGGGTTTCCCTCTCACCTCACCTCAGCCTGGGCCTCTCGGTCCAGCTCCATAAGTACATGGATCCTCCCCTCTGTGTCCACATCGAAGGGTCCTGGAGGCTGGCTCTCCAGCTGATAATGCACGTCTCCTCCATTCCAGTGCACCTGTGGAGGATGTAAATTGAAAGTGCTTTAGGTTGAGAGGCAGGAAGGATCTATGTCAACCCTTATTCCCCAATTGATTCCCAGGCAAGAAGCCTGGACCCTAAGAGCACGTGATTTGCTACTTATGACAACCTTACTCTGGTCCAAGCCTGGACCTTGCCAAAGTGCCTAAGTGACTAAGTTATTTTATTTTCTGCTTTCTGGGCCTGACCCCAAGACATTGCTAGAAAAGACTGGAGACATTTCTGGCTTGGGTGACAATCCCCATGGCAGTGAAAGTTGGCAGCTGTTTTCCCTGAGGAAGCCTTAGGCAAGCTGGGGGATGTCAGAACACAAACTCACACTGCCAGAGGATGGCAGGTGATAGGCTGTATGCTTGCTCCCCAGGGTCTTACTGCCCACTTTGTAGTGGGACATGAAGGAAGGGACAGGGGTCAAGTTGAGTCCTGGACATTCCTCCCAAGTGTCTGTTGTGATGCAGGCCCAGCTGCACTAGCCCCGGGGTTACTTCAGTCACTTCTCACCTGGGCAATGCTGTGTGGGTAAGCAACCCTGAGATTCTCTGCCAGGTGAACAGGCTCTAGGGGTACCCAGCTGTTCTCTGCTATGGAGATCTCGACAGTCGCGATAGCCTGATGGCCTGAAGGCTGGTCACCCATGTCCTTGACCTGTACCAATAGCTGGTAAGTCTCTTCCAGGGTATGGTCTAGGCTGGTGCTTCCTGGAAGGGTTAGAAGGCAAGCTGATCATGGACCCAGGGAGCAAGACCCAAAGCATCTTCAGCCAGTACCAAACAAAGCCAAGCGTATTACAGGTGTTTAAAAGACTTTGAGGGGAGGGAACTGGAGAGATGGTTCAGTGGTTATGAGCATTGACTGCTCTTCCAAGGGACCCATGTTATAGTCCCAGCACCACATGGCAGCTGACAACTGTCTGTAACTATAGTTCCCAGGAACCTGATGCCCTCTTCTGGCCTCTACTGGCATCAGGCATGCAGGCGACACACACACAGGCAAAATACCCACACACATAATATATATCTATATACCTATATGGCCCCTCTCTCTATCACTCTATATAGATATATACACAATATTTTTAAAAGGCTCATTCTCTTCCCGCCCCTAAAAAACCTAAAGAAAAAAAAAGATTCAAAAAGAAACCAGGCAGTGGTGGTGCATGCCTTTGATCCCAGCACTTGGGCAGCAGTGGCCTCTATGAGTTAGAGGCCAGCCTGATCTACAGAGCTAGTTCCAGGATGGCCAGGACTACACAATGAAAACTCATCTGGAAAACAACAACAACAAAAGACTCAAAAAGATAAAAAGAAGAAAGAATACTAAGGAATGAAATGGTGTTGTTTTTTTTTAAGATGTATTTTATTATTTATTTATGTTTATATGTGTGTGTGTCTGTAAAAGTACAAGTACCAGCAAAGGCCAGCAGAAGGTATCCAAATCCCAGGAACTGGAGTTTCTGCTGGATTATGAAATGGCACTTGGGTGTTGAGAATCAAACTCAGAGCCCCTGTAAGAGCAGCCAGTGCTCTTAACCACAGAGCCATCTCTCTTATCACCATTAGAGCATCCAACTAGTACTTGATTGCGATTTCCCTTCCATAGTGAAGGGCTGATGGAATGGCGAGGTAGCTGGATGACCAGAGTTGGGAGGAGGGCAGATAGGTAGGCGCTAGGCTGAGGGACTTGCTGGTTGACTAGGTGGAGTGTTGGTAGGACAGGAGAGTAAACAGAGGAGCAAGTTTGGACTCAGGGCTATGCAGGTCGTTTAGAGGCTAGAGGAATGCAAAGGTGGCTGGTTGGGTTGAGTCACTTTTTCTTCTATCCCTAACTTGTACCTCTGATCAAACTCCCAGAGGTAGATCTAACTGGATACCATGCCTGAGGCATCCTAACTGCAGCTCCTCCATCCATCCCATCTGGTCCCTATCAATCCCATCTCTCAGCTTGCCATGCACAGCCCAGCCTTGGCCTCTGCCTAGAACACCCTTTTCTCTTTCATCTCAGCTCCAACCCACCCATCCCTTACAGGTCAGAGGCCCCTTCTCCAGCATTCCCTGACCCTTCCTCCATCAAACCGAGCTCATGCTTACCCTTGAGACTAAGGGCCAGAGCCCCTAGTTGAGGGTCCAGCTGGAACATATCTGGTACAGGCTGAGGTGGGGACTGGCTCAGAATGTGGAAGCGAAGGTCTGAGTTAGCTGTGCCTGGTGCATCCCCATCAGAAGCCTCAAGGAAGAGGAAGGGAACCCCTGGGGGTGGGGATACAGTATAAGGGATGGTAGGCACAGGAAGTCTTCCTCCCTCTTCTCAGAGCGTCTTCTGTGCTCATTACTGTATCGAGGTTCTGGAGGCAAGCCTGTTTTTCATCCCAGTTCACAAATGAGCAAACTGAGGCCCAAAGTAGATGGAAGCATTAATGGAGTTGGAGAGTACAGAACGGGACAAACTTGGGGGACAGCTAGAATCCTTCAGACTTGTCAGTGGCAACTGTCTCTTTACTGTCTGATGTCTTATCAATGTTTACCTGTCTTCACCACACATTGGTTGCCCATGTCACTCACCAGGCCTGGTGCCCTGGCTCAGCTGAGCTCTGTAGATGGCCTGGGAGAATTGGGGTACCTGGTCATTCTCATCTTTCACATGTACAGTCACAAGCTGTGGACCCCACAAGACGTGTCCATCCTCAGACTCCAAGGTGACCTGCAAGGAAAGGGTAGTTGGTCCCCAGCTCTGTCTTGCCTGTTTGCCCCCGTCCCTCACTCTGTCATACCTGTAGATGGTACTCTGCCTTTTCCTCCCGGTCCAGGGCCCTTGTTGCTACTAGAAAGCCAGAATGTGGATCCACAGCAAAGGTGTTTTGAACTGCTGTGCCTGAGTCTCCTGATAGGACAATCTGGCCTTCATCCCTTCCTAGGGGCAGTGGTAGCTGGTGGGAGAAAACAGGCAAAAGAACTAGGGGCCAGGGTTAGACTCAGTGGTTCTCAACCTGTGGGTTGTGACCCCCACAGGGGTTGCATATTGATATCCTGCATGTCTTATATACTTACCTTATGAGCCATAACAGTGGCAAAAATTATAGTTATGAAGTAGCAAAATAAGTGTATGGTTGGGGGTCACCACAACACGAAGAACTGTGTTAAAGGCTTGCAGCATTAGGAAGGTCAAGAACCACTGGGCTAGAGCATACCACTTTTAGCTACAGGTTTCATTTTAAATATGGGGAAACTGAGTCTCAGAAGGAGCTGGCACCTGCATTCAATCGAAAAATCTAGTAAGTTACTTTCCAAAAGGAGAACTTTTCCTGTACTGTCTGACACTCTCCCATGCTCCCTGCCACCCTCTGCCCAAACTAAAACCTCTCCAACCTTTCTTCTGCTTTTTAGACAAGGTCTCACCATGCGGCCTAGGCTGGCATCAAACCCTTCATCCTCGTCAGTGCTAGGACTGCAGTCACCTGTTGCCACACCCAGTACCACCTCTTCTGTTCTTTTACTCAACGCTCAGTTCTCTGGAACTAAAATCTTGTTAGTTGCTTATACTAATCCATGCTCTGTCTAGGCAGCAAGCCTCAAAGGACATCCAAAGCAGGAAAGAGAACTGTACCGAGAGAGGCAGAAGCGTGATATTGGGGGTAATGGGAAGCCACCCTGAATCCTGGCTCACCTTGAGTATGTAAAAAGGGAAATTTCCACCATAGTTTTCGGGGACTTCCGTATGCAGGCTTTCTGCAGGCTGGGCTTCAGTAGTGAAAGCCTGTGGGGGAAATTCTCACCTTGTTCCTTAGACACTGGCAGGAGGAAGGAATGCTGCTCCTTCCCCTGGCCTACCAGATCTTAGTCCATCCGCCCCCTGGTCTTAGGCTTCCTGCTTCCACAGCAGGCCCATAGCTATGACTTTGAACTCTCAACTCCCATACTACTCTTGTGGCTGGTGTCAGAAGTCTAGTGGGGACAAGGGTGCTAACCTCCAGGTTTGAGATCTGAAGGGACGGGACCGAGCTTACCTGAATAACAGAGAGGCAAAATAGCCACAGCCATGCAGAGATCATGGTCAAGGCAGGCCCGAGGGACATGGGAATGAGAATCTAGGCCAGAAGGGCAGGAAGAAGGGTTCTATCCTGTATAAATGGCCAGAGGGACCTCACTATGAACCAGTCTCCTCTTCCCCCTGCAATGGCCTGTGGTTCTCTGTTGCAAACATTCATTCAGCGCCTCAGTTAAACCAAGTGAGGCCCAACCGTCCTGCTTCTTTGATCTTGCTCTTCTAAACAGTGCCATAGAAGGTTTCACCTCCAAATCCCTTTCTCCTTCCTGCCATATTTCCACCCCCACCCCCCATTAGCTCCCAGGTTCCCAAAGTGGCAATTACTCAACAGCTCACCAATCACAGAAATTAGAAGCTGGACAGGCAGCTATCATTTCCTGTAGTTGTTTCATGTTTCAGGTAAGGCCTGACCAAGGTCATGGAGGACTTGAACACAAGACGATTCCTTCAGCAACAGAGGACTTGTGGCTCAGGCCTTGGGGCCTATCCTGTTTCCCAGTGTCACCCTCCAGATTCCATACTGACTGCCCCTAAGGTGGGAACTCTGTCCTTGGCTTACATTTTGCAGATCTTAGCAGGGGGTTAAGCATGTACAATGTACACACACACACACACACACACACACCGTTGCAAGATGGATCCCTAAATATTCTTACCCAGATATCTGAAGGCTAGGGCAGTGCCCCTACTCCCACCCTCAGCCCTACCCACTCAAGAGCTCTCAGGCACTCACCTGTTGATGCCCAAACCCTCTCCCTTGGTCCAGTTTCCAGGAGAGAAAGATCCTTCTTCAGGGAGTTCTGGCAAATTGGGCTTAGGTGGGGCAAGGCAAGATGAACACTTGAGCAGGTAGGCGGTCCGGCCGTGCTTGCTCAGGAGTGGAAAATGCCACTGCGCCCACAGCAGCAGGCCTGGCCCCGCCTAGTCCCCCCAAGTTACTTATTGACTTTGGAAAGCTAGGACTGCTCAGCACCCGTGACTGCCAACCCTAGGAGGTGGGCAGATCTTGGTGTGTCACTGCCCCCTTGACACAGCCCAATGAGCATTTGCTGGCCCTCTGGGCTTGGACATAACTTCTGTGTGTGTGTGTGTGTCTTCAGACTTGCCCCCCCCCCCCCCGCCTTCTCTGTGTAGTGGCATCTGTAGCTAGATCTCTCCAGATATTGTTCCTTGTGCCTGGAATGCTCTTCCCACCCTTCAACAGGACAGTAAGTACCTGCTTATGATTTAGCAGCAAGCGCTAATAACCCTTTCTTCAGACTGGATTAGGCTCCCTGATTCCATACCATGAACCACCTCTACTGATGCCAAGAAGACACCAGCTTGTCTCTCATTTAGCTTCGGAGTCCTTCTGGGTAGTATATGACCTTGTCCTGCCTCAAGTTGTTCCCAAGTGGCCTGTGGAGGTAAGGGAAGGACTGGGAGTGTAACCCAAAGGGCAGATGACCCCAAGTGTGTGTTAGGAGCTCTAGAACATTTGCCAGTGAGACCAATGGATGGGAACAGAAGCCTAGAAGTCCCCTGAAGCTCCCCTAGCCTCACACTAGCTCCTGAGCACAGATAAAGGTGAGGCTCTGACCTGTTTTGTGTCTCTAAGCAGAAAAGAGAAGACTGAGCCTGCTCAGTTGACTTTGAGGGAGTTACAGGGCTGACTAGGGCCTCCTCCCCTCTCCTCTCCCATAAAGCCTGAAAAGCAGACCCAGCAGAAACTTTGTTTTCTGGAAATCTCAGATGAGGGTGGAGAGTATGAAGACCCTGGTCTCCCTCTTCTCACTTTCCTTCCATGTTTTGGGGTCTCCTTTGAGGACTTCTCATGGTGTATCCGGTCAGCATTCCAGGATGGAAGTGGGGCCAGGACAAGCTGAGTGTGTTTTAGGATCACTGAGGCAACAAGCCTAGGTTAGTGCTATACGTGGGGTTGTTGATGGAGGTCTCACACATACTGAGGGCCTACTAACCAGCATCCAGAACTTCTCTGAGCATATACCATTGTTATTCCACACATTCGTTCTGAAAAGGGAACTGACCCCTTGTCATACCTTGGGGTACAGAGAGAGAGGCTAAGCAGTTTTTTCAGGGCCTGGGTTCCTCTTCAGGTTTGGGGACCTTCCCACGGCCAAGCAAGCTTTCCACATGCCACAGTGTGTGTTCAGAGGCATTAGAAGCTTTGAGCAGTTAATACTGCCTGAGGGAGGAGGTGGGAGGGTCTCAGAGGTTCCCTTTAATACACACATCAAGGAGCTGTCTTCAAACATCTTTTTGATATTGAGTGAGGGTTCTAACTAGATTTCAAGGGCTCCCAAGAGTTTGTGGAATGAAGAAACATGTGGGCCCTTGTCCCAGGCTACCTATTCATTTCCTGGCTTTGGAAATGAATAGATCAGTGTATCAGTCCTCACTCAACCACTTTCTACCCATCAGCAAGTGGCTATGCTACCTTGCAAAAACATGTTCAGGAGCCTTCCTTATCCATGGAGAATATACTCTAAGACCCCCAGTGGAGGCCTGGACCAGGGATAATACTAAACCTTTTATATACTCTATTTCTATGCCCTTTCACTTAAATAAGGCACTTCACAGCCTCTCTTTTTCATATATAAATTGTCCATGTCACTACCCTGTAAAGGTTGTCTGATGACTAGCACTGTGATACTAGAAAGCTGATCTAATAACCGAGATGTCTCCTAGGTGACTAACAGGTGGGTAGCATATACAGTGTGGACACTCTTGACAAGGGATGATTCATATCCTGGTGAAACACAACTGGATGGCTCAGGATTTAATCATATTACTTAGATCATCATCCAATTTAAAATTTATGATTTCTTGATTCCTGGCATTTTCCTTTTTATATCTTCAGACTGTGGTCAATGAAGGGTAACTGAAACCACAAACACAACAGGTAAACTCCTATGCTGTCACTTGGGTCAAGAAGGATGAAGGGGGGCTGAGGAGACAACTCAGTAATGAATAAGTTCAGATTCCTAGCACCCATTGTAAAAGCCAGGTAAAGTTCTTGTAATCTCAGCACTGGGGAAGTGGACATGGGGTTGGCTGGTTAGCCAGTCTATTGCTAAGCCACAGGTTCAATGAGAGGCCCTGTTTCAAAGAATAAGGTGGAAAGTGATTGGGGAAGACACCTGGCATCCACCTTTAGTCTCCAAATATATACCAGTCTGTGCACATGCAAACACAGCCATAGCACACACAGAAAAACAGACACAGGGGCGGGGAGGTGGAAGGAAGGAGAGAGAAAGAATCTCAAAGGAGAGCTGGCCTGGTGGGAAGGCCAGCTACTCAGGAGGCCAAGACATGAGGATTGCAAGCTCTAGGCCAGCCTGGGCAGTTTAGAGAGAACCTATCTTAAAATGAATTGGTTGAGGATGTAGCTAAGTAGTAGCAAACTTTCCTACAATGGGTGAGGTTCCAGGTTCTGTTTTTTAAATAAAGTAATATGGGGAAAGTCATATACTCAATTTCTAGGAGGGTCTAGATGGATGGGGAGGCAGTGATGGCACACAGGGACACATTCTTACACAAATGTGAACTGTCCATTCCAGACAGGGAGAGCTGTAGAGAGCTGTCCTTGCCAAAGACAATCTAGTCGATGTGTTAGCATAGGTACTCACAGAGGCTGTACCGTAATGTTGGCCAGGAAGTGGAGAAGCCACCAGTGACGGAGTATGCCTCCCTCAGCACCTACTCTTAAACACTAGCCACCTTATCTCTGGAGTCTTCCCCTCCATACCCCTACTTCGGCTGATTTCCACTTGTTGGGAGGACCAGGGCAGAAATACATGTTGCAGAATTGAGCCCACAATCTTGTCAGGCTGTGAGATTCAAAGCAAAGTGTGCTTCCTTGGGCAGCCTCAGTTTCCCTTTATGTATGGAGAGGCAATACAATCTTCAGTGAGCTAGAAAGTGCCAGGCCCCAGTGCAGAAGGTTCTAGGTAGTAGCCTGGGAGCATATTTTGTCTCCTGCTTCTTGAACACTCCTACCGATCATAGGCTTTTCATCTGTTCTGTCCACGGTGCCGGTTATGTCCAGGCTAACCACTAGGGCCATAGGGACCACACATTAGGTCATGTAGGCAGGACAGGCTTATCTCTCAATTTCAGAATCTCTTTCTATTCTTTTTCTTTTCTTTTTATTTGGGGGGTGGTGGTGTCGAGACAGGGTTTCTCTGTGTAGCCCTAGCTATCCTGGAACTCACTCTGTAGACCAGGCTGGCCTCAAACTCAGAAATCCGCCTGGCTCTGCCTCCCAAGTGCTGGGACTAAAGGCGTGCGCCACCACCGCCCAGCTATTATCCTCTTTCTGTTCTTGAAGCCACCATGAAAGAAACATACTCAGCAGTCCTGGCTTGTCAGGAAATAGTCTTTATTACAAAAATCTGCATGTAAACAAACGGCAACCATATAGAACAGCCTCCCTCCAGGGCACAGACACCCACATGGAGAAAGGCAGAGTCCTGTCCACAAGCTGGGTTCAGGCTGCTTGGTATGCACGTGGGCCTGCACATGCATCTCCATGAACCCAGGCCTCGCTGGCCATTTGGAGTTGCCTCCCTGGTCAGCACTGTCTGTCTGTCCATGACCACGAGACAGGGTGTGTGCTGCATAGTTGACAGTTCTGAGAAACACAGAGGGTGGGCCAACTCTGAGACATCTAGAACAGTTGGCTGGGCCAGCCCCTCCACCCATCTACTGGCCCAGTAAGCAAGGTGGCCGTTGGGCCTTAGAGAACAGAGAGGTCATGGCAGGACTTGGACTTGGCACGGAAGGCCATCTTGCGGCTGTTGCGAGCTACTATGCGGCCCAGAAAGCGTTTGGCCTTCTTGCCAAGGCTCTCCCGTCGCCGAGTGCCAGCTTGCCGCCGGGCGTTATCCTCTTTGCTGTCCCTGCGCAGGCGTATCTGACGCACGACACCCTCGAACAGTGCCTGGACGTTGTGATGCAACGCTGCCGATGTCTCGATGAACTTGCAGTCGAAGACCACTGCGCAGGCCCGGCCCTCTATGTGGTGGGGACAGACATGGGTCAGTAAATGATGGCAGAGTGCAAACTCAAACCCTGGCATACCCGGCAGCTACACCTCAAGAAGGAACCCTAGGTTCTTCCTAGAGACATGGAGATCCCAGTTCTGGTACTGAGAACCCCAAACATTGCTGGGGCCCTTTGATAGGCAGAATATGCCCCCCTCCAACGTTTATGGTGGCCCACAAAAAGGCATTCATGTATTGAAAGCCCAGCATTTAAAATGAAAACTATTTGACAGCTATGTATTTTATGACTTGCTACTATAACAAATAGCCCAATGGACTGGGGTGGGAGCGAGATCACTGAGTTTGAAGTGCTCAGTACTGCATGCCACAGAGGAGCATGTTGAAAGCCTGATGAGGAAGGACCGAGTTTACTCTGAGACTGGTAGGGTCTGGACCTCCTGATTGTCTATATGCGCATCCATTTCTTCAGCCTCACTCTTGTCTCCTGTCAGGCATGGACTCAACAAGCGGCTGAGGAGGGTGCTTGCGTGTCTTATCTCCCCTAGCCCATGTGGTTCTTTCTTCCCCTTTGTTTTAGGTAGGCCTCTGGGAGCCTGATGGACCAGCAACACCTCCCCCACCCTCCAACACCAAGTTTTCTTCCCGAACATTTTTAGCCACTGATGATCCCCAGGGACTCAAGCTGAGCCAAGACTCGCTGGCCCACAGCCCAGCCAGGATCTCCCTCCCTTTCCTGACCCAGTGCCTGCTTACCATCCACAGAGACCTCACGAGAACGCACCAGGTCACTCTTGTTACCCACGAGGATGATGGGCACATTGTCTGTCTGCCGTGCCCGCCGCAGCTGGACCCGCAGTTCTGAGGCTTTCTCAAAGCTGCCCTTGTCCGTGATGGAGTACACAATGACGTATGCGTCTCCCATGGCCATGCAGTGGCCAGGCAGCCAGCAGCCCCCATCCTGGAGGGGACACAAATGCACACAACCCTGTAATTCCCAGCAAGACCCTTCTCCATCTTTGCTTCCCCTCGTTCCCTGTGACCCAGCCTGCATCCTACCTGTTCCCAAATGTCATAGACCATTAGCGATGCTTCCTCTCCGTCCACAGTGATAGAACGGTCATATGTGTGCCCTAGGAAGGAAGCCAAGAGCCAAGTTTATCAGTTGGCTGTCAAAGTTCCCACTGTCCACCTTCTTCTGACCACGCCTCCCGCTTCTCCGAGTTCTCTGATAATTCTCCTCCACTAGCAGATGGTTGCTATGCTCAAACAACATGACAAGCCTGGGAGCTAGGGACTGGAGGACATGACCTCCATCTCTATGTCCCCAAACTAGTCAAGTACTGGGTGTCTAGGGATCCGACTGCCTGGGTTCAGGGTGGGTGTGATCATATTGGCTGGAGTAGCATAGCGGCTGTCACAAACCCCTGGAGACTTTGGCCACCTAACTTTTCTCTCCCAGAAACTTCCTCTGAGTTTGTTTCTGCCATCCCTGGTAGGCAGGTATGTGCTGCTGCTCAAAGCCACAGAGCAATCATATCTAGCACGCTACTCTTCTATTCTGGACACTTCTTACCTATCAAGGACTGGCACATGGGTAGGGGAGAGGTGGGGGAGGCAGTAAGGAGTGAGTGAGTTGCTCTTCTCAGTTTCTCCATCTTGGACGCAGAAATAACATGATTTCGAAAACGCCTTGAATTTCATAGTATTTGCCACTTTTAGTCCAGCGGCACTGCCTCCCAACTATCTTTATCTAAACAGCCCAGTTCTCTCACCTGCTGCTTCTGCTTCAGGACCATCTTCTATACCACCAAAGATGCGCGCCAGAGCGCTCTTGCCCACACCAGGAGCCCCGAGCAGCAGCACCTTGTAAACACTTTCCTCTGAGCTGCTGCCTCCAGAACTGAGCGAGTCGGAGGAGCCTTCGGGCCAGTCCATCTTCTGCCCCTGTGTCCGAGTTCCAGCGGCAGTCGCTGCTAGGGAGCCCGGGGATAGCGCTGCCTGAAGGTCTCGCTCGTCCACTGGCATGCTCCTGCGGTGCAGTGGGGGTGCCGGGCCCCATGGGGTGCTGCCTCGACGGCGGTCGCGCTCCCGGCCCGCGCCACGGCTCCCGCCCGCTCCGCTGCCGCTATTCAGGGTCATAGTGTCGGATGCCGTCTGGGGAGCAAAGACTTGGGATGGCAGCTCTGTCGCGGGAGCAGGCAGGACTCTGGAGTCGAGAAAGATGCTCAGGATAAAGGACCTGCCAGAACCTACTGCCAGCCAAGAGGTCTCTACACCTTAACCAGTAACCCAGCTGGACCTGGGTCCCCATTCATCCCCTAGCCCAGATGGTGTTGTCCACCCCACTTCGTCAGGACACTCACCAACTCTCACACAGATGCTATTATCAGGACTTGATCCGCGCTGCGGCACAGAACACTGGAGGATCAGATAGAACCTACTCGCAGACCCCTGTTTAGACTCGGACCCTTGTCGCTGTCACGACTGCAGCCTTTTTCTCCACTGCTGCCTTCTCAGCCCCTCAGCTGGCTCTGGGTCACTGTTCTAGGGCCTCCTATTTAAACCTCCACCAGCCAGGCTTCCGCTCTTACCCCCGCCCCCGCCCCCGCCCCCGCCCCCGCCCCCGCCCCCGACCCCGCCCGCGTCCTCCCTGGCTGCCGCAGAGGCTGACGCATCCACTCGCCCTCGGGAATCCCCCACCTCCCTTCTAAGACTTCAAACCCGCCAGGGCGGGGCAGGTAGCTGGAAAGAGACGCGCGCGCGGGTGGGGGGTGGGAGGGCCAGGGGGGTGTTGGAGGGGAGGGATGGGGAGTGTGAGTTGAAGGTGTACCGGGGTGTGTGTGTATGTGTGTGTGTGTGTGTGTGTGTGTGTGTGTGTGATGCAGAGGAGGATGCCAGTAGTGGGTAACTGGACCAGTGAAGTACAACTCCATCTGGAGAAAAATTAGGTCTGTCTCTTTAAAGATGAATTTTCCCTTCTGCTCAGTCCCTGCCAGTAGACTTATGGACTGGACACACTCAGAACATATGGCGCCTGTTCCTCTAGGCGTGAACATAGGCAGAATTTAGAGGGTCTTAGACTGACATCTCTAACTTCAACACTAAGTCCTTCCTATTCTTGTCTTTGCACTGGGACTTAAAGAGACTCCCTTCAGGTTGAAGGTTGGTGTCATCCATGAATTCTTGGGGTCCCTTAGGAGACTCAGGGGGTGCAATAGAATCTTCTGTTAGAGCCTACTAGGTGCTTGTCTCCTGGAGAGAAACTACAGGGCCAGAAAAAGGAAAACACAAACTCAAGTCCCCACCCTAACTCTGAACATGCCAAGCAGCTGCCAGTAACTGCTAAAAATACCTAACCCTGGCCCTAGCCATTTTGCTTCTGGGCATGAGGTTGCCCAGAGTTCGGGAGATCCAGGCTGACAGTGGGGGACTCCAGAAAGAGCCAACCCTTTATAGTCTTCAAGTTCTTCCAGCTCCTGAGCCCCATGCTGGGCCTTTTGCTCATAAGATTCTCACCCAGGAGAGGCATAAATACAGGGTATGGGCAAGGGGTAGCTTTCAGGAACTAGTCCCAGGGCCTCTGCTCCGTTCAAAACTCACTTCTGATCCATACTAAGTACCCATGTGCCAGACCCTTTTATCAATGGCAAAAATAGACGTAGTACCACCACTCCCTCGGATCTCCCCTTTCTCAGACACTAGGTGAAAACAGGGATAGTCTCAGAGGGAAAGAGATGCGGTTGGGTGGACTGGGTATCAAGTCCTGGGTCTCCCAGCATTCAGGTACCCAGTCCTGAATTGGATATCATGACCTACTCCTTCCTTGCTCGTCTCTAGGGTGTAGACTGGGCCTGTGTGTGTGTGTGTGTGTGTGTGTGTGTGTATCTGTCTACCTCTATGCCCGTGTACTGGCTGTGACGTACTTGCTCTTAGACGTTTGCAATGACTGTGGTGGGGGTGGAAGGGCACCCATTTGGGGCTCAGGTGACATCATACATAGATGGACCTTAGTGGGCTGTAGCAGGTTGCCATGGAGACTGGAGCTGACTTTCTGGCACTGCATTAGTCTCCTTGGCAACACCTAAAAAGGCCTTGAATTGAGGAAACTGGCTAAGGGATAAGGTTAGGAGGTTTATGATGCAGGGTTCTCTTGTTTTAAGGACCTTAAAGTAAGCAAAAGGCACCTGCTTATGTGTCCTTTCCATGAAGGAGGGATCGTGGAAGCTTAGGAAGTCCCTGCTGGCTTTTGTTTCTTGGATAAGACTCACTGGGAAGAGGGAGTCAGGGGCTTCTGCCTCTCCCGAATGATCAGAAGCTTCTAGAGTCAGCACACTGCTTCCCAGCAGGAACCCAAGTTGGCTGTTTATGACACATACACCCCCATGGCACACACATACAGTGTGGCTGGGAAGAACCTTGAGGTGTCCAGGAGGGTGTCTGGCAGAATACAGCAGTGTAGGATAGCTGCAGACCTTCCCAGAAGGGGCCATACAGGGAAACAGGGCTGACTTTCCCCTCTGGTAATTTGAGCTTTTGACTTCAACAGTGTATCTTTGCCAAGGCAACGGCATCCACACAGAGCCACTCAGACCCCAGGCATTCCTTGGCTGTGCCAGCAGGCCAGAGATGATCATCACAAGCCTAGGTATAGCCAGGAACCTCATGATCCAATATCAGGACACGACCTTAGGATCATTTCCTGTTACTCTCCTGGTCGCTCAGCTCTCTCAGCTGCCCAGAAGGAACAAACAGGTTGGAGCCAGCTCTGTACCTTGTTAGTTCCACCTTTGTTACTTCGTCCCAGTGAGCCTCAGTTTCCTCTTCTGTAAACCAAAAATAATGTTCCCTAGCTTTCTTTCATTTATTCATTTCATTTTCTTTTCTTTTCTTTCTTTCTTTCTTTCTTTCTTTCTTCATTCATTCATTCATTCATTCACTTTACATCCCAACCATAGTGCTCTCTCACACTCCTCGATCCCACAGCCCCTCTTCCCACCCTCTCCCCTTCTCCTCTGAGTACCTCCTGGGTACCAACCCACCCCGGCACATCAAGTCACTGCAGGACTAGGGACATCCTCTACCACTGAGGCCAGACAAGGCAGCCCAGTTAGGGGAATAGGATCTGCAGACAGGCAACAGAGTTAGGAACAGCTCCCATTCCAGTTTTTGGGGACCCACATGAAGACCAAGCTACATATCTGCTACATATGTGCTGGGGGCTAGGCCCAGCCCATGTATGTTCTTTGGTTGGTGGTTAAGTCTCTGGGAGTCCACAAAGGGTCCAGGTCAGTTGGCTCTGTTGGTCCTTTTGTGGACTCCCTATCCCCTCCAGGTCCCTCAATCCTTCCCCGTCTCCCTACTTCTGAGACACAAATAACATGAAATGTGGAGATAAGGCCATTGGCTTAAGAGTGGTACATATTGCTATCTTAGCAGGCACGTATATATATTCTCATCATCTTTGGTTGGATGGGGCGGGCTGAGCGAATCCGCAGACTCTCTTTTGCTCTGCTTCAGTATCTTCAGGGTGATGTTCTGCCCTGAGGAAGGTCCAAGAACCCAGGAGCAATGCAGATAACTCCATTATCTAATCCCACTTCTTCTCTGTGGGACCCTCCGCACTCCCTCAGGTGACTAAATGTAGAAAAGAGGACCTGGCTGGCCTGAGGGTTAATCTCCGTTGTCAATTTGACTGTATTTAGAATTGTCATAGAAACTTCTGGCCGTATCTGCAGGTGGAAAGGTCTAACTGAAGAAAAGACCCATCTTGAATTCGGGTAGCATCACTCATGGACTGGGGTCTAAGACGATAACAAGGAGAGAGTGAGCTGAAAACCAGCATCCATTTCGCTTGGCTGCCTCACAGGCCTGAAGTCATGCCTTCCTTACCATGATGTAATTCTCAAACTGTACGCCAAAACAAACCCCCTTCCCACAGTTGCCTCTTCTCATGCATTTTTGTAACAGCCATGAGAAAAGTAACGAATACAGCTGGGCTTCAGCACCCTCCTCACACCACAGCCCTCTTCCTTCAAGGCCTCTGCTGTGCTGTGACCCCATTCATTCATTCCACTGAGCCATATGTACGTACTAAGTGCCCATGTGCCAGCAGACCCTTTTGTCAAGGGCAGGAATGATGGGGGAAACTAAATGCAGCTAAGTGTGCACATGTGTCATCCAATCCCCGAGGTCACCTCATTTAGCTGGGGTTTGTTATTCCCATTGTGTAGATATAGCAACCGAGGCTTGCGGGATCACAGTCCAGAAATAGCACAGCTAGACACATGAGGTGGAAGGTCTCGGGGATCTTGAACTTCATCCTTCCCCCACCACTACTATGCCTTTCCAGCACAGCTGTGGTTCCAGAAAGTTCTTTGGGTGCTGGTCCAGCATTCACAGATGGTATCCTGCAGACGGCCAGTGGCCGGGCACCGATGAGTCAAGAATGTCAAAGGGACTGAAATGCCAGCAGCTTGATGTCTCTTGCCCCAGTGGCCCAGCTACCAGGAAGACCAGCAGAATGACGCAAAAGCACCTGCCTACCCTGAACATGGCTGAATACAGATACCATGGCCACTTCGGACAGATGGGGTTTGCCAAGCTGAGGTTCACATATGGGCAGGCCTACAGTTTGGGAAGGATCTTTGGGCCTAATTGCCCTGGTGGGTCACCACATCTCTCTGAAACATTCAGCCCTTTCACTTGTGAACATGGAGGATCAAGTGGCCGCAAGACCATTTGAGATAGCTCAAGGGCAAGTTTACAGGTGCATAGAGCGCTCCAAAGAGATTGCCATGATTATTCCCATGTCAACAGATGAGAAACTGAGTGATATGGGCCAATGGCTTCACCTTCTTGTTCTTGGGTAGTCACAAGAGGCTCCTGCTCATCTTAGTCACCAGATTGACACAGATACTCCTCCTAAGAATGAACTGAGCCTAGGAGCTGGGGTCTGGGACTGGCTTAGGTCTCTAGAATAGGCCTGGGCCTTTCTATGGAGGCAACAGCAACCCCTGCCAAGGCAGAAGAATTTTTCTGTAGCTGGAAGTCTTTAGGATATTCTCCTAGATTACTTCTCACCTACAAAGTGTAGACAAGGAAGAAAAGCAATCACTTGGAGCAAGGTGAATTGCTGAGCTGGGCCTGGTGGCACACGTGCATATAATCCCTGTACTCAAGACAGTCTGAGGCGGCCTGGGCTACACAGATAGTTGTTACAGGATATTTGAACTTGTTTCTAGTTAGGATGTGTGTGTGTGTTTGTGTGTGTGGCTCAGCCCTTAGCACACACCTTTAATCTCTCTGGCTGGAGTACTGACACACATACCCTTAGCACACACCTTTAATCCCAAACTGAAGGTAAAGTTAGTTTGTAGAAGGAAGCACTTGTGTTTGAAAGTGATGTCTAATTGAGTGACAGAAAAAGTGACAAATCAGAGAAAGATTTGACAGGATAGAATCTGCCCATCTCCCTGGATAGGAAAAAAAGGGAAGCTACTTAAGGGAGAGACAGACAGACGGACAGACAGATGGACGGACGGACGAGAGTACAGTACAAGAATACAGCAAAGTTCACGGAGACAGCACAGTAGAGTTGAGAGGGAGAGTGGAGAAGCAGAAAGGGAGAAGGAGGCAGTTTTAGCAGGAGAGTTTTGCAGAGACAGATTGAAAAGAGAACAAGTTAGACAGGTGAAGACAGAACGAGCCAGAGAATGAGAAGGAGCCAGAAGATTAGAACATAATGCCAAAGTTAGTATGAGGCCAAGCAGAGTAAAAGTCAGAGGCCGAGAGAAAAGCCAGATTGAATCAGTCAGCTGGGAGAGGAGTCTGAGCCAGCCAGCCGGAGCTCAGAAAGAACAAGAAAGGGTGAGCTTATTCAGCAGCAAGTCTCAGAGGCTGAGAACATTCTAGGCCTAGATAAGGTTGTACAGAGGCTAGAAGCTTTCAGGACCAGGCTTAGGTTAACAGACAGAGGCAGAAAGCCTCTGAGATGACACTGAATCAGGAGAATAAAAGCTTTTACCAAGAGTGAGATCCTGACTCAATAACCAAAACAAACACATGAACAGGCAATCTGACACATCTTAAAGGGCTCGGGCTACCTGATGAGAATCCATGTGGACACTGCCCAGTTATGACTGTGCTCCAATAGGGATGGACATTCCCATCAGAGAAAGAGACTGAAGCAGGAAATCTTGGGAAAGGCAGCACCCCCCCAAAAAAGAGTTTCCAACTGGGTAAGATCTATGACAAAGTACACTCTGGGCAGAGGCCCCAGACACGACCACATCATCTTACAGAGCAGAGCTTCTCTTACCCAGCACCTGGGGTGACAACCCCCCACCCCCACCCAAAGGTGAGGGTTCCCCAGGATCCATTCAGAAGACAAAAGGAGTATCACTATTTTGACCTGGGGACTAGACTAAGTGTCACCATCACTGGGCAAACAAGTACCATACCTAATACAGGTTAAGTCATAGCAGACACACCATTCCCTGGGCAAACCCCTCAAACCTGAGTTCGTCTGAGCCTTTAGACTACTTCCAGCAGACAAAGAAACACATCAGACGGTGCGACTTCGTAATAACTTGCTTGAAGTTTTTGGGGGGATGGGTGCTGCATCCTAGATCTGAAAAAATCCCTAAGGTCCTAGTGTCCAAGGGTTATTCTTCCAAGTGGAGCTACAGGTTAGTGATGGAAACTTTAATAAGAGGTTGGGCCTAATGGGAGGTCTTCTGGAGCACACACCTGAAGCATAGACTGCACCCTGGCCCCTTTAGACTTTCTCTGCCAAGTACTCTGAAGCAATGTGCTACTTTACCACAGGCCAAAAGCGACAAGTAGATTGTCACCTCCAAAGCAGTGAGCCAAAGTAAATTTACTTTTTAAAAGAAAGCATTTTGTTTTATGAATTTTGCTGGCATAGATGTGGGTAAAACATGAGTGTCCGGTGTCTGCAGAGGCCACAAAAGAACACTGGATTCCCTGGAACTGATGTTATGGATGGTTGTGAGCTACCATGTGGTACTAGTAATCAAACCAGGGTTCTGGGCAAGAGGAACAAGTGCTTTAAACTGTTGAGTCATCAGCAAAACAAAACCAAACCCAAATTTTAAATTTACATGTATGTGTATATATATGCCACATTGTGTGTTAAGTGCCCACAGAGGCAGGAAGAGGGGGTGGGGTCCTCTGGAGCTGGAGTTACAGTGGTTCTGAGCTGTCTGTTATGGATGCTGGGAACCAAACTCAGGCCATCTGTAAGGACAATACATGTTCTTAGTGCTGGCCATCTCTAGCCCCCAAGCTTGCTTTCTTTGTAAATTATTTCATGTATGTAGTTATGGAGAATAGACTATCAGTGGGAAGGGAAGAGAAAGTCTTAGAAGCTAAAGAGAGCCAAACACAACACATAAATGTTGGGAAAAATCTAAGTGCTGTTTCTGGAAAACCTATACACGGCTGGATAGTGGATATTAGTTTTGTTTTGAGACAGACTCCAAAGCCCAGGCTGACCTTAAATTTACTATGTAGCCAAGTGCTGGAATTACAGGCACGCTCTGCCATTCTCAGATCAGGATGGCTCATAATTTGGTCAGATAAACACCATGGTTATGTAGTGTGCTTTGGATGAGAATGGTCCCTCCCGGCCCATGTATTTGATTACTTGTTTTCCAGCTGAAGGGACCAGGAAGAATTAGGGGGTGTGGCCTTGATGGAGGAGGTGTGTCCCTAGGGGTGGGGTCTGAGGTGTCAAAAGACACTATTCCCAGTGCCCCACTCTCTTTGCCTCCAGCTTGTGGATTATGATGTGAGTGCTCAGTTGTTCCTGCTATGTCCATGTCGTTGTCCTGCCATCATGGACACTAGCCCTCTGAAACTGTAAGCCCTAAACCAAACAGTTTCTTTTATAAGTTGCCTTTGTCATGTTACCACTGCAGCAGCAAAGAAACTAAGACAACAGACTTACATACATCAATTTAGGACATGGTTCTTTAACATGAAGGATGATGTTTCTGCAGATTCCTCTAGAAGTAGTTCTTAAATACACATAAATAAGTTTAGTGTCACAGCAGGTCAACTGAATCTATTGAGTTCAATTCATTGGTGGCTTGGCTATCTGGGTATATCTATATATTTCTTCCAATTTTTATTTTTCACATTTGCAACTTTTGGTAACAAACATTGGAAGGGCTAAAAAAAAATTTTTTTTTTAATTTTTTGGAGACAGGGCCTCCCTATATTGTCTCGGCTTTCCTGGAACTCTATGTAGACCAGGCTGTCAAAATCATAGATGTGCCTGCCCCAGGCTCCAGAGTTCTGGGACTAAAAGTGTGCACCACCACACCCAGCTTGTCAATTTATTTTATGTGTATGACTATTTGCTTATAAGTATGTATATCATGTGTGTCCCTAGTGCCTATGGAGGCCAGAAGAGGACGTAAGATCCCCTGGAACTTAAGTTACAGATGGTTGTAAGCCTCCATATGGGTGCTGGGAACCTAACCCAGATCACTCAGTGCTTTTACCTGTTGAGCCATCTTTTCAGCCCCACTGGGAGGAATCAGAGGCAATGAGGGCACCTCACGGACCCACCCTTCATAGGTACCCACTACTCACACTACAACTGAAAATGAGTCCACCATGAGAGATACTGAGGCATGCTGGGAAATGAATATAAATTAAGGGTTTATTACAAAATAAAAAGTGTTAAATTTCTCCTTGTCAGTGATTCAAGAAAACAAAGCCACGAGCCCTTGGTGGAGCTGAGGCCAGGGCACCCGTGTGCAGGCTGGCGGTCAAAAGCCAGGCTCACGAGCGGGCTGACAGACACTGATTAACAACCTCTAGCAGGTGCGTATTCTCCAGGGCAGCTGCCACTCGCTCTTTATCTGCAAGTTGTTTGTTCACTAGGTAGGAAAGAAGGGTGGAAAAACAGGGTTAAAACAACTCGGGCCAGGCTGATAGCCTCAGTATACATTATATTTCTATCAATAAAGTTCTCTTCTGACCGTCTCAGGACTCCAAGCCTTGATTTGGCTATGTTCATCGCCTGTGCACACAACTAGCTTCTTCATTAGGACTACCCGTCACCGATAGGGACTGCTTATTGTCTGCCTCTGATATTTCCTGAAGCCCAACCCAATGTCCCTGTGTACTGGAGGACTACAGGAGGGAGGGTCATGGGAAGCAGGAAACTTAAGTCAGGCCAGCTTTGGTCTAGGCTGTAGTCTGGCCATTATATTCACTTAGTCCCCTGGTCCTAATCTTGCCCCATAGACTACAGTGGCAAAGGAGAAGCCTCACACAGTTTGGGGCCCACCAGACCACACTAACCTGCATGCTCCGAGGCATGGGTTCCGGGTGTAATGTGCACATCCATCTGCGGGAAAGACCACATGGGCCTGAGCACTTACTTACCTGTCTGTCTGTTTCTTTTGGACACCACCTTCCTACCATCCTTCCTCCCAATCACTCCTCTTGATTCTGGCTCTTCCATCCCATCCCCCCAGCCCACCTGCAGTCAATCCACTTCTACCCCAGGACCTAGTCAGCGACTATTGATTTAAAGGTCTCGATCGAGTCCGGTGCTTCGATCAAGCCCATTCACTCACCCGGCTCCCTGATGCCCATTCTGCCAAGCTCCTACTTTCTCTGGGATTTCCAATATTTATTGTCACATCAACTTGGAGTTTCCTCGAGGTTCGACTCTGCGAGTTCGGATCCTTCCGATCTCCACCCTGATGTCCCTCTCCCCAGTAGTTGTTTCACCTTTGGGGCACGACTCCAACTGACCTTGAACCGCTGGGGAAGGGATCGCAGAAGCTTGACTTTGATGGAAAGGCCAATAAGCGTGGCCATGCTGCAGTGTGGGATGGTAGGCGTGAAGGCCACTGCTACTGTGCTCTCCGGGTCGCTAACCTGGGTTGATAAGGGAGATCAGATCGCAATGATCACACGACGACGACGGCCCCTAGCCCAAAGACACTCTCTTTAGTTTATTGATTTGGGGAAGTCACCCAACTTTTATGGGCTCCATAAACATTAACATTCATAAACTAGAAAAACAACCACCCCTCCCACAGATCCTCTTAGGTGCTTGTGAACGGAGAACACCGGCCTCTGATGTACATTGGTACCTTTTTGTTTACTTGAGCAAACTACTCACCTGAATCCGAACTTGCTCTACTACGTTCAATTCCTCCAGTGTCAGTGGATGCTCCGGGTCATTAATGGAGCGAATAAGATGTGCCAAGTGAAGGAAAAGGGACTCTAAGTTTTGGCCCACTCAAAATCTCCGCAGGCGCACCTAACCGGGACACCCCTCCACTAGCGTTCTGCACATCACTTCTTCCCGATACCCCAAGCTCCCACCGTCCCTCCAGCGCCCAGCAGCGACGGATATCGAAGATCTCCCGGGCATCAATGCTGTCGGGCACGTCCTCATCTTCCTCGCCCGCCGTCACTGGCCGCTCCCCCGAACGCTCATAGATGAGGGGGTTGGCATTCTCTAGGAGCCCACCGCCGCCACCGCCGCCGCCCACCATTCCGGAACCGCGGTTCCCACAACCCCCTGGTGGTGTGTACTTCCGCTCCTCCGGCGCACTTCCTGGGAACGAGGAGAGGGCGTGGTGTGGCTACGGGGTCGCGCAAGGGACATGCCACACTCCCGGGATTTAGCTGGTAGTTTGCTAGAAGCCGAATATTTGTCGTGTGGGCTACTCCGAAGGCAGGGAAATGCTGATAGCTCTCGCCAGGGCATCCGAAGGGTCGCCCGGGGCTCTTAGCCGAGCGATCATTGAGAACGCAGAAAGCCAACACCGTTTGACAAGGGCGCTAAAGGCCCCTTGACATTGAACCCACACGACCTCTTTCAGCAGGCTAAGCTGAAAGGGCATTCAGACGCTCACTCTCGCTGCCACGCTGTCGTGGAACCGTAGATCGAATGACTACACTGTTTTCCCCCAGTAGGGAGAGGCAGCGCAAGTTACATGCTTGTTAAGCCGATAATCGGTCCTAAACTCCACTGAAAAAGAAAGGCCTAGAGGGCATGGATGTCATTAAGCGTCATATTCACGAGTCTGGGAGGACCGGTTGTAGCCTCTCAGACCAGGAACTAAAATAGATAAGATGGCGTATACTTCAAGGTGGATCCTGTAAACTATGAGTCCTGAAAGCAAAAAGGAATTATAGGGATGAAATGTCCTCCCTCCCCCCACCATCCCCCCCCCCGCTTGTGTGCACATGCAGCCCCCCCCCCCCGAAATTCCTGGAAGATGGGCTGTATTCTCTATCTGGGTCCTGAGCGAGTCCTCAGTTACAGCTTTCTGCACTAGTCTTTCCAGCCAACCCCCTACACCCCTACAATGGAAATGTGATTATAGGGACAGTTAACACAGCAACTGAAGACTTAAGAAAAAAGGTTTCTGCGTCTTAAAGGGGCTCCATTGCCCCCTTGGAGGAGGCTGTCCCCTTGGAGACTTGCTGGTCAGAGGCTTACTGCAGCCTATTCAGTACTGCTGTCCTGCAGGAATGCCCTGTGCCCAGCCTGCCAGTTGCCCAGACCAAACTCCTGGAGGAGGCCTTGATAGGCTGTTGCCTGTCTGAGCAACAAACATGCATAGACACAGACTAAGATTCTGAAGAAGCAGGTCAGACTTTCTGGCTGTTTAAATGCTGGTGGGATATGGGCTCCTGATTTTCCTCATCCCACTGCAGGATGAGACTTTGGAAGGGGACAGGGACCTGGATAAGAATTACACAATTGTGGAGAGTCAGAGGCTGAGACTGGTGAGGAGGCACCATGGTAACGAGCCAGAGGGTAGTTGACTATGTGGGGTTAGTGCACCCACCCAATGAACTTCTAACCACAGGGTCTCTTGTAGCATTAGGAGGGTCAGATATTTCTAAGGACACGAAACACAGGATTCAGTTCAGCATAAGGAGCTCTGAGGGGTATTGGTCTTGGAGATTAGAAACCTCTGGGTGGAGGTGGCTGAATAGGGGTTGGGACATTTTCATTCTCTGTGAGTGGCTGTGGGTGTGGTTATAGCTGTAACTGTTCCTCACCATAGGATAATAATGGTACTAATACCTTCCCTCTGGCATTTAATTCTGAATGTACCTTTCAACACTGGCCAATGAAAAGGTCTCCTTTGCTCAGGGGGATACAGAAACAGCTACCCCACATGCCCCCACAGACAGTAGAAGGCCCCTGTGTCTTGTTCCCGGTGTACTACTCCACCTGGACTTGGGGTAAAGGCATGGCTTGGCTTCTGTGGTGAAGGGGACGTGTCAGTCAGTCTGTAGGTTCTCTTAGTAACTGAGCTGTGCATCCCTTGTTGTCTCTCACCTCAGAGCATCCTAATGGGGACTGAGGTTACTTCCTACTAGGCCACTTGAATCTGATCTGCCCTGAAGAGACAGCACTTACTTTATCCCACCCATAGCCCCACCCTACTAGTCTGTCTCCTGCTGTCAGCCAGGCTATGGGAGGCCACGAATGCCTTAGCAGGCAGAAACATCATTCTTCGCATGGGTGATGTCATGTCCGGCTTGAAAGTCTAGAGAATGAAAAATATGCACATATGATTCCCACAGTCCTTGTAGCTCAGGAGAGGCAGGAGTGGTAGAAGACAGACTTGTGCCGTTGGGACCAGCACATGTGGCCCATTGCTGACTACTCCCAGGGCTGAGGGATGACAACAGGTCCAGAGGTCCCTCAGTGAGCCTGGCTGGATAATCTGGCACCTGGCAGAGTGTAAAAACAGTGTTTGAAGGCAAGACCTAAAAGCTGACCTAAAGGTCACAAGGAAGTAGCAACACTCACAGTGTGGCAGCAGCTGATAGAACAGACTCAACTTTGACGTCATGTGTACACTCACAGGCCAGGACTTAGCCAGCCTCATCATGACTAGTCACATGAGGGTAGGGGAAGGCTCAGGGAAGCCTCTTTCATTTGAGTGGTACTGATGTGAGTATCCACACCTTCCTGCCAGGCTATCTCTAGGGCTACTCTGGTTTATGCCCCTGGGTCACCTAAACTGTGAGGTGGTGTGAGGGATGGAACCTCCTACCCAGCAATGTAAGTTCTCCTGGGCCCAGGGGACTTAAGGGAGCTCTGAGCTGCGGGTCAGGTTGCTATGGTTCTTCCATCTCAACCCCACAGATTCTCACGTTCACTAAATTTTTAATTATATTTGAGGAGAGGGCACATGCCATAGTGAGTTAGGTGAAGGTCAGAGGTCAAGTTCCAGGTATAGTTCTCTCTTCCAGCATGTGTTTTTCAGGGATGGAATGCAGGTCATCTTCAGGCATTGCAGCAAATGCCTTTATCCAATGAGTCATCTTGCATTTCCTCCACCATATCCAGGTGCCTGCTCTTCATCTGTCTGTTCCAATAACACTTAGGCATGTTACTTGGTACGAAGTCTGCTTGCATCCTGTCTTGCTTTACGTGTTCACTAATTTCCCTCATGACACTGTATGTGTCAGAGTTCAATGAATGACAATTTTGCTTCACACCCCAGTGACCTAGGTCCCCTTCTCTCCTCCTTACCTTATCTTCTCTCCATCCCTTTCCTCTTCTCCAAGTCCCAGACGTCTTTAATGAATCTGAAGGAGACAGAGGTGAGTGGGTACTGCAATCTTATGTCCACCTCTTAGCAAGTCTCAAGTTTTCTCAGTCTGTAAATGGCTTTTATGTAACCCAAATAGTAACAGCTTTGGTGTCCTAGGAAATCCAAGCTGTCAAAACAAAATCATTGTAAGCTGTAAGCCGAGTGCTGTGGTAAATATGTGTGTCCCAACTGCTAGCAAGATGGAGGCTGGACGATTTCATGAACTCAGAAATTCAAAGACAACCTGTTCAATATGTGGACTCTATCTATCCATCTATCTATCTATCTATCTATCTATCTATCTATCTATCTATCTATCTATAGATATGAATATGTTTTAAATGCATGTGTGTATATATCATTGTGTGGTTTCTAAATCAAGATTTAGATATCAGCAGATTTGCTGTGTGGTGTGGGTTAACTATCTGGTTTAAAGATTTCCCTTTTTGTCCTTGTGTAGAAGAGATACACAGTAGTACTCATAACCCAGATGCAACAGGCCTGAATCTTAATATCACATTGGACATTGGTCTTCAACTTACAAATATGAGCCATAGAAAATTTCAGAACTTAGTATCCAAAGCCCTCCATTTCAGACAGCAAGGTTGCCAACAACTGAAAGCACCTCCAACAGTGTCTGTAGATTAAAGGTCACTTATGACGGATATTTTAAAAACAATTTGCCCATTCATCTATCCCTGTTCTAAAGCAGTGAGTGACATTAAAAAACAAAAAAGAGCACCAGTCCATTAATTCCTTCTAGCCTGAGACAGTGTATATGTGACAAGAAGAACCAGTCTGGTTTCCTGATGCCCAGTGATGTTTGTTCTTATTCTAAAGGTTCTGTAGACATGGTGAGGCTCACACTTGCTGATCAGACTACACTGTGAAGATGTTTAACTGTGTAAGTCTGAAAGGAGGCTGGGGGTGTCAGAAGCCCAGACATAGCCATTACAAAGGATTGCTGTCTCCTGTATCCCTGAGCGCCTATTCCATATGTGGGGGATCCTTCTGCCTTTTACAGTTCCCCGTGCACCCCTGGATCCTGTGACACCCTTGGTCCTCCATGTCATTAATTACCATTCTTACCTTATTGTCATCCCTAAAAAAACCAACAACACAAAACCCAGAAACCCTCTAAGATGTCTTTATATAAAGGTGCCAAATTGTGCTGTTCGTGTGTTTTTCTAAAACATCTCTGTCATCAAGAAGCTAGATCCTTCTTCCTATAGACCCGAGATGGTTGTAGCTTCTTGCCTCTGAGAAACTGTCTTCTGGGGTTCCAGTTTGTTCAGGTTCTCATGTCCCCTCTTTTCTCTCTTTTTTTTTCATGGTAATAAACTTTTAAATAATTATTTATTTACATTTCAAATGTCTCCCTTCCCAGTCTTTCCTCCTCAAACCTCCCGCCACATCCCCCCTCCTTTTTCTCTTTACTAGGGTGCTCTCTCACCCACTCTCCCACTCCTGCCTCACCCCTCTAGCATCCCTCTTCACTGGGGCAACAAGCTTCCACAGAACCAATCGCCTCCCCTTCCACTGATGCCAGATATGTCAGTCCTCTGCTACATATGTAGTGGAGCCATGGGTCCCTCCCTATATATTCTGGTTGGTGATTTAGTCGCTCCCTCTTTTTCCCTTGCCCTCCCCTTCTCACCCAGGTACCTCCCCTCTGTCTCCCGTGATTTTTGTTTCCCTTTCTAAGTGGGATTGAAGTCTCCACACTTGGGCCTAACATCTTATTATGCTTCATATGGTTCTGTGAGTTCTATCTTTGGTATTCTGAACTTTTGGGCTACTATCCACTTATCACTGAGTACATTCCATGTATGTCCTTTTCGGTCTGGGTTACTTCACTCAGGATATTTTCTAGTTACATCCATTTGCCTGCAAAACTTGTAAAGTCACCCTGGCCAACTTGTAGCAGAAAGCTGCTCTCAGCTTTGCAGCCATCTCGAGCCATATACCCTGACAAGAGACTTGTTTTTCAACAGCCTACAACAGCTGAGCACACTCTGATAAACATCTTGTTTATCCCACATATCTTGTTTTGCTGTTTAGTGCCCCCAGCTGCAAGGTGCATGTGCTATTCACACCTGCAAGGCATGTGGTATCCACGCCTACATGGCACGTGGCAAAGCGTATAACTACCCCAGACTTCCCTTCAATGAACGAGACAATAAAGGAGACTTGAGACTTGATCAGAACCTCTGTTTTGTCTCTTCCCCTTCATCCCCACACTCTCTCTTGCTAGACCCTGACCCGCAGACCAGAGCAGCAGCTCAGGCCGGGACATTTTGGCCCCCAAGTGTGGGGCAGAGTGGTCTGGGACAGCTGAGTAGTATTCGTTATGTAAATATATCACATTTTTTGTATCCATTTTTTCATTGAGGGACATCTGGGTTGTTTCCAGCTTCTGGCTATTATAAGTAAGGCTGCTATGAACATAGTAGAGCATGTGTCCTTCTTTTTTTAATATTTATTTATCTATTTATTTATATTTTTAAATATTTATTTATTTATTTATTTATTTATTTATTTATTTTAGACAGGGTTTCTCTGTGTAGCCCTGGCTGTCCTTGAACACACTCTGTTGACCAGGCTGGCCTCGAACTCAGAAATCTGCCTGCCTCTGCCTCCCAAGTGCAGGGATTAAAGGTGTGCACCACCACTGCCCAGCATGTGTCCTTGTTATATGTTGGAGCATCTTTTGGGTATATGTCCAGTAGTGGTATAGCTGGGTCTTCAGGTAGAACTATTTCCAATTTTCTGAGGAACCACCAAACTGATTTCCAAAGTGGTTGTACCACTTGCAATCCCACAAGCAGTGGAGGAGTGTTCCTCTTTCTCCACATCTTCTCCAGCATCTGCTGTCGCCTGAGTTTTTTTTATCGTAACCATTCTGATTTGTGTAAGGTGGAATCTCAGGATCCTTTTGATTTGCATTCCCCTGATGACTAAGGATGTTGAACATTTCTTTGTTTCCCGGCCATTTGAGATTCCTCAGTTGAGAATTCTTTGTTTAGCTCTGTACCCCATTTTAATTGGGTAATTTGGTTTTCAGAAGTAACTTCTTGAGTTTTTTGTGTATTTTGGATAGTACCCCTCTATTGGATGTAGGGTTGGTAAAGATCTTTCCTCAACCTGTAGGTTGTTGTTGTGTCCTATTGACTGTGTCCTTTGCCCTACAGAAGCTTTTCAGTTTCATGAGGTCCCATTTGTCAGTTGTTGATCGTAGAACCTGAGCCATTGGTGTTCTGTTCAGGAAATTTCCCCCTGTGCTGATGTGTTTGAGGTTCTTTCCCACTTTCTCTTCTATTGGATTCATTGTATCTGGTTTTATGTGGAGGTCCTTGATCCACTTGGACTTGAGCTTTGTACAAGGAGATAAGAATGTACAAGCAGACCTCCAGTTGGACCAACAACATCTATTGACAATGATGTCTTTTTTCCACTGTGATGTTTCCGCTTCTTTGTCGAAGATCAAGTGACCATAGGTGTGTGGGTTTATTTGTGGGTCTTTACTTCTATTTCACTGATCTTCCTGCCTGTCTCTGTACCAATACCATACAGTTTTTTATCACTATTGCTCTGTGGTACAGCTTGAGGTCAGGGATGGTGATTCCCCCAGAAGTTCTTTTATTGTTGAGAATAGTTTTCACTATCCTGTTTTTTTTGTTGTTGTTATTCCAGATGAAGTTGAGAATTTCTCTTTTTATTTCCGTGAAGAATTGAGTTGGAATTTTGGTGGGGATTGTGTTGAATCTGTAGAATGCTAGTTTTAGTAAGATGGCCACTTTTACTAAGTTAATCCTATTGATCCACGAACATGGGAGATCTTTCTAACCTCTAAGGTCTTCTCTCATTTCTTTCTTCAGAGACTTAAAGTTCTTGTAATACAGACTTTCCACTTGCTTGGTTAGAATTACACCACGATATTTTATATTATTTGTGACTATTGTGAAAGGTGTTGTTTCCCTATTTTTTCTCAGCCCATTTATCTTTAGAAGAAGGCTACTGGTTTGTTTGAGTTAATTTTATATCCAGCCACTTTTCTGAAGTTGTTTATCATGTGTAGGAGTTGTCTGGTAGAATTTTGGGGGTTGCTTGTGTATACTATCACATTATTCACAGATAGTGGCACCTTGATGTCTTAGTCAGGGCTTGTATTCCTGCACAAAACATCATGACTAAGAAGCAAGTTGGGGAGGAAAGGGTTTATTCAGCTTAAATTTCCACATTGCTGTTCATTATCAAAGGAAGTCAGGACAGGAACTCACACAGGGCAGGAACTTGGAGACAGGAGCTGAGGCAGAAGCCATGGAGAGATACTGCTTACTGGATTGCTTCTCCTGGTTTGCTCAACTTGCTCCTTATAGAACCCAGGACTACCAGCCCAGAGATTGCACCACTCACAATGAGTTCTCTCCCATCAATCACTAACTGAGAAAATGCCTCACGGATGGATCTCATGGAGGCATTTCCTCAAGAGTGGCTCCTTTCTCTGTGATAACTCCAGCTTGTGTCAAGTTAACACACAAAACCAGCCAGTACATTTGACTTCTTCCAATTTGTATTCCTTTGACCTCCTTGTGCTGTCTAACTGCTGTAGCTAGAACTTCGAGCACTATATTGAATAAATAGGGAGAGAGCAGCCTTGTCTTAACCCTGATTTTAGTGGGATTGCTTCAAGTTTCTCTCCATTTAATTTGATGTTGGTTTGCCGTATATTGCTTTTATTATGCTTAGGCATTTGCCTTGAATTTCTGATATTTCCAAGACGTTTTAACACAAAGGGTTTTTTCATCCACTGCATTGAAGACCAATCATAGGACATCATGAGGCGAGGACTCCTGCATTATTCACCTTGAACACCAGAGGGCAGACAAAGATAAAGTTCCACTAGGGCTTAGGCACTAGCCAGCCTTTGAGCACAGGGAGCCGGTCACCTGATGCTCCTGCTGGAGCCTGAACACTGCTGGTTGCAAGCACATTTCAGCAGACAACCTCCATCAAGAGTGTCAGCAGGCACTTTTTAGATTTCAGTAATTGTCTTATTTTTGTAGATCTTTACTGTCAAATGATAGACACGTACTCAAATTCATCCATTTACCTCCATAGCTTAGTAAACCGGAATAAAAATGATGCATGTAACCACACCCTCTTCAAATATAGAGAATATTTGTTATTTTCTGGCTAAAAAAAACCATTTCTCTGCGCTTCTTTTCATTAAGCATTGACCTGCACTCTGTTCCCAGGCAACCAACTAATGACTTTCTGGAGCTAAATTTTGGAAATGGAATATAGGCTGAAACGCTGGTTTTGACTCCTCTATCACAGAAAAAAAAATCACATGTGGAAGGTTCTGTCCCCGAGCACAATGACTTTAAGATTCAAATGTCATTGTCCTTTGATTGTGAGTGAACACGTCACCGTTACCCATTTACATGTTGGTACACATCTGAGCGACTTCTGGTTTGGGCTATTTCAAACAAGACTTGGAGCTGGGAGAGGTGGTGCACACCTTTAATCCCAGCACTGAGGAGGTAGAGGCAGGCAGATCTGTGAGTTTGGGCCAGCCTTGTCTACATAAATGAGTTCCCAGACAGCTAGGGCTACGTTAGAGAGTCCCTATCTCAAAACAAATCAGAACAAAACAAAGGACAAACAAGCAAACATGACTGCCCCACTGTGTGATCACATTCACTCGTTTCTTCAGGTTAATGTCTGAGAGTAGAATGTTGAGCCGTAGGGCACACATATTTAACTTTCAGAGAAAGTGCCAGTTTGCCCTCCCCAAGCACAACATGATCATCTTAGCTCCCCTCTAGCCACTGTGTGGCTGTATCAGTTGCTCCATGTCTTTGCCAATACTTTTGGTTATGGGTCTTAAATCTGATTATATCAAATGGGAGTGTAGTGGTGTGTCTCTTCAGATGCTTCCCTGACGTACACACACACACACACACACACACACACACACACACACCATACACACTTACAGACATATACTCACACATATACACAAACAGTCTCACACACATACATATATTTACACACACATATACACACACAACACACACATACATATACACAGCAACACATACATTCACACATACATTCACAGACTCACACACACCATACACACATATACTCACACACAACACACACACACACATACATATTTTCCCAACACATACACACACACACACACAACACAGACACATATATATTTTTCCCAACACACACACACATATACACACACACACACACACACACACACACACACACATTCACAATTTCCTTGTATACAGAAAAATACCAGTGGGACTCTCTATTCCTCATTTTCTGTGGTCTTTGCCACTATCAATCAGAGCCTCTGAATGGCAATGCAGTAAGCAGCAGAGTGCATGGGGACCCTCCCACAGCTGGTGCAGCAGCCCAGGGTTAGGAAGATTACCATGGTGTTCAGTTAACTGAAGACACTGGCTCTATGACTCTGAGCTTGGAGTCACCGAGGGCCTCTGTACTGGCTAGTTTTGTGTGTCAACTTGACACAAGCTGGAGTTATCACAGAGAAAGGAGCCTCTCCTGAGGAAGTGCTTCCATGAGATCCAACTGTAAGGCATTTTCTCAATTAGTGATCAGGGATGGGGAGTGGTGGGTGATGCCATCCCTGGGCTGGTAGTCCTGCCAGAAAGCAAACTGAGCAAGCCAGGGGAAAGCAATCCAGTAAGCAGCACCCCTCCATGGCCTCTGCATCAGCTCCTGCCTCCAAGTTCTTGCCCTGTGTGAGTTCCTGTCCTAACTTCCTTTGGTGACAAATAGCAATGTGGAAGTGTAAGCTGAATAAACCATTTCCTCCATGTAAAAGGACACGTGAGCATGTAGTGGCCAGCCTGACATTACATAGTTAAGCTCCATTTGTCAGAACTCTATAAAGAGAAAGGCACAAAAAAAAAAAAAAAAAAAAAAAAAAAAAACCTGGCGGTATGCTGTAGCTTCATGCTGTTTCCGAGTATTCTGGCCAATTGGCAGAGTGATGTTAGCTGAGACAGACACACATGCTGAGGGAAAACATGTGATAAGGCAAGACCTGTGGAGGACACATGATATTTGGAGGGAGTATAAATAGGACTCAACAGACTGGGAGAGGAACATGAGGCTTGGCTGGGCTTAGTTTGCTTATAGAGCTCGCTGTACAATGCTTGTTGGTCTTACATCTTCACTGATCTTTGCTTGCTGAGAGAGACACAGCCTAGACCTGCTCCTAACACTCTTGCTTGTCCAAATCTCTCCTGCCTGGCTGTTCCTGTAGGTTGTGCCATGTGCTGCTATCCTGACACTACCGAATTGGACTGCTGATCTATCTGTGAAGTGTTCAAAAGCGGATCAAGCTGCCGCTACTGACCTATGAACTGAACTGTTTGTTGGTTTTCTGATAATGCAGATGAAATTTGCACCAAAGAACCATTTCTAAACAGGTCCACTTCCCCTGCATCCTTTCTTTTCCATCACCTCTGGTGGGTGGTGGGCTAGAAGGGAGGTTAAAGCATTTAAGAACCATCATTAAAAGTAGACTTTGAAAAAAATTATAGTTTTCAAAGTTAAGCAGATAGTAAATAGCTAGAAACAAGTAACGTTTGCCTGTTCGGATACACTTTAGATAGAAGGTCTTCAAAGACTTCAGAGATCAACAGAATATAGCATTTAATATGTTAGGGTTTTTTTTTCACCATTTCCAAAGTACTTTATTAATGAGCTGATGTTTCCATTTTGAGCATACTCTTGCAAACTCCTCAGAAACCTTCTGTCTGACAGTTTGAGACATAAATGGGCTTCCAATTGCTATTCAGCTAGGTGTAAACATTAGCAAATCACCTGGTAACCATAGTGATGACCTACATTATGTTCATAAAATTAAATTTTGAATAAACAAAACATGTAAGAGTGTTAATAACATTAGCTGTTCAGTAAGTGTAGGAATTGTGTCCCAGTGAACCCCTCCACATGTCATTTTCAAAATTTTCTCTTATGGGAGAAAACATCCCATACAAACTTCTAGGTTCGGTGTAAGTGACACCTACAAAGCTAAATCCATAAAAATTTAGTCACCCTTGTCTTGTGACTCTAAAATTGTCAGACAGTGAAGTTGAATGAATCCACTTTGTCTGATTTCTTGCTTTTCCTATCATGGAACTATTAGGGGTTGTTATTGATAGGACAAGGACACTGTCCAAAGGCTGTTCAGCAGATAACAAGTCAGAATATATACTTTTACTTCTTTGTTTTCATCCCAGACTTTTCTTTATTGGTTAATGATCTAATATTTCTTTTCATTTCTTGTCAGGTTTGACTTTTTAATGATGCATTATATTCTGTCAACCTACATTGTATGGAATTACTAAAATTGCAGGGAAAGAATGTTCTAGAAACTTGGAAATGAGAAGATGAGCCATTATTCTTATCCACTTAGAGATGTTATGACATTTAATATGTTTAATAACAAAAGACTTTCGTGACTGCGAGACACGTCAGTTCCTGGCAGCACCGTGAACCTCCATATAGGGTTTGCTTCAAATGTGGCAAAGCTAGGCATTGGGCAAACCTGCCCTTGTCTTAACTGTTGACAGCATGCTGTCCAAGCTGTGGACAAACAGCACACTGGAAAATCAATTGACTAACTTTACATTATCAAGGTAGGTCCATGCTTCAATACTCCTGCTTCATAGATAAGTCTGCCAGATACTCTGGACCTGTAGGCCAAAGATAGATGATGCCCCAGCGTTGCAGAGGAACTTGCAGTCTTTGCCATTTCTAGAGTTTTGGAAATGGCTTCCTCTGTACTTCCTGTTTACTCAGGTAATATTTATCCTCAAGTCTCTGCTGGGGTGGAAAACTAGATACTTAGAGTGTCACATTAAGCTTAAGTTGTTTAGGATTCAAGGAAATGGTTTAAGGTCTAAAAAAGATACTTTTTAGATTGTTAATGCAATACGTAATAGAAAAGTGATTAGGTCCAGAACTTTGAACTCACCAAGATAAGATACAGATGCAGTACTTTCTTTCTCCAAGGTTGCTAAATATAAACGAACTAGACATTGTAAATGTAATCTTACCAGATAGTTCTTATAATTGTCCTTAGTGTACATAGTTTATTTATGTTAGAAAAAGAGTCTTTTACTGGACAAAGGGGGGGGGATGTTGGGAAAATCTTTTTGTGCACTGTATAAAGCTTGCCTTTGTATTATTCAAAGGCTGATTTCTGTGCAAAGAGAGCTAAGTACTATCCAGACTTTGGTATTGTTATTTTTATGAAGTGTTATTCTAATGAAACCTATTTCAGTGTTTTGTAAGCATCTTCTCCATCATCTTCTGATTGGTTTAATAAAGGGCTGATGACTTGTGCATGCCTCCCAAGGCAGCTAGACAAGACCAGCTCTATAATTCCCTGAAGTTATAGAACTGGGAATGACACCACCCACAATGGGCTGGGCTTTTCCCCATCAGTCGCTAATTTTAAAAATGTCCTACAGCTGGGTTTTATAAAGGAAATTTCTTCACTTGAGATTCCCTTCTTTCAGATGTCTATAGCTTGTGTCAATTTGAAAAACACTCAGCAGAATACTAAAGATGTTTTATTTTATTATTCACGTTTCTGGCTAGCTTGAGACAAGCTCTTGCTATGTAGCTCAGGCTGCCCGAAGCTAGATTCTGCTGTTTCTCTGCCTCATGCAGAATGCTGGGTTGTAGGCATGTGCCACCACACACAGCTTATACCCACCCTCTTAAGTAATCCCAGGCACTATGTATAAACAGCACCTAACACTAGGTGGATGAGCCAGGCTTGGGAGAGATAAAGGATGGGACACAACTCTGTGTCTTTTTACTGTTATCAGTGAATCTGAACCCAGGCATCCCCTCAGAGAATGTTTAGTAAGTAAGGTAGACCTTCTGTCCAGAAAGCCTTGGTGAGATTTCAGAGCCTGGGAAACAGTATGTAAGGGCCACAAGGTAAGGTAAGTATGACCTATGTAGGTTGGATTAGATTGGCAATCCTGGTAGGAGGTCTACAAAGTTCGCACTGGACACCTGGAGTGATAGACATCAAGGGTATATGTATGTGTATACATATATGTATACGTTCTGGATACTGAACCCTCCTGAGTAAACTTTTGATAAGAGCCCAGAGAACATAACCATTACTCTAGAAACCAACTCGTTTTCTTGCCCAAGGTGGGGTGCACAGGGGAAGAAAACCTGTGGATTCTCATTTCAGCAGTGGAATATGGGTTTCGGAACTCTGTGCCTTAGGGCCAGAAAACTTGTCCAATGTCCTCCTGGAGGGCAAAACGTTGTTCCTATAGCTAAGGAGGTGACACTCAGAGGTCAATGACACCATGATGACACGATCAGTTTCATTATTACCTGAGGGTCAGTAGCAGCTTCAGTCACAGATTCAGCCACAATCCAACACAGAGGAGGGAAATGTCACATCTGTCCTGTTTTGAACTTTGTGCCTGGCACCCTTGACCTGCAGATCCAGCTTATGAAAGCCCCTCCGATGATCAGGCTCCTCAGTGGCCCTTGGTGCACCACAGGGACCACCCCTGGGTTTGGTAAGGGCACTGTCATCTGCCATCTCTACTAGGTTACTCCTCCACTGTCCCTCATTATCAGCCTTTTCAGCCTCTGACTCTCTGATCCCAGTCCCCATCTCTCCCATATGTAGTGTTGGCATGCACACAGAGGAGGAGAAGCAGGAGCCCATAGGACACAGCATTCAGGAGGATGTTCCAGTGGCACAATTGCCTCCTGAATCTGTGTTGCAATTACTGCACTGTTTCCCAACAGGAAGATTTGATCGGCCTTGACTGTGAGGGAATTTGTACCCACAGAGGTGTAGGCAGGCAGCTTGGTGGGACAGGGCAGGAGAGCTGCACTGACTAGACAGAAGAGAGCCAGCATTTAGCAAGTGGAGGAAGCCATATCTGCTGAGTTTATTCACTCTATAGTCCCCTGGGAAGGCACAGCATAGTCTCTGAAGCCATTGTAGATACCAGCAACCCTTACCCACAATCTAGAGTTTATGATCCTCACACTCACAGGCAAACGTTGGTTCTATGTTGGAGAGCCTGGAGCAGAGAGCTGAAGTGACAGATTCTGGTTTCTAAGTCGTGTGTGTTGAGCCCACAGATGGAGAAGGGGCAGGCATCTGACTTCTTAGTTTAGGCCGTAGAGCTTAGGCTGCTCTGAGTGTGTCCTCTAGGACTTGGCTTGCTGTCTTTCCTTTTCATCTGATTCTACACATTTCTATATTTCCTTCTTGATTTCTTCAATGATGCATGCATGATGTCTACTCCACACAAGACTGTGTGTGTACTATTGTCAGGAGCAACCTTGCTTATACACTGAAGGCCTAAAATCAGCCATAGGCCTAAGTCAGACATACATGCCTGCTAACACAAAGTCTTGGTCTCTGTGGAAAAACACTGACCCTAAAACAGATAGTTATAAGATCTTGTAAACAGGCAGCCTTGGAGGAAATTTATCAGCCTGGATAAGAATAAATAGTCATAGACCTTGTGGATAGGTACCCTTGGTGGAAGGTGTCAGCTTAGATAAGAACAAGTGAATCATAGACAGAGTCATAAATGACTTGTCCCCTGCTTCTTCACCCAGTCAACACTCTGTTCTGGAAGATATCTGTACTCCCTCTGGGAACACCTATGCTCCTGCTCCTGCATCATCCCCTTCCCCACATCCTGCCTCTATGTGCATATAACCCCTGTGTGAAAAAGTAAAAATTACGGTTTGATAAGCCTATAGACAAGCTGTCCTTCTTTGCTGTTTGCCTGTTCCACCATTCTCTCTTTCAGGGGATCCCCCCAGACCCTGTTCACTGCCCTGCTGGATGGGGCATACTATAGTTTCTATTATTGCAGAATGAACATTTTATTCTATTGTGATCAAATAGATATAATTATGTCAATTTTTCAGCATTTCTTAAAACTGTTTTCAGTCTTAACACACAATGTATTTTACAGACAATTCTCATGGACTTCCAAGAAGAATGTGTATTTTCTAGCATTTAGATGGAAGGTGTCTGCAGGTGTCTATCGACTCCACTAGATCTATGACATCTTTTAATTTGGATGATACTGTGTTTGTTTTTGTATGATACTTCTTAAGTGCCCAAAAGGTACCTCTTCATCTCTCCTCTATGCTGTGGCTTGTGTGGTGGCAAACTCTTACTGAGAATAAGTTCAGAGTCATTTATCCACCTGACAAACATTTTTAGATACTGATATTTCCAACAGTGGGAACACTGAACACTGAGAACATATGATAAAGCTGAAATACTGGGTTATGAACAGGAATGTCACAATCCCCAAGAACCCATCAGGATTCAATAAAGGGTACAGGGTTTTGTGGAGGAACCTGTGTGGGTGTCTACTTCAAAGAGCCATCTGTTCTACATGAGGACCAGTCCTTTTCTTTCCAGCCCTCAGTAATCTAGAGTACCTACAGCCTGGCACAGCAAGCCTTCCTCCACAGTGCTTTTTGCTCACCTGGGCAGAGAGCTGTAACAGGATAGTCAGAGGCTCCTATGAGAAGGTCACAGTAAGACATCACAGGAGAGATGGGCAAACGCAGGAAGTCTGAGTGGGACCTCATCCTCAAGATACCTGTGCTTTGAAGACTCAGTTTACTGAGCCTGTGTTCGGGGTCCCTAGTCCCTACAATGATCTTAGGACATGCAAGGTCCTTCTTCCCATTAGTTCACATTTGTTTCAATAAAACACACTGAAATTCTGATGCTTTTAGAGTTCACAGCCCCTGTTCTCTCCATTGTTGTGATGTGTCTCCTCTAGTGGCCAGCTCCTGCCAAGATCAACTTTACAGTCACACATCCATTTAACAAATAATTGTGTTTGCCTTTATTTTGTTCATGGACGTGTGTGTGTGTGTGTGTGTGTGTGTGTGTGTGTGTGTGTGTGTGTATGTTCCCAGGCCATTTGTGGTTCATTTATGGAAGTGAAAGGATGATTTGTGTTAAGTCCTTCCACCATGTCAATCTCAAGGCAGAACTTAGGTCATCATAATTGGAGGAACGTCCTCGTACCACACCCTGATCAATCTTGCTCTTATCTATATGACCAGTATTTGATGGGGCCTTAATAGCTCCAACACTGGGGTCAAACTATGATAAAGCTGATATACAAATCTAAAAATAGAAGTTTCAGAATTACAAAGAACCCCGACAGGATGTATGAGAGACTGAAGGATCAGGAGCCCATACCCACTCCAGCCTGACTCCATGGAGGAAGTGCTGTGGCTATCAGTGTCAGACAGACTTTAGTGCCACTGCAAATTGACCTTGGCTTCTAATTATAATTGCTATCATAATTATCCAAATAATAATCCAGAGCCTGCAGTATGGCACTACAGAACTTCTTCCTTGTGTCTCTCTGGCTGCTTCCCTGGCATAACACAGCAAGGTTTTCTCTGGTTTCTCTAATCAACAGGGTCTTTTTAACTTAAATTTAACTTCTCCCCTCCAATGCACTCTTATCCTGTCTGTGATCCAAGCCTCTCGTGGTAGTTGTTCTCTCTCTCTACACCAAATTTCCTGACCAAAGAATTGCCAGGCAATGAGAGCTGGGAATTTCCCAGATCCTCCAATCTTGGGATGGAGAAACCAGCTCCCAATGGGTGCTGGGCATCCCTGTGCTTCTTAATCCCAGACATTTCTGTAGCTCAGCTCGGGAAATCCCCATGTGCTCCGCTACTCACTGCACCACCACTCAGAGGCCCCATGTTGATGATGGCCATGGCCACAGTAAAAATGTAAAATGAAGAAGACACTCAGATTCTGCTCTGTGGAAGGAGCCAGTGAATAGCGGGATCCTGAGAGATAGAGACAGAGATACAAGAGACAGAGAAAGACACAAACACACACTCCTATACACACACACATACATAGGGGAGGGGAGAGAAATAGAGAAAGGGAGAAAGGGAGAGAGAGAGAGAGAGAGAGAGAGAGAGAGAGAGAGAGAGAGAGAGAGAAAGAGGAAGAAAGTAGAGGTTCATGATTCCATGAGAATACAATCAATGACATACTTCTATATGGCCATTCAGTATAACCAGATTTAAGACCCATAGAACCATGTGTGGGCAAAGACAGGGAGCCTCTGGCCCTCTCATACGTGGCTAGATGATATATAGTTATTATAGATGACACTTTGACAGTTTCTTTAAAAGTTAATCATATTTATCCCATGACTGATTAATTTGACTTCAGGTCTTTAGTTCAAAGAATGAAGACACCAATCAGAAAGACTCATCCTTTAAAAAGTTCCTAAGAGCTCCATTAAAAGCAGCCACAATCAGGTCAGCTAGATGTGCATCAGCTGGGGAGTGGCTAAAATGTGTTGTGTGCATATGTGGAATGATACTGTTAACAAATGACACACTTGACTCTTAAAGAGGTTTTATTTAGTAACAGGACCAGTCACAAAGACTTCCTTTCCCATCATAAGACAGACGGGGCTCTGATGTTTTCAAATTATATGCAGCTTCCAAACTATAGCATCTGAAGGTGGTTGTTCTGGAACAGAGACCAAGCAATGATTGACAACGAGAATAATAGTGAAAGAAGTAGTCTCATACTTAAGTCTACCTCTAGTAAAGAGACACGGCCCTCCCGTTGAGGGACAGGACCACTCATCCATCTCAAAGTTTTAACTCAGAATTGTTCCTGTCTAAAGGAAATTCAGGAACAAAAATGGAGTAGAGGCTGAAAGAAACACCATTCAGAGACTGCCCCACTTTGAGACCTGTCCCACGCGCAGACACCAAACCCCGACACTATTGCTGATGCCAAGATATACATGCAGACAGAAGCCTCGCATGGTTGTCCTCTGAGAAGCCCTGTCTGGCCTCAGTGGGAGGAGTTGTGCTTGGTCCTTTGGAGGCTTGATGCCGAAGAGAAGTGGGTACTAGAGGGGTGATGTTGGACTGGCTGGCTGGGTGGGGGAGCACCCTCTTAGAGATGGAGGAGGGGGGATAGAGTGGGGAGGTTCATGGAGGGGAGGACCGGGAAGGGGGACATTTGAAATGTAAATAAATAAATTAATAACTTTAAAAAAAAGGGTTGTGCACAGCCACCCCCTATGGGTCATTTTTAGTACAGACCACAACTAAATATTCTAGTTTTGTCTTGAGTTTGCTCTATAACTCAGACAGGTCTTACCCTGTGATCCCTAGCCTCTCAGTTCTCTAAGTTGCTAGGATTGAAAGCCTGTATTATCCAATCTAGCTATATTTTATTTTTTATGGTACCCAAGGCTTTGTAAATATAGGGGAAGCTGTCTGCCACTGCTATATCTTTAGCCTTACCATTGCTTTAAATGCTTATCACGTGTCTCATGAATTAGCAATTCTCCTCTAAGTCATAAATGTAAAAATTTTAGTACATGTGATCACCTGACATCATGTGTGGAAATATCCATACAGCTCATTAAAACCCAAACCTGGGATGGTTGGACCTGTAATCCTGTCATATAACCACGTAGGAAGACAAGACAGTGAAATCATGTGTTCAGGTCCCTCCTGGTCTACGTAGAAACCGTGTATCCTGAGGGAAGTGCTAATTAACAAGGACAGGTTTTCACAGACTGGTAAGTGGATAAAATGTGTTGTGTGCACACTTGGATGGCATTTCACAATAAAAGGAAACAAAAACATTATGTGCAGTGACATAACCAGTCACAAACCCTTCTAGTTATGATGGATTTGAGACAAGTCCCAGAATAGTAAGATAAAGTAATATAATGTTTACTCTGAAGCAGGGTTTAAGATACTGAATGGCAGGAAAAGGGCCTGAGGGAAGCATAGAACTTACTCATGGCTTATCAACCATACACCTAAAATAGATTAATTTAATTGCATGTAAACAATCCACACTAGTCTGAGTGTGTAGTTCATGGGTGGAACCATTGCCTAACAGGCACCAGTCCTAAGATCAATCCCTAGTACCATAAAAACAATCCACACTCAAGCTATCACAAATGAGATAATTATTAAAAGTCAAGAGCATATTCTGAGTGTCTCTTCCCAGTTTAGTGTGTAGAAAGCTGATGAGCAGAGGCATGCTGGCAGTAGGAACGTCAACCAATACTGTGCGTATAGAATGGAAACGTCATAGGTGGTCAGTCTCACTGAGAGGAAGGTCTTCCCTGCCCCCAGTTCAAGTCAGCAAGGACTTAATATTATCCTTACAATGGTTTTGTTTATGCATCCCACCAGGAGTGGGTGCAAGAAGTAATCCTTGAGACTGATTTCCCAGAGAACTGTTTCTCACCACACAGCAAATCTGTGGGTACCTCAATCCCGAATTTCACAATGTATAAGACTGTACATTTATTACTGTTGTTGTAAGTTACTGAAGTTATGATTTTTGTTTTGCTTCAGAGATGTGGGTCTCTTTATCTTGCCTCAGATTTACGGAATCTGCCTATCTCTCCCAATACATCTGAGGACACAGACACTATAAGCTGTATCTGTAGTTAATGATCTTATAGGAACAGAAGTCTGAAGAAAAAAAGACTTAGAGAAAGCAGACTTTCTAATAATTATAAATATGAGAAAACGTGAACTTGATGGGAGAGGATACAGAATCTGATACAGTCCCCTGCAGTGTACAGTCCCAAAAGCATCCACTTCATTTAAAAATGGTCTGGAGAGGAGACTGAAGATGGGGAGAAGATAGTGGAAGGAAGGAAGGAAGGAAGGAAGGAAGGAAGGAAGGAAGGAGGAGACTAGTCCAGTGAAGGGTTAAAGAAGATGGGGGTACTTAGGGGCTCACACATCCACACTGTTATGAGAGCTTTTATTGACTCTAATGAAAGTTTGTCCAGAATGATAAGGAATAACACACAGACTGGTTTTCATACATGTCTGAAAGAGAAAATGCTGAGGTCAGAAAAGCTTATGTTCTTGTTGGAACAAATGATCATAGATAAATGGACTTTGTAACTTCAGAATTACCGAATCTGCTTTCAACCTCACACACCTTTCCTGACACAGGAAGCTACAGCTCTGCGTGCTTGTCCTGAGATCCCTTTAGCTCCTGGATCTTCTGGGGCAGAGTCTTGGTCCAGAACTGCAGCCTTCTGGCCTTCAGGGCTCGGCCCACAGCAGGCTGGGTGTCCAGCTGCAGATACTGTTCATCTTGGTCCATCACAGGCCAGTGGGGTAGACCCTCGCTGTTGGGGTTCCTGTGGATATGGCATTCAGCAATGAAGAATGAAGGTCTCTCTGACCCAAAGTCTGATGCTCATATTTGGTTAGGGCAGTGGATAAGCAGACCAAGGGCCTCAGGGGACAGATGGACTGGTGTACTGATATAGATGCAAGTGTCACCACCAGTGTCTACTCCATGAGAAACAAGGGGAGCTGGCTACTTTTGTGTTTCTCTCTCAGATGCAAAATCTAAAGAACATTACCACAGTAGTGTGACTCACCCACCCAGTCTCTGTGGGATGAACAGTAACTGAGAGCTAGAAGGTATCTGCCTGAGTGTGCCCTGGGTTGAAGATTATCATGTAGTTAAGGACACATGCATCCTAATGGAACACACCCACAGTTGGGCCCTAGATGGAGACTTGACTGTAATGAGATTGAGAATGGGGTATATTCTCACCCATTTCTGGCAAAGTTGGCCCAGTACTTCATCATCCTCCTTTTTAACAGCTCCTCCTCCTCAGTGAGGTCAACTGTAGACAGAAGGAGAACAAGAGTCTAAGAGCTAGCCTCCTCATTCAGGTGCCAACTCATGCTCCCCTACAGAAAGCACAGCCCGAGGGAGAACCCTAGACCTGATTTATACCCTCTTCCCTCCATCTCTGAATCCAGGATCCACCCAAAGCACTAATTGATGTTTCTCAGGTTCATTTCTACAGCAGTGTGCTCTCATTCCGTCTAGTGCAAGCCAAACTAGGAAAGGTTTATATTCTAAACCTAGGATATTTGAAGGGGAGCTTGTGTTTTTTTTTTAAAGCTCATATATGGTAAACACTTGATCCTGTCCCCTCCCAGACTCTCAATTTCCCCAAAGGGATAGACAGCTCAATAATCCCTCAGCAACTCAAATGATGCTCCATTCAGCTCTAGGAAACCATAAAAGGCTCACATTTCATGCCCCAGAAATAGGAGCCGAAGACAAAGACAACATCATCCCCATGATCCGCCTTCGGATAGAATGGCCTGACGTGCTTGACAAAGCTGAGCAGATGCTGGAACTCATAGAAATACACAGGAGCATTTGAACCTGGAAGGGAGGACACATGTTGACATGACTTCTCATATTGAATTTATCTGTCTCACCTTTGGTGACAAGAAACCTTGCTCTACAATTATCTGGAATCACAGTTGAGTGGTGAGACCCAGACTGGAGCATTAGATATGGGAGACCTTTGTTAAACAGAGACCCTGGCATTCCCAACTGAGTAGATGAAAAGACACTGGGGGTAACTAACATGTTTCCTCTTCTAGCCCTGGATAGGATGCCAGCCTTTACACTAGACATAAAGATTTAGTGGGGGGAAATCTGCCTGCCATCAGAGACCCAACCAAGACATGGGCCTGGCCTGGACACTACAGAGTTCGCCTGGGTTCCACAGCTCTGAGCACTCCCTGTCCTTGCTCTAGTCCCACATGTACTCACGCTGGAAATGTGCCACTTGGAGAGCAGGGATCACAAACATGAAGTCTGCTAGCATCTCTCTGAACTGTGCTTGGAGAGTCTCTGGGTCCTCAGTGTCCCCCATGTACTCTTCCATTAGCAGGTCACCACACTCAGGAGGCAGCATCTACACCAGGAGGAAAAAGGAAGAATAGGTCTATGGGTAAAGTTAGAAGCTTTGAATGATCCTGCATAGAAACACACTTGCGCATGTGTGTGTGTGCGCGTGCACACACACACACACACACACACACACACACACAGAAAGAGAGAGGGGGTGGGGAGGGGGAGGGCAAGTGGGAGGGGGAAGGAAGAGACATCTAGGAAAATATATGGGAATCTTCTCTATCAGGACAGGAGCCAAGATCTCTCTCACCATCTTTTCTGTTGTGCTCTTCAAAACAGCTGGCAGGGTCTCTCTGGTTATCGTCTCTATGATATGATAAAGGCCCATAATCTGGGAGGCAGAGGATATTCTTAAGTATTGGATAGTTCGGAGCTATATCAAGGTACTCCTGAGTTCACACCACCCACCATTTAAGCTTAGGTTCTCAGGGCCTTAGAACTAGGTCTCACCATTGGGACTCCCCAGCCACATTCATCTCTGTTGACACCAATGATGCTGGGGACAGGGTGAAAATCCTTAGAGGCCAACAGCTCCTGAGGATGCTTGGGTAGGAATGTCCCATCCACCACACCAGGGATCATCATGAAGACCTACACAGCATTGATGGTCAGATGAAGATCAATCCTATGAATATTCTAATGCCCATCAATATCCACAGCAATTCCCTATATCCTAGCTCATCCCAGGGCTCTACACACACTCTAGGAAGAACTTTACATGACAATTAGCTTGTTTTGTTCTTTTTGCAGAGTGTACTGAGAATGATACCAAACCATGGAGATGAGTTAGCACATTTGAATAGAAAGTAATGGTAACCCCACATCCTGTTCATCAGGTCCTCCAAGACACACAATTCTCCCAACCTGGTTAATAGCCAGGATCTCTTGTTTACTCTTTGCTCGCAGGCAGTGTATCAGGGCTTCTGTGTCTGGGGCCTCACATCCAGATAGGTTGGCTACTGTCTGTAAATGGAACAGACAATAGTTAGCTTATCCCTCCTGGCAGGGAGCAGCGTTTCTGTGATTCTGGTAGATGTCATTATTCCTTGATAGATATCCTAGTGTTTGTGGTGTTGAATGGACGAAGTGGAAGTTTTCATATTTTCTCTTGCTCAGAGGTGACAGCTGGGAAAGGACATTTTCCCTGCATATCAGTTTTTTTTTTTTTTTTGCTTTGGCTTGTGTGTGTGTGTGTGTGTGTGTGTGTGTGTGTGTGTGTGTGTGTATGTGTGTTTGTGTGCATACTTGTGTTACTCACAGATGACAATAGTTATGAAAGCACATTTTGTCAGTAAAGGTCAGAGAACAGTCTCAGCTATTACATGTCACCTTATCCCTTGTTCACATTTGTCTATAGCAGCTTAGCAGGCCTACGACGTTCCAGGGACGTTCTGTCTTTGTTTCCTGTATCTCCATAGGAGCACTTAGTTTTCTTAAACATATTAAAACCACCAGCTTCGTATGGGTTCAGCGGATTTGAACTTGGGACCTCACACTTGCTCAGCAAACACTTTTACCAGCTGGCTCTTTCCTTCAACTCATGTGTTCATGTTAGATTTTCTTTTTATCAACTCAACACAAGCCAGGATCTTCTGGAAAGAGGAACATCAGCTGAGAAAATTGCCTCTATCTGATTGGTCCATAGGCAACTCTGGGGATTTTCCTGAGAAATGACTGATGCAGACGAGCCCACCTCACTGGGGCAGTGCCACCCGTTGGCAGGTGTTCTGGGTTGTATATGAAAGCTAACTGAGGAAGCCACAGGTAACAAATCAGTAAGCATGTTGCTCCCTGACGTCTGATTCACTTCTGGCCTCCAGGTACATGCCTGAGTGTGTACTTCCCTTCAACATAGATTACAAGTTATGCCTGAAATAAAACTGTTCCTTCCGAAGGAGCTTTTAACAATGGTATTTATCACAATGATAAGAAACCAACTGGGAAACCATGCAAAAGTGTTTTTGCTAATGACAGAAGCCACTAGATAGAAGTTTGTTGTCATATAAGCATGCTCAGCATATATAAAATTCACTTAACTGAATACCAGAGGGCCAGAGGCAAAGACTGAGGTAGCATAGTAGGGGCTGGTGTTCTTGAGGGCACCTACCTTGTAGACCACTTCAGAGGTGTTAGAGATGAGGCCAGGCAGCAGAGCCACTCCACTCTGCATAATGGCTCCATGAAAGAGTCCTTGGGACATGGGGGACACAACATGGGAAGACACACTTGTGCCTCCTGCTGAGACTCCAAATATAGTGACCCTGTCACGGTTGCCTCCAAAGTAAGCGATATTTTTCTGCACCCATCGTAGGGCAGCCACTTGGTCCAGGTATCCCCAGTTGCCTCTGGCATGCTGGTCTCCAGTACTGAGAAGTAGCAGGAAGAAGAATTGCATGGATGCCCACGTACTACTTAGTCCCCATTACCCAGCCCAGTCCCAGGCCTACCTGAAGAAGCCAAGGATACCCAAGCGATACTGGATGGAGACAATTACTATTTCCTCAGTAGCTGCCAATGTGGATGCATCGTTCATGGAAGCTGATCCTATAACCAGTGCCCCACCGTGGATCCACACCATCACCTGGAGTCAACAACTCAGATGCCAGGAGGCCCACACACATCCCGAGCTCATGGAGACTGCCCACTAGGTTATCAACTGCTTTGTTCTGTGAAGGTTGACCTACAAACAGATCTCCTCAGGATCTCAGGAAGTGAGTCGCAGATGAGGTGCTTTTTTAGGCCTGTGAGCACGTTTCCATTCCTGTTTCCCCAACAGGAAATCTCAGCATGGATTAGACTCTAGATCTAAATTAAAGTCATTCTTCCTCTCAGATCCATCTAAGTAGAACAAAAAAAGGAGTGTCTTACTAGGTAACTTTTCTTATTGTTAATCAGAATGGCCATCAGATCCCACTTGCAGAACAGATAACTTGCAGCTAGAAATTTGGGTGATGTCAATATTCAGCCGTTGTGCACCATCCTGAGTGAGTCTGCCTAGTTGATAAAAGTATTCCTGGTTTAATCAAATACCTAGACCCTCTTACCTTTCAGGGTGCCAGGTCTCTGAGCCACACACACACAGGTTTAGGCATCTCACCATGAGATGACATGACTTTCTTGAACCCCCAAACAGAAGACTACTAATAAGAGCCTAAACTGCAGTAGAGATCAGAGTTATTTTTACCCCTTCTCATCTTCCAGAGAAAGCAATGAACTCTTCCCCAATTGATCATAGCCTGACACTCACAGGTAGGTTTGAGCCCTCCTGGGCATGAGCTGGTGTGTAGACGTTGAGATACAGGCAATCCTCAGACATAGGAAGCGTGGTCAACTTCGTCTTCTTCATACCCTCTAAATTCATCATATCAGTCTGCAGACACCTAGTGAAAATGGAAGACAGGAAGTCCAATGTACGTGCTCATCAAACATATATCTTAGTCTGAATTTTCTCTTAGCCACTTACGGCTGCTGCTTTCCATGATGGCCTGCTAACATGATTCTTCTCCAAAGTCCCTACCACAGTAAAGGCCACCAGTCATGTACAAATGGAAATGGAGCTGGATTTTTCAGGGAGGCTTCTTGATATATAGTGATACTCTGGGAGCTATTAAATGGAGACTTCTCGTAGCCTCTATGAAAATGACAGGTATTCTGTTCCAACATCCAGTCCTTACGTGTGTACAGTTTAAATCCTGATGTGGTCGTTAGTTTTGATTGTTGACTTGACACACTGTTGAGTCACCAGGGGAAAGATCTTACTAGACCCTGTTGGCTGGTCGGCATGCCAGTGGAAAATAATCTTAATAATGTCCCTTGCAATAGGAATACCTGCCCATGGTGGGAGGCACCATTCCCTAGGAAGGGGCTGCTGGATTGTATAATAGACAATTAGTGAAGATTAGTAGGCATATGCATGTCCTTTAAACTAGGTTCATCATTATGGATGAGATGCAATAAGCTGATTAAGACTTCTGCCCCTGTGGTTTCTCACCTATGGTTGATTATAATCTGGAATTGTGACCCATAAGAAAATCTGTCTTCACTAATTTGCTCATGTAAGGATACTTTATCACAGAAATACAAAGGGACCTAAGACAGGATTGAGTGGACAGTACCATTCCATAGGGTAGCGAGACATTCTTCAGTTCACCTCCAAGTACCAATAAGGTACCTCCTTGTTCCACATAGTCTCCAATTAGAATCATGTGTACTCGTCCTTAGTCAATGGCACAGGGACAAGGCATTGTCACAGGGATGGTGAAGAATGGGCTCAGTCTCTGCTCCTTACTGAAGTACCTTTAACTAAATCCCTATAGGTGCCAAGCTCCGACTCAGAAGGCTGGCACCGTTTTGTTTTTTTTTTTACTATAATCCTTAGCATATTCATCAGAAACATGTGTAGGAGAAGCCCCTCAGCACAGGCAGAAAACTGGTATAGAGCTGAGGTGAAGGAAGCACTTCACTGTGGCCTAGAGCACAGGCTTGAAGTCCCCTGGGTCCCAGAACTTACATGGCTGGCTGTGAGGTCCCATCTCTCACACCTCTCCATGGCTCAGGGTCCTCAGGAGGTGCAAAGCGCAGTGGTCCTACAGGAGGCTTGGCAAAGGGAATTCCCAGGAAGGCATGGACACCAGATTTGGTGTCTTTTATGTGGACAAAACTGCCTCTCACTTGACCCGTGTGTGTGTTCCTGATGGGGCTGGTTGAGTCTTGGCCTGTAAGTGGAGAGATGTTATCAGCTGTCACCACATTTGGAAATTTCTACCTAATCATCGCCATGGTGCATGGGGAAGGTAAGCTAGGTAGTCTCTGTTCAGCAGTGGGATGTGGAAATGAGGGCTTCTGGATCACCTAGGGACAGAAACCTTGTCCACCGACCCTCTGGCAAACTGACAGGGCACTTCCCCAGCCAAAAAAGTGACAAGCTCAGTGGCACTTGGCATTATGAATGAACCATTGTCATTATCCAAGTTCAGTAGCATTTCTAGCCACAACTACACACAGAGGAGGGACATGTCCTGCTTGTTCTTCTGTTCCTGTTGCCTCCTCAGTATGTGGTAACCTCAGACATCTCTGACCCCTGTGTGCCCTGGTGGAACATTAGCAAGCACACAATCACCATACTGTCACCTGTCATTCTCTACCAGTTCCTTTTCCCTCCCTAGTGCCTTCCATCCCACAAGCTCAGCCTCTGATACTGAAGACCTGGGGCAGCTCTGACCCATGTCTCCTGTCTTCATTTAGATAGTCTCACCATACATATGCTGGAGGAGAAGCAGGAGCCCACAGGCCATAACATACAGCCAACCAGAGAGTGTAGTTAATGGCATGGTTGAATCTCAGGTCTAAACCTGTGCTGCTGCAAGAGGAGAGTCTCTCAGCAGGAAACAGGACAGATCAGCCTGGCTCAGGCAGGAATTTGTACCTTTATGGGTGTAGGTGTGGACATTTGGTTGGATGGGGCAAAGTTCCCATTGTAAGAATTGATAAGGTAGAAGCCACAGGAAGTTAGTAGCCAGCAGGCAGGGCTAAGACACTTCTGCAGTTTCTGCTCCTTTCCTGGCCTTCTTGACAGACACAACATGGCATCTGAAGTCCTTCTGGAATGCCAGGATCCCTGACCTCCAATATGGAGTCATCATCATTCCTGGCTCTTTTACTCACCAACTCAATGTAGGTGTTGGTGTAAAATCACGGAGCAGAAAGCTGTAACAGGAGAAGCCACGGGGCTCCTGTCAACTGGTACACAGTCATGATGCCAACATAAAGAGAAGAAAAAGGGCAGGGGCTTGAGTGTGCCTTTCACCCTCAAGAGTCCTCTATGCTCACAAGACTCATAGAGTAGTGAGTCTACTCTGGAGGCTCTTGTCCTTTATGATGACCTTAGGATCGCAAATACAACACCCCTACCCCTCCCTGTCCCCAATTTGGTCATGGTAGCTTCATTGAAAGACACTAAAATTCTGACACTTCTGCCTCCACCTCCAATGTGGTTACTCACAGCCCAGCCCCTGTTTAGATCAACTTCACAGTCATTTGCCCATTGACAAACATTTTGCCCTTTCCCACTGTTTACTTATGTACTGTGTACATGTGTGTATGTGTGTGGGCACTCACGTCCTATCACATGCAAGCAGAGTTCAGAAGACAATTTGTAGGAGTCAGTTCTCTTTTCACCATATGGATTCAGGGACCAAACTTAGGTTGTTATACTTGGCAGCAAACTCTCTCTAACCTGCTAAGTCCCTTGTCAGCCCACTACCTTCCCCTCCCCCACAATCTGACTTCTCATGAACTTTAAGAAGAATGTGTATTTTGTAGCATTTAGATGGAACGTGTCTGAAGGTGTCTATCGACTCCACTAGATCTATGATATCTTTTAATTTGGATGATAGTCTGTTTGTTTTTGTGTGACACATCTTAAGTACCCTTTCCCTCTTCATTTCTCCTCTATGCTGTGGCTTGTGTGGTGGCAAACTCTTACTGAGAACAAGTTCAGAGTCATTTATCCACCTGACAAACATTTTTAGATACTGATATTTCCAACAGTGGGAACACTGAATACTCAGAACATATGATAAAGCTGAAATACTGGGATATGAACAGGAATGTCACAATCCCCAAGAACCCATCAGGATTCAATAAAGGGTACAGGGTTTTGTAGAGGAACCTGTGTGGGTGTCTACTTCAAAGAGCCATGTGTTCTACATGAGAACCAGTCTCCTTCTCTCCAGCCCTCAGCCTGGAGAGCAGGCCTTCCTCCACAGTGCTTTTTGCTCACCTGGGCAGAGAGCTGTAACAGGATAGTCAGAGGCTCCTATGAGAAGGTCACAGTACGACCTCACAGGAGAGATGGGCAAACGCAGGAGCTTTGAGTGTGACCTCATCCTCAAGATACCTGTGCTTTGAAGACTCAGTTTACTGAGGCTGCTTCCAGGGTTTCTTGTCCCTACACTCATCTTTGGATGTGCCCGGACCCTCTCCCTATTAGGTCACATTTCTTTGAGTAAAACACACTGAAATTGTGTTTTTATATGCTTTTAGAATTCACAGCCCCTGTTCCCTCCCTGTTATGATGTGTCTCCTCTAGAGCTCAGCTCCTACCAAGATCAACTTGCAGTCACTCATTCAGTTAATAAATAATTGTGTTTGCCTTTAGTTTTGCTTGCTGGGAGCCTCCTGGCCCAGAGAGGGTAGTGGCAGGGGGGCACAGAGTAGGACTCTTGTGATGGCTTTAAAGTCTGAGGGTCTCTGATGCTCCAGCTCTCAAACTGTATTGAAATGCTGATAAGAACTTCTAAGAAGTCCTAAAAACTTTCTTGTTCTTTCTGAGAGTAAAAGACTGCTGGCTTGGGTGATTAACACCTGTAGCCTAACAGGGGAGGATTAGGCAATGTGGTCTTTGTTCTATCTCAGCAAGACCTGTGCTGCTCTAACTTTCAGCCCGCTAATCAGAAGTTGCAGGAAGAAAAAGGGACACTTAGAAAAGTGACTATAGCATTTATTACTAAGTTATAAAAAGTTTCCTATGAAAGCTATCCAAGGAGAAAAGCGGAAAGATTCTTAAACTGGAGAAACGGAAAAAATTCTAGTAAGGGAAAAATTATTCTAAGGGAAAAAAATTCTTTCCTATCTGCCTCTCATTTCATTGCCCTCAGTACTTATACATCTTTCAGAATACATTGATCTCATGCTAAAAAAATTCATCACATGCTCATACAAAAAAATCAAATCATAAATTGAAATAGAAGTTTGCAACAGAGAATGTTTGCATGCATATCCATTTAGGAGTAATTATCTGACTACACATTCATCACCTGTCTCAGCTCCACAGGTTCACTAATGGTTTAAAACCATAACTAAGTGATTAGTGAAGTTTTGTATAAATAAACCCAGTCAATATTTTATCTTCTGCCCTAGCACCTAATACATTGTTAGTTTCCTTTATATGACCTTTGGTTAATTGTTTTACAACATCTTGGAATGTGCTTTGAATAGAAGAAAGTCTGGTTACTATCTCAGAGCAATTAACTGATGACACTTGGGAGACTGGCAGAGTTCTCACTGCAGTTTTGACTATCAGAAAAAAACCAAATAGCAGTTCCACTATAAAGGAACTTAATAATCACAGATATAATTTTAGGAATTCTTATAGGATTATTATTAATACATAAGAAATCATCTATTTGTCTATATAGCATCACTACAAGACAGTACATCATAGCTCTGCAGAGATCTGCTCCAAAGAGGTGGGCTATTACTTAGTGATTGTTATATCCATTTAATAAAACAGGAAAAGCATATTAAAAACAAGACTCTTTTCTAAAATGAATTCCCTTACAGCTTTGCTTAATGAGGTTGAACCCGTCCCAGATTACATAATAATCTGAAGCAGGCCATCTCAGAAAGACCACTTGCTAGGTATTAACTTATTCTGTTATGGCTGCTGACATTTGCTCATGGACATACGCATGTGTGGGTGCTCCTAGGTCATCAGTGGTTCATATATGGAGATGAAAGGATGATTTGTGGCAAGTCCTTCCATTGTATCCATGTCAAGGCAGAACTTAGGTCATCATAATTGCAGGAACGTTCTTTTACCACACCCTGATCAATCTCATTCTTATCCATATGACCAGTATCTAATAGGACCTTAATAACTCCAACTATGGGGTCAATCTACAATAAAGCTGACATACAAATCTAAAAATAGAAGCTTCAGAATTACAAAGAACCCTGACAGGATATACCAAAGAATGAAGGATCAGGAGTCCATACACAATCCAGTCTAACTCTTCGGAGGAAGTGCTGTGGCTATCAGCGTCAGACAGCTGTTAGTACCACTGCAAATTGACCTTGGTCCCTAATTATAATTGCCATCATAATTATCTAAATAATAACCAAGAGCCTGCAGTATGCCACTGCAAAACTTCTTCCTTGTGTCTCTCTGTCTGCTTCCCTGTCATAACACAGCATGGTTTTTTCTGGTTTCTGTAATCAACAGGGCCCTTTGATTCAATTTCACCCCTCCAATGCACTCTTGTCCTGTCTGTGGTCCTAGCATTTCTTGGTAGTTGTTCTCTCTACATAAAGTTCCCTGACCAAAGAATTGCTACACCATGAAGGCTGAGAAGTTCCCAGTTTGTCCAATCTTGGGATGAAGTAACCACATCTCAATAGGTGCTGGGCATCCCTTTGCCTCTTAATCCCAGACATTTTTGTAGCTCAGCTCAGGAAATCCCCATGTGCTCTGCTACTCACTGCACCATCACTCAGAGGCCCCGTGTTGATGATGGCCATGGCCACAGTGAAAATGTAAAATGAAGAAGACACTCAGGTTCTGTTCTGTGGAACGAGGGAATGAATAGGGAGAGCATGAGAGACAGAAATTCAAGAGACAGACAGACAGACAGACAGACAGACAGACACACACACACACACACACACACACACAGAGAGAGAGAGAGAGAGAGAGAGAGAGAGAGAGAGAGAGAGAGAGAGAGAGAGAGGAAGAAAGTAGAGGTTCAGCTCTATGAGAATACATTCAATAATATGATTCTATATGGCCATTCAGTATAACCAGATTTAAGACCCATAGAACCATGTGTGGGCAAAGACAGGGAGCCTCTGGCCCTCTCATACGTGGCTAGATGATATATAGTTATTATAGACGACACTTTGACAGTTTCTTTAAAAGTTAAACTTATTTATCCTGTGACTGATTAATTCAACTTCATATCTTTAGTTCAAGGAATGAAGACACCAATCAGAAAGACTCATACTTTAAAAAGTTCCTAAGAGCTCCATTAAAAGCAGTCACAATCAGGTCAGCTAGATGTGCATCAGCTGAGGAGTGGCTAAAATGTGTTGTGTGCATATATGGAATGATACTGTTAACAAATGACATACTTGCCTCTTAAAGAGGTTTTATTTAGTAACAGGACCAGTCACAAAGACTTCCTTTCCCATCGTAAGACAGATGGGGCTCTGATGTTTTCAAATTATATGCAGCTTCCAAACTATAGCATCTGAAAGTGGTTGCTCTGGAACAGAGACCAAGCAGTGACTGACAACGAGAATAATAGTGAAAGAAGTAGTCTCATACTTAAGTATAGGTGGTTGGATATTTCATATTTTTATACAAAATTTACCCATCTATGCTGGTAACTGAGCAAAGTTGGTTGCATAGAAATAATTGACAACAAAGATTTTAAAATATAATATAGATACTGAAATTCTTAAGACCATGTGGTGAAGAGTCTGTATGTCAGCATAAATGGGGACCTCACAGATGCATGTGTACAGCAGGAGCTCAATACTGCATTGAGGCCCCAGGACAAGTATCAACATCAACTCTCTTGCTCTCAAAGGAAGAGGTCTTCTCTGCCCAGCTTCTGAGCCAAGGCTAAAGGATAGTTCCATTTCTCTCAGGTATTTGGAATGTGCAGTATAAGAATCATCTCATCTATAAGGTGTGCTATAAATTTAGTGTCTCCCCTCATACTCTCTGTGCTTCCAGGCCTTGTATAAGCAGATGCTTTGTCTCTTCTTAGCTCCCTCTCTGGAGGAACAGCTGGCTATGGAGCTGAAAGCTCTTCCAAGCTCAATGACATAGAAGTAGCTTCTTTATGTGATCTGCACAGCCCAGTTTGTCCTCTTAATCCTAGGCTGCTATGTAACATGACTTGAGGGAAGGTCCCAACTGCTCTGTCACCCACTGCACCATCATTCACAGCCCTTCACTGAGGATGGCGGAGACCTTAGTAAACATGTGGAATGGGAAAGACTCTCAAATTCTTTCTATCATGGAGGGGGTGAATCTAGAATCTTTCATTTTTAAGCAAGAAGGGAGAGATCTATTAAAGTCTGTAGAATCATCTTCAAGGAAATAACACTAATACAGGAGCATTTAATCAGTGTTGGCAAAGACATGGAGCCACTGGTGTGCTCACACATGATGTCTGGAGAAGATGCCAAATGGTGTAGTCACTTTGAAAGGCAGGTTGATATTTTCTTCAAGGAATAAATACATATTTGTGCTGCGATTCAACAAATCTATTATTGTTGATATAACCTATCTGAATTATCAAGTGTCTGTTCATACCTTTTCCTGTCTGCACTCGAGCTTGTCCTTTGCCTCTATGGCATCTACTATCAGATTAACTTAAATCTACAATATACCATGAGAATATTAAGAGTAGTGCCCAGAGTCTGGTGCACCTGGGCACAGCCATAAGAAGTGAGTTGCACATTCATGGTCCTCTGACCTCCATTGTCTGTCTCTTGGCTTGCCCTGCCATCTGAAAGAGACCTTAGGGAGCTCAAGAGTGTCCCATTCCCAGTGGAGGCTTGTTGGACCCCAAGAACAGTCAGCTTAGAACCCTGTCCCACCAATCTTTCCTAGTCTGGTCCTCCTGAGGCATAATTAGCAGAGCTGAGTTGCTCACAGTTGGTCATCTGATTTCTATTGTCTGGTAAGGGGTTTGACCCTCTATCCTGAGGAAACTTGGGGGACTCCAAGAATTTCCTGCTTCCCCATGAAGGTATGTAGATGCCACAAGAACCAGCTTTACACTCCCCCACCAATTCCTTGCCAGTTGGCCCACTTGAGGCACTCTCTGCAGAGTTAGACCCTCTGATCTCCATTGCCTGGCTAATTCCACAACCCCCATATACACATACTGATTAATTAAGGGTCAAGATAGAATTTAGAAAAAATTATAGACTTTTTGTGTAATTGAATGAAAATCAATATACAACATCCCCAAATTAAGGGATAGATTGAAGGTAAATTCAAAGTCCTAAGGGCCTACATAAAACATTTTGGAAAGATCTCACACTAGTAACTTAGCCGCATAACTGAAAAGCTCTAGAAGAAAAAGAAGGAATGGCATTCAAAACAAGAAAATGGCAGAAGTAATCAAACCCAGGGATAACATCAACAGTACAGAAACAAACAAAGTACCAAAAAAGTCAATAAAATTAATAGATGGCTATTTTAAAAAAAATCAGTAATTTTGACAAACCTTAATCCAAAAAATTAAAAGGTGAAGAGAAGATTTTGATTAACACAACTAGAAATGAAAAACAGGACGTAACAATAGACACCGAGGAAATCCAGAGAATCATAAGAACATACCTTAAAAACCTGCACTCCATCAAATTGGAAAAGCTAAAAGAAAAAGATAATTTTCCCAGTACACACCACTTACCAAAGTTAAACCAAATAAGAGAAGCAATTCAGACAGATCTACAGCCCCTAGTGAAATAGAAGCAGTCATTAAAAGCCTCCCAACCAAATGAAGCCCAAGGCCCCATGGTTTTAGCAAAGAATTCTTCAAGAATTTCAAATGAGATTTAGTGCCGGTGCTCCTCAAAGTATTCCACAAAATAGAAACAGAAGGAACCCTGGCCAATTCATTCTATAAAACAGTTACTCTGACACCCAAACCATAATTTCCCCCATAAACATAGGTATAAAAATAATAAAATACTTGCTATCTGAATCCAAGAACACATCAAAAGATTATCCTCCATGATCAAGTAGGCTCTATCCCAGAGATGCAGGGATGGTTCAACACAGATAAACTGATAAGTGTAATGTACCATACAAACAAACTGAAAAAAAAAACCCACATACTCATCTCCTTAAAAGCAGAAAAGGCTTTTGACATTGTCCAATACGTGTTCATGACAAAATTTCTGAAGCGATTACAGATGCACCTCAGAATAATAAAAGCAGTTTATAATAAAGGCAGTAATGAAGGCATAGTAAAGGCAAGGCCATAGGCAACAGCAACTTAAATGGAGAGAAACTGAAAACAATTCCTCCAAAAGTAGGAACAAGAAAAGTTTGTCTACTCTCTCTATGTCTATTCACTATAGTACTTGAATTCTAAGCTAAAGCAATAAAACAGCTGAAAGATATCAAGGGGATACATACTGAAGTCAAAGCACCTGTATTTTCAGATGCTATGAGAGCATGTGTAAGTGACCTGAAAAAAAATCCATCAGAAAACTTCTATAGCTGATAAACACTTTCAACAAAGTAGATGGATACAAAATCAGCTCAGAAAAATCAGTCACCTTCCTATATACAAAGACAAGTGACTGATAAATCAGGGAAATATCTTTCACTATAGCTGAAAGTCATATAAAATATTTTGAGCTAACTCAAGATAAAAACTTCAAGTCATTGAAAAAGAAATTGAAGAACATATCAGAAGATGCAAAGGTCTGCCATGCTCATGAATTGCTAAGATTTTAAAAAATTTTTTAAAAAAGATTTATTTGTTATTTGTGTGAGTACCTTGTAGCTGTCTTCAGACATACCAGAAGAGGGCACCAGATTGTTATTGATGGTTGTGAGCCACCATGTTGTTTCTGGAAATTGAACTCAGGACCTTTGGAAAAGAATTCAGTGCTCTTAACCGCTGAGCCATCTCTCCAGCTCATGAATTGCTAAGATTAACATAGCAAAAAAAAAAAAATCGTATGAAAGGAATCTATAGATTCAATGCAACCCCCACAAAAATCCCAGTGCAATTTTTCTTCTCAGAAGTAGAAAGGACAAATTTGACCTTCATATGGAAACACACACACACACACACACACACACACACACACACACACACACCAAATTAGATAAAACAATCCAGAATAATAAAAGAACTCCTGGAAGTATCAGCATTCCAGATTTCAACTTGTACTACAAAACAACTGAAGAAGAAGAAGCAGAAGAAGAAGAAGAAGAAGAAGAAGAAGAAGAAGAAGAAGAAGAAGATAAATAACAGCATGGTATTGGCACCCAAAACAGACATGTTGATCAATGGAATTGAATTGACCCAGACATAAGTTCACACATCTATGGACACATGATTTTGGTGAAAAAAATAGGCCAAAAGTAAACACTGGGGAAAAAGACATCTTCAAGAAATGGAGCTGGTCAAGTGGATGGCTGTATGTAGACAAATCCAACTCGACCCATATTTATCAACCTGCACAAAAATCAACTACAAATGAATCAAAGCCATCATCATCATCATCATCATCAACAACAACAACAACAACAACCAGATATACTGAATCTGATAGAAAAGAAAGTGGGGAAAAGCCTTGAACTAATTGGCAAAGAAAAGGAGTTTTGAGCAGAGCACCATCAACACAGATACTAACATAACATTTAATAAATGGGACCTCATGGAACTGAGAAGCTTCACATGGCAGAAGACACTGATATTCAGACAAAGAGACAGCCAAGAGAATGGGATAAAATGGTTACCAATTACACATCTGACAGGGGGTTAATATCCAAAATATATAAAGACCACGAGAAACGAAATATCAAAGAAGCAAATAACCCAATTAAAAATGGGATACAGATCTAAACAGAGAATTCACAATTGAGGAAATTCAATTATGTAGATCCCTGGGAGTAGGTAGGAATTTCCAGGGTGAATGTACATTATTTGTTAGGGTGGGGATGTTTCATTTACATGAAGAGGAATTTGCCAAGAACCTGCTGGACAAGTTTGTATCTGGAGAGAGAAAGCTGATCCTGTAATTTGGATATAAGCTAATGTAGAGTGAAAAAGTATAAAGACCATTTTATAAAATGTATACAGGCTCACTAGTTCCAAGAAGGCTGAACTGAATGTAAGATTTCAGGCCTTCACTGCCCTGGGATACATCCCGGGAAGAGTATTAACATTCCTCAAGCCTCAGGGAAAAGAACCCACCTGTGGGTGGGGAAAGCCCAAAGCAGGAAGACACATTCATGACAAAGAAAAATGCAAGTCATCTGGGTGGTTCCAAGACCTAATTAACTTTCCACTGATCTTGGTTACCCCTCCCCCCCCCACTTGAGGTCTTTCCAGTGTTACAGCCTACTACTGTTCAAAATTTGTAATACAACCAATCATGTGTAACCTCGCCAAATTTTCCCCGCTCTCCCCAACCCCTATCTATAAATATCCCAAACATCCTGGGGGCAGGGTCGAAGCCTCTATCCCCTTCATGGGATACATTTCGACCCGAGGGCCCTTGTCATTAAACTACCTTTTGCAATTGCATCAAGAAGGTCTCTCGTGTGTCCTTGGGTGGGCGCTGATCCGGATTTGAGTGAGGGTCTCTCTTTGGAGATCTTTCACTACGTGACTTTCCTTAGAGGATTTCTGGGGTTACAGGAATGGGGGTGTGGGGGGAGAGGGCTGATTGTCACAACACTGTACCTAATTCTCATATGGTGGGAAGGGCTGAGTGGGACTTAGGTGCTGAACTGTGCAGCACTTGCCAAAAGCTTTGTGCAGGGTCATCCTCTAGATAAGGTCCGGCACCTGTGCTTAGAGCACTCTCCAGATAAGGTCAGGTAGAGAAGAGGGAGCCCCACTGAGAGAGGGAGTCTTCCATTTAGCAGCAGGCTCAGAGAGTTTATCTAGACATAGAGGATTGCAACCTTAATTGCAGGGTCATCCAACAGATGTGATATATTCATGCAAGTGTGGACCTCAGCGGCTTCACAAACCCTAGGAACAAGAACAAACCTCACAAAGTGGACAACTGAGAAACCCACTGAGACCTGTGGGACCAACCTAACCACCAGCTGGCTCAGTTTGATTAGCCTAGGAACAGGTCCAGTCCTGTTTCCCATGAAAATGAACCGATCACTGTTTTGAAAAGAAATAGGTGAGATTTCATATTCAAGGACAATAATATAAGAATATTTGTATATTCTTTGGGTAGTTGATATCCTTAGTTGTTGGTGCTAGAGAACTCTGATAGCTATTGTCTAAAAGCCTATGCAGCTCAAATTAACTTTCTGAAACCTATTCCCTAATATCTGGCCAGGACCTGGCAAAATGGCTCTACTCTAAACCTTAACACAAATTCATTAAAGACTCCAGAACACAGAGAGCAAATTGCTATGAAGCTAAGATGGAGAGAACACTATAGTGTGTTATAGAGCTCAGGCCTAAAGTCCATTGGACCACAGAACTTACATGGCAGGGTGGGATGTCCCATCTCTCACACCACTCCATGGCTCAGGGTTCTCAGGGGGTACAAAGCGCAGTGGTCCTACAGGAGGCTGGGCAAAGGGAATTTTCAAGAAGGTATGGACACCAGCTTCTATATCTTTCACATGGACAAGGCTGCCTCTCACCTGGCCTGTGTGTGTGTGTTTCTGATGGGGCTGACTGAGTCTTGGCCTGTGGGTGGAGAGGTGCCATCAAGATTAGTTCTGTTCAGGCAGCTGCTACTACACTGTTACCCGGGTAGGTGTGGGAGAGCTCTTAAGGCCTCTCAGTTCCGATGTGGGATCTATGGGTGGGGTTTTCCCTAACTTCCGCAGCTGGGGACCTCTCCCAGGGTCCTTTTGAAAAGTAAAAAGTAAAAAAGTACTTTAAAAAGGCCTTTTTAAAAAAGTGTCCTTTTGAACACTTCTCAGAGTGTTCACCAAAGAGATAACACACTGAGAGTACAGCAGCACGAACATATATCATTGTCACTACCATCCAAGGTCAGTGATAAAGCCAGCCACAGCTATGGGAGCACACAGGAGGAAACAGGAGGGAACCATCCCTCCTACCCTCTTCCTCCTGACCTGCATCCCAGGAGGACTCTTTAGATCCTCTTTTGTGGGGCATTGAGAGGCATGTGCTTTACACACTTTTCTATTTCATCTCCACCCTGTCATCTCTTCCCTACCTGGTGTCTTCCTTTTTACAAGCTCAGCCTCTGACTCAGCAGAATTGGGCAGCTTCCATCCTGGTCCCCATTTCCCACTTAGGGAGTCTTACCCTGCATGCGGCAGAGGAGAAGCAGGAGTACATAGCACACAGCATTCAGCCAACGGGGAAGTCTATCCGGTAGCATGATGGACTTCTAGGCCTGAGTCTGTGCTGTTACAAATGGCAGGGTTTCAACAACAGGAAACGAATTATGTGGGACTTGTTCAGGCAGGAATTTGACCTAACATGACATAGGCAGAAGTTTTATTGGGCAGAACCAAGTTCTTATTGCAAGGAAGCTTCACTGACTAAATGACAGAAGCACATGGCCAGCTCCTGAAGTTTCTGTTCTTTCCTTGCCCCCTAGAAAGGTATAGTGCCCAGATTATTTTTATGTCAACTTGACACAAGCTGGAGTCATCAGAGAGGAGGGAGCCTCAACTGAGAAAACATCTCAGAAAATAAACAAGATTTGGCTATAGGCAAGCCTATAAAGCATTTTCTTAATTAGTGATTGATGGAGGAGGGCCCAGCCCATTGTGGATGATATCGCCCCAGGCTGATGGTCCTACAGTCTATAAGAAAACAGGCTGAGCAAGCCACGAGGAGGAAGCCAGTGAGCAACACTGCATCACTTCCTGTCTCTGGGTTCCTGCATGGTCTCACTGGTTTTCATGATGAACTCTCATATGGAATTGTGAGCAAAATAAATCATTTTCTCCCCAAGTTGCTTTCGGTCATAGTGTCTCATCATGGCAATAGTGTTCCCAACCAAGACTTGCAGTGTGGTTTCTGAAGCCCCTCTGGGATACCAAGGGCCCTGTCCTCAAATGTGAAGTCCCCATGATTTCTGTCATATCCATCAACCAACTGCAGATACTGGAATGAAGATCAGGGAGCAGAAAGCTGTAACAGGAGAAGCCACGGGGCTCTTGTGATTAGGTACATAGTCAAGACACCACAGACAGAAAGGGAGGTGTGCAAGGGCAGAAGCTCTGAGTTTGACCTCCACCCTCAAAGATCCTGTGCACTGTCAAGTCTCAGAGGCCCTAACCCCTTATAGTGATCGTAGGTTCTATACATACCCTCCCAGTTAGGTCATAGTAGCTTCATTGAAACACTGTAATTCTGCATGGAAGTCCTCACTTCCTATTCTATCCATTCTATCCACTTCTATACCATGGCTTCTCTAATGGTCAAATCCTTACAAGAAAACTTCAGTCATCTATCTACTTTGCAAATATTGCTTACTTTTTCATATTCACTTATCATTGTGTGGGTATGTATGCATGTGTGTGCACATGCATATGCACATATGGGCATTCATGTGTCATGGCACATATGTAGAAGTAGACTTGAAGGAGTCAGTTGTCTCCTTTTACCATGTGGGTCCTGGAGATTAAACTCAGGTTGTTTGTCAGAGTTGGCAGTCCTTACCCTCTGAGCAATCTTCCCAGGCCACACTTGATGAACACTTCATGGGCATTGCTGGGGGCAAGTAAGGGGTGGATGGGAGCGGAGAATAGTGGATCTTGACAGGTGGGGAACCTGTGTGCTGGAGTTAGGTTTCAGCTGAGATTGTACATGTGGCAGCTGAATGGGGTGGCTAACATCATCATCAGGGTGGAGACAGGGACAGAAAGCCCAGCATGCACTGGGAAGGGCTTAGCTAATCCTAGCACATCATTTGAGCTATCAGAGCCTCTGTTTCCCCAGATGGACAGTGAGCTCAGGCATTCCTCAAGTGCTCATCCGGGTCCCCATCCTGCTCATGAAGAGGGGGAAAAAAAAAGGGAGACTCATATTTGCTACCACAGAAGGAGGATCCAAAGACAAAGAAAATATCCTTGCTAGGGTCTGCCTCCATGTTGTGTGGTAGCCTGACATCTTTGAAGAGGTTAGGTGAGTGCTGGAACTCACAGAAGTAAACAGGGAGGAGCCTGGGGGTGTGGAAATTAGGTTCTTGCCTGGACCCATTTGTGTAAGATATCTTGGCCTAAGATTGTCTGGAATCAAATGGCTAGCTGTGTGTGTGTGTGTGTGTGTGTGTGTGTGTGTGTGTGTGTGTGTGTTCTCTAAGGCTGAGGCATGAGCCTTGGGAAGGGCCTTGGTTAAACCATGACCCTGACCTCTGCACCTACCTGAGTAGTTTGGGGGAATACCTAGAGCAAAATTTCCTCATCTGTGTCACACTCTTACACCAGACATAAGGATTTACTGAGGTAAAAGCCCTGAGAAGCCTGGGACCAAAGAAGAGATAGAGATATAGATGGGGACCTGGACACTAGGGCTGTCCCTGAACCTACAGCTCTGAGACATCTCCTTGGAATAAGACCACTTTGTCAACACTGGAGATCAAACTCATGGCCCCATGCATATGAAGCAAGTGTTCTACCACTAGCCAGAGTTCCAGCCCCGAGGCATCTTTATAGACATAATCACTTTGAACACATGCTACTTGCAGGCAGGGATCACAAACATGACGTTCTCCATCATCTCTTGGAGCTGTACTTGGAGAGTCTCAAGAGTCTTCAGTGTCTCCTAAATTCTCCTCTATCAGTAAATCAGCAAAACCAGGAGGCAACATATAGTTCAGAGTGATCCAGAAAAGGTGTGTTAGTAAGACTTCAGCACCAGAAACACAAGTTAAAAGAGGGGTCTGGGATGGGAGAAGGTAAAGGGTGAAGGACAAGTTTGAGGGTGGCCCCATCTCTAAACTGAAGCATACCCTAGGTTTTGCTCAAGTGTCTCTTGGCAATGGCAGATTAACTAGAAGCTCTCTAATTATTGGCTCATACCCTTAAAAGTCTGACCATTTGTGTTGGTGTGCTCTGTAGAACAGCCCAAGTGGTCTCTGCCTGTTGTCCCCATGATCAATGTTGCTCATGGTCAGAGGGTTGGATGGAAAGATTCAGGTTGGAAATCGAGGCTGTAGAGCTCAGAACAACTCTCCACACAATGCATTCCTCATGTAATAAAGGGGTTATATCTGGGACTCACTATTGGGATGCCCCAGCTATACTCATCATTGGTGGTACCAGTGATGTTGGGGACAGGTCAAAAATCAGCAGAGGCCAACAGCTCCTCAGGATGCCTGGATAAGAACTCCCCATCTGCCACAGCATGAAGAATGATTTTAATGACCGGAGGTACATTCAAAGTGAGAGATCAAATTAGGTCCCAAACATATTCTGAAACCATGATGGTCATGATGTTTTGTGCAGGAATACAAACCCTGACTAAGACAGTGGATTTCTATGAAGGTGCAAATTGTCCTTTCTAGTCCCAAGAAGAATTGCACTGAAATTTTTATGGGTGTTGCATTGAACCTGTAGATTCCTTTTCATAAGATTTTTTTTTTTTTTGCTATGTTAATCTTAGTAATTTATGAGCATGGGAGATCTTTGCATCTTCTGATACTTCTGATACGTTCTTTATTTTCTCTCTTCAATGACTTGGTTTTTATCTTGAGTTATCTCAGACACTGTATATTATTTGCAGCTATTGTGAAAAAATTTCACTGATTTCTTTATCAGCCACTAGTCTTTGTATATAGGAGATTTTTGTGAGCTAATTTTGTATCCAGCTACTTTGCTAATTTATCAGCTGTAGAAGCTGTTTGGTGAAATTTTTCAGGTCACTTACACATGCTCTCATAGCATCTGAAAATACAGGTGCTTTGACTTCTTCCTTTCCAACCTGTATCCCCTTGTTATTTTTCAGTTGTCTTATTGCTTTAGCTTAGAATTCAAGTACTATAGTGAATAGACATGGAGAGAGTAGAAAAATTTGTCTTGTTCCTAATTTTTGTGAAATCGTTTTCAGTTTCTGTTTTAGTTGGTGTTGTCTAATGCCTTGCTACAAATTGCATTTATTATATTAAGGTGAATCTGTAATCTCTTCAGAAATTTTGTCCTGAACATGTATCGGACAATGTCAAAGGCCTTTTGTGCACCTTAGGAGATGACCTTGTGGTTTTTCTCAGTTTGTTTGTATGGTACATTACATTTATCAATTTATCTGTGTTGAACCATCCCTGCATCTCTGGGATAGAGTCTACTTGATCACGAAGGATGATGTTTTGATGTGTTCTTGGATTCAGATAGCAAGTATTTGATTATTTTTTTTACCCATGTTTACGAGGAAAATTATGGTTTGGGTGTCAGAGTAACTGTGGTTTCATAGAATGAACTGGCCAAGGTTCCTTCTGTTTCTATTTTGTGGAATACTTTGAGAAGCACTGGCACTAACTCTTATTTGAAATTCTTGTAGAATTATCCGATAAAACCATCGGGCCGTGGACTTCATTTGGTTGGGAGGGTTTTAATGACTGATTCTATTTCACTAGCGACTATAGATCTGTCTGAATTGCTTCTCTTATTTTGTTTAACTTTGGTAATTAGTGTGTACTGGGAAAATTATCTTTTGCTTTTAGCTTTTCCAATTTGGTGGAGTGCAGGTTTTTAAAGTGTGTTCTTATGATTCTCTGCATTTCCTCAGTGACTGTTGTTATGTCCTGTTTTTCATTTCTAGTTGTGCTAATTAAAATCCCTTCTTCGCCTTTTAATTTTTGGGGTAAGGGCTTGTCACTCTACCTAGTTTTTTAAAAATATCCATCTCTTTGTTTTATTGATTTTTTTTGGTATTTCTGTTTGTTTCTATATTATTGTTGTTATCCCTGGGTTTGATAATTCTGACCATAACAAGGAATCCAAGGAAAATACAAAAATGATCATTGCATCCATGAAAATGACAATGTTATGATGGGTGTGTTCTCTGTTTTAAAAACAGACAACAGGCCTGCACAAAGAATGGGGAATAGGCCAGTCCACTGGAAATACCATACAACCCCCCAAGGACAAGGCATCATAGAACAAGCCCACTCATTCCTCAACTAATAATTAAAGAAGGGAATACTGGGAGACCAAGGTCTAAAGCCTCAAGACAAATTACCAGATGCCTTATTTACACTTAATCTTTAAAACTTTGATAAAGAAAGCCTATTTCCTGCCTATAAGCATTGGGGCACCATGCTGCCCTGCATCACCCCTCTACCCTTGGTCTACTGGAAGGATTCCCTAACCAACATCTGGGAGAACTGGTCTCACAGCTAATCATGGGATGAGGATTTGCTTGTTTTTTTCCCTGAAGGAGCTTAGAAATCCATCTGGATTCCTGGCTGGTCCATCAAGCCCTATACCACCAAATACCTAGGTGAAACAGATGGAAACTGAGGACCACATTGCAGATCCTCTCACAAAGGGGGTCTGATGGGGAGGAGGGATTACTGGCAGCTGTGGAGCAGCACTCTCCTGACCACTGGACAACAGGGGCAGGACCACAGAGAACATGCTGGAGGAGAGGATGCCTTCAATCAGCCCTCACCCAGGTGACTTGGGGAACCTCAAAACCCTCATAAACCAACCCCAGAGAATTTCCCCTGAAGGGAAACAGACAGGACCGTATACCCTATTCTTGCTCATGTGTGTAATTAAAGCAGCCAATTCACAGACACACGCTGCTCCCATTTTATGAACAGTGATGAGAAAGCCACCAATTCTACTCCCTGTGATTTGGGATTCCAGACACCTTATAATGTATAGCAATAACCTGCACATGGGTGAAAACCTTTTTTTTTAGTTAATTCTACCCTAAAAGTAGCCTTTAATGGCTCATACTCTCTTATGGAGGACATGGTGGAATTCTGCCTGAATGTAACTGCTTGTCTACTGGACTTTGTTGCTCTAGACAAAGTAGTAACAAGTGATTTTTATAATTGGACTAATTGGCAATGTGGACCACAGAGATGTTGGGCTGTTCCCAATTATGCCCCTTCTGTAGATTATGACTCCATGACTCATATCCGGTAGACATTTATAAGAGGTTCACTGGCAGGTATTAATTGAACTTTCCCAGTAACCCCCAAAACACCTCTCTTTTAGCCGACTCTATACCTTTTGCTCACCTGGAGGTCTCCTCGTTATGTGACTCACAGAATTTGTATGGGTACCTTTGTCCAGAATGGAAATGTACTTACCTGGGATGCCTCTCAACTGACTTGCCAGTACCAGTGACCTACTGAATGGCATTCTGGGGGCAAGCATTTTACAATGTATTTGACCAATCTCTGCCTCTTTTTTCTCCTGTGAGACCCACAACCAGATGATCACTGGGCTCTCCAATCACTCTGAGACCAGCCATTCCTCTGTGGCTCCTGATTCTGTATGGATTATAGGCCATTCATCTCTATTAAGAGTGGCTCCTTTTATGGCTTCCTCTCTGAAGAAAATCAAACCAGACCATTCTTAGAGGTTCATTGGACTACCAACCACACCTCTTATGGTGGTCCAGCTTCCAATCTGATCTATACTGGGTATCCCTGTGTGAGATCTCCTTTTTTCTTTCTCATCTGGTTCCAAAGTAACACTCTCAATGCCAAGTTAAACTGCTCAGAAATAAACTTCATTCTCTCCCCCTTCAGGGATACTGACATACCACCACCAATCTGGGTCCCAGTAAATGCCACTGATGGCTAGACTGGGGGACTTCTCATCTCTGATCATGTCCCATCTCTGCACCATTAAAAAAAGAGATTTTGGCATATGTGCCATCATTTTTGCCACAGTGGTAAGGCTCTTAGCTACAGCAGCTACAGCCACTGAAGTAGCTTTGCAAAACTCTGCAGACAGCATGGCACACAATATATGTAACACTTGCCCTGGGCTTGTTACTGAAAAGACTCTGAACACAGTGACTCTGGGTTTGAGGAGAGGATTGCTGGTATCCTAGAAAGACCTGAGGTGTCCTGCTGTGCCTTCTACATAAGGCTAAAGGTGAAGCAGGAATGGCAATGCCTTGACCCCATCTGTTGCTTTCTGGCTCTTGTAACCTCTGCCTAGTGAGTTCAAGTTCTATGACCTCACACTGACCCAGCAAACTTCCCACCTACTCCACGTGGGATCCAACTTCCTGTCTGAGAAAGGTCCCAACATTCTGTTTCCTGTCAATGACACACTGGAAACAGACTTGGGCCTATAGGTCTATCATAGCACTGGACTAACTTCCCCCTGACTGGTTAAATGCTGTAGCCTATAGGCTCCTGCCTCTCCCTCCCCTCATGCATGAGCAAGACCCTTAAGGGAGACATAGGGAACCTTAGTTAAAACTGGTAAGTTCTGCAGACTCAGGGCCTGAGACTACAGAGAGGTAGTAACTCACAGAGACGTCAGAAGAACTTGTTAGAAATGTGTGTCTCCCAATTCCCTCACCAGGGCCTGTGAAATGACATGGCAAGTAAGGATGCCTGCCTCCAAACTGGTGGTCAGAGTGCAGCTCCAAGAACCCACATTGTGGAAAGAGATAACTGACTCCAAATGCCACAATCAAAGTACATAGACCAAAATACACAACCAAAGACACAGAGTAGCCATCTGCCAAGCAAAGGATACCAGAGGAGGTCACCCATACTGAGGAGCCAGCCCAGAGTGAGGGGATCTGAGTTATGCTGGACCTGTAAGTCAGAGGATAAAGGAGCAGATGGATCTTTTCCCTCAGTGTTTTTATAGCTATAGCTGCTGCTGGACTTTTGAATAATAATATAATACATTCATGTTGTCAAGTATCTCTGAGTGTGCCAAGCCCTAGGATAGAAGAGATTGGCATCCTTCAACAGGGCACAGTACAAAGTTATTAGGGTATACAGAAGTTCCTGGTACACCCACCATGCCTCAGTTGATATTAGCAGTCCCTGGGTTCACTTTGCCATGCACATAACCTGGGGAAAGGCAGGTTGGATTTCAGTGCAAATGGCATGTGTGCTCTGAGCCTGTCAGCGACTTTCAGGCTCTTATCAGAAGTTGAGCCAGAATGGCTTTATGCCCAGTGTGTGCTACAGTTGATGATCCCGCCCACACCTCTTCCTGGGCCTCTCCAATCTGATAGTGTAAACTTCCTTGACCTCTTCCTAAGCTTTCCCAGTCCAATCCACTGAACTCACCTTACCTGTGAGCCCTGCTGTGGGTCACCAGACTCTGGAAGGTCACCAGGGTTCTTCATGCAGCAAGATCTGCCTGACTCACTCATGGCTACTGTTTGGGACATTCTTTGTTTGGATTCCTGGGCTTAGAATCAGTGACAATTGTAGGAAGGGTGAAGTTGCATTCTTTCCTCTCACTCATCTCACCCTATTCTGCAACATACTTGGGAGCATCCAATTGTCAGAGCCTTGTAAACGATGCCCAGGATTACTTAGAGCAGATGTGTTAGCTCAATGCTTTGTGTCACATGTGTAAACCCAGAACCCAAGAAGCTGAGATAGCAGGCCAGACTGGACTACAGACAATATTCTGTCTCAAAAACTAAAATGAAAAGCAGAAAGAGAAGAAATGTGTTCACCTAATTTGAGTTCTGCCAATGGCTCCTGTTTTAGAATATGGCCTTTTAGCTAACAGCCAGAAGGACATTTTACCTGATCACACAAGGTTTCATTGATTTTCTTAGAAGATAAAGCTTTGTGGGCATAGCCAGGCTCTAAGTAGGACCATCTCAGTATTGGTTGTCTGTTACAATAACTGTCAGGCGTCAGTAGCTGGTGCCATCCGTAAGATATATGGACAAAGGTGCTGTGTGGTAAGCCTTTGCTTGTAGGCAGCAAGTCACAGGAGACACGGTGAGCATTTGGGCTCATTCACAAACGTGGCACCCAAGATGCTGATTCACATGGGTCAGATCGGGGAGGGCAGCGACAGAAGAGTCACCTGGCCAACATGGGGCTTTTAGCTTTTCTTGTTGCCACTCATCAAGTATGTCAACTTCTGCAGTGTCAGAAAGTGGTGCCTTGGGGGCACAGAGTGCCTGGAGGTGGGAACTGGTAGAAATCAGAGAGAGAGAGAGAGAGAGAGAGAGAGAGAGAGAGAGAGAGAGAG
>JANHMN010000018.1:29240201-29250500 GCA_030674055.1 Rhabdomys pumilio
GCAGTGGTGTTGGAGGAGGGAGACAGGGAGAGACAGACAAAACTAAAGGGTATTTTAATGGTAGTATGGAAACCTAACACAGTAAAGACTTTCTAAAGTATGTACGTATATGATGGTGATCTAAGTGGAATTGCCAAACAATGGGGGAGACAGAGTATCAGCTGGACATCTTTTGCCACCAAAAGAAGCTTCAAATATCAAGATCAAGTTACATCTAACTCAGTTGTAATTGGGTTGTTAGCCAAAGAAGTGCCATGGTGATCCTCAAACAAGTCGAGCTCTTTGCTCTTCACAAACTGACAGCAAGATCTCACTGCTGAAGGCAACACCTAAAGAACACAGAGAGGGCCAGCTGGTGCATGCACAGTGCCCTCACTCCCACATTAACGTCTTTGGTATAGAAAAGTACTCTCCCATGGTATAAAAACATCAAACAGCCCCAAACCCTGAAGTCTACAATGGTTTCCTTCTTGCAAATTCTGTTAGGGCAACGGTGGCACCTAGCTGTAGAAGTGACCAACCAATATCTGGTTTGACTTGAGGTGCATTCCATGAGGTGGAACCCATTCTCAACACTGGTTGGTGCCCAAGAAGAAAAGACTCGATATCCCAAGGACCTAGGGTAAAACAAAAATCTTCCTGGTCGAAAGAAAAAAGGAGTGATTAAATGACTCCTAATGATTTTCTGCTCTACTCACAGACCAGTACCTTGCTCAGCTATCATCAGGGAAATGTCCTTCTGTTGCTAATGGAAAAAAATAGAGAGACATAAATCCAGACTTTACACAGACAGTGAGAGACCTTGGGACACTCGGCCCTAAATGGGATGTGTTCTTCATATCCTGTCCTCAATGGCCAGGGAACCCTGCAAAAGAGGAGGCAGAAAGACTGTAAGACTAGAGGGGACAGAGGACACCAAGGACACAAGGCCCTGTAAATCAACACAAGCAAAGCACACAGAACTCCAGAGGCTGGAGCAGCCGGCACAACTCTGCACCAGGTTATATATTCTGGCTTAGTGTTTTTAACCAAACAAATGCTGAGTCTGTGGATGAGTGTGTCTCTAATTTTATACCTTCTCTTGTGTTTTTCTCTTTTTTTGGTTTCTCCTGTCCAACTTTGAGGTGGTAGTTTTGTGGGGGAGTTTTTGTCCTATTTTTGTTATATTTTAATTTTATCTCTTCTATTGAGAGACAGAAAGGGCATAAATCTAGATAGAGATGAGGTGAGGAGAAACTGAGATTAGTTGAAGGAGAGGAAATGGTAATCAGAGTATTTTATGTGAGAAAAAAATGTATTTCCCATAAAATGTATTTAAAGAAGAAGAAATAAATACAAATAAAAAAGAAGAGTTAAAAGTTTGAAAATTGCTCCTCACAAAACAAAAACTTTTTATTTGGGAGGAAGAAAAAGAAAAAACAAAACATCCACCAATGAGTTGCAATTGGACACCATTACTACATAGATAGCTAATCGGTGTTGGCAAATACATGGAGGCACTGTTGTCCTCACTCACGGCTGGAACAACTGCAAAGTGGTGCAGTCAGTTTGAACGACAGGTTGGCATTTTCTTTAACAGTTAGACACACTGTGCTTTGATTCAGCAAATCTACTTTCATGTTTGTAGCCTGAGATTAAAAAATAAAACTCAGGCTAGCCAGTGGGTTGGCCCTGACAAAGACACCCAAGTGCCTGAGTGCCCAGGCACCTGGAAGGATGACTTCCAAGCCTCCACCCCAGACACACTTGCCAGGGTGGCCCCTAGACAGACACTCAAGTGCCTGACCAGGTCTAGTAGGCCTGGAACAGCTGGAAGAAAGACACTCGAGGCTCCTCTTCCTTTTCCATCTCTTCTTCCTCCTCCTCTTCCTCATTTGTCTTCTTCTCTTCTTCCTCCTTTTTCATTTATTCATTCATTCATTCATTCATTCATTCACTTTAAATCCCAACATCCACCTCCTCCTCGTTGTCCCCTCGTCAAGGCTCCACCTTCAATCCCCCTTCCCTATCTCCTCAGAGAAGGGGGAGGCCTTCCCTGGGTATCACCTTACTCTGGCAGGTCACTGCAGTCACTGCAAGAGTAGGTGCATCCTCTCCCACTGAGGCCAGCCAAGGTAGGGGGAACAGGATCCAGAGGCACTTAACTGGTTCACAGACAGCTCCCACTCCAATAGTTGGGGGACCCACATGAAGACCAAACTACACATCTGGTAAATACATGCCGGAAACCTAGGTCCAGCCCATGTATGTTCTTTGGTTGCTGGTTCAATCACTGGGAGTACCAAACGGTCTGGTTTAATTAATTCTTTTGGTCTTCCTGTAATGTCCTTGTCCTCTTTGGGTTCCTCAGGCCTTTCCCCAACTCTTCTGCAAGATTCCCCAAGCTGTTTGGCTGTAGGTTACTGTATCTGTTTGCATTGCCTGCGTGTTAAACTTGTCAGAGGATGGTTATGGTAGACTGCCAGCATAACACAGAACCATTAATAGTGCCAAGGATTGGTTCTTTCTTGCCCAGGGTGGGTCTCAATAAGAGCTAGTCATTGGTTGGACATTCTCTCTGTCTCTGCTCCATCTTTGTCCCTGGGTATCTTTAAACAGAAACATTTTGGAAAGTTTTGTGGGTTACTGTCCTTATACCTCCACTGGGAGTCCTGCCTGGCAACAGGAAATGGCCACTTCAAACACGATATCCCTCACTGCTAGGAGTCTCAGTTAGAGTCACTCCCATATACTCCCGGGGGCCTTCTCCCCTCCCAGGTCTCTGGCATGTCCTAGAGATGCTCCCCCACCAAATTCCATTCTTCTCCCCTACTGTCCCTACACCTGATCACCCTTCAGCTAAGTTCCCCTCCCCTTCCCTCTACCACCTAGTTCTCTCCATCCATCCACCTCGATATCTGTTTTATTTCCCCTTCTGAAAAAGATCCAAGTATCTCCTTTGGATCCTCCTTGTTAATTTGGCTTCTTTGGTTCTATGGATGATTCTGTCCTTTCTGGCTAACATCCACTTATAAATGAGTATATCCCATGCATGTCCTTTTTGTTCTGGGTCACCTCTTTCAGAATAATATTTTCTATTTCCATCCATTTGCCTGCAAATTTCATGATATCTTTGTTTTTAATAGCTGAGTAGTATTGCATTGTGTAAATGTTCTTTACCTATTCTTCAGTTGAAGGACATCTAGTTTCCTTCTAGTTGGCAGCTATTACAAATAAAGCTGGTTGAGCATAGTTGAGCAAGTGTCCTTCTGGGATGGTCAAGGATCTGTTGGGTGTACCCAGGAGTGGTATAGCTGGGTCTTGAGGTAGTACTATCTCAGTATTCTGAGAAAAGGCCCAATTGATTTCCAGAGTGGTTGTACAAGTTTGTACTCCCACCAGCCGTGGAGGAGTGTTCCTCTTGCTCTACATATCTGACCAGGATGTGTTCTCCTCTGAGATTTTGATCTTAGCCATTCTGATGGGTGTAAGGAATCTCAGACTTGTTTTGATTTGCATTTCCCTGATGACTAAGGACGCTGAACATTTCTTTAAGTGTTCCTCTGTTGAGAATTCTGTTTAGCCCTTTACCCCTTTTAAAAATGAGATTATTTGGGTTCTTGGTCTTGACTTCTTGAGTTCTTTATATATTTTGGATATTGAGTCTCTGTCAGATGTAGAGTTGGTGAAAATCTTTTCTCAGTCTGTATGTAGGCTGCTGTTTTCTCCTCTTTCTCTTCCTCCTTCTCCTCTTCCTCTTCCTCTTTTTCCTCTTCCTTCTTCTCTTTCTTCATTTTTCCTCTTCATTTTTTTGTTACCCTTTCTTTTATAACTCATTAATTAAAATTAAATTTTTAGACTTTTTTTGTACCTTTTTTTCTAAGATAGCCTTTCTCTGTGCAGTCCTGGCCATCCAGGAACTTCCTCTGTAGAAGAGGCTGGCCCAGAACTCAGAAATGTACCTGCTTTGCTTCCCAAATGGTGGATTAAAGGTGTGCTCAGTCACTCCCAGGACCTAATAAAGATGACATTAGCTGAAATGCACATCATCAGAGAGATTAAACCTGAAGAGACCACCTCCAGTAGATAGATATGGAGTCCTGTTGAAGGATAGGGACACAGAGCCATCTCAAGAATTTTAACCGAGAATTGTTCCCATCTAAAAGAAATCTAGGGACAAAAAATGGAGCAAAGTCTGAAGCAAAGGCCATCAAGAAACTGTCCCACCTTGAGTTCCATCCCATGCACCATTAATAAAGAGATTTTGGCATATGTGCCATCATTTTTGCCACAGTGGTTAGGCTCTTAGCTACAACAGCTACAGTCACTGAAGTAGCTTTGCAAAACTCTGCAGACAGCATGGCACACAATATATGTAACCCCTATTCTCTCCCTCACCCTGCTTTAGATAAGCAGTTTCAGGTAAAACAGCTCTTTTAATTAGGTGTGTTAAATTTACACCATCCAGTGGGACTTTTACAGGATGACGCTAATCATCTATGGGATCTTGTCCAAGTTAATTGTGATCCACACTATCCTGGTAGCTGCTTAACACATTATCAGACACACATCAATAGTACGGTAGCACTACATTTACAGCATAGCTATATAACAGTGCATGGAATTCCTTGTTCCTTTCTCTCTTACATCAGCTGCATCAAGACATTGCTTACACTAATGCTACTTCTGTAGATGTCATTACCTTGTGCCAAATAGATAGATTCTTTAAGGATGTAGGGTCAAAGCTGCACCAACTAGTTTCCCCAGAAGCCCTCTTTATTTATGGTATTAGTCTTGTTGGAGGTGAAATTGTGTTTTTCATAATCTGAGGGTGAAGCCATGGCCATTCCATGCCAGTGCAAACACTCAGAAGAGCTAAGGAAAACCTGTACTGTGGCAGACTGCAGATGCTTGTGAGACTATTAGGGGCTGGACATAAAGAACCATGGTGAGTTCTTAGCTGGCATTGAAGTCTGTCTGAGCTTCAGCTGCACATCACTTCCTCTTGGAAGTCTGGCTGGGATAGGTGGGAGTTCCCAATCCTGTCCATCTTGATGTATCCTTGCAGAGTTTTCTGTGATTCCGAACCTCCTACTTATATGCCTCTGTCTTCAGCTTTATCATAGGCTTGAGACCCTAGATTGTTCTCAGTGTTCAAACCAGTAAGGCCCCAGCACTGTTTCTGAAATGCATATAATTGACTGCGTACTTGTTTTTAATAAGAACTTGCCACCAACATAAGCTACAGGATAGAGGTGGGATGAGTAGGGGCCGGGTACAGAAGAAGTACAACATGACACCAGAGACACTGGAATTAAATGATATCCAGATATAATGGGCTCATCATACACATAAGAACATTTCATCCGAACATTTCAGAATACACATTCTTCTCAGCAGCGCCTGGCATTTTCTATAAAGTAGTGCATATATTAGGACAAAAAGCAAAATTTAAGAACTACAAAGTTCAACGAAACAAATTCTGTTTATTTGATTGCAATGGAATAAAACTGAAAAAAAGCAAGAGAAACAATGGAACATATATAATCTCATAAGATTAAACAACATGATGTTGAATTAAAACATCATCCAAGAAGTCAAGAATGAAATACATAATGCAAAAACAATCTACAGATTCAGTGCACAATAAAGAACTTTCAAGATCTCTCCTCCACATATAGAGAAAAAGCAATCTTAAAATTTTCATGAAACAAAAGGATAGCCAATAATTCTTGAATAAAAAGAACATGGTTGGAGGTATCACCAGAGTGAGTTTTAAGATTTTTTACAGAACCATAGTAGTCTTAGCAGTGTACTAAGGCTCAAAACAGACACAGGCTAATGGAATAGAATATGGGAGCCAGACATAAGCCTCTAGCCATCTGATTGTCTTCACAAAGATACCAAAACCATAGCTGAAGGGCAGCATCTTCTATAAGTTATACTAGGAAACCTGGATATCAATCAATACACAGAGTAATGATGCTGGATTTCTATCTCTAACCTTTGCACAAAACTCAACGGCAAAGGGATCATAGACCTTAACATAAAACCTGCACTTTAAATTGCCAGAGGAAAAGTACAGAGCATACAGACACAGGTCATGGTTTTCTGAATAGGACTCAAAGCATAGGACCTCAAAGCCTGCTTGCACTTCTTTCAGCAAGGCCACACCTACTCTAAGAAGTCCACACCTCCTAATGGTAACACTTTCCGTTGGTCAAGCTTATTCAAACCAACACAGGCTTTAATATATAAATATGAGGCAAAGAAACTTCTGGAACAAACACCTACAGGTCCTGAATGAGGTAATAGAGTTGCCAACAACTAAAAATATCTCCAGATTTTATTATGTCTGTTAAATAAATGTCACTAATGATTGATATTCAAGTTGATACATCCATTTCTGTTCCATAGTTGTTTCTTATTTTTAAGAAATGACAATCATGTCTGGGCACACTCATTAGTGTTCAAGTGGTGGAGAGTGACTGGAGCTGCAGAAGAACCATGTGGTTTCTTAATGTCGACTGAGTATATATGTATATGAAAAATTCACAACAACCCCACACTCACAGAAATGCACCAAGGAACATTTTATCTTGGAAAATCATCAGTAAACTCATTTGAGTGATGTTCTATAAATGGCATCAGTAAAATCCTTTCAAGTGTTGTTAAATAAATGGCAGATACATTTCCACTAGATGTGATGCCAGAGTCTAGCCTTGAAAAAACCACCAGGATATGCAGAAAATGAAGGAGCTGGTTTCTTGGGCTAAAGATTGAAGCAATGGGGTATTTCTCAGCCCCACAGCTCATGAATTCCCTGGTCACATAATAATTTAGACTAGAGAGAACATCTGCCATGAAGAGCTGGGACCACAAACCAGACAAGAGTGCTGTGGTGATTTGAATAAGAATGGCCCCCATAGACTCATGTGTTTGAGCGCTTGGCCCAGAGACAGTGACACTATTAGGAGATAAGGCCTTGTTGGAGGAAGTGTGTCACTGTGAGGGCAGGCTTAGAAGTTGCCTATGCTCAAGCTATGCCCATTGTGGCACACAGTCTCTCCTTGTTGCCTGCAAATCCAGATGGAGAACTCTCAGCTCCTTTTCCGGCACCAGGTCTGCCAGCATGCTGCCATATTTCTCTCCATGAACAATAATGGGCTAAACCTCTGAAACTGTAAGCCAGCCCCAATTAAATGTTGTCCTTTATAAGAGTTGCCATGGTTATGGCGTCTCTTCACAGCAGTAAACCCCAAACTCAGACAAGTGTACTGGAGAAGCTACAGTGAAAGGGCAGCAGACCTTGATGTTTGGAGGAGGCAAGAGCAGCCATGGCTGTGCCTTTCTAAAAGAAACAAAACCACCAAGGAGGACCGTCTTTAGTGTCTGGATATGGGTACTCAAGGCTTCTGGGGACAGGAACAATGGAAGCAAGACAAATCCTCAGATCGTACTACAGACTGTCTGATATTGGTGCCTGCACATCCTCCAGAAACTCAGGCCGGGCTAGTTGGTAGCTTCCTCCTGACCCAGAATCCTCTAGTGTATCCTGCCAGGATTCTTTGTTATTCTGAAGGGTCTAACTACAGACTTATATTATATAGACTCTGAGAGTCTAACTAGTCCCAGACACTGGAACCATAGTGTCCCCCATTAAACTTGTTGAGTAGGTAAAGGACTATGAACTCCTACTCTCCATAGGAGCTGGCCGTGAGAGTAATGCAGGAGGGAGATGGACAGGGTAGGGGGATAAGTTCTTCAGAGGAGCCAGGTTTGCAGTACATTTCAATAAAACAGCTATGTTATTACAGGGAGGCAGATGTATACGTAAAATCACGACTGGGATGGGGTCTCCACGTGTAGACTCAGGAAACTCTAAGTCTTGAAAGCAGAGAGTGGTTTTCAGGGTGATTGACACATTCGTTTTATCCACGTCACATTTCTCAGAGTTACATCCAATTGTCCTCCTGTGTTATCCTCTGCATACATCTACTTAGAGGAGACTGCCTGATATTTTCAGTGACGGCTTTCTGCAGTCTCCTGTCCATACCAACACTAGCCCTGGGCTTGTTACTGAAAAGACTGTGAACCCAGTGACTCTGGGTTTGAAGAGAGGATTGCTGGTATCCTAGAAAGACCTGAGGTGTCCTGCTGTGCCTTCTACATAAGGCTAAAGGTGAAGCATGAATGGCAATGTCTTGGCCCCATCTATTGCTTTCTGGCTCTTGTAACCTCTGCCTAGTGAGTTCAAGTTCTATGACCTCGCCCTGACCCAGCAAACTTCCCACCTACTCCACGTGGGATCCAACTTCCTGTCTGAGAAAGGTCCCAACATTCTGTTTCCTGTCAATGACACACTGGAAACAGACTTGGGCCTATAGGTCTATCATAGCACTGGACTAACTTCCCCCCGACTGGTTAAATGCTGTAGCCTATGGACTCCTGCCTCTCCCTCCCCTCATGCATGAGCAAGTCTCTCAAGGGAGACATAGGGAAACTTAGTTAAAACTGGTAAGTTCTGCAGACTCAGGGCCTGAGACTACAGAGAGGTAGTAACTCACAGAGACGTCAGAAGATCTTGTTAGAAATGTGTGTCTCCCAATTCCCTCACCAGGACCTGTGAAATGACGTGGCAAGTAAGGGTGCCTGCCTCCAAACTGGTGGTCAGAGTGCAACTCCAAGAACCCACATTGTGGAAAGAGATAACTGACTCCAAATGCCACGATCAAAGTACATAGACCAAAATACACAACCAAAGACACAGAGTAGCCATCTGCCAAGCAAAGGATACCAGAGGAGGTCACCCATACTGAGGAGCCAGCCCAGAGTGAGGGGATCTGAGTTATGCTGGACCTGTAATTCAGAGGATAAATGAGCAGATGGATCTTTTCCCTCAGTGTTTTTATAGCTATAGCTGCTGCTGGACTTTTGAATAATAATATAATACATTCATGTTGTCAAATATCTCTGAGTGTGCCAAGCCCTAGGATAGAAGAGATTGGCATCCTTCAACAGGACACAGTACAAAGTTATTAGGGTATACAGAAGTTCCTGGTACACCCACCATGCCTCAGTTGATATTAGCAGTCCCTGGGTTCACTTAGCCATGCACATAACCTGGGGAAAGGCAGGTTGGATTTCAGTGCAAATGGCATGTGTGCTTTGAGCCTGTCATCGACTTTCAGGCTCTTATCAGAAGTTGAGCCAGAATGGCTTTATGCCCAGAGTATGTGCTACAGTTGATGATCCCGCCCACACCTCTTCCTGGGCCTCTCCAATCTGATAGTGTAAACTTCCTTGACCTCTTCCTAAGCCTTCCCAGTCCAATCCACTGAACTCACCTTACCTGTGAGCCCTGCTGTGGGTCACCAGACTCTGGAAGGTCACCAGGGTTCTTCATGCAGCAAGATCTGCCTGACTCACTCATGGCTACTGTTTGGGACATTCTTTGTTTGGATTCCTGGGCTTAGAATCAGTGACAATTGTAGGAAGGGTGAAGTTGCATTCTTTCCTCTCACTCATCTCACCCTATTCTGCAACATACTTGGGAGCATCCAATTGTCAGAGCCTTGTAAACGATGCCCAGGATTACTTAGAGCAGATGTGTTAGCTCAATGCTTTGTGTCACATGTGTAAAACCAGAACCCAAGAAGCTGAGATAGCAGGCCAGACTGGACTACAGACAATATTCTGTCTCAAAAACTAAAATGAAAAGCAGAAAGAGAAGAAATGTGTTCACCTAATTTGAGTTCTGCCAATGGCTCATGTTTTAGAATATGGCCTTTTAGCTAACAGCCAGAAGGGCATTTTACCTGATCACACAAGGTTTCATTGATTTTCTTAGAAGATAAAGCTTTGTGGGCATAGCCAGGCTGTAAGTAGGACCATTTCAGTATTTGTTGTGTGTTACAATAACTGTCAGGTGTCAGTGGCTGGTGCCATCCGTAAGATATATGGACAAAGGTGCTGTGTGGTAAGCCTTTGCTTGTAGGCAGCAAGTCACAGGAGACATGGTGAGCATTTGGGCTCAGAGAGATGTTGAAAACTGCTCTTTAGTGGCCTTGGCATCATTCACAAATGTGGCACCCAAGATGCTGATTCACATGGGTCAGATCGGGGAGGACAGCGACAGAAGAGTCACCTGGCCAACATGGGGCTTTTAGCTTTTCTTGTTGCCACTCATCAAGTATGTCAACTTCTGCAGTGTCAGAAAGTGGTGCCTTGGGGGCAGGGAGTGCCTGGAGGTGGGAACTGGTAGAAATCACACACACACACACACACACACACACACACACACACACACACACACACACA
>JANHMN010000018.1:29272767-29292385 GCA_030674055.1 Rhabdomys pumilio
ATTATTATTATTATTATTATTATTATTATTATTATTATTATTATTATAGCTGAATGCGGTTCCAGATGACTTCCTGGGTGACTGATGAGCTCTCAGTCCATTTGAGAAAATATAGGTTCTGAGAGAGGACAAAATCAAATGTATACCATATCACGGCCCAAAGATCTATAAGAGTTTCGAATCTGCATCCTTCCCAGTCTAGCCTGTGATGGAGGATCTGACAGCACACTGGGGCAGGAATTCAATTAGAGGCTTGCATGGATCTTTGCTACTGGATAATAAAGAAGTGAGGCACCAAACTAGTAGTCTGGGGTCCAACAACAGTTGGGATTGTGAGTGTTGCGTGAGGTGGTATATACTTGTATTTTTGTCTTTCTCATGACTCCAGTTGACATCACGGAGGAGGAAAAGCTGCTGAACCAGAGGATGATGAAATACTGGGCCAACTTTGCAAGACATGGGTGAGAATACACCTCTTTCCCAATATGTCAGTTGCGTGTTTCCATCTAGGGCTAAATTCTAGATGGTGACTTTCTTAGCATGCGTGAATCTGTGATCTCATGATGGAGTCTTCTCTACACAATAGCCCATTTACACGAATACTCTGTAGTTGTCAGATACTGGCCATCTCATGGAGACCTAGCTGGTGGGGTATAGTGCTGTGGTACTGCTCTTTCCATCTTGCCTCATAGAGTGAGACATAAAAGAACTCATTCAGTCTTCCCCCACATGAAGCAAAAACTAGGGAGTGACACTTGTATGCACATATCACGACTCCTTTCCCACCAGTCCCCTTAACCATTGTCTTCCTTGTTCCACTTTCATAACCCAAAACATGGAATCAGGCTTTGGACCAGAGTGACCTCACCCTTCTTTGCTTGGTGCATATCCACAGGAACCCCAACAGCGAGGGTCTACCCTACTGGCCTGTGATGGACCAAGATGAGCAATATCTACAGCTGGATACCCAGACTGTTGTGGGCTGAGCCCTGAAGGCCAGAAAGCTGCAGTTCTGGACCAAGATGCTGCCCCAGAAGATTCAAGAGTTAAATAGGTCTAAAAATATGCACAAAGATATGTAGTGCCCTTTGTAAGGAATGGTATGTGAGGTTGACTGCTGAGGGAGCCAGCTTCAGTTTTCCAAAACATATCAATACCTGAGTTGATTCTAATATTCACAAAGCCTCCATACTTGTCTGTTTTTCTTATTTATCACAAATGCTCTGCATGTGACTCTTTATCAATCTAGATAATCTTTGGTTAGACCCACTTGATAAATACTCCCATAACCATGGATTTGTGAATCCCATAATGCTCCATTTTCTTTCAGAGTTTACTGGAATTAGACCCTTTTATTCTTGCTTGCTTAATCTCTCATCTTCTCTCCTCTTCTCTATGACCTCCTTAAAGGAGGCAGTAGTTGGTGGGACTGTGGGAGCCAGCCTAAAGTAAGAGTAGTTTGGAGTATGTTCAAACCCCAGAAATTTCTTCCTGAGTTTAGAAGAAATAGGGCTGCTCCCCACCACCACCCTAGGGCCTTATGAGGTCATGTCCTGCAGCACCTGGAATTCCTCCTTATGTACCCATGTCACAGCCTATGATGTACTTTCACCCCAAAGACCCCTACCCACTTTCCAGTGGTTTAATTACCCTTTGTTTCCCCCCTTAAATCAACCTGTCTCACCAACGCTGTCTCCTGAGATTCTGTTCCAGATGCAGTCACGCTACCTGAGGTCCCGCCACTCACAGCCATTCCTGACTTGCTTTCCTTCTCAGAATTCAACAGCTATGACTGCAGGCAGATCAAGCAGTGAGGGGCAAGGAGTGGAGATTCCACCCTATGTCTTCTAATATCCTCACAGTCACCAAGTCAATGTGTGTTAACTCTCCTGCCTTTCTCTGATGAAATAGTTCCTATTAACTCCCTTTTCAAGGTTTCTGCACACCTCTAAGGATTGTTCCCCAGGTTTATGTCCATGAGCCAGAACTTGCTTTACAGCTGGAAGGAGACCAAAAGAAAAGGGAGATCTTGGGGTTTCTTTTGGACTGTGTCTCACAGTCTCACTGAGTGCCACAGGAGCTGCTAGAATAGCATTCAAAGACACTATCTGGCTGTCAACTTCCAGGACGAGTTTGACCAGGCCATGGCTTCCACCTTAAACAGCCTCTAGTCCCTTCAACCACAGATAACCTCCCCCATGGGGATTGCCCTACAAATCAGGAGAGTGTTCAACCTGCTGACTACTGAGCACAGAGGAACTTGTGTTGTACTAGAGGAGAAATGCTGTTTCTATGTTAATGGGTCTGAGCTAGTTGAACAAAACATACAGGTATTTAAGGATCTCCTGCCACACCTCTGAGCCTGTTATGATCCAAGTACCTCCACACCATGGTACTCAAACCCTCTGGTAGCTTGTCTTCCTCCCTTCCTTGGCCTTGTACTGGCCATTGGGGCCTTTCTCCTCCTGGATTCCTCTTTCATTCAATTTCTAAAACAGCAGCTAAGCAACAATGCCCAAATCTCTACCAGTCAGTTTCTGGTACAATACCAAACCATTCCTAACCTAGGAGCTGATGACTAGGATGATATGTCCCCCTTTTAAAGTCAAAGTGGGGAGATGCGGAGTCAGGGAGCTGGTCTCGAGTAAGAGTGGAGTGGAGGCACATCCACACCCCATAAATCTTGTCCTGAGATCTGCTGGAGTAGTACTGTTCCCACCCTAGCCCTGGCTTGCATGTCCACATGCACACCTCCCTGTGTCTTCACCCTTGTCATCCAGAGGATGTCACACAGCCTGGTAGCCATGTTAAACTTCCTTTCCCCTTATAAGGTCATGTCCTGTAGCACCTGGAATCCCTTCTTACTCAAATGAAGGATCCCTGCACCTGGATACCAGCCAATGATATACTCTCACCCCAAAGACTACTCCCCACTCCCCCAAAGGTTTAAATGGCCTTTGTTTCTCCCATTAAATCAAGCTGACTCACTGAAGCTCTCACCCAAGAGTCTGTTCTCACTGAGGTCAGGCCACTTGAAGTCCCTTCACCTCAGGCCATCCCCTTCACTTCCCCTCTCAGGATCACAATGTGAGGAACAGGGAATGGAGCCTGAATGGGGTTTAGGTAAAGCAGAAGTATTGGAGAATGCTGATATGGGTTTTCCAAAGAATCCATATCTCACGAGTGGCCATGCCAAAAGTCACATGCTCTCTCTCTCATCAAGTTCATACTTTTAGAGACCATGAATTCTAAGGTCAAGATACCAACAAGTTTGCTGTATGTGCTCTATGTATGTGCTCTTGGACTCAAAAATGATACCTTGTGTTTTCATTAAGTAAATGGAATAATGACCCAGGTCTCAAATAGGCCTCACTCTTACTAATATCCCATTGGAACCTAAGTTTCAATATAGAAATATGGTTCATAGGTACTTTCAAATCAACCTATTGATGTTCCCATGTCAGTCACTGGAGTTGAAAACATCTTAAAGTGTCTCTATCTATTCTATTTGTAGATTAAAAATCACCTACAATTTCATTTAAGATAATCTGTCCATTCTTGGATATGTATTTATTTATTTCACCCTTCCGATCACCGAATGTCATTCATCTAATCTTTCCCAAAGTAATTACTGGCATAATTTTATATGAAAATTAGGTTCAGGATATATCATATCATTTCCTCAAGTCTTGGACAGTGTGTGTGTGTGTGTGTGTGTGTGTGTGTGTGTGTGTGTGTGTGTATGTCTGTGTATGCCCTGTGTACTTGTGCATGCATATACACATCATATACATCTACATATGCATTATATACATATACCCTTGATATATATCATGTCAGGTGTCCAGTGTGAACTTTGATGACCTCCCACCAGGATTGCCAATCTAATCCAACCTAAGTAGGGTAGGCCATACTTACCTTACCCTGTGACCCTTGCATGCTGTTTCCCAGGCTTTCTAAGTAAAAGGTCTACCTTACATTCTCTACTGAGATGCCTGGATTTCAGAATCAATGATAATGGTAGAAGACACAGAGTTGTGTCCAGTCCTTCTTTATCTCTTCCAAGCCTGGCTCGTCCACCAAACACTAGTGTTAGGGGCTAGGATTACTTAAGAAGGTGGGTATAAGTTGTGTGTGGTAGCACATATCTGCAAACCAGCACTCTGCATGAGGCAGAGAAACAGCAGAATCTAGCTGCAGGCAGCCTGAGCTACATAGCAAGAGCTTGTCTCAAGCTAGCCAGAAACGTTATAGTAAAATAAAACATCTTTAGTATTCTGCTGAGTGTTTTTCAAATTGACACAAGCTATAGACATCTGAAAGAAGGGAATCTCAATTCAAGAAATTTCCTTTATATAACCTTGCTGTGGGACATTTTTAAAATTAGTGATTGATGGGGGGAAAGCCCAGCCCATTGTGGATGGTGTGATCTCTGGGCTGGTGGTCCTCAGTTCTATAACTTCAGGGAATTATAGAGTTGGTCTGATCTAGCTGCCTTGAAAGGCATGCACAAGTCATGCTTTTCCAGGTTTGAACCTGAAATTCCTGGTACATTTTGTGTGCCTTTCAGTTCCTGAGAAACTGAGACACTTCCTCAGGGAGTGAGGCATACAGTGTGTCTCTCTGGGTACCATAAAGCTCGATGAAGCATGTAGAACTTAGCTGAACATTAGTCTGGCATCCCCTGTCTGTCTTGCATATTATGGGAACTATATTGTAGTCTGTTTTGATACGTGGATTAAAAGGCTGATTGCTTGGAATGATATAGCAGGACTTTCTGGACTCGCCAATGCTTAAAGACACAGAGACTTATTAATTTTTAGTATACTGGGCCTTTAGCTGGGAAAACTCTCAGATAGCTCAATCTGAATTGACCTGACTCTTTTTCAGGAACTCCTATGTGCCAGAGGAAAGGAAGGCATTCTGAGATGGAAATGAGCCTAGGATTAGTAAGGGAAAGATGGGAAAAGGTTAGGCCTGGAACCTAGCAGGTAGAGGAGGAAAGAAGGGACCATACCAGAGACCCTGGATCAGGTTAATCAGGGACAGTAAGCATGGAACAGGATCTGGCAGCAGCATGGTGTGGTCAGGACCAGTAGCCTTGTCCTCCTCCTGTCTGAAGTTGACCTCACTGAGGAGGAGCTACTGAGCAGGGGGAGGGTGTACTGAACCAATGTTTCATAGCATGTGTAAGCTGATGGCACTCTCTCAGTCTCCTGGTGGTGGAAAAGAATTTAGAGTTCTGTTTATCTTTGCTGGGCTCACTACCAAGCATTTGTTCTTGGTCACATGGTAGCCTCCTTCCTCTGTGCCAAGATCCACTTAGACAGGGATAACTTCTAGATGCTGGCTCCTGGTCATTAGACAAAGATTTACTGGATTTAGATATAGTTTTTGTCTATAGAAGCTTACCTCTGAAGGAAAATAGAAACATCTCCATCACATGGCTCTACATGCAAAAGATACTGACCCCTCTGATTGTTTAACCATCGTATTCATACCTCTGTGCTCCTGTTCCATGACCTCCTTCATTGCCCATATGAGCCCTACCTGTTGATAAGGCCTGGAGTCATCAGGACCCTGAGTGACATTTTTCTCATTCTGCTGGAAGAAGGTATTTGCAGTAACTGTAACGTCAATGGCCGGCTCTAATAGCCTGTGTTCCACCAGAATAAGTGGCATCTGCAGTTGGACATGCAGCATACCATGGACCGTGAACTGGAAGTCCACAGGCTAAAGTTCTGGATCTAGACCCTGTCATCAGATGATCCATAAGATCAAATGGGCTTAAGATAAGCATATAGAGCTGCAGCGAGTAAGGACGGCACTATCCTGAGTGCAAGTGAGAGAATCCTGAGATGCTTGCCCACACTCAGAAAGTCAAAGGTGGCTGTGTTATATTTGTCTCTATGTATCTAGTCTTCGAAAGCCTGCTTACCTAGCATTTATGAGAAATCCTCTCTATGTCCCTAGTTACAAAGCCTATATTGTTCCTGTCTTGCTTTATTCCCTGAGTAAATGTCTCAAGTGAAAGTACACACACACACACACACACACACACACACACACACACACACACTCCACAGTAAGTTCCCACAAGATGATGTGTATGTATGAGCCCCAACGATGGATGCCACCTTTCTTCACATTCTCCCCTGAGCCTGGGTTTCTTCATCTCTCCCTTACCTCATCTTCTCCCCACTTAATCTCCAAGTCTCAAACATTACAAGTAAGCAGGTGCTTTGAGAAGTGTTGGCCACATTATGTGTAGATACCAAATTTTTATACTCATCTTTGACCAAGTCCTGTACTCTTGCATATCTATAAGTGGCCATTAAAATCTTGATTAGCTGAAAGCCTTGAATCTTAATAAGTTTAAGCTACAGCGATGTTAAATTTGATTGTCAACTTAATAGTATCTGGAACCAACTAAGAGACACACCTTTGGTTGGGTCTTGAAGATCATTTCTGGAGAGGATTAGCTGAGGAGAGAGAAGCCTCCTTGACAGTGTGTCCCAGACATAGAGTTCCATGCTAACAGCAGCATTCCTTGCCTTTTTGCCTCTGTTTCTTTCTGATGTACATCCACCTGGCTCTGCTGATGGTGCTACCATCTTTCGATGACATCAGACTTTAGTTTCTTCAAGCCTTCCAATGTGTGTTGAAGACAAGAGACTCCAGGAATCTTCTAGGCCTCCAACACCAGACTGGAACTGCTAGGGTATTGAACATCATAGACTAAGCAGCTACCAGGATTCTAAACCTTTCTAAAATACAGATGGTCACCATTAGAGAACCTAGTACTTATCATGTAAGCCAGCCATTCTAGTAAATCCCCCTATATATGTACAGTTTAACACTTCTATTTCTTTAAGAGACTCTGCATCATACAGCTGTTGTTGCAAAATTATCCTAAGCTTCTAGCTTTGTGTTGAAGCAGATGGTTATGGCCTGGCTACTTGGAATTTTGAGACATGGGGATTGCATGAGCTCAGGATTACAAGAATAACACATTTGATACAGAGGAATGACATATCAACAATTACATATGAAAATATTTGTATGGCTATACATATCATAGGTTTTCAGCTTATAAACAATAAAGTTTTGTTCATAGCTTTGGAGATTTATAAGTCTATGTTTAAGATGCTAGTAGATTTGCTGAGCTGTAAGGAGTCAAGCTTTAAGGTGTAAGGACTAGCTTTCAAGTCCAAAGATGTAACTTGTATCCTCACAGCATAGAAAATATAAGCAATGTTGCCTATGACTTGACAACCTTATTATAACTGTCTCATATTCTTAATATCATTTTATTTAAGAATCAGCTTCTATTGGGATGGAGAGATGACTCAGTAGTTAAGAGCACTGACTGCTCTTTGAAGAGATCCTGAGTTTAATTCCCAGCAACCACATAGTGGCTCACAACATCTGCAATAGGGTCTGATGCCCTCTTCTTGTGTGTCTGAAGAGAGCAATAGTGTATTCATACATAAAATAAATAAATAAATCATTTTTTTAAAAAAGAATCAGCTTCTACACAACTTAGGTGTCACCTATGGCTGACATTTAAGATAATCCAATCATTTATCTATTTATTTCATAAGTGGTGGGTGATGCATATTTTAAGGAGATCTGAACTTGGACTTGCCGATTAGTCCCTCTAGCCTGAGACAGTATCTGCGTGTGTATGTGTGTGTGTGTGTTTGTATAAGATTGTGTATATTGGAGTCTGCTGAAGTTTCTCCTCACACCTCTGGGCATGGAGGGTCATGTTCCCCTGCTCAGAGCATCATGTTTGACTGTAACGTGTATTCATATATGGACAGTTATCTCTAATTTTCACAGATCCCCCCTCCTGAGACTCTTTGGTTTCTTGTGACACAATCGCTCTCCTTCAGTTTCCATATTATTAATTTATATTCCTGAGTCATTACCCTAAACCTTTTCTGAGACCTTATTGAAAAACTTTCTCTTACACTTTATGCCATCATATAAAGGTGACGAGTTGTGCTCAACCTGCCTCTGTGTTCCCCTAAAGCATGTCACTAAAGGTTTCTGTCCTACCTAGCCCTGCCACAGGTACCTGGTTACAGAAAATGGTCACTTTGTGCTTCACATCCTCTGTTACTAGGAGTCTTTGCTAGGGTTACCCTTGTAGGTTGCAGGGAGTTTCCACTGCACTAGCTTTCCACATCACCCTCCCAAATACCACAAACCCCAGTCATCTCTCCCAGTACTCTCTCCTTCCATCCCTCCCCTGCTCCTGATTCCTCCTGTTACCGTTCCCCCACATTCCCACTCCACCTGTAACACCTGTTTTATTTCTCCTTCCCTGGGAGATCCATGTGTCTTCCCTTGAGACCTCCTTGTTACTTAGTTTCTCCAACTCGGTGGATTATAGTGTGATTATTCTTTACTTAGCAGCTAATATCCACTCATAAGTGAGTACATACCATGTTTGCCTTTCTTGGTCTGGGTTACCTCACTCGGGATGATTTTTTTTTTCTAGTTTCTTCCATTATACAAACTTCATGGTGTCATTTTTTCCCCTAACAGCTGAGTAGTATGCCATTGTGTAAATGTACCACATTTTCTTTACCCATTCATCAGTTGAGGAGTATCTAGGGTCTTTCCAGTTTCTGACTATTGTGAATAAAGCTGCTATGAACATAGTTGAGCAAGTGTCCTTGTGGTAGGATGGAGTGTCCATTAGGTATATGCCTAAGATTGTATCGCTGGGTTTTGAGGTAAATCAATTCCATTTTTTTTTTTTTTTTTAGAAACTGCCATATGGACCTAAAATTTGTCCTGCCTGCAATATATTCTGGGTCAATAGTGGTACAGAACATGTGGAACGGCCGGCCAATGACTGATCCAACTTGAGGCCCACATCATGAGAGAGATGTCACACCTGACATTGCCTGGACGTCCAGAAACCAGCGGCTGGGTAGCCCAGAGACCTAGGATAGAACTAAGCACAACTTGCCCAAAAGTTTAATGAAATGATTCCTAATGGCAGTGAGCTATGCTCACAGATCTACGCCTAATCCAGTTGTCACCAGAGAGGCACCAATCAGCATCAGATGGGAGCAGTTGCAGACACTCATAGCCAGATATTAGGCAGAACTTGGGTACTCCATGAAGAGGGGGAGGTAGAATTGTAGGAGGGGCTAAGGATAGCACAAGAACACAGTCCACAGAATCATCTAAGTAGGGCTCATACGGGTTCCCAGAGACTGAAGCAGCAATCATGGAGCCTGCATAGGTCTGTGTAGGTCCTCTGCATACATATTATGGTTGTGTAGCTTAGTGTTCTTAGTGTTCTTATGGGACTTCTAACAGTGGGAGCGAGGTGTCTTGCCTACTCTTGAGACCCTTTCCCTCCTCCAGGGTTGCCTTGATGACGAGGGTTTGTACCCAGTTTTATTGCAACTTCTGAAGCCATGTTCAATTGATATCCCTGGGAGGCTAGCTAATTTCTGAGAGGAAAGGAAGGAAGAAATGGATCTGGGTTGGAGGTCAGGGGTCCTGGCATTCCAGAAGGACTTCAGATGCCATGCTGTGTCTGTCCAGAAGGCCAGGGAAGGAGCAGAAACTTCAGACGTGGCTTTGCCCTGCCTGCTGGCTATTGGCTTCCTGTAGCTTCTGCCTTATCAGTTCTTCTGCAATAAGAACTTTGCTCCATCCAATCAAATGTCCACACCCACACCCACAAAGGTACAAATTCCTGCCTGAGCCAGGCCAATCTGTTCTGTTTCCTGCTGTGAGACTCTCCTCTTGCAGCAGCACAGGTTTGGCTGTATGTTGTAGCCTGTGGGCTCCTGCTTCTCTTTCAGCATGCGCATGGTGAGACTGTATAAATGAGCAGAGGGCATTTGGGTCAGAGCTGCCCCAGTTTTGCAGAGTCAGAGGCAGAGCTTGTGAATGGAAGGAACCAGGTTAGGAGGAGGAGCTGGTAGAGAAGACTGTCACTGGACTGCCTCAACCCCTCAGCTCCCAGTAATGACACAGAAACTATTGTTATTTATTATACCTCGGGTCTTAGCTTAGGTTATTTCCAAAGTGACTCCTATTGCTTAAACTGACATGTTTATTCTGTTGTACATTTGTCCCATGGCCTGTTACCTCTAACTCAGTCCCAGTGCATACAACTTCCTCCGTGTTTGACTAGCTAATCCCTCACCTCTCGGTTCTTTCCACAGTTCCTATCTCTACCCAGATGTCCCTCCTTATCTCGCCTGCCTCAGCTATAGTCGTCAGCTCTTTATTAAACAAATCAGAAGAAGATGGAGAAGATGTTTACAAAAAACTGAAGCAGGTGACACTTCATAAAAAATAACAATACCAAAGTCTGGATAGCACCCAGCTCTCTGCTGGCACAGAAATCAAAGGCAAGCTTTGCACAGTGCACAAAAAGATTTTCCCAGCTTCTCCTTCTTTTTATCCAATGAAAGACTCTTTCTAACATAAATTATATGCAATAAGGAAATTATAAGAACTCTCTGGTAAGACTACATTTACAATATCTAGTCCATTGTATTTGGCAACTTTGGAGAAAGTACTCAACTATATCTTATCTCGGTGAGTTCAAAGTTCTGTACACAAATCACTTTCTATTATGAAATGCATTATCAATATAAAAGTATCTCTTTTAGACCTTAAAGCATTTTCTTGAATCCTAAACAACTTAAGCTTAATGTTAGACTCTAAGTGTCTAGTTTTCCACCCCAGCAGAGACTTGAGGATAAATATTACCTGAGTAAACAGGAAGTACAGAGGAAGCCATTTCCAAAACTCTAGAAATGGCAAAGACTGCTGGCTGCCTGGACAGTCACCCAAGTTCCTCTGCAACACTGGGGCATTGTCTGTCTTTGGCCTACAGGTCCAGAGTATCTGACAGACTTATCTATGAAGCAGGAGTATTGAAGCACGGACCTACCTTGATAATGTGAGGTTAGTCAACTGATTTTCCAGTGTGCTGTTTGTCCACAGCTTGCACAGCATGCTGTCAACAGTCAAGACAAGGGCAGGTTTGCCCAATGCCTAGCTTTGCTACATTTGAAGCAAACCCTATATGGAGGTTCATCGATGCCCATCATCTTCTTTGAAATAATATGGGGGTGCTGCCAGGAACTGACGTGTCTCACAGTTATGAAAGTCTTTTGTTATTAAAACATATTAAATGCCATAACATCTTTAAGGGGATAAGAATAATGGCTCATCTTCTCCGCATTTCCAAGTTTCTAGAATATTCTTTCCCTGCAGTTTAGTAACTGTATACAACGTAGATTGACAGAATATAATTCATCATTAAAAGGTCAAACCTGACAAGGAGTGAAAAGAAATATTAAATCATTAACCAATAAAGGAAACTCTGGGATGAAAAAAATGAAAAAGTAAAAGTATATATTCTGACTTGTTATCTGCTGAACAGCCTTTGGACAGTGTCCTATCTATAAAAACCCCTAATAGTTCCATGATAGGAAAAGCAAGAAATCAGAGAAAGGAATTCATTCAACTTCACTGTCTGACAGTTTTTGAGTCACAAGAGAAAAGTGAATAAGTTTCTGTGGATTTAGCTTTGTAAGCGTTACTTACACCAAGTCTAGGAGTATGTAGGGGCATGTTTTCTTCCACAGGAGAAAATTATGAGAATGAAGTGTGGAGGGGTTCATTGGGATACAATTCCTAGGCTCATTGAACAGGTAATTTTACTAACACTCTTACATGTTTTGTTTACTGGAAATATAATTTTATAAACATAATGTAAGTCATCACTACAGCTGCCAGGTGATTTGCAAATGTTTACACCTAGATGAATAGCAATTTAAAGTCCATTCAGTTCTCACACTGTCAGGCAGAAGGTTCCTGAGGAATTTGCAATAGTATGCTCAAAATGGAAACATCAGCTCATTACTAAAATACTTTGGAAATGGTGAAAAAAACCCTAACATATTAAATGTTATATTCTGTGGATCTCTGAAGTCTTTGAAGACCTTCTAAGTATATCTGAGCAGGCAAATGTTGCTTGTTTCTAGCTATTCGCTATCTGCTTAACTTTAAAAACTAACTTTAATTTTTTTAAAGCCTACTTTTAATGATGGTTCTTAAATGCTTTAACGTCCCTTCTAGCCCACCACCCACCAGAGGTGATGGAAAAGAAAGGATACATGGGAAGTGGATCTGTTTAGAAATGGTTCTTTGGTGCAAATCCCATCTGCGTTACCAGGAAACCAACAGTTCAGTTCATAGGTCAGTAGCAGCAGCGAACACTTCACAGATAGATCAGCAGTCCAATTCAGTAGTGTCAGGATAGCAGCACATGGCACGACCTAGCAGGAAGTGCCAGGCAGGAGAGATTTAAACCAGCAGGAGTGTCAGGAGCAGGTCTAGGCTGTGTCTCTCAACAAGCAAAGATCAGCAAAGATGCAAGACCAACAAGCATTGCACAGCGAGCTCTATAAGCAAACTAAGCCCAGCCAAGCCTCATGTTCCTCTCCCAGTCTATTGAGTCCTATTTATACTCCCTCCAAATATCATGTGTCCTCTTCAGGTCTTGCCTTATCACATGTTTTACCTCAGCATGTGTGTCTGTCTCAGCTAACATCACTCTGCCAATTGGCCAGAGTACTCGGAAGCAGCATGAAGCTACAGCATACCGCCAGGTTTTTGGTGCGTTTCTCTCTATTGGAGTTCTGATAAATGGAGCTTAACGACACAATGTAGGGCTGACCAATACGTGTTCACGTGTCCTTTCACATGATTGCTTTAGCAGAACATCCTTTCACCTGTGTCTGCTTCAGCAAAATGTTCCTTCACAACTTTCACCCGCATCCACTGCAGTGAAATGTTCATGTGTTTGCCCCAGAAAAACACCATCCAACACAACTGACTTTCCAAGGAACCTTTTAGTTTTCACTTCAGAAAACAACTCCAGGGGGCTAAATAAAGCTAATTTCTGTAATGAACTAAACTAGGATCTAGCAAGACTACAAGTTTGATCGTAATAGGTGATTTCTTTATTATCCTACAGTTTGTAATAGTAGTTTTCAAGGACTAGAACTTTACATTAAATTTTAAAATGAGATGCATAGGTACAATACCTTAAAGAAGAGCTGAGACATATATACAGTATGTTGTAACAAAATAACCTTAAATATATATCAATATACAAATACCTATACCAATACAAAATATTTGAGACTTACAGTTGTTTTTTTACTACAAAAGGAGAATCAACAATCTACTCTTTTATTCTATTTTTCCTATAGCCGCCCCCACCACATACGTTTCTGATGAATATATTAAGGGTTAGAGTAGAAGAGTTGTGCCAGCCTGCTGGGTCAGAGCTCTGCACCCGTAGAGACTTAGTTGAAGGTACTGCAGTAACCAGCAGAGACTGGCAATGAACATAATTGAGATAACTTGTTACTGGCAGGTCAACTGGCCAACAGGGTCTAGGCAGTCCTTCATTAAGACTCTTTTCCCTGGCCAGGCAGTGGTGGCACACGCCTTTAATCCCAGCACTTGGGAGGCAGAGGCAGGCAGATTTCTGAGTTAGAGGCCAGCCTGGTCTACAGAGTAAGTTCCAGGACAGCCAGGGCTATACAGAGAAATCCTCTCTCAAAAATCAAAACCAAAATACAACAACAACAAAAAAGACTCTTTTCCTTGGTGATTTAACAGTGTGTAAAATCAACAACTCAAACTGCTATACCACAATTTAAATTGTATATACAGAAGGGATAAATGTTAGAATAGGAAGCCAAACAGTCTAATAAAGGCTACCTGAAGTCTCCATATACTAGCCTCCAGAATAATACTATCCAACCAGAGGCCTCCCTGTAAGTCTTGATCTACTTCCATTTCCACAGAACTGGTGCCCTTTACTGTGGTAGGAACTTGAGAGAAGAATCATGTATTAGCCAGACATCATCGAAAGCAGTAGCTGAAGGTAGTTAGGAAAAATTCAGACTAAGATTTAGGTTTGTCAACCACATATCTTGGACTTGCTGTCTTCCATTTTCACCAGGTGTCTGCAGACTTATATAATGAATTTAGAGGAAGTGAAGGAGATGAAACTGAACATGCTTCCCATCCCTATGTCTGGAAACTGATTGTATCTCAACATCTACACACCAGACCAGGCCCATGAAAAGATCCAAGAACTAAAGGATTCTTAGGACAGGATTTCTATGCGTGTTAGGCTATGGTTCTTGGGAAGAGGTCATTTCTTTCTCTAATTCTGAGCTCCACTGTAGTTTAGACTCTGATTACTAGCCTTAACTTACTAGGTTCAAGAAGGTCATCTCAGCTCATGGTGAGCTGCCTAAACCTGTGTGCTTGTGACTCAGAATCCTGGTGATCTAAGAGGTAAGAGGGTCTAGATCTTTGATTAAACCAGGAATTCTATCAACTTGGCAGACTCACTCAGGATGGTGCACAAGGGCTGAATATTGACATCACTCAAATTTCTAGCTGCAAGTTATCTGTTGTATCAATGGGATCTGACGGCCATTCTGATTAGCAATCAGGAAAGCCACTCAGGAAGACACTCCTTTTTTGTTCTACTTAGATGGGTCTGAGAGTAAGAATGACTTTAATTTAGATCTAGAGTCTAATCCATGCTGAGATTTCCTGTTGGGGAAACAGGAATGGAAACGTGCTCACAGGCCTACAGCATCTCATCTGTGGCTCACTTCCTGAGATCCCGAGGAGATCTGTTTGTAGGTCAACCTGCACAGAACAAAGCAGTTGATAACCTAGTGGGCAGTCTCCATGAGCTTGGGATGTGTGTGGGCCTCCTGTCATCTGAGTTGTTGACTCCAGGTGATGGTGTGGATCCACGGTGGGGCACTGGTTCTAGGATCAGCTTCCATGAGTGATGCATCCACACTGGCAGCCAATGAGGAAATAGTAATTGTCTCCATCCAGTATTGCTTGGGTATCCTTGCCTTCTTCAGGTAAGCCTGGGACTGGGCTAGGTAATGGGGACTAAGTAGTACATGGGCAGCCATGTAATTCTTCTTCTTGCTACTTCTCAGCATTGGAGACCAGCATGCCAAAGCAACCTGGGATAAATAGATCTTTTTCTACAAGGAATGTGAGGTCCCTGGGGAAGGGGAAAACCTAGTAGATTGAAGTAGAGACTTGGATGTGTCCTGGATTCTGGGTGGTGAAGGAAGAGGATATAAACCAGGCCTAAGGTTTAGCATTGGACTACGGTTGCCAGAGTAGGGCCTGAGTTGGAACATGCATGAAGTGGCTAGGTCCTTGTCCTCCTCCTGTCTGTGGTTCATCTCACTGAGAAGGAGGAGCTGAGGAACAAATGAATGATGAAGTACTGGGCCAACTTTCCAAGACATAGGTGAGATTATGTCCCTCCCTTAACCTCATTCCAGTCAAGTCTCCATCTAAGGCCCCATTGTGTGTGTGTTCCATTAGGATGCATGTGTCCTTAACTACATGATAATCTTCAACCCAGGGCACACTCAGGCAGATACCTTCTAGCTCTCAGTTACTGTTCATCCCACAGAGACCGGGTGGGTGAGTCACACTCCTGTGTTTTTTAGATTTTGTGTCTGAGAAGGAGACACAAAACTAGTCAACTGCCATTGTTGCACATGCAGTAGAAACTGGTGGTGACACTTGTATCTATATCAGTACACTAGTCCATCTGTCCCCTGAGACCCTTGGTCTGCTCATCTACTGCCCTAACCAAATATGAGCATCAGGCTTTGGGTCAGAGAGACCTTCATTCTTCATTACTGGGACTCTGTTGGACCAAGATGAGCAGTATCTGCAGCTGGACACCCAGCCTGCTGTGGGCCGAGCCCTGGAGGCAAGAAGGCTGCAGTTCTGGACCAAGACTCTGCCCCAGAAGATCCAGGAGCTAAAGGGTTCTCAGGACAAGCATGCAGAGCTATAGCGTTCTGTGTCAGGAAAGGTGTGTGAGGTTGAAAGCAGATGCGGTAATTCTGAAGTTACAAAGTCCATTTATCTATGATCATTTGTTCCAACAAGAACATAAACTTTTCTGACCTCGGCATTTGCTCTTTCAGACATGTATGAAAACCACTCTGTGTGTTATTCCTTATCATTCTGGGTAAACTTTCATTAGAGTCAATAAAAGCTCTCATAACAGTGTGGATGTGTGAGCCCCTAAGTACCCCCATCTTCTTTAACTCTTCACTGGACTAGGCTTCTCTTTCCATCCTTCCTTCCTTTCTTATTTCCTTCCTTCCTTATTTTTTTCTTTTGTTCATCCTTCTACCCTTCCTTTCTTCCTTCCTTCTTTCCTTCTTTCCTACCTTTCATTATTTTCTCTCCATCCTCATTCTCCTCTTGTCCAAGTCCTAGACTCTCTTCAAAGGAAGTGGATGCTTCAGGGACTGTTGACTGCAGGAGATAGATCACATCAAATCCTGTATCCTCTCTCAGCATTTATAATTGCCATTAGAAAGTCTGCTTTCCCTAAGTCCTTTTACCTTCAGAATGTTGTTTCTAAAAGATCATAAACTACAAGTAGGAACCATAGTATTTGTGGCCTCAGGTGCGTGGAGACTGAGATAGAAGGATTACATGAATCTTGGGCATGATAACAAGACCCACATCTCTGAAACACACAAACAAAAAAATCATAACTTCAGTAACTTACAAACAGTAACAAATATACAGTCTTATAGATTGGGAAATTTGGGTTCAAGATGCCCACAGATTTGCTGTATGGTGAGAAACAGTTCTCTGAGAAATCAATCTCAAGGATTACTTCTTGAACCCTCTCCTGGTAGAATCTGAAAATAAGGCCATTGCAAGAATAATATTAAGTCCTTGATGACTTGAAGTGGTGAGAGGAAAGATCTTCCTCTCAGTAAGACTGACCATGTATGACATTTCCATTCTATATGCACAGTACTGATCAAAGTTCCTACTGCCAGCATGCCTCTGCTCATCAGCTCTGTATAGACACTACAAACTGGGTGTCAGTTATGTTTGAGACTTTTAATAATTATCTCATTTTTAATAGCTTGGGTGTGGATTGTTTTTATGGTGCTAGGGGTTGATCTTATGACTTGTGCGTGTTGGGCAATGGATCCACCCATGAACCCTCAGACTACTGTAGGCTGTTTAGATGAAATTGAATTAATCTCTTTTAGGTATCTAGTTTAGTAAGCCTGAGAAAATTCTCAAGACATGCAACTGTCATCAAGTCAGATTTAGAACATTACCCTCTTGCCTCCCACGGGGCTTCCCTCAGGCCCTTTTGCTGACATTCACTGCCTTTAATCCTGCTTCAAAGTAAACATGACATTGCTTTATCTTACTATCCTGGGTCTTGTCTCTAATCCAATATAAATAGAATGTTTTGTGACTGGTTAGGTTACTTCATGTAATATTTTTGTTTTCTTTTATTGTGGAATGCCATTCAAGTGTGCACACAACACATTTTATCCCCTTATCAGACTATGCACAACTGTTGTCCTTGTTTATTTCCTCTTCTTTTTGGAGACACAGCTTCTGTGTAGTTCAGGAGGGCCTTGAACACATGATCTCACTGCCTTGGCTTCCTCAGTGGGTGGATTACAGGATTATAGAGGCACCCATTCTATGTTTGAGTTTTGATAAATTGTCCTCACACATGATTTTATGTGATCTCAAGTATTCTATTTTTGAATTTACAACCTAGAGCAGGATTGCTATGTCATGAGACACATGTATTAAATGTTTAAAGAAGTTGTAAAGCTAGGGACATAGCAGTGGTAGACAGCTTGCTCTGAATGTACAAAGCCCTGGGCACCATAAAAAGTAAAGGAAAGCTAGATGAGATGACATAGGCTTATAGTCAGAGAGCTGTTGTGACCATGTATGATGCTCTCTACTCAGAGAGCTCTTGTGGTCAGGGACTGCAAGTTAAGACCAACCTGAGCCATAGAACAAAACTCCAGGCAAAAACTCCATAGAACAAAACTGGAAAAATTAGTGGTGGTTTATCTCTACGTAAAAAGTAAAATAGATGACCTCTAGGTGCAGTGGTTATGCCTTTAAGTCAGCACTCTGGAGAAAGACACAGATGAATCTTTGAGTCCCAGGCCAGCCTGGTCTACAGGACAGCCAGGGCTATACCGAGAAACTCTGTCTTGTGAAACCCAAAACCAAAAACTACAAAAAAAACTTTTAAAATGTAATTTGAGTTAGATTGTTATTAAAGATGGGGGAGGAGGAGAAAAAGAAGGAGGAGAAAGAAGAAAAAAGGATGAGGAAGGGAGAGGAGGATGGAGAAGAAGCAGGGAGTAAGAGCAGGGGGAGGAGGGGAGAGAAGAATGTGGAGGAGGAGGAGAAAAAGGAGGAAGAGAAGAAGAGGAGGAGGAGGAAGAGGAGGAGGAGGAAGAGGAGGAAGAGGAGGAGGAGGAGGAAGAAGAGGAGGAAGAGGAGGAGGAGGACAGCAAGAAGAAAATGAAGTTGGTAGGAAAATGTGGTGGTGTTTGGGGGAGGGGTGTTGACAGTGAGGGGAGTAGGATGCATTGTGTTAGTTTTTTAAATTACCAAAGGGAAAAATCCCCAAGGTCCTGGGACTAAAGCTCAGCTGTATAGGACTTATCTGATGTATGTGAGACCATAGACCCAATCCTTTGTGCCCTCTTTAGAAGCTCTGGGGTAATTGTCTTCATTGGAGCTGGTTGAATGTCAAATGTCCACATCCATTTCTTATCAACAACCAAGCTTTCTCATGTCTGCCAATGATTTATAACACATCTGATAAGCTGCAGACCTGTGGCCTCCATCAGTTCAAGCTGTCATTAAAAAAGGAGCATAAGCTGTCAGCTAGTTCAGTCTTGAGATGCAAGACTGAAGCAAGAGGGTTTTATGAGCTCAAGAGCTAGCAGGATATATATATATATATATATATATATATATATATATATATATCTGCATCTCAATAATATATATGGTATATGGGTATATGTGTGTGCATGTGTCTGTATCATTCCATATGTGGTTTATAAACAATAGAAATGTGCTTATAGTTGCAGAGAACACAAAGCTCAAGGTTGAGATACTAGCATATGTGCTATGTCATGAGAGCTAGCTCTCTTTGCCAAAGACACAAAGTTGAACCTTGTGTCTTCAACTGGGCAGACAGGATAAATAATGGTGTTCAAGATCTGGATACATTGTGTTCATGTATGAAACTACCAAAGAATACATAAAATCCCAATGTTAAGGGAATACAGCTTAGTGGTAGAGTACGTATCTAGAGTGTGAAGAGCTAAGATACAGTTCTCTGTACTGGCTTTTCAGATCTCCTGAAATAACCCCTAAAGACCAGACTCATACTAACATCCCATTGGAGAGGAGGTTTCACCATAGGCATGTGATACATCAACTTTCAGAACATAGCACTGAGAGGTCCCCATATCAGCCACCAAGGCTGTGAACAATAAAAAAAAAAAAAACAAAAAAAAAGCCCAAAAACTCTATCCTTGTATTTGTAAATCAAATGTCACCTATGACTGATATTTAAAACAATCTATTGTCAGTCCCAAGATAGAAAGGAGTTTATAAGTTTTATTAGAAATAGGTCTGGGTATCTATTAGCTTTTTTAACCTGAGGAGGGCT
>JANHMN010000018.1:29292395-29317581 GCA_030674055.1 Rhabdomys pumilio
CTCTCTCTCTCTCTCTCTCTCTCTCTCTCTCTCTCTCTCTCTCTCTCTCTGTGTGTGTGTGTGTGTGTGTACATCTATGCATGTATGTGTGCCTATGTATGTGTGTATGTATCAATTTTGTGTGTGTCTATATGTGTGCACTGGGGACACCAACCCACCCAGAAAACCTTTCACTCAAAATTTGTCCTGTCTACAAGATATACAGGGAGAAAGATGAAGCAGAGATTGAGGACATGGCCAACCAACATCTGGTCCAACTTGAGACTCACCCCACAGGAGAATGCCAACTCCAACACTATAGGAGCCTAGCATATCTATCTTCTGAGAGGCTTCATCCATCAGCTTATGGAAACAGATGCAGAGACCCACCCACAGCCAGACATAGGCAGAGGTCAGGGAGGCTTTGTGGAAGAGCTGGAGGAGGGATTGAGGATTGAGAACCTGGGTGGTGGGCCAGTCAAGGACCACATAAGAAGACCAACAGAGTCAACTAATCTGGGCCTATGGGGACTCACAGAGACTGAACCACCAACCAAAGAGCATGCATGGACTGGACCTAGCCCCTGACACATATGTAGCAGCTGTACAGCTTGGTCTTCATGTGGGAACCCCAACAATTGGAGTGGGGGCTGTGTTTGACCTGGATTCTGTTGCCTGCCTTTGCATCTCTTTCCCTTAGCTAGGCTGTCTCAGTGGGACAGTGGGAGAGGATTAGCTTAATCCTGCAGAGACGTGATAAGCCAGGGCAGGTTGGTACGTGGGGGCAGGGTGAGGATCTCCTTCTCCTTAAAGAAGGGGAGGGGGAAATCAGGGAAGTGGGAGGGGAGAGTGGGACTGGGAGAAGAGGAGGGAGGAGGCTGTGATCATGATGTAAAGTGAATAAATAAGTAAATTAATGGAGAAAGATATATTATCTAAAGTTGTTGTGAAAGATATTTCCCTGATAAAGACAGATATTTGTCAGTTTCACTTGTCTTTGTATATAGGAGGGCAACTGATTTTTGTGAGTTAATTTTGTAGCCAGCTACTTTGCTGAAACGCATACTATCGTATCATCTGAAAACACACGTGCTTTGACTTTTTCTTTTCCTATTTGTAGCCCCTTGATCTCCTTCAGTTGTCTTGGTGCTCTAGCTAGAATTCATGTACTATACTGAGTATGTATGGAGAGATTAAATGAACTTGTCATGTTCCAGATTTTCCTGGAATTGCGTTCAGTTTCTCTCAACTTAAGTTGGTGCTGCCTGTGGCCTTGCTGTAAAATGCCTTTGTTGTGTTGAGCTATATCCATAATCTCTTCGGGACTTTTATCGTGAAAAGGTGCTGGGTTTTGTCAAAGGCTTTTTCTGCATCTAATGAGATGAACGTGTGTTTTTTTCTCTCTCTGTTTGTTTACCTATGTTGACCTATCCCTGCATCTCTGGGAGAGACCCTACTTGATTATAGAGGATGAGCTTTTGATATGCTCTTGGACTCAGATGGCAAGTATTTGATTATTTTTTTTTTATGAGGAATTTTGTGATTTGCGTACCAGGGTAACTGTGGCTTCATAAAATGAGCGTGGAAATGTTCCTTCTGTTTCTATTTTGTGAATAATTTAAGAGTATTGGCACTGATTTTTCTTTGAAATTTTGGTAGAGGGGATGAAGGAGGCTGCCGCAGGTGTTTTGATGCAGAGCTGAGGATGAGACTGAGGGGGACTGGATTTGGAGGAAAGGGAGAAGTTAGCATTACCTGCTTCCTTGGTTAGATCGTGTCTGTGATCTCTCTCTCTCTCTCTCTCTCTCTCTCTCTCTCTCTCTCTCTCTCTGGCGTGGGCCACCACAACCAGCCCAAACTGCCGCTCTGGTCTTCGGGTCAGGGTCTAGAGGGAGAGATAAGTGGGGATAAGGGGAAGAGACGCAAAGAATGGAGACAAGACAGAGGTTCTGGTCAAGTCTCATTTATTGAAGGGAAATCTGGGGTATTTATACACTTTTGCCACGTGTCTTCTAGGCACGTGGATGTGACGTAAGCTTTATAGGCACGGATAGTACATGCCACAAAAAGATGTGGGTGTGTTCAGTGTGAGACTCTGAAACAGGCAGATGGGAAAGAGGTCAGAGCTGCCAACTACTGCAGGCTCAGAGATTGAGAGAGGGCAGGTGGCAATGGATCAGGGAGGAAGGAACTTACAGGGATAACAGACAGCAGTGAGGGAAAAACACCTCCATTAAAGCCCACAGGGTGGCCCCTGTAGCACACACAGGGTCATTGATGTCTGAGGACACTCAGCACTGAGGATCCAGCACAATATGAGAGATTCTGATGAGTGCTGGGCCTAGAGTTCAGAAGGACCAAGCTGATGATCAGGAACAGAGGGGCAGATGGGCCATTTCCCTCTTTTTGTGGCTATGGCTAGACTGTGATTGCTGATGCTGAGGATCCTTGGATAACAACGAAACTGTTAACAGCATCCCAGTATCCTTGTGCTCTGATTATTCAATTCCTTGGTCAGAGATTTACCTAGATGCCCCCAAAAGACTTTAGAAAGTTTCCTGGCTCTGAACATCAAGAACTTTTTAGCCTCATATTCCACAGCTGAAATGAGAGGCCCAGGTTCCCTTTCCAATGTGTCTGGCCTTGGGCAAAGGTACAGTTTGGTTTCTAGGGCAAAGAACATGTGGTCCTGCCCTGTCCCTTATCAGAAGTTGAGCCAACAAGGTACTGGGGCAGCATGTGTGTGCTCACACCTTGATGCCACTTATACCCAGACATTCTACTGAGAACTCTGGCAAATTCCTACCATGTACTTCAGTCTGACCCACTTTGAGGAAGCCATACTTCCCTCAGCCTGTGGCCCTTGCCTGCTGTTTCCCAGGCTCTAAGAGGTCACTTGGCCTTATAGGCAAGAAAATCTGCCCAGTCATGCATGGATGCTCTTCTGAACATTCTTGGTTCAGGTACCTGGGTTCTGAACCACAGACAATTATAATAAGGAACAGAGTGGTATCACACCCTCTTCTGTGGCACCCATAACTGGCTCATCCACAGGGACATTGAGGTGACAGTGTCTTGCACACAATCCCCAGGATTCCTTAAAAAGATAAGCATGGGCAAGATCTGGCTCCACATGCCTGTCAATCCAGCACTCTTGATGGAGCACAGTAAATAAGAGATTCTCCAACTGATGTCAGGCAAGAATCCGTTCACACAGCACAAACCTGAGGATATATAGGACGTGCTAGGGCTCGTAGGCTCAGGAGACCCCATCCCTTCAGATCTCTAGGTGGGTAATGAGCACTGAGAAGGAAAGAGACATTTTCTTCAGTGATACATCTACCGGTAAACTGCCCATTCTCCTGTAAATAAGTTGTCACCCAATTAGTTACTGTAATTGAATTACAATTACAACAACAATTAAGAAGACAATAAAGTAGAAGAAGGCCTAGGGCAGAAAGGAAACAGGGACAAGTGAAAGTTATAGGGGAATTACTATGAACAAACACCTCATTCACACGTACGAAAATGTCACAATGAAACCCATTATTATGTATCATTAGTATATACTAATGAAAAACATAAAAAGAACTCTAACACCATGAATGATGTTGACTGTGAAGACTATGTACATCGAGACCACATTGCTTTGCAGAAGAGGTATTTTTTTTGTCTTTTTTGTTTTATTGGATATTTTATTTACACTTCAGATGCCAACCCCTTTCCCCATTTCCCCTCCCTAGAAAACCCCTATCCCATGCCCCCTTTTCCATTTTGCTTTTATACAATTTTTTTAAAATGTTAATCAAAGGCTTTATAAGTATGGTAATGCTCAATCAGAAGTGTAACCTAATACCCAACCTAGCTATGTAAACTATCTTTGACTGGTGGAGACATGTGGACTTCTGCCTCAGAGGAGGCATTTTTTAAAAAAGAGAATATTAAGAGAGTGTGCTTCCTGCTACAAGGTCTGGGATTTTTTTTTTTTTTTTTTTTTTTTTGGTTTTTCGAGACAGGGTTTCTCTATGTAGCCCTGGCTGTCCTGGAACTCACTCGGTAGACCAGGCTGGCCTCGAACTCAGAAATCCGCCTGCCTCTGCCTCCCAAGTGCTGGGATTCTTATAAAGAAGAACCTTGTTTACAGTACCACATCCCTGGTAGAATTCTATCCGGTGCACATTAGCAACCACCCATGATCCCATTCGCCAACAAAGAAAAGGGAGGTTTCTTCCCAACCCTTTGAGATGTAACTTCAGAAGTCTCCAAAATCAGATATATGGCTACGGCAACAGGGAGACTCTCTTGGGACACCAACACACATGCTTGAGTGTGTCTTGTCCTTTTATGGGTTAACTCTCTTAAACCCCTGTGCTAAAAACATAGCAACATCTCTTCTTTAAAATGACAACTCTGAAAGAAGTAGACTGGTAGGGAAAGGAGACTTTTGGATCTGTTAACCTTCATGAAATCCTCACATAGATCTCTAAAGATGTAGCTGTCTTGAGCCATCACTCAGCCTAGGGTGGTCTTTGAGTTGTCCTTGCTCTTGTAAGCAATCTTGTCAAGGTCCTGCTTGAGTTCGGACCAGAAGTTGATGGGTTTGGCAGTTGATGCTCTTTTACTATTCTGGGTGCCAGAGCTGATCGCTTCTGGCAATTAACTCGTGTTGATAGCAGCAGGGAATTAAGAAAGGAAACTTAGTTATTTGGACTCTATGCTCTTTTACTCAGAAGCCACTGTTGGCCAATTTAGAGACTTGGAGTTTGTTAACTCTTCATGAGCCAGAGAAAAAGAAAAAGAAAGAAGGTCAGGCACAGGCACAGACACACACACACACACACACACACACACACACACACACACACAGAAAATGAAACAGAAAAGGGATACACTACCAGTTTAGTTTTGTTCTTAGTTTTCACCTTCTCAGATAAAAATTACTTCATAGTAATTATCTGGTAGAATCGTTACAGTGGTATAATTGATTACATGGTTTTCTAAACACTTTAACATTTCATAAATTCATGATAAGTTTAAAGCAATAGTTCATGTCATAGACTGATAAGATTTAAGGAGTAATAGCAGAATTGTTTACATGCCTTTTCATTAAGACAAATACCTGACTAAACATTCCTTATCTATTTTCTAGCTCCACAAGTTAATAAGCTTAAAGCAATAGTTTTTATGTCACAAGTTACCAAAGTTTTGTCAAGAGACAAATAATCTGCCTTGTATCTTATTATTTTGAAGTCTTATATAAATAAACTAGTCAGTCATTTATTTTCTGTCCTGGCACCTACAATAAATTGCCCATTCCTAGTTTACGACATTTATGACCTCATTCCTAATCTAAAAGGAATGTTTTCCTTGATTATAAATTTGTTCCAAGCCTATCTTCTTCTCCTAGTGCAATTAGCTCAAGACATAGAATTCTATTTGTAGCCTTTTATTCTAGAGGGGGCTTAAAACTACTTGTATCAATTCAGAAGTTCTGTAAAATCCTTGTCAAGAATTATGGAATCATCATTTCATCTAAACAGCATTATTACATGAAAGTACATCTTCATATGCCCATGATCCATTAGGCCCTATATTAGTGGCAGGAAATGTATATCCGCAGTGAGAAACAATCCTGGGATGAAGTCTTTGGGGTCCATGCATCTCAGCGCACACCCATGCAAAATGGTGGGCTAACTCCAGGTAACTCATTTGCTTGCCATAGCCTTCCCTGTATAGTTTTTGTCACAACCTCTTGCTCTTACTCCATACCCTAATGAACTCATTAGTCACCCCACCCTACCCTCAAAATGCCAACTCCATACCCTAATGAACTCATTAGTCACCCCACCCTACCCTCAAAATGCCAGCTCTGCTTAATAAAAATAACCAAATGCAAAAAGAGGATGAATGTGTGCACATATCTTTGGTTTTACAGATTAGTCACAATCTGATACGTTTCTGGGATGGACTTAGCAACCTCAGACTAAAAGTACACCATTCTACTAAATGCCATTTCAAGGAAAGTTTCTCTCAGAGGATGAGGCATCATGATCATACCATGCTCTAAGCAGGACCACCCCCACCAGGTTTAATCTGTTGCTTTGATGTCAGGCATCAATTGTGGACTCAGGGAGCTCCATGGTCAGAAAAACCACGTGACAACGTATCCTATGTATGCAGCAAGTCACTGAGGACGGGGAGCTTCTGTTGACTTTGGAAAGATGTAGGTAAAATTCTCTGATGCTTGTATGTGCTGCTGCTCTGTCCTCATCGATGTCAGTTGGCAGAAAAGATGCTGATCCATGTGGATCAGAGGGCATTTCAGAAACACCAGGCTGATTTGCAGAGTAGGTTTGCCAAATGTCAAACCTAAGTCATCCCAGTGTCAAAACATGATGCTTTATGAGGTGAGATGCCAGGGAGGTAGGAACTTGTGGAGATGGCAAACTCTGAGAAGGAAGAAGGACCTCACTGGACACTTCTGTACTGGCAGGTTTTGTGTGTCGCCATGACACTCACAGAGAACGGAGCCTCCGTTGAGGACATGTATCCATGAGATCCAGCTGTAAGGTATTTTCTCAATTAGTGATCGAGAGTGGGCTATTTTGGGTTAATCTTGAACCAATCAGAGGATGATCATCAGTTACAATGGTTAATGTGGTGGAGAGAGGAAGCCAGGAATATTAAAAGGTGAAATAGAGCTAGGGGATTGAATATCGTCAAAGATCAGTTGCTTGGTGAAGGGCAGTTCTCGGATTTACAAGAACAGATTTGGTTTGATGATGTCATTATAGAACAATGTCACTTAGAAGCTTTAAGAGCTTGGGACAAAGTTGAGAAGTTTGGGGAAGGGTCCACCACATTTATTAGGATTGAATAAGGCTCTGGGGAAGCCTTCACAATTTTTTTTTTTTTTTGCAAACATTGGTTTCAGCTGTGAACAAAGCCATATCAGAGTCTGGCATGAGACAGGTATTGATAGAGACCTTGGCATATGAGAATTTGAGTACCAAATGTAAAAGAGTTATTAGACTGTTAAAGGTGCAAGCAGCACCACTGGATGAGTGGAGAAGGGACAGAACTCACAGATTCCCACAAGTATCATGTTAATATCATAGGACAAGCTATTGCTAAGGGTCTGTGATATCAAAATGTCTGGTGCTTCAATTGTAGTACACTCAGTCATTTGCGAAGAAGCTGTGACCAAGCTCTCAAAATCCTCACATCTCAAAATGCCCAGTGTGTGTTAACTTTGAGAAATATAATACTTTCTGCAAGAGAAGTGATCAAGCCATTTCTAGTGACAATGGGTTCTTGGAAAGAATGCTTTCCTTCTGTTTGCCTTCTTTGGGTCTGTGGGGTTTATCATGTGTATTCTGTACTTTTTGGCCAATATCCCTTATCAATGAGTACGTACCATGCATGTCCTCTTGGATCTGGGTTACTTCACTCAGGATGATATTTTCTAGTTCCATCTATTTGCCTGCAAAACTTATTATATCCTTGGTTTTAATATCAGAATATTATTTCATTATGTAAATGAGCCACATTTTCTGTATCTACTCTTGGGGTAAGAAACATCTGGGTTGCTTCCAGTTTCTGGCTATTACCAATAAGGTTGCTATGACCATAGTGGAACACAGGTCCTTGTAGTATGGTGGAGCCTCTTGTGAGTGTATGCCCAGGGGCAATATAGCTGGATCTTCAGGTAGAACTATTTCCAATTTTTCGATGCTTAAATCCCATTTAGAAGGGGGAACAAAATAGTCATGGGAGGCAGAGGAAGAGATCTGGGTGGGAGAGGGAAAAAGGAGGGGAATGGGATGAGGTTAGAACCAGGTATGATGAGAGACAGAAGAGAGGCCCAGAGGGCCAGGAGAATGAATGGAAATATGCAGCTGTCAGGGGTGGGGTGGGTGGAGTGGGGTGGGAGAGAATCTCAAGGAAGCCCCAGAGACCTGAGATGGGGGAGATTCCCAGGATTCAATGCAGGTGACTTCAGTGGAAATTCCCAACAGTGTGGAAGAGACCACCTAGAGTATCCAGATAGTATTCCCAATGGAGGGATGGGGACACCAGCTCACCTACAAAACTGTTGACCCAAAATTGCTCCTGTCTAATAGAAATTCAGGAAAAAAATGGAGCAGAGACTGAAGGGATGGCTGACCAGTGACTGATCCACCCTAGGATCCATCCTATAGGCAGGCACAAATCCCTAACACTATTATTGATGCTATGTTGTGCTTGCAAATAGGAGCCTAGCATGGCTGTGCTCTGAAAGGTTTTACCCAGCAACTAACTGAGACAAAGGCAGATACCCATAGCCACTCATTAAATGGAGGTTGGGGACTCCTATGGAAGAGTTAGCAGAAAGATGGAAGAAATGGAAGGAGATAGCATCTCCATAGGAAGACCAAGTGTCAACTAGCCTGGACCCCTGGGAGCTCCCAGAGACTGAGACACCAACCAAAGAACATACACAGGCTGGTCTGAGGTTCCTGGCACATATGTAGCAGAGGGCTGCCTTGTCTGGCTTCAGTGGGAGAGAATAAGCCTAATCCTGTAGAGACTTGAATGGAAGGATGGGGAGCTCTCTCTCAGAGGTGAAGGGAGATGGGGAAAAGAACTCTGTGAGGGGGGCTGGAAGAGGGGCAGCATTTGTAATGTAAATAAATAAAATAATTAATAAATTTTAAAAAAGGAAAAATGCCTAGGCTTCCTGAGGTGTGCAGGCATTGTGGCAAGGGATACCACTGGATCAATAAGTGTAGGTCCAAGAGGAATATCTAAAGCAATATCTTGCCACCAGGAAATGAAATGGGGGCCTAGCAGCTCGAGGCCCTGCAGCCAAATATATGAGCCGTTTCTCTTTCATCAGCCAGGAAATAACAAGCAGGCAGGAAAACCACAACTAAGTATTGCACACTACTGTAGGAAGTGCTGCTCTGAAGTTGGCCACAGATACACCTCTTGCCCTATCTCTAAAATTTAATATTGCAAAATAAACACTGGAGTTTATGGTCCTTTGCCAGCGTGGACAGTAGGGATGATCTTGGGAAGAAGTAGATTAACTTCCCAAGGGTTCATTGAGCATCCGGTAAATATAGATAGGAATTTCAAAGAAGAATTAAAAATATGGCCTATGTTAAAAAAAAATATGGGGTGGGGGTGTGGAAGGGCTGGAAAATGTTTTCTGGCAAATAGCGGTTAATGATCAGAGACCAAAATAAAAATTTCAGGTAAACAGTGTTGAAATAGAAGATATGGTGGATAGAGGAGCTGATGTGACTATCATTTCCCCAAATCATTGAAATTCAGAATGGACATTTCAGAAGATTTGTACACAGTTGATAGGAAATTGGAAAATTATCTGAAATAAAACAAGATGTAACATGGGTTAAATGTGTAGGACCAAAGGAAAACCAGGGAAGTTAAGACTTTATGTGGCTGACATACACATGAAGTTAAGTGGAAGAGATTTTTTTTTACAAAAATCAGGTACTCGAATTAATTCCTGCAATCCCAGAGACGGCTCATGATGAAATGATGGATGGAGTGTTAGATGCTCCTGGAGATGGCATTGATATTGTCATCAAAACCAATTCCAGGCTGGCTCTAAATGCAGGATATTTCAGGAACTGAGTTTCAAACTTATAGGCGAGGGGCACTGCTGAAATACCAAAGGCCCTACCCCTAAGTGGTTGACAGACAAGCCTATGGGTAGAGCAGTGGTCCTTAACTAAGGAAAAAATTACAGCCACTTGAGCAACTGGAGGTTCAACATATAGAAGAGTCTATCAGCCCTTGGGATTCTTGTGTTTGATATTTAAGAGGAAAGAAGGAAGGAAGGAAGAAAGGAAGGAAGGAAGGAAGGAAGGAAGGAAGGAAGGAAGAAAGGAAGGAAGGAGAAGAAAGAAATCAGAGAAATAGAGAATTGTAACAGTTTTAAGAGCAGTGAATAGACTAATTCAATCTATGTGTTCATCACAGTTGGAATTCCTTTACCTTCTTTATTACCTAAGTCATGGCCTATAATAGTAATTCTCACCTGATCTGCGGGAGGCATTCTTATCTCTATAGAGAGCCTTCCACTTACAGAAAATGCAGGATGCTTAAATAGGAATGACAGACATTCACCAATTCTGGGGCACGTTTAAAGATTTGACTTTGGAGGAGGGATTTAGTCCAAGGGGCAGGCATACCATCTCATCATTTGATTTCCTGCCTGAGCTCTTTTGAGTCACCAGCCTGATAAAGATATCAATTTGGAGGCTTAGTCTGGGTGGTGTGGACATTAACCAGGATTGCCTGGATGTCTGAACTTACAGCAAAGACTTGGAAGTGGCCGGGCTTCTAGGAGGTGGAAGGAGGGGCAGAGGGAGAAGTGGCATGCTGCGCAGAGTAGGGGGACTTAGGGTGAACTGGGTGGGACTACAATATGATCCCATGACCGAGAAAGCAATTGTTTTGTGAATCTCTGCTATGGTCTCTTTTTAGTGCTTCGAGATCTGTGATGGGATGGTCTTCAGGACATTCATGATCAGAGCCATCTTATGGGGAAGATGAAGCATCTTTGGTGGGCCCCACCTTAGAGGGAACCACACATTGGTAGGCAGAAACTATAATGGGCAGGAAATGGAGAAGAAGGGGGCTTTCCTTCCTGGTTCCCTTGGCAGTGGTGAGATGAATGATCCAAGTCCATTGTACCAGAGTCATAAGGATCACCTCCCACCATCAAGGGGACTGCCTCAAGGACCCCTTTCTTAAAGGAAGTGGCTTCCTTTTGTGTAAGTTTCATGCCATGGGTTGTGAGCAGGGTGCTTGGCCCTCTCATTTGAGTCTCCTTTTAATGTGATGATGTATTTCCCATGATAGAAATGGTTTAGAAATGCCAAGATCAGAGGTGAATGTTTCTGGTGGGGCATGTAGCGCCACAGGGGATTCCCCAAAGTCCCACACACAAGCCTACCTGCAGATTTCAGAGAATCTGGTGACCACCCTAAGGGATTTTAACTGGTCATTGCATTACTGGGTTTTTCAAAAAGAGAAAAATATAAAGGTTTATGGTCAACACCCAAGAGGGATGATGGGTCTGGGAAGAGGGCTGAGGGAATCGTACCGATAGCAAGGAGTACCTGTGGTCAGAAGGTGTCAGTTGCCCTAATCAAGGTACCCAGTCCCTCAATATGATGCAAACCAAAAGTAAGAGAGAGAAAGAAAAAAGACTGTAAGCCCTTGTCACAAGAGGCAAGATGAGTGTGTGTATGCATGCGTGCATGTGTGCGTGTGCGTGCATGTGTGCATGCATGCGTGCGTGCATGTGCGTGTGTGTGTGGGGGGGGGTGTCAATGTACCCTGGGTGGGATAGATCACCTTCCTCCTGTGCATACTTGTGGTCTTCATGCCCCACATTGTGTAGCCAGCTGCTATTAGGCTCCACCTCTCTGTTCATCATGGCCCGCCAGCTGCCATCAACAAATATGGATCCTGAGAGGGGAAGCCAGGTAGGAACAGTTAAGAGCAAACCACTGCAGGGGTAAGTAGAGAACATTGATGGTGAGTGTACATCATTGGCTGGGGCCAATGCACTTAGGATGCCTCATTTGCATAAGGAGAAATTCCAGGTGCTGCCAGGCTAAGTGACTTCCTTTGAGTGGGGGACAAAAGTAGGTGCACAGGGCTATGTGTGCCTGGACACACAGACCACAGGCAGTGGGGAAGCAATCCTATTCCTGCCAATCTCAGGACAAGATTTCTGGGGTTTGGACAGGCCATGACATCACTCTTGTCCAGGCTGGCTCCCTACCCTTTACCCCTGGTCCCGCAGATCCGTGACCCCACACATGACAGTGCCAGTAGTTCCATGTCTTTGACAAGACACATCTACATGAGTCTTCAATATGGTTACTGTAAACAGAAATACAGTACTATGTCATTAAATGTATTTTAGTGCAATTGAGTCTCTACTTTCTTCTGTCTGTTGCAACTCTGCCTATCACATTTTCACTGTGGCCATGGCCATCATCAACACGGGGTCCTCTGAGTGATGGTGCAGTGAGTAGCAGAACACGGGGATTTCCCGAGCTAAGCTACAGAAGTGTCTGGGGATTCAGAAGTACAAGGATGCCCAGCACCCACTGAGATGTTGTTACTTCATCCCGAGATTATACAAACTGGAAACTTCTCAGCTCTCATAGTGTAACAACTCTTTGGTCAGGGAACTTTGTGTAGAGAGAACAGCTACCAAGAAAGGCTAGGACCACAGACGGGACAAGAGTGCATCGGAGGGGTGAAATTAAAGGAGTCAGAAAAACCCGTGCTGTATGCCAAGGAAGCAGCCAGAGAGACACAAGGAAGAAGTTCTGTAATGCCATACTTCAGGCTCTGAATTATTCTTTGGATAATAATGATAGTAATCATAATTTGAAGCCAAAGCCAATTCTCATGGGCACTAATGGCTGTTGGACAATGATCTCCACAAACCTCCCCCAGAGAGTCAGGCTGGACTGGGTGTGGGCTCCTGATCCTTCATTCTGTGGTATATCCTCTCTGGGTTCTTTGCAGTTCTGAAACTTCTATTTCTATATTTGACTCTCAGCTTTGTCATAGATTGACCGTAATGTTGGAGATCTTAAGGCCCCATGAAATACTGGTCATGTAATTAAGAGTGAGAGTAATAAGGATATAAGAGAATGTTGTTCCAGTTCTGATGACCTAAGTTCCACCTTGAGATTTACCAGTGGAAGGAGAAGATGCGCTTAACACAAGTTCTCCTCTCGCCTCCATACGTGAACCAGAGCCTAGGAGCATCTGCACACAGGTATATCCATGAGCACAATAGATGTGAACAATTAAAATTATTTGTTAAATGGATGAATATCTATGAAGTTGATCTTGGCAGGAGCTGACCACTAGAGGAGACTCACCATTATTGTGGAGTGAATAGGGACTGTGAACTTTAAAAGCTCAAGAATTTCAGTGTGTATAAAACACAGTGAAACAGATGTGACCTAACAGGGAGAGGAGAAGTCCATGCAGATCCTAAGATAATTGCAGGGACCAAGGACCCTGGAAGCAGGCTCAATAAACTGAGTCTTCAAAGGTCGGGGAGTCTTGAGGATGAGGTCACACTCAGACCTCCTGCACTTGCCTGATTCTCCTGTGACATTTTGACTGTGACCTTCTCACAGAAACTCTCTGACTTCTCCTGTTACAGCTCTCTGCCCAGGTGAGGGGACAGGGTTCCTGATATCCCAGACAAGCTCCAGAATTCATGCTGTGCCTTTCCAGGAGACCAGAGAGGGAACAGAAAGACATGACTTTTCCTGCCTCCTAGCCATTGGCTTCTATCACTTGTGACTAATCACTTCTCCTACAAAGAGAATTTTGACCAACCACAACAAGGTCCCCACCTACATCCTTTTTGTATAAATTCCTGCCTGGGCAAGGTTCACAGATTCTGCTTCCTGTTTGTGAAACGTGATCGTCCTAGCAGCACCGAGGCAGACCTAAGAGCAGATCATGCCACGGAACCAACTGCATAGCTGGCTGAATGCTGTGTTTTGGGGACTGCTTCTTCTTATCCATGTGCAGGGTGAGGCTCACTAAACAGGCAATGGGGAATGACAGGAGTCAGAGCTGCCAAGTTCTGTGCATCAGAGCTGAGCTTGGGGGAGGGAAGGCATGGGAACGGGGAGGGAACTGATTGAAACCATAGGTCAGACATTCTCAAACTGTAGGTCACGACCGTAGGAAAAACCCACAAATTGAATGGTATTAGAAGCACCCAACCATAAGATTATTGTTATTGCTACTTCCTAACTTAATGTTGCTGTTGAGTGGTTTCTCAGTTCCTAATGGCATCAGAAATATGTGTTTTCTAATGGTCATGACCCACAGGTTGAAGAATGGTGAAATAGATAAAAGTATGAGAAACGTGCCTACCAATTCCCAGATAAAAACACACAGTTTTGTGGACCCACTAGCACCTAGAGGGTCAGAGACATCTAAGATTACTCCATACTGAGGAGACAGCTCAGTGTAAGGAGCTTGGGTGAGCGCAGTAGAAAATTCAGGAAAAATTAAGAAGGTATTTTTCCCTCCTCTGAGTATGGCTATGACTGTAACTCCTACTGACATTTGGATAAGAATGAGAATAATCATAAATTCAAGTGGCAAAATGGTTCTGAGTGTGTGACCTCTTTGACCAGAAAAATGGTGAGAAACCCATGGAAAATGAAACAGCAAAGGCTCCTGTCCCTGAGAAACAGGGAAGTTCCAATACTTAAATCCTAAAACTGAATGGGGGGGGTTGGAGTGGGGGGTGGGGGCTGGGTTTCCTTTCTCTGTGCCCTTGTAACAATAGGATCGGAATCTTACAGTCTCTTTGGGGCAGGTTACACAAAAGTTACCCTCAAGCATCTCTTCACCAGGTCAGGACTCATCAGAGGCCAGCCCCATCAGAAACACACACACTGGCCAGATCCGAGGTAGCCTCATTCACGTGAAGGACACTAAATCTGGTGTCCACACCTTCCTGGGAATTCCCTTTGCCAAGCCTCCTGTAGGACCACTGCGCTTTGCACCTCCTGAGGACCCTGAGCCATGGAGTGGTGTAAGAGATGGAACCTCATACCCAGCCATGTAAGTTCTGCACCCAGAGGGTTTTAGGCACTGGGGGATACTATGCTTTGAGCTCTGGTGAAGTGTTTTGTCCATCTCAGCTACACGGCAGCTTTCTCTCTCTGTGGATGAGTGCCCTGCACATTTTTCTAATGATGTGCTAACACTGAATAGAACAATTGTGCCAGGCTCCTGGGTCAGAGCTTGGCACTCATAGGAAGTTACATGTAGGTATTATGGAGGGGAACAAAGATAACGTGTTCACAGATTCAGATTAAGCTCAGTGTTCTCTGCGACAATGGGAAGTATCCCCAGGCATGAGTAAGTGTCACCTATTAGGTATCAGTGCTCCTGACTCCAAATATACTTCAGAACACTGAGGAGTACAACGGTGATCAATACTTGCTAGCCCCACCGTCATGGTCACTGTGACAACCTATAGGGCCATGTGCCATTGACCAGGGATCAAATGTATGTAATTAATTCCCTCTGGAGACACTGCAGACAAGAGAATTTTCCATAGAGTCTGCGCATGTGATGAAGGACTACCCACTATCCTTTAGGGCAGCAATTGTCCATTGAATCCTCTAGTAGGTGTGTTAAGTCCAACACCTAATGCTGGAATCTCAGTTTGTTTTCTGTTGCTGTAATAAAGCACTCAAAGAAATCAACATATGGGGAGAAAGCTACTAATAGAGGCTCCAGATTACAATCCATCTTTTGGGTAAACACAGTAAATCAAAACTACAGGAGCTGCTCACATCACAGCCATGCCCAGGAACAGAGATGGGAGAATGCTTGCATGCCTGCTAATGCTTAGCTCGATTTTCTTATATAAGTCCATGAACGTCACTACAGACAGCCAATCATTTCCATGGAGACACTTACTAGTTTCTCTGTCCTGGTCTCAGAAATAAAGGCATCGAGGCCCTAACCTACTGAAGGCCTCCCTAAAAATCTGGTTCCACCCAGCTTTCACAGGGAGCAGATGAAGGTGGTCCCCCCCCCCAAAAAAAAAATCCAGACTCACATTTTGTTTTGAGCATCACAAATCTAGTGGAATATTTGATTGTTCTTTTTGCCAGGTGTTTGCAAAATCTTGATGTACTGAATGTGGAGGGCTTGAAGGAGATAAAACTAAAGCTTCCCCCTCTCTCTATGTCAGAGGACTGCCTGTATCTCAACATCTACACACCAGCCCATGCCCATGAGGGCTCTAACCTGCCTGTGAGTGTCAAGCCATGGTCAGCTTGGGGAGAGGGCATTTTTTCAAGATGATTAGAAGGGACAAAAGCAACCTGAGTTCCATTGCAGGGTGAACCCTGATGAAAGTCTTAGCTTACTTGGGTCAAAGGCCATCTCAGCCACATGATTCAGCTGAAACCTGGCTATGGGACACAGAGCACTGGAGCATCAAGCCATCACAGGCTCTCACTCTTGATAAAACCAGAACTCATTCTACAACTTGTTCTCTCAGAACCACTTAGGGGCTCAAGACCTCAACACTGAGGTCACCCAAACTTATCTATTTATGTTTCTGTGGTGACAATGAAGGTTGATGATCCTTTCCGTTTTTAACCTGGAGAGGTATCCATGGAGACGCCCCTCTCTCTTCCACTGTGAAGAGCCTGAGTAATGATGACATCACTCTATACATAGAGACATTATTTCAAAGTACAATATATAGCCAGGATCGGAAATCGAAGAATACAGAACAGCTACTAGATGTTCCTTAGTGGCCAAAGCCCTGTAGTCCTGAGAACTTTTACATATATCTGTAGCTGCACAAGAGGCACAGCATTTGATATTCTAGCAAGCAGATCAGTGATCTTGGACAGGCTAGGAGCTTACTGTTTCTCTTGACTTCTCCAGGTGATGGTGTGGATCCATGGTGGTGGACTAGTTACAGGCATGGCTTCCATGTATGATGGATCCCTACTGGCAGCCATTGAGAACTTGGTAGTAGTTACTATTCAATATCGTCTGGGTGTCCTGGGCTTTTTCAGGTAAGGCCATGACTGGGCAATGGTAGCTGACCAGAATCCAGATACCCCTTTGATCCATGTCCTATCTACTTCTCAGCACTGGAGATGAGCATGCCAGAGGCAACTGGGGATATCTGGACCAAGTGGCTGCCCTAAGCTGGGTCCAGCAGAATATTGTCCACTTTGGAGGCAACCCTGACCGGGTCACTATTTTTGGCGAGTCTGCAGGTAGCACAAGTGTGTCTACACATGTTGTGTCCCCCATGTCCCAAGGGCTCTTCCATGGAGCCATCATGGAGAGTGGAGTGGTCCTGCTGCCTTACCTTATCGCTGACACCTCTGAGATGGTCTCTACTGTAAGTGTTTTCAGCCCTGCTGCCTCAGACTGTATATTCTGGTACTCTGGTGTTGTGTCTATGGCAAAAGCAAGGGACATGGAAAAAATCGCTACTTTAAAATAATTTCTGAGAAACATGTTGGTTAACATGTACTCAACTTTACTTTGTACTGGATAAGTGCGTTATCAGAGAAACAAACTGCTCCTTGCAGCTTCTATCACTGGTAAAAAAAAATAAGTATGCATGTACTTGGGAGCTGGTTCATTGGTTTTGAAAAGTGCTTGGAGTGCAGACCTGAGGCCATAAGTTCAAATCCTGAGAGCGCACAAAAGGCTGGAGACAGTAACATGCATCTGTAACTCTCATGTTATACTGGTCAGGTGGAAGGCAGGGACAAGAGAATTCCTGAATGTTCACGGATCAGACCAGGGTCTAGGAAGAAAAAAAACCCCACTCTATCATAAGTGGGACAATACGGGCTTACACTTTTTCCTCTAACCTTAATATACAAACCTTAAATAATTATAGTTTCTGTCATCTATTAAACAGAAAAGGATAGGAGGAGAAAACAAAACTATCCTGAGCAAAATGAACAGGCATGGAGGTAGAAAGGGTAATCTTTCTACTTGCCGGCTGTAATCTTTGAGCAATAGGACAATGGGAACATATGTATTTCAATTTACATACCACAGACTATAACATGGGAATTAGATGCAAAATCACTGACCTGGAATTGAGAACACTTCTCCATGCTTGTTCCCTTTGCAGACAGTGGCCAAGCTCTCTGAATGTGAGGCCATGGACTCAGAGGCCCTGGTGCGCTGTCTGAGAGGCAAGAGTGAAGACGAGATCCTGGTCATTAACAAGGTTGGGAGACTTGTGTGTCTGGGAGAACCTGGTTTACATGATGTGGGATTCTGAACCAAATACCCCATCTTTATGACTTTGCGTTCTTTCAGTTCAGTGTGCAAAATGAATATCAAGATAGGCTAGTCTAAGAGTAGATTCTCCTCCAGGGTGAGCAGATCATCCTGAAACTAGTGAGAAATGAGAAAAAGGTGGAGCTGACTCAGTCGATATCAGGATATTTATTTCAGTAACCTTCAGCATTGACCGCTAATGCCTTACAGGTCTTCTTCCTGATCCCTGCTGTGGTGGATGGGAAGTTTCTACCCAGGCATCCCAAAGACTTGTTGGCATCTGAGGATTTTCACCCTGTCCCCAGCATCATTGGTGTCAACAATAATGAGTTTGGTTGGATCATTCCTATGGTGAGTCACAATTCCAAGCATCTGAGAGCCTGGAGACTCATATACTAAGCAGATGTATTGATGGAAACTCAATACATCTTTACTCCAATTCCATCAAACATCAGACTTAATACTGTCTTCTGTCTCCCAGGTCATGGGCTCTGCTGAAACAACAAAGGAAATGACCAGAGAGAACGTGCAGGCTGTTCTGAAGAATACAACAGCACAAATGGTGAGATGTTTCTCATTCTGTCCTAATAGTCAGATTCTTTATATCTTCTCTGACAGCGTCCCTATTAATAATAATAAGTATATATGTATGATTTGACATGGGGTTACCTCAGATCATGAAGCTTTTTATCTATATTCTATATCTTCCCAGGTCCTTCTCCCAATAGTTTGGGCTACTGCCTACCTAACCTATAATATGCCAAATTCATTGTTCCTTATCTCCTTGGTGTAGATGCTGCCTCCTGAGTGTGGTGACCTGCTAATGGAAGAGTACATGGGGGACACTGAGGACCCAGAGACCCTCCAAGCACAGTTCAGAGAGATGATGGAAGACTTCATGTTTGTGATGCCTGCACTCCAAGTAGCACATTTTCAGCGTGAGTACATCTGTGACAAGGCTTAGTGGAGACTTGGGTCATGGGTGAGCACTGTAGAGTGGTGTGGTGTCCAGGTCTACTCATGTCTAGTTTAAGAGAGTGAAATCTGGGTACAGAGGAGAAAACAGGTTGCTGATACTCTATGGACCTAACAAAACCACTCAGTTGGGAAGGCCTTGGGCACTGATTAGTTAGGGCTTTTCCATAGCTAGTGCTCCAGCAGGGGGTTCCTTCCCCCTTTTAACTTTTGTGATTCCTACTAACTTTTTATCAAGGTATCTAATCACCAAATATGTAAATATGGATCAGAAAAAATTTCAGGTGAAGAACCACTATGTCACTCTTTGTCCCACCTCCAGGTTCCCATGCCCCTGTCTACTTCTATGAGTTCCAACATCAGATCACCGCTCTAAAGGATATCAGGCCACCTCATGTGAAGGCCGACCATGCTGATGAGGTTCCTTTTGTCTTTGGGTACTTCCTCTGGGAAAAGAAATGTAAGTATTCCTTTCTTTTCTTGAACTAAATGAGGTCCCAAATGACTTCCTTGGGGATTTCTGAGCTCTCAGTCCATTTGAGAAAACCTAGAATCTGGGAGTGGAGAAAATTAAATGTATGCCATATTATATCCCAAAAACCATGCCCACTTTGGAATATACAACCTTTCCAGTCTAGACAGTGATGGAGGAGCTGAGGTCACATCGGGGCAGGAAGTCAACTAGAAACTTGCATGGATATTGGATTCTGGATAAGGAAGAAGGGGGCAACAAAGTCAATAGTTTGGGGTCAGACAGCAGCTGGGATAAGGCATTGAAGAATGAGTTGGCAGTTGCATGAGGTGGCATACACTTTGTCTTTCTCATGACTCCAGTTAACTTCACTGAGGAGGAGAAGCTGCTGAGCAGGAAGATGATGAAGTACTGGGCCAACTTTGCAAGACATGGGTGAGAACAAACCCCTGAACCTTACATGTGTGGGTCCATATTTAGGGCTCCCTTTTCGATGATGGCTTTCTAGCATGCATTTCTTCCACCACATGATAGAGTCTTTTCTACCCAATAGCACATTTATACAGATATTTGTAGGTGTCAAATACTGGTTCTCTCACAGTGATCCAGCTGGTTGGGCTATAATGCTATGGTACTATTCCTTAGATCTTGCCTCTTAGAGGTAACATAATACAGATCAAGTAGTCTCCCCCTCATGAAGGAGACATGAGTCATGAGTGACACTTATATGCACATATCAAGACACCTGACCCATCAGACCCCTTAACCAGTGTCCTAATTGTTCCACTGCCCTGACCAAAAACATAGGATCAGCTTTGGATGACTGTAACCTTACTGTTCTTTGCTGGCTGCCATATCCACAGGAACCCCAACAGCGAGGGTCTACCCCACTGGCCTGTGATGGACCAAGATGAGCAGTATCTGCAGCTGGACACCCAGCCTGCTGTGGGCCGAGCCCTGAAGGCCAGAAGGCTGCAGTTCTGGACCAAGACTCTGCCCCAGAAGATCCAGAAGTTAAAGGGGGCTCAGGACAAGCACACAGAGCTTTAGTACCCCGTGTCAGGAAAGGTGTTTGGGGTTTAAAGTTGATAGCGTTATAAAGTCCATTTATTCATTTTTATTTGTTTCAACATTTACATGAGCATTTGTAACCTCAGTCTTTGAGATTTCATGTATGAAAAACACTCTGTATGCTATTCCTTATCATTCTGGGCAAACTTTCATTAAATCCAATAAATTCTGAAATACCAGTGTGGATGTGTGAGCCCCAAAGTGCCTCCATCTCCTTTAACTGAGACTAGGCTATTTGTTCCTTCCTTCCTTCTTTTCTCCCTTCTTTCCTTCCTTCCTTCCATTATCTTCTCCCCATCTTTACTTTCCTCTTCTTCAACTCCCAGACCTTCTTCAAATAAAGTGGATGCTTCAGGGACTACTGGCTGTAGGAGAATGACTGTGTCAAAATCCTGTGTCTCCACTCTCTGCAAGTCATGTTTTCTTATATTTAAAATCAGCCAACAAAAACCTGCTTTCCCTAAACCTTATTGCCTTCATTCGCTCAGAATGCTACTCCCAAAAGATCATAAACTCCAAATTGCACAAAGGACAAGCCTGCATGAGGGCATGCTGACTTTCAGTGGCCAGGCTTCTAGCAGGCAGGGCCTGGCTTGGTGGGCTGCTGCAGGTGGAAGCACCAGCACGACCAATGTCTTTCATGACCATGTGTTAAATAGGCCCTTAGTGGAGTTGACTTAGGCTGGTCCTGGGTGGGATGGGACATGCAGGACCTCCCTGCTCCCTCTGCAGAGATGGGGGTTGGCCTCAGGGTAGCTGCTAAGGCTTGGGTTTGGAGAGTAGCCTTCTGCTGTGGCTAAGCCTGTCAGGAAAAGTCATCTACCTCCTCTCAGACATTAAAGACTTCAAAAACAATTTTCTCACCAACTCCTGTTTGGGGATATTTCAGAAGGGTTGTATACAGTTTATAGGAATTAGAAAGTTATCTCAAATAAAACAAAGTATACCATGGGTTGATGTGTGGGGACTGAAGAAAAAACAAGGAAGTTGTGACCTTATGTGACTGACAGACACATGAAGTTATGTTGAATGGATCTTTTACAAAAATGAGGAACTCAGACTGATATTTCTGCAATCCCAGAGACAGCCCATAATGAAATAATGGATGGAATGTTAGGTGATCCTGGGGATGGTGTTGATATTGTCATCAAAAACAATCCCAGGCTGGGTCAGTTGTCTAAATGCAGGATATTTCAGGGATTATGTTTTCAAACTTATAGGGGGGGTCACTGCTGAAATACCAATGGCCCCACACCAAAGTGATTGACAGACAAGTTTGTGTGGGTAGAGCAGTGGTCCTTAACTAAGGAAAACTTACAGGCACTTGAATAGCTGGTATAAGAGCAGCTGTAGACTCAACATATTGAAGAGTCTACCAGTCCATAGAATTCCCCTGGTGTCTCCATGACCCACATTGTAGCGCCAGCTGCCATTCAGGCCAGTTATGTCATTATGACTCTCGTCATAACATGTGTATCCTTCTCTCTCTCTCTCTCTCTCTCTCTCTCTCTCTCTCTCTCTCTTCTCTCTCTCTCTCTCTCACACACACATTCCTTTCTCATGCTCCTCCGACTCACTTCCTCCTTCCACAGAACAGAACCTGAGTGTCTTCTTTATCTTACATTTTCACTGTGGCCATGGCCATCATCAACACGGGGCCTCTGAATGTTGGTGCAGTGAGTAGCAGAGCACACAGGGATTTCTGCTGGAGGAAGGAAAACTGTTGTGCTGTGTCTGGGAAGCAGCCAGAGACACAGGGAAGAAATTCTGTAGTGCCCTGCTAGGAAGTTCTGGATTTTTATGTGGATAAGTGAAACATTAATCATAATTTGGAGTCAATGTCACTAAAGGCTGTCTGACACTGGTCTCCACAGAACTTCCTACAGAGGGTCAGGCTGGACTGGGTATGGGCTCCTGAGGGTCAGGCTGGACTGGGTATGGGCTCCTGAGGGTCAGGCTGGACTGGGTATGGGCTCCTGAGGGTCAGGCTGGACTGGGTATGGGCTCCTGAGGGTCAGGCTGGACTGGGTATAGGCTCCTGAGGGTCAGGCTGGACTGGGTATGGGCTCCTGATCCTGCATTCTTTGATACAACCGGTTAGAGTTCCTTGCAATTCTGAAACTTCTATATTCAGATTTGTATCTCAACTTGGTCACACATTGACTCCAGTGTTGGAGATATTAAGGCCCCATGAAATACTGGTCATGTGATTAAACATGAGAGTAATCGGGGTGTGGTAAGAGAACTTTCCTCCCATTGTGATGACCTATGTTCCACTTTGAGATTTACTAGTGGAAGGAGAAGACGCACTTAACACAAGTTGTCCTGTCACCTCCATATGTGAACCAGAGCCTAGGAGCATCTGCACACAGGTATACCCATGAGCACAATAGATATGAACAATTAAAATTATTTGTTAAATGGATGAGTGACTGTTAAGTGGCAGGAGCTGGCCACTAGAGGAGACACATCATAACTAAAAGCGACAGAATTTCAGTCTGTTTTCTTGAAATAAATGTGACCTAAAAGGGAGAGGGTCCATGCAGGTCCTAAGATAATTGTAGGGACAAGAGGCCCTGGAAGCAGGCTCAGTCAACTGAGTCTCCAAAGCACAGGTGTCTTGAGGATAAATGTCACACTCAGACCTCCTGCACTTCCCTAATTCTCTTGTGACATCTTGACTGTGACCTTACAGAAGCACTCTGGCTTCTCCTGTTACAGCTTTCTGGCCAGTCATGGGGACAGGGTTCCTGACATCCCAGACAAGCTCCAGATTCATTCTGTGCCCTTCCAGGAGGCCAGAGAGAGAACAGAAACAGTAGAGGTGAGTTTTTTTCTGCCTCCTGGCCATTGGCTCCTGTCACATGTGACTAATCACTTCTCCTACAATGAGAACTTTCACCTACCACACCATGTTCCCCGCCTACATCCTTTTTCTTTAAATTCCTGCCTGGGCAGGACTCACACAGTCTGCTTCCTGTTTGTGAACCGTGATCATCCTAGCAGCACAGACTCAGATCTGAGAGCCGACCATGCCAGGGAACCAACTGCATAGCTGGCTCAATGCTGTGCTCTTTGGGCTCCTGCTTCTCGTCCATGTGCAGGGTGAGGCTCACTAAACTGGCAATGGGGAATGATTGGAGTCAGAGCTGCCAAGTTCTGTGCATCAGAGCTGAGCTTGTGGGAGGGAAGATATGGGGGCAGGGAGGGAACTGATTAAAACCATAGATCAGACATTCTCAAACTGTAGGTCACAATCATTGGAAAATCTGTATATCTGCTGGCATTAGAAACACCCAACCATAAATTGTCGTTATTGCTACTTCCTGATTTAATGTTGCTCTTGAGTGGTTTCTCAGTTCCTAAGAGCATCAGAAATATGTGTTTTCTAATGGTCATGACCCACAGGTTGAAGAATGGCACAATAGACAAATGATCGGAAACATGGATTTACCAATGACACATACCAATGTCTACCCTGACAGAAGTACACTTATTCTGTAGACCCAATAGGACTCAGAGAGTCAGACACATCTAAGATCCCTACATACTGAGGAGATAATTCAGTGTAAGGAGCTTTGGAGACAGCAGGAGACAATTCTAAGGAAAGTAAGAAAACACTCTTCCCTACTTGGTATATGGGCATGACCATAGCTACTACTGACCTTTTGATAAAAATGACAAATATAATAAATTCATGTGGCCAAATGGCTCTGAATGTGAAGGCTTCTTTGGCTGGAGAAATGTTGAGACACATTTCAAAACAGGAATAAAAACTAGTTCCTAGCCAGAAGGGTAGGGAAGCTCCCACACTCACACATCACATGCAAACTAGGGGCAGGGTGGCTGGGATCCATTCTCCTGCACCCTGGTAAAAATGAGATGGAAATCTCACAATCTACTGGCAGCTGATTACAGAAAACTAACCCAGATGGCATCTCTCCACTAGGTCAGGACTCACCAGAGGCCAGCCCCATCAGAAACACACACACTGGCCGGGTCCGAGGAAGCCTCATCCACTTGAAAGACACTAAAGCTGATGTCCACACCTTCCTGGGAATTCCCTTTGCCAAGCCTCCTGTAGGACCACTGCGCTTTGCACCTCCTGAGGACCCTGAGCCATGGAGTGGTGTGAGAGATGGGACCTCACACCCAGCCATGTAAGTTCTGGGACCCAGAGGGTTTCAGGCACTGGGGTAAGACTGTCTCTGAGCTCTGGGCCATGCTGAAGTGTGTTGTCCATCTCAGCTATGCAGCAGTTTTCTCTGTTTGTGGATGAGTGCTCATGTGTTTTCTGATAATGTACTAAGGCTGAGTAGAACAAGTGTACCAGGCTCCTAGGTCAGAACTTGGCACTCAGGAGGAATAATGTGGAGGTAACTATGGAGAGAAACAAAGACAAAACTGTTCACACATTGCAATTAAGCAAAGTGTTCTCTAATGGGGGAATCTCTAGGCATGACTAAATGTCACATATTAGGCAGCAAGATCCATGAATCCAGGAGAATGTACTTCAGGTCCTTGAGTAAGTACAGCAGTGATCCATACTTGTTAAGCCATTCCTCACAGTCATTGTGAAAACCTATAAGACCATGTGCCATTAACCATGGAACAAGTATGTGTAATTAATTCCCTCTGAAGACACTGCAGGCAAGAGAAGTTCCCTGAGAGTCTGCACATGTGATGAAGGACTACCCACTACCGTTTAGAGCAGCATTGTCTACTGAATCCTCTTAGTAGCTGTCCAACACTTCAATATGGGGATCTTGTTTTCTGTTGCTGTAATAAAGCACCAACAAAAGCATCTTAGTGAAGAAAGGTACC
>JANHMN010000018.1:29317981-29338604 GCA_030674055.1 Rhabdomys pumilio
TAAACACGTGTTAAACACGGTGAATCAAAACTACAGGAGCTTCTAACATCACAGCCATGCCCAGTGTGGTAGTTAGGGTTTTACTGCTGTGAACAGACACCATGACCATGGCAAGTCTTATAAAGGACAACATTTAATTGGGGCTGGCTTACAGATTCAAAGGTTCAGTCCATTATCATCAAGCTGGGAACATGGCAGCATCTAGGCACTCATGGCACAAGAAGAGTTCTACATCTTGATATGTACACTGCTAGCAGATACTGGCTTCCAGGCAGCTAGGGTGACGGTCTTATAGCCCACACTCACAGTGACACACCTACTCCAACAGGGCTACACCTTCTAATTTTGCCACTCCCTTGGCTGAACATATACAAACCTTCATGCCCAGGAAAAGAGACTAGAAAATGCTTACATGCCTGATAATGCTTAGTTCACTTTTCTCTTTTTAGACAATTCTATGAATGTCACTACAGAGAGCCAAACATTTCCATGGAGACACCTACAAGTCTTTCCCTCCTAGAGTTAGAAAGATTAAAATCTAGGTTCCACCTAACTGGGGGACTCCTTAGACATCTGGCTCCACCCCAGCTTTCAAGGAGCCTGTGGCCTTTCCCTTGGTCAGAAGGGACATAGAGAGAATATGTGTTAGCAGAGTGTCTCACGAGGAGCAGCAGCTGAACATGGCTGAGATAAAAATCTGCAGTCTCACATTGGGTTTTGATCACCATCCATCTCTTGGAATATCTGTCTGCTATTTTCATCAGGTGTCTGCAAAATCATGATATGCTGAGTGAATTAGACCTTCCAGACATAAAAATGATCCTGTCTTCCATCCCTGTGTCTGAAGACTGTCTGTATCTCAACATCTACACACCAGCCCATGCCCGTGAGGGCTCTAACCTGCCTGTGAGTGGTCAGCTTGGGGAGAGGGCATTTTTTTTTCAAGATGATTAGAAGGGACAAAAGCAACCTGAGTTCCATTGCAGGGTGGACCCTGATGAAAATCTTAACTATTGGGGTCAAAGGCCATCTCAGCCACATGATTTAGCTGAAACCTAGCTATGGGACACAGAGCACTGGAGCACCGAGTCATCAAAGGCTCTCACTCTTTGATAAAACCAGAACTCATTCTACAACTTGTTCTCTCAGAACCACTTAGGGGCTTAAGACCTCAACACTGAGGTCACTCAAACTTATCTGTTTATGTTTCTGTGGTGACAATGAGGGTTGATGATCCTTTCCATTTTTAACCTTGAGAGGTATCCATGGAGACAGTCCTATCTGTTCCACTGTGAAGAGCATAATAATGATGACATCACTCTACACAAAGATGCATGAATTCAAACTGAGACACATGGTGGGAATGAGGACTAGAAATACACTAATGCGAATACTAGAGGGTACTGACTGTGACGAAGGCCCTGAAGTCCTGAGGGTTTTTATGTATCTGTGTAGCTGCACAGAGGCACAGGAGATGACATTCTAGTAAGCAGACAAGAGAGCTTGGACAAGCTAGGAGCTTCCTGGCATCTCTCTTGACTTCTCCAGGTGATGGTGTGGATCCATGGAGGTGCACTGGTTATAGGATCGGCTTCCATGTGTGATGCATCTCTATTGACAGCCACTGAGGACTTGGTGATTGTCACTATCCAGTATCGTCTGGGTGTCCTGGGCTTTTTCAGGTAAGGCCATTACTGGGCAATAGTAGCTGACCAGAACCTGGACGGCCTTTTGATACATGTCCTTTCCACTTCTCAGCACTGGAGATGAGCACGCCAGAGGCAACTGGGGGTACCTGGATCAAGTGGCCGCCCTGCGCTGGGTCCAGCAGAACATCGCCTACTTTGGAGGCAACCCTGACCGGGTCACTATTTTTGGAGAGTCTGCAGGTGGCATAAGCGTGTCTTCACATGTTGTGTCCACCATATCCCAAGGGCTCTTCCATGGAGCCATCATGGAGAGTGGAGTGGCCTTGCTGTCTGACTTTATCTCTGAAACCTCTGAGATGGTCTCTACTGTAAGTGCTCTCAGCCCTGCTGCCTCAGCCTTTATATTCTGGTACTCTGGTGTTCCATTCAGTGAAGAAATCAAGGACCATGGGAAATAACCTCTTTCCAATAATTTCTCAGAAACTTAGGGGTTAGCATCTACTCGCCTCTATTTCATACTGGATGAGTATGCTCTCTGTTCATGAACTAGTCCTTGAAGATTCTACCATTGGCAAAAATAAGTATGAATGTGCTTGGGAGATGGTTCACTGGTTTCTAAAACTGCTTAGTATGCAAGCCTGAAGCCGTAAGTTCAAATCCTGAGAACACACAAAGAACTGGAGACAGTAACTTGTATCTGTAATTCTCATGTTACTGTAGTCAGCTGCGGGGTGGGGGGGGGGAGACAAGAAAGTCCATGGATGTTCATATACCTGCTCATTAGTATAGGCAACAACAAAACAAGTCACCCTGTCAAATAAGGGGAACAGTGAAGACTGAGACTTTGTCCTCTAACCTTTGTGTACAAACCTTTAGACAATTACACTTTCCCCATACAAGAAACAAGAAAAATAGGTGGAGAAAACAAAGCTACCTTAAATGTATGTAGGTTGAAAGAGTCCTGCTTGCTGGCTATCACCTTTGAGCAATAGAGAAATGGAAACAATATGAATTCACTTCAATCCATACAACATACACACTATAGTGTAAGAATTAGGAACAACTGCATTGACTGGGAATTGAGAACACTTGTCCATGCTTGTTCCCTTTGCAGACGGTGGCCAAGCTCTCTGGATGTGAGGCCATGGACTCAGAGGCCCTGGTGCGCTGTCTGAGAGGCAAGAGTAAAGATGAGATCCTGGCCATTAACAAGGTTGGGAGACTTGTGTGTCTGGGAGAACCTGGTCTACATGATGTGGGACTCTGAACCAAATACCCCATCTTTATGACTTTGCGTCCTTTCAGTTCAGTGTGCAAAATGAATATCAAGATAGGCTAGTCTAAGAGTAGATTCTCCTCCAGGGTGATCAGATCATCCCAAAATAGTGAGAAATGAGAAAAAGGTGGAGTTGATTCAGTCGACATCAAGATATTTATTTCACTAATCATCAGCATTGACCTCTAATGCCACTCAGGTCTTCAGGATGATCCCTGCTGTGGTGGATGGGGAGTTCCTACCCAGGCATCCCAAAGAGTTGTTGGCATCTGAGGATTTTCGCCCTGTCCCCAGCATCATTGGTGTCAACACTGATGAATTTGGCTGGAGCATCCCTATGGTGAGGCACGGTTCCAATCCCAGGGAGCCTGGAGAGCATATGAATGCTAAGCCATAGAAACTCAATACATCTTTAATCCAAGTCCATCAGACCTCACACTTACCACTGTCTTCTACCTCCCAGGTCATGGGCTCTGCTCAGACAATAAAGGAAATAACCAGAGAGAACCTGAAGACTGTTCTGAAGAATACAGCAGCACAAATGGTGGGATACCTCTGGTCCTCTCCAAATAGAGGGGTCTCTCATATCTCCTTCTCAGACAGCATCTCTATGAATACAATCAGTACATATTGTGATTCTATGTATGGTCCTCAGACCTATACCCTATGTCATCCCAGGCCACATTCTTCCAGATAGCAAATGTGGCTGCTTACTAAACCTATACTATGCCTAACCTCATTGTTCCTTATCTCCTTGGTGTAGAAGCTGCCTCCTGAGTGTGGTGACCTGCTAATGGAAGAGTACATGGGGGACACTCAGGACCCAGAGACTCTCCAAATACAGTTCAGAGAGATGATGGCAGACTTCATGTTTGTGATCCCTGCTCTCCAAGTAGCACACTTTCAACGTAAGTATACCTGTGACAAGGCTTATGGCATCATCTCAGAGATGTGGGGCAGGTCACAGGAGAGCACCATGGAGTGGTATCCAAGATGGGGGGTCATGGGTGAGCACTGTGGAATGCAGTGGTGTCCAGGTCTCCTTGTACCTAGTTTAAGAAAGTGAATTCTGGGTACAGAGGAGAAAATTGGTTGCTGATACTCTATTGACCTAACAAAACCACTCAGCTGGGAAGGCCATGGGCACTAATTAACCAAGGGCTTTTCTACTGCTAGTGTTCCAGCATGGATCTCACTCTCACATTTAACTTCTATGATTCTAGGTAACTTTTTATCAATGTATCTTGTTATTAAATATTTATCAAAAAAAAAACCCTTCAAGTCATTATTTGTTGCCATCCCAGATTCCCATGCCCCTGTCTACTTCTATGAGTTCCAACATGCACTCAGCTACTTCAAGGATATCAGGCCACCCCATGTGAAGGCCGACCATGCTGATGAGGTTTCTTTTGTCTTTGGGTCCTTCCTCTGGGGCATAAAACGTGAGTCTTCATTTCTTCTCTTGAACTGAACAAGGTCCCAGATGACTTCCTGGAGGGATTCCTGAGCTTTCAGTCCATTTTAGATAACCTAGGTTTTGAGAGAGGGGAAAAAAATCAAATGTGCACCATATCATGGCCTCAAAACAGTGCTTAGCTTAGAATCTGCACCTTTTTCAGTCTAACCTGTGATGGTTGAGCTGAGGTCACATCGGGGCAGGAAGTTAATTAGAAAGTTGCATGAATCTTGGATTCTGGAAAATGAAGAAGGGGGACAACAATTCCAATAGTTTAGGGATCAGACGGTGCTGGGATGATGTATTGAAGAACTCTGACTTGGCAGTTGCATGAGGTGGCATACACTTTGTCTTTCTCATGACTCCAGTTAACTTCACTGAGGAGGAAAAGCTGCTGAGCAGGAAGATGATGAAGTACTGGGCCAACTTTGCAAGACATGGGTGAGAACAGAGCTCTTTACCTTACATGTGTGGGTCCCTACCTAGGGCTTCCATTTGGATGTGGTCTTCTAGAATTTATGGATCTTTCACAGTATGCTACAGTCTTTTCTGCACAATAGCACATTTATACAGATATTTGTAGGTGTCAAATACTGGTCCTCTCACAATGATCCAGCTGGTAGGCCTATAATGCTATGGTACTGTTCCTTAGATCTTGCCTCTTAGAGGTAACATAATACAGATCAAGTAGTCTCCCCCTCATGAAGGAGACATGAGTCATGAGTGACACTTATATGCACATATCAAGACACCTGACCCATCAGACCCCTTAACCAGTGTCCTAATTGTTCCACTACCCTGACCAAAAACATAGGATCAGCTTTGGATGACTGTAACCTTACTGTTCTTTGCTGGCTGCCATATCCACAGGAACCCCAACAGCGAGGGTCTACCCCACTGGCCCGTGTTTGACCATAATGAGCAGTATCTGCAGCTGGACACTCAGCCTACTGTGGGCCGAGCCCTGAAGGCCAGAAGGCTGCAGTTCTGGACCAAGACTCTGCCCCAGAAGATCCAGAAGTTAAAGGGGGCTCAGGACAAGCACACAGAGCTTTAGTACCCCGTGTCAGGAAAGGTGTTTGGGGTTTAAAGTTGATAGTGTTATAAAGTCCATTTATTTATTTTTATTTGTTTCAACATTTACATGAGCATTTGTAACCTCAGTCTTTGAGATTTCATGTATGAAAAACACTCTGTATGCTATTCCTTATCATTCTGGGCAAACTTTCATTAAATCCAATAAATTCTGAAATACCAGTGTGGATGTGTGAGCCCCAAAGTGCCTCCATCTCCTTTAACTGAGACTAGGCTATTTGTTCCTTCCTTCCTTCTTTTCTCCCTTCTTTCCTTCCTTCCTTCCATTATCTTCTCCCCATCTTTACTCTCCTCTTCTTCAACTCCCAGACCTTCTTCAAATAAAGTGGATGCTTCAGGGACTGCTGACTGCGGGAGAGTGACTGTGTCAAAATCCTGTGTCTCTATTCTCTGCAAGTTATGTTTTCTTATATTTAAAACTGGCAGCCAAAAACCTCCTTTTCCTAAACCCTATTGTTGGGGGCCAGCCCCATTGTGGGGAGGTGTCTTCTTCTCTTCTTCTTGTTGGTTCTTCTTGAGGCAGCCAAGGGGGGAGTGCATCAGTAGTAGGGGGGATAAGACTTTGGTCTTACGCGATATTTAAGGTTGCTGTATAATAAAATTTACTTATCTATGGTAGAAGAGTTTACTTACTATGCTACTGTAGCTGACCTGCTATCTATGATCCTCTGGCCAGAAACTCCAGTTTCTGGTACTTAGCACCTCAGTCCAAAAACAGCAAAGGATTAAGTAAATAGCCTTTGTATTCCCTCAGCAGAAACTGCTGGATTTTAACTTATGCCTGCTGGTCTGAGGTAGCAGGAAGAAAAGACACTTAGAGATGTGGTTATAGCATTTATTAGTAAGTTGTTAAAAGTTTCCTGTGAAAGCTATCTAAGGGAAAAAGTGGAAAGATCTTAAGTGGGGAAAAGGAAAACTTCTATTCTATCTGGAAAAAGGAAAAATTCTATTTTATATACTACTTTAAATGGGGAAAGGTAAAAAATCCTATTCTATCTCTATTCTATCTCTCGATTCTAACTAACTCTCATCTCTTTGTCCTCAGTACTTACACATCTCTCAGAATACATGATCACATGTTACAAAGTTCATCACAAGTTCACACCAAAAATCAAATCATAAATTGAAATAGAAGTTTACAACAGAGAATGTTTACATGCATATCCATTAGGAGTAATTATCTGACTAAACATCCATCACCTGTCTAGCTCCACAGGTTCACTGAAGGTTTAAAACTTTAACTAAGAAATTAGTGAAGTTTTGTATAGATAAACCCAGGCAGTATTTTATCTTCTGTCCTAGCACTTATAATAAATCGTTAGTTCCCTTTTAGTGACCTTTGGTTAATTGTTTTACAACCTCTTGGAATGTGCTCTGAGTAGGAGAAAGTCTGGTTACTATCTGAGCAATTAACTGATGACACTTGGGAGACTGGCAGAGTTCTCATTGCAGTTTTGACTATCAGAAAAGGACCTAATAGCAGACTCATTATAAAAGAGCTTAATAATCATTGATATAATTTTATGAATTCTCATAGGATCACCATTAAGACTTAAGAAGTCATCTATTTGTCTATATAGCATCACCACAAGACAGTACATCTTCGTGGATCTGCAGAGATCTGCTCCAAAGGGGTGTGCTATTGCTTAGTGATAGTCATATTTGTTTAATAATAGGGAAAGCATATTAATAGCAGGAATCTTTCCTAAAATAGGTCCCTTACAGCCTTGTTGAATAAGGGCTCACTTGTCGCAGATTATATAATAATCCAAGGCAAACCAATTCAGGATGATCACCTGCTAATTATTAGCTTGTCCCATTATGGCTCCTGATACCCTATTGCCTTTATTCGCTCAGAATGCTACTCCCAAAAGATCATAAACTCCAAAGTGCACAAAGGACATGCCTGCATGAGGGCATGCTGAATTTCAGTGGCCAGGCTTCTAGCAGGCAGGGCCTGGCTTGGTGGGCTGCTGCAGGTGGAAGCACCAGCACGACCAATGTCTTTCATGACCACGTGTTAAATAGACCCTTAGTGGAGTTGACTTAGGCTGGTCCTGGGTGGGATGGGACATGCAGGACCTCCCTGTTCCCTCTGCAGAGACGGGGGTTGGCCTCAGGGCAGCTGCTAAGGCTTGGGTTTGGAGAGTAGCCTTCTGCTGTAGCTAAGCCTGTCAGGAAAAGTCATCTACCTCCTCTCAGACATTAAAGACTTCAAAAACAATTTCTCACCAACTCCTGTTTGGGGATATTTCAGAAGGGTTGTATGCAGTTTATAGGAATTAGAACGTTATCTCAAATAAAACAAAGTATACCATGGGTTGATGTGCGGGGCCTGAAGGAAAAACAAGGAAGTTGTGACCTTATGTGACTGACAGACACATGAAGTTATGTTGAATGGATCTTTTACAAAAATGAGGAACTCAAACTGATATTCCTGCAATCCCAGAGACAGCCCATAATGAAATGATGGATGGAATGTTAGGTGATCCTGGGGATGGAGTTGATATTGTCATCAAAAACAATCTCAGGCTGTGTCAATCATCTAAATACAAGGATATTTCAGGGACTGAGTTTCAAATTATATATTGTGGAGGGGCACTGCTGAAATGCCAATGGCCCCACCCCTAAAGTAGTTGACAGACAAGCCTGTGTGGGTAGAGCAGTGGTCCTTAACTAAGGAAAACACACAGGCACTTGAATAGCTGGTATAAGAACAGCTGTAGACTCAACATATTGAAGAGTCTGTCAGTCCATAGAATTCTCCTGGTGGTCTCCATGACCCACATTGTAGCGCCAGCTGCCATTCAGATACTGCCTCCTTGCCAGTTATGTCATTACTCTCTGTCTCTCTGTCTCTCTCTCTCTCTCTCTCTCTCTCTCTCTCTCTCTCTCTCTCACACACACACACACACACACACACACACACACACACACACACACCACTCTGGCTCTATCTCTCATGCTCTCCCTATTCACTCCTTTCTTCCACAGAACAGAACCTGAGTGTCTTCTTCATTTTACATTTTCACTGTGGCCATGGCCATCATCAACACAGGGCCTCTGAGTGATGATGCAGTGAGTAGCAGGGCACACAGGGATTTCCTGAGCTGAGCTACAGAAATGTCTGGGATTAAGAAGCATGGGGATGCCCAGGACCCACTGGTTACTTTATCCCTAGATTGGAGGATCTCAGAACTTCTTAGCCCTCATGGTGTAACAATTCTTTGATCAGAAAATGTGGTGTAAAGAGAACAACTGCCAAGAAAGACTAGGACCACAGACAGGACAAGAGTGCATTGGAGGGGTGAAATTGAATCAAAGAGACCTGTTGATTAGAGAAAACAGGAAAAACAGTGCTATGTTATGCCAGGGAAGCAGCCAAAGAGACACAAGGAAGAAGTTCTGCACTGCCATACTGCAGGCTCTGGGTTATTATTTGGATAATAAAGTGGTAATCATAATTTGGATCAATGTCAATTCTCACTAAAGGCTGTCTGACAATGATCTCCACAAATCTCCCTCCAGAGAGTCAGGCTGGACTGGGTATGGGCTCCTGATCCTGCATTGTTTGATATATCCTCTCTGGGTTCTTTACAATTTTGAAACTTCTGTTTATTGATTTATATTTCGGGTTTATCATCGATTGATCCCCAGTGCTGGAGCTATTAAGGCCTCATTAAGTACTGCTGATATGGATAAGAATGAGATTGATTAGGGTGTGGTAAGAGAATGTTCCTCCAATTCTGATGACCTAAGTTCTTTCTTGAGATTAACAAGGTAGAAAGAGAAGATGGACTTAGCACAACTTCTCCTTTCACCTTCCCATGAGAACCATGGCCCGGGAGCACTCCCACACAGAGACATATTCATGAACACAACAAATGCAAACAATTAAAATTATTTATTAAATGGATGAATGACTGTGAAGTTGATCTTGGCAGGAGCTGACCGCTAGAGGAGATTCATCATTACTGTGGAGTGAATAGAGACTGTAGACTTTAAAAGTCCAAAAATTTCAGATTGTTTTGTTGGAACAAATGTGACCTAACATGAAGAGGGACCGTGAAGATCATAAGATAATTGCAGGGACCAAGGACCCTGGAAGCAGGCTCAATAAACTGAGTCTTCAAAGGTCGGGAGTCTTGAGGATGAGGTCACATTCAGACCTCCTGCACTTGCCTGATTCTCCTGTGACATCTTGACTGTGACCTTCTCACAGAAACTCTCTGACTTCTCCTGTTACAGCTCTCTGCCCAGGTGAGGGGACAGGGTTCCTGATATCCCAGACAAGCTCCAGAATTCACGATGTGCCTTCCCAGGAGGCCAGAGAGGGAACAGGAACAGCAGAGGTGACTTTTTCCCTGCCACCTGGCCATTGGCTCCTATCACTTGCAAATAATATCTTCTCCTACAATGAGAACTTTGACCGACCACAGTAAGATCCCCACCTACATCTTTTGATTTAAATTCCTACCTGGACAGAACTCACACAGTCTGCTTCCTGTTTGTGAAACGTGGTCCTCCTAGCAGCCCAGAGGCAGACCTGCAAGCTGACCATGCCACGGAACCAACTGCACCGCTGGCTGCATGCTGTGGTTTTTGGGCTGCTTCTTCTTCTTATCCATGTACAGGGTGAGACTCACTAAACTGGCAATGGGGAATGACTGGAGTCAGAGAATAACTGAGCTTGTAGAAAGGAAGGCATGGGGGACGGGGAGGGAACTAACTGAAGCCATAGATCAGAAATTCTCAAACTGTAGGTCACCACCATAGGGAAATCCCATATTTTGTATGGTTCCTAGACAGAGGGATAGGGAAATTCCTACACTCACAAGCGATATGCAGGTGAACTGAGCGCAGGAGGGGCTGCAGTTGGGTTCCGTTCTGCTGTGCCCTGGTAACAATAAGGTGGAAATCTCACAATCTGTTGACAGCTGATTACAGAAAACTAACCCAGATGGCATCTTTCCACCAGGTCAAAACTCATCAGAGTCCAGCCCCATCAGAAACACACACACTGGCCGGGTCCGAGGCAGCCTTGTACACATGAACGACACTAAAACTGATGTCCACATCTTCCTGGGAATTCCCTTTGCCAAGCCTCCTGTAGGACCACTGCGCTTTGCACCTCCTGAGGACCCTGAGCCATGGAATGATGTGAGGGATGGGACCTCATACCCGGCCATGTAAGTTCTGGGACCCAGAGGGTTTTAGGCACTGGGGTAAGACTGTCTCTGAGCTCTGGGCCATGCTGAATGAAGTATGTTGTCCATCTCAGCTATGCAGCAGTTTTCTCTGTTTGTGGATGAGTGCTCATGTGTTTTCTAATAATGTACTCAGGCTGAGTAGAACAAGTGTACCAGGCTCCTAGGTCAGAGCTTGGCACTCAGGAGGAATAATGTGGAGGTAACTATGGAGAGAAACAAAGATAAAACTGTTCACACATTGCAATTAAGCAAAGTGTCCTCTAATGGGGGAATCTCTAGGCATGATTAAATGTCACATATTAGGCAGCAAGAACCGTGAATCCAGGAGAATGTACTTCAGGTCCTTGAGTACAGCAGTGATCCATACTTGCTAACCCATTCCTCACAGTCATTGTGAAAACCTATAAGGCCATGTGCCATTAACCATGGAACAAGTATGTGTAATTAATTCCCTCTGAAGACACTGCAGGCAAGAGAAGTTCCCTGAGAGTCTGCACATGTGATGAAGGACTACCCACTACCCCTTAGAGCAGCATTGTCTACTGAATCTTCTAGTAGCTGAGTGAGTCCACCACCCAAATATTACTGTCTTAGATTGTTTTCTGTTGCTGTAATAAAATACTGACAAAAGCAGCTTAGGGAAGAAAGGTACTATTAGAGGCTCCAGATTACAATCCATTCTTTGGGTAAACACAGTGAATCAAACCTACAGGAGCTGCTCACATCACAGCCATGCCCAGGAACAGAGACGAGAGAATGCTTGCATGCCTGCTAATGCTTAGCTCGATTTTCTTACATAAGTCCATGAACGTCACTACAGACAGGCAATCATTTCCATGGAGACACTAGTTTCTCTCTCTCTGAGACTCAGAAAGAATAGCATCCACCTGACTGGTGGCCTCCCTAGAAATCTGGCTCCATCCCAACTTTCAAGGAGCCTGTGGCCTTTCCCTTGGTCAGAAGGGACATAGAGAGAATATGTGTTAGCAGAGTGTCTCACGAGGAGCAGCAGCTGAACATGGCTGAGATAAAAATCTGCAGTCTCACATTGGGTTTTGATCACCATCCATCTCTTGGAATATCTGTCTGCTATTTTCATCAGGTGTCTGCAAAATCATGATATGCTGAGTGAATTAGGCCTGCCAAATATGAAAATGAACCTGTCTTCCATCCTTGTGTCTGAAGACTGTCTGTATCTCAACATCTACACACCAACCCATGCCAATGAGGGCTCTAACCTGACTGTGAGTGTCAGGCTGTGGTTAGCTTGGGGAGAGGGCATTTTTTCAAGATGATTAGAAGGGACAAAAGCAACCTGAGTTCCATTGCAGGGTGGACCCTGATGAAAATCTTAGCTTACTGGGGTCAAAGGCCATCTCGGTCACATGATTCAGCTGAAACCTGGCTATGGGACACAGAGCACTGGAGCACCGAGTCATCAAAGGCTCTCACTCTTTGATAAAACCAGAACTCATCTACAACTCATGCTCTGCAGAACCACTTAGGGGCTCAAGACCTCAACATTGAGGTCACCCAAACTTATCTATTTATGTTTCTGTGATGACAATGAGGGTTGATGATCCTTTTCATTTTTAACCTTGAGAGGTATCCACGGAGACAGCCCTCTCTGTTCCACTGTGAAGAGCATGAATAATGATGACATCACTCTACACAAAGATGCATGAATTCAAACTGAGACACATGGTGGGAATGAGGACTAGAAATACACTAATGTGAATACTAGAGGGTACTGACTGTGACGAAGGCCCTGAAGTCCTGAGGGTTTTTATGTATCTGTGTAGCTGCACAGAGACACAGGAGATGACATTCTAGTAAACAGACAAGAGAGCTTGGACAGGCTAGGAGCTTCCTGGCATCTCTCTTGACTTCTCTAGGTGATGGTGTGGATCCACGGAGGTGCACTGGTTACAGGATCGGCTTCCGTGTTTGATGGATCTCTATTGACAGCCACTGAGGACTTGGTGGTTGTCACTATCCAGTATCGTCTGGGTGTCCTGGGCTTTTTCAGGTAAGGCCATTACTGGGCAATAGTAGCTGACCAGAACCTGGACGGCCTTTTGATACATGTCCTTTCCACTTCTCAGCACTGGAGATGAGCATGCCAGAGGCAACTGGGGATACCTGGACCAAGTGGCTGCCCTGCGCTGGGTCCAGCAGAACATTGCCTACTTTGGAGGCAACCCTGACCAGGTCACTATTTTTGGAGAGTCTGCAGGTGGCACAAGTGTGTCTTCACAGGTTATATCCCCCTTGTCCCAAGGTCTCTTCCATGGAGCCATCATGGAGAGTGGAGTGGCCCTGCTGCCTGACCTCATTTCTGACACCTCTGAGATGGTCTCTACTGTAAGTGTTTTCAGCCCTGCTGCCTCAGCCTTTATACTTTGATACTCCGGTGTTTTGTTCAGTTGGAAAATCAAAGGCTGTGGGAAATAACTTCTTTCCAATAATTTTTTTATTTTAATTTATTTATCTTTAATCTTTTTTTTATAATCCAGTCATTATCCTCCTCACATTTTTCCCTGTGACAGTTCCTCATCCCATTCCTCCTCCCCAGTCCCAAAAAAATGTCCCCTCACAGCCCCATAACCCTGCCAGACTTCCTTATTCCCTGGGGCCTCAAGTCTCTCAAGGGTTATGTGCATCTTCTCTGAGACCAGACCAGACAGTCCTCTGCTGTGTATATGTCGGGGCCTTGGACCAGCTACTGTATGCTTCCTGGTTGGTGGCTCAGTGTCTGAGAGATCTCAGGAGTCTGGATTAGTTGAGACTGCTGGTCTTCCTATGGGGTCGCCCTCCTCCTTAGCTTCTACCAGCATTTTCCTAATTCAACCACAGGGACTACTGGCTTCTGTACATTGGTTGGGTGTAAGTATCTGTTTTTGTCTCAGTCAGCTACCTGTTGGGGCTCTCAGAGGGCCGCCATGTCTGTAAGCACATAATGACATCAGTAATGGTGTCAGATCTTGGAGCCTCCACTTAAGATGGGTCCTAATTTAGGCCTGTCACTGGACCTCCTTTCTCTCACTCTCTTTTCCATTGTCCCTACAGTTCTTTTAGACAGAGACAATTCTAAGTGTTTTTGACTGTGGGAAGGCAACCCCATCCCTTCACTTGATGCCCTGTATTTCTACTGGAGGTGGACTCTACAAGTTCCCTCTCCCCACTGTTGGGCATTTCATCTAAGTACCCTCCCTTTGAGTCTTGAAATTCTCTCGCATCCCAGGTCTCTGGTACATTCTAGAAGTTGTATATTTCCGTTCATTCTGCTTGCCCTTGGTGCTTCACTCCTGGATCCCCTCAATACCTGATCATGTTCCCCCTTTCCCCTGCTCTCCCTCCTCCCCTCTCTCACCCAGTTTTCTCCTTCCCTCTGCCCTCTGGTTTCTTTTTCATCCCTGGTGGGATTGAAGCATTTTCACTTGGGCCCTATGGCTTGTTAACCTTTTTGAGTTCTGTGAATTATATCCTGGGTATTCTGAGCTTTTTTGACTAATATCCACTTATTAGTCAGTACATACCATGCATGTCCTTTTGGGTCTGAAATTCCTCACTCAGGATGATATTTTCTAGTTCCATCCATTTGCCTGAAAAATTCATATTGTCCTCATTCTTAATAGCTGAATAGTATTCCATTGTGTAAATGAGCCACATTTTCTGTATCTATTCTTCTGTTGTGGAACATCTGAGTTGTTTCTAGCTTCTGGTTATCACAGATAAGGCTGCTATGAACATAGTGAAGCATGTACCCCTCTGGCATGGTAGGACAACTTTTAGGTATATGTCCAGTAGTAATATAGTTGGGTCTTCAGGTAGATCTAGTTCCAATTTTATGAGGAAACTCCAGACTGATTTCCAGAGTGGTTGTTCCAATTTGCAATAATTTCTGAGAAACTCAGGGGTTAGCATCTACTCACCTCTACTTCATACTGGGTGAGTGAGTATGCTCTCTGTCCACGAACTAGTCCTTGCACTTTCTATCATTGGCAAAAATAAGTATGCATGTGCTTGGGAGCTGGTTCACTAGTTTTTAAAAGTGCTTGGAGTGCAAGTCTGAGAACCTAAGTTCAAATCTCAAGAACACACAAAAGGCTGGAAATAGTAACATGTATCTGTAATTCTCGGGTTACTCTCATCGGGTGGGAGGCAGAGACATGAGAATCCTAGGATGTACACAGACCAGCTCATTAGTGTAGGTGGTAACAAAACAAGAAGTCGCCCTGTCAAATAAGGGGGGCAGCAAAGACTGAGACTTTGTTTTCCAACCTTCATGTACAAACCTTTAGACAATTACAGTTTCCCTGATACATGAGACATAAAAATAGGTGGAGAAAAAAAAGCTACTCTGAAAAAAAAAGAACAGGTATGCAGGTAGAAAGTGTCCTGCCAGCTGTCTGTCAATTTGAGCAATTGTACAATGGGAACAGCATGTATTTATTCCAATCCACACAACACAGACTATAGTGTGGGAATTAGGCACAACAGCATCAACTTGGATTGAGAACTCTTCTTTTTCTTGCCTCATTCCCTTTGCAGACAGTGGCCAAGCTCTCTGGATGTGAGGCCATGGACTCAGAGGCCCTGGTGCGCTGTGTGAGAAGCAAGAGTAAAGAGGAGATCCTAGCTATTAACAAGGTTGGGAGAGTTGTGTGTCTGGGAGAACCTGGTCTACATGATGTGGGATTCTGGACCAAATATCTCATCTTCATGCATTTGTGTTCTTTCAGTTCTGTGTGCAACATGAATATCAAGATAGGCTAGTCTAAGTGAATATTCTCCTCCAGGGTGAGCAGATCACCCTGAAACTAGTGAGAAATGAGAAAATGGTGGGTCTGACTCAGTTGACATCAAGATATTTATTTCACTAACCTTTATCTTTGACTTCTAATGCCACTCAGGTCTTCAGGATGATCCCTGCTGTGGTGGATGGGAAGTTTCTACCCAGGCATCCCAAAGAGTTGTTAGCATCTGAGGATTTTCACCCTGTCCCCAGCATCATTGGTGTCAACACTGATGAGTATGGTTGGAACCTTCCTATGGTGAGGCACAGTTCCAATCCCAGGGAGCCTGGAGAGCATATGAATGCTAAGCCACAGAAACTCAATACATCTTTAATCCAAGTCCATCAGACCTCACACTTACCACTGTCTTCTGCCTCCCAGATCATGGGCTCTGCTCAGACAATAAAGGAAATAACCAGAGAGAATCTGCAGACTGTTCTGAGAAATACAACAGCACAAATGGTGAGATACCTCTGGTCCTCTCCAAATAGAGGGGTCCCTCATATCTCCTTCTCAGACAGCATCTCTATGAATACAATCAGTACATATTGTGATTCTATGTATGGTCCTCAGACCTATACCCTATGTCATCCCAGGCCACATTCTCCCAGATAGCAAATGTGGCTGCTTACTAAACCTATACTATGCCTAACCTCATTGTTCCTTATCTCCTTGGTGTAGAAGCTGCCTCCTGAGTGTGGTGACCTGCTAATGGAAGAGTACATGGGGGACACTGAGGATGCCCAGACCCTCCAAATACAGTTCAAAGAGATGATGGCAGACTTCCTGTTTGTGATCCCTGCTCTCCAAGTAGCACACTTTCAACGTGAGTATACCTGTGACAAGGCTTATGGCAACATCTCAGAGATGGGGGATCATGGATGAGCACTGTGGAATGCAGTGGTGTCTAGGTCTCCTCATGTGAGAGTGAAATCTGTGTACAGAGGAGAAAATTGATTACTAATACTCTATTGACCTAACAAAACCAATCAGCTGGGAAGACCATGGACATTGATTATTTATGGCTTTTCCACTGCTGGTGCTCCAACCTTAGTCCCCCTCTCCCATTTAACTTCTGTGATTCTGGGTAACTTTTATTGATGCAACTTGTTACCAAATATTTATCAAAAAAAAAGTTCAGGTGAGAGGCAACTAAGTCATGATTTGTCCCCATCCCCAGGTTCCCATGCCCCTGTCTACTTCTATGAATTTCAACATCAACCCAGCTACTTAAAGGATACTAAGCCACCCCACGTGAAGGCTGACCATGGAGATGAGGTTCCTTTTGTCTTTGGGTACTACTGGGGCATGAAACGTGAGTTTTCATTTCTTTACTTGAACTGAACAAGGTCCCAAATGACTTCCTGTAGGGACTCCTGAGCTTTCAGTCCATTTCAGAAAACCTAGGTTATGAGAGAGGGAAAAAAAATCAAACGTGTACCATATCATGGCCTCAAAACAATGCTTAGCTTAGAATCTGCTCCCTTTTCAGTCTAGGCTGTGATGAAGGAGATGACATCACATCAGGGCAGGAAGTCAACTAGGGATCTTGAATACTGCATAATGAAGAAGGGGAGCAACAAAGACAATAGTTTGGGGTCAGACAGCAGATGGGATGACGCATGTGAAGAACGACTTGGCAGTTGCGTGAGGTGGCATACACTTTGTCTTTCTCATGACTCCAGCTAACTTCACTGAGGAGGAGAAGCTGCTGAACACGAGGATGATGAAGTACTGGGCCAACTTTGCACGACAGCGGTGAGAGTACTCCCCTCAACCCTACACATGTGCGTCCCTATCTAGGGCTTTCTTTTGGATGGTGGCTTTCTAGCATGCATAAATCTTCCAGCACATGATAGAGGTTTTTTCTACATAATAGCACATTTATACAGATACTTTGTTGGTGTCAAATACTGGTCCTCTCACAGTGATCCAGTTGGTGGGGTTATAATGCTATGTTTCTTAGATCTTGCCTCTTAGAGGTAACATAAAATAGGTTAGAAAGTCTCCCCCACATGAAGCAGAAACTCATGAGTGACATTTGTATTCACATTTCAGGACACCTGTCCCATCAGATCCCTTAACCAGTGTCCTAATTGTTCCACTGCCCTGACCCAAAATGTAAGATTGGGCTTTGGATGAGTGTAACCTCATTGTTCCTTGCTGGCTGCCATATCCACAGGAACCCCAACAGCGAAGGTCTACCCAACTGGCCTGTTTTGGACCAAGATGAGAAGTATCTGCAACTGAACACCCAGCCTACTGTGGGCCGAGCCCTGAAGGCCAGAAGGCTGCCGTTCTGGACCAAGACTCTGCCCCAGAAGATCCAGGAGATAAATGGGGCTCAGGGAAACCGTGCTGTAGTGTTCGGTATCAGAAAAGGGGTGTGGGAATGAGGGCAGGAGGGGTCATTCTGAGGTTCAAGGTCTATATTTTGTTCCAACACTTAGAGAATCATTTCTAATCCCAATATTTTCTCTTTCAGACATGTATGCGACGCCCTTCGTGTGTTACCTCTTATTCTTCTGGGCAAATTTTTATTGGTCTTAATAAAAGTTTCCATAACAGTGTGGATGTGTGAACCCTAAGTACCCAGATCATCTTTAACCCTTCATCAAAACTAGGCTCCTTCTTCCTTCAATCCTTCCTTCTTTTTCTTTCATTCCTCCTTCCTTCCTTTCTTCTTTCTTTTTTCCTTTCGTTCCTCCATCCTTCCTTCTTTTTTCCCTTTGTTTGTCCTCCCTTCTTTCCTTCCATCCTATCTTCCATTGTCTTCTCCCCATCCTCACTCTCTTCTTCTCCAAGTCCCAGACCCTCTTCAAATGAAGTGGGTGCCATCTGATCTGTCTTTTTTTTTTTTTTTTTTTTTTTTTTTTTTTTTTTTACTTTTTATGGTGCCCAGGGCTTTGTACATGCAGGGCAAGCTGTCAACCACTGCTATGTCCCTAGCCTTACAACTTCTTTAAGTGTTTAACACATGTATCTCAAGACATAGCAATTTTGCTCTAGATTGTAAAGTCAACCATAGAATACATGAAATCATTTCTCTGGGAAATCCGTCTGAAGGATTACTTCTCGTGCCTTCTCCTAGTGAAATGCATAAACAAAACCATTACAAGGTTAATATTAAGTCCCTGCTGACTTGAAGTGGGGGACAGGGAAGACCTTCCTGTCAGTGAGGCTGACCACGTAGGATGTTTCCATTTTATATATAGATCATTGACTAAAGTTTCTACTGCCAGCGTGTCTGTGCTCATCAGCTCTGTGTAGACATACTGAACTTGGTGTGTCTATACTCACTTTATACTAACTTTGTGTTTGAGACTTTTAATAATTTTCTCATTTTTCATAGCTTGAGTGTGGATTGTTTTTATGGTGCTAGGGGGTTGATCTTAGGACTCTTAGGTGCATGGTGGGCAATGGATCCACCCATGAACTCTCAGACTACTGTGTATTGTTTAGATGCAATTGAATTAATCTCCTTTAGGCATCTGGTTTAGTAAGTCTGAGTAGATTCTCATATACAAAGCTCTGAGTACCATAAAAAAAAAAAAGACAGATCAGATGACATAGGGCTTGAAATCTTAGTTGCTCAGAGATCTGAGGCCAGGGATCACAAGTTAAGTCTTGCCTGAGCTATACAGCAAGCTCCTGGAAAAACTGGAAATTTTAGTTATGGTCTGTCTTCACATAAAATGTACAAAATAATGGCTGTTGGGGGGTGGTGCATATCTTTAATCCAGTATTCTGAAGGCAGAGGCAGGTGGATTTCTGAATTGCAGGACAGCCTGATCTACAGAGGGAGTTCCAAGACAAACAGGGATACACAGAGAAACCCCATTTTGAAAAAAAAGTACAAAAAAAAAATCATAAAAGTCTAATTTGCCTCAGTGGGTTATTAAAGAAGGGGAGGAAGAGAAAGAAGAGAAAGAGGAGGAAGAGAACAGCAACTAGAAATAATGTAGAATAAAGTGGTGGTGGGTGGGTGGTCTTGGAAGTGATGTGGGTGGGTAGGCATGCATATGACACATCGCTTTCATTTATAAAATTACTGAAGAGAAAAAAATCTCACAGTTCTTGGAATACAGCTCAATGGTAGAGGACTTAACTGACATGTAAAACCAGAAATCCAATTCTCCGTGCCCTCTTTAAAAGCTCTGGGGTAGTTGTCTATATCACAGCTGGTTGAGTGTCAAATTTCCATGTTCATTTTTTACCAACTACCAAGCTTTCTCACAAATACAAATGACTTATAACACATCTGATAAGCCCCAGACCAGCTGCCTTCATCAGTTTAATCTGCCATTAAAAAGCTGCCAGCTAGTTCAGTCCTGAAATGGATGTCTGTGATTCAGCTCCTTGAAAAACTGCCTCAGTAGGGTTTTGTGAGCTCAGAAGCTAAAGAGCTATTCATCCTATATGCATACATTGCATTTCAATAATATATATGCTGTGTCCATGTGTGGACATATATGTATCATAGCATGTATGGCTTCTAAACATTAGAAATGTGTTTGTAGTCGTGGAAAGCAGGAAGCTCAAGGTTGAGATGCGAGCATGTGTTCTATGAGATGAGGGCTAGCTCTCTTTGCCAACAATTGAACCTTATGTCCTCAACTGAGCAGACAAGATAAATAATGGTGTTTCAGATCAGGGCAGATGGTGTGCATATGTGAAATTACCGAAGAACACATAAAACCCCAATACAGCTTAGTGGAAGAGGACTTGTCTAGAGTGTGCAAGACCCTAGATACAGTTCTCTATAATGGCTTTTTTTTTTAGATCTCCTGGTCTCCTACGACAACTCCTAAAGACCCAATTCTTACTAACATCCCATTGAAGAACAGGTTTCACCACGGGCATGTGAAGCATAAACTTTCAGAACATAGCACACAGAGGTCCCCTTATTGGCCATCAAGGTTGTGAACAAAGGAAAGTGTCTCTACTTATTGTGTTTGTAAATCAAATGTCATCTATGTTCAATATTTAAGGCAATCTATCAATGTAGTCTACTTCTGTCCCAAGGTGGTAAGTGGTGTAAGTTATACAAAAAGTAGGTCTGGGTATATATTAGCTTTTTGAGCCTGAGGCTGTGTGTGTGTGTGTGTGTGTGTGTGTGTGTGTGTGTGTGTGTGTGT
>JANHMN010000018.1:29338614-29352970 GCA_030674055.1 Rhabdomys pumilio
TGTGTGTGTGTGTGTGTGTGTGTGTGTGTGTGTGTGTGTGTGTGTGTGTGTGAATACCTATATGTGTGTGTATCTGTGTGTGGGTCCAGAAGAATAGGGATTATTCCTTTGGGTCTGCTAAGGTTTGTTTTTACCCACAAAGATTCTGCAGACACTGTGAAGCCTACACTTGCATAATCACAGCACATCTGTGAAGATATTTGACAGGAGGATGGGGATGTCAGAAGGTTCAGACATGTCCAGTAGAGATCCTTACTCCCTGCCTCCCTGAGACCAGGTCTTTTCACGAATTGGTCATCTTGACTTTTTTTTTCAGTCTCCTGATCCTGTGAGTCCTCTATACTACTTCCGATCAATTTATCCTTAAAAAATTACTTGTGGATTAACAAGCTTTTCATTTTTTAATCCATTGCAGTGAAGGCCAACCGCAGAATAGCATGACCTTTGGGGTTATATGTCTAGCAAGGTGCAGATCACCCTCCATTCTCAAAATAAGGTTGCGTGCTCCGTGTAAAATGGAGTCTCTCAGTGGAAGGCATACTTTGGAAAAGCAGAGTTTTATATAGTATGGAGTATAGTGTATATGACTATGGCCGAGTGTAGCTTGTTCCCAACTATGCACACATGGGGAGTTTTGTTTTTTAATCTGCTTTTAATCAATCAGTTGTGAACATTTCAAGCCTGAGTTTCTCTGATGTACTCTCACATCGTTGGACTAGAAACCTTAGAGTAGTCTTATTGAATCAATGCACAAGGACATGTCTAACCTTTGAAGAAAATGCCAGTCTGTCTTTCAAAATGACTCCACCATTTGAATCTACTTCAGCCTCATGTGAGCATACCAGAAACATCTTTACCAACACTGATTATATGTGTGTGTAGTAGTGGTGTCTGTTTGCAAATGATTCTGTGCACTCTTTCCCATATAGACACTTCTTTTATTGAGAAGCCATTTCCAAGTTTTTAACTCTTTGTCCCCCCCTTTTTTAATTTATGTTTCCCTTTTACTGAAAATAGATTTTTTTTCTAATTTAATATATCCTGATTATGGCTTCCCCTCCCTCTACTCCTTCCAGTTCCTCCCCGACTACCCTTCCACTTGGATTCACTCCTTTTTTGTCTCTCATTAGCAAAGAACAGACTTCTAAAAGATAATGTTCAAGTATAACAAACTTAAACATAAAAATATAAATTTTAAAAACTATCACATAGAAGTTGGGCCAAACAAACCAGAGAAGGAAAAAAATCCAAGACAAGGAGTAAAACTCAGAAACCCAGTCATCCACACACTCACGAATCCCATAGAAACATTAAACCTGAAGCCACAATATATATTCAAAAGGACCTGATGCGGACATGTTCAGGCCCTGTGCAGGCTGCTTCATTCTCTGTGAATTCATAACATGGGCAAAGCCCTTGTGGATTCAGAGGGCCTTGTTTTCTTCATGTGCTCCTTCCCCTCTGGCTCTTACAATCTTCTCTTCTGCAGGGTCTCCTGAGCTCTGGGAGGAGAGATTTGAAGGAGACATCCCATTTAGGGTTGAGTGTTCCAAGGTCTCTCATTCTCTGTATAATGCCTCACTGTGGGTCTCTGCGTCTGTTACCATCTACAGCAATAGGAAGTTTCTCTGATGATGGCTGAAGAAAGCTCTTGACTATGAGTGTAGTCATTTATTCATTACCCTTTTCCTTTTTTCAGACCAGCAGTACTTGGATTCACCCTAGGTCCCTGGGGTATGTAATCTCTGTTCCTTGGTCACCCAAGCAGTGTTGAGTATGAGTTCCATCTCAAGGAGTGAGACTTAAGTTATATTAGGTACTGATTGGTTACTGTCACAGCGTTGTGCCACCATTGCCCTAGCATATCTTGCAAGGACACCATTGTGGGTCAAAGGGTTGTAGGCTGGTTTGGCCAAAGACACTATAATATAGTTGTGAAGGTTCTATGTAGACACCAGCTGGACCTCTCTCTGTTCAGTGAGTTGCATAAAGGTTGTCTTCAGCAGTAGGATCTTGCTGACAGTTTGTGGAGAGTAACCTATAAGCGATAGGAACAGACTGGCTTGTTTGGGGATTCCAATGGGACTTTTGGGGCCAACAACTCAATTAGCTGTAACTTAATCCTGATACTGAAAGCTTATTTTGTGGCAAAAGAAGTCCAGTTGGGACTCTGTCTATCCTATTATTTGGCAATTTCATTTAGATTGCCTTCATATATACATTTATCACACATATCACATATATAAATTTATTTTATATATAGAAGTATATACTGTATTGAGTTTCCATACTATCCCTAAATGCCCCTTAGTTTTAGCTTTTCCCATAATCCCTCCCTCAACCACCCTCACCACTTGAGCCTCTTATCCCAGTCCCTCATTCATCCATAATTATCTATCATAATTATCTTTCCTGATGAGATCATTTCATTCCCTCCAGTCCCTTGCTCTGTACCTACCCTTTCTGGTTCTATGAACTGTAGCTTGGTTATCGTTGACTTAAATGTTAATGTACATGCATAAGCAAATACATACTGTATTTACCATTCTGGATCTGAGACACCTCACTAGGGATGGTTTTTTTTTGTTGTTTGTTTGTTTTTTGTTTTTGTTTTTACTTCTATCCATTTGTCTGCAATTTTCATGATGTCATATGTTTTTTTTCTTTTTTGAAGGTAAAGATGGGCCATTTGTTGGATATTTTATTTACATATCAGATGTTGATGTCATATGTCTTAACAGATGACTTCACTGTGTAAATGTGACACATCTTTAGCTATTCATTTGTTGAGGGACATCTGGGTTGTTTCCAATTTCTGGATATTATGAAGATGGTTGAGCAAGTGTCTCTCTGGTAGGAAAAGCATATTTTGGAAATATGCCCAAGAGTTATACAGCTGGATCTTGAGGAAGATCTAGTCCCATCTTTATGAGGATCTGTCATACTGATTTCCATAGTGGCTGTACAAGTTCGCATTCCCACCAGCAATGAATGTGTGTTTCTCTTACTCCACGTCCTCACCAGCATAAGCTGTCACTTGCTTTGTTAATCTAAGCTGTTTTCACAGGGGTAAGATGAAATCTCAATGTAGTTTTGATTTGCATTTCCCTGATAGATAAGGATGCTGAAAAAATTTTAAAGTGTTTCTCGGCCATTTGAGTTTCCTCTATTGCAAATTCTTTATTTAGGTCCATATCCCATTTTAATTGGATTATTTGTTTCTTGATATCTAGTTTTTTGGATCCTTTATATATTTTGGATATTAGCTCTCTATCAAAAGTGAAGTTGGTAAAAAAAAAAAAAAAAAATTATTCCATTCTGTAGACTCCCGTTTTGTCCGATTGATGGTGCCCTTTGCCTTACTAAAGTTTTTCAGGTGGAATAAGGGTTGGAAGGAAGGTAGAAGGATAAGAACCCAGTAAAATAATAAACAAATACACCAACACCAGCTACTTTGATGAAAGTGTTTACCAGCTGTAGACGATTCCTGGTGGAATTTTTCAGGTCACTTTATGCATATTATCATGTCATCTGCAAATACAGGTGCTTTGACTTCTTCCAATCTGTATCCTCTTGATCTCCTTCCACTGTCTTACTGCTCTAGCTTAGAACTCAAGTACTATGCTGAATAGGGCTGGAAAGAGTGGACAACCATGTCTTGTTCCTGATTTTAGTGGAATTGCTTTGAACTCCTCTCCATTTAAGTTGGCATTGGCTATGGCCTTGCTATAAACTGTCATTGTTATTTTGAGGTGTATCTGTAATCTCTTCAGGACTTTTATTATGGAGAAATATTGTATTTTGTCAAAGTTCTTTTCTGCTTCTAAAGAGATGATCATGGATTTTTTTTCAGTTTGTTTATATGGCAGATTTCATTTATCAATTCATGTATGGTGAACCATTCCTACATCTCTGGCATGAAGCCTACTTAGTCGCGGTGAATGATATTTTTTATGAATTCTTGGATTTGGTTTGAAAGTAATCTATTGAGTTTTTTTTTTTCATCTGTGTTTATAAAAAATTTGGTCTGTAAACTGTCTTTCTTTGTTGGGTCTTTCTGTGGTTTGGGTATCAGGGTGACTGTGGCTTTGCAAAATGAGTTGGGCAGTGTCTTTTTGTTTCTACTTTGTGGAATAATTCTGCACTAAAACCATCTGGCTCTGGACTTCTTTTGAAGTCATTGAGAATTTTAATGACTGCTTCTATTTCACTAGGGGTTATAGATACATTTATATCATTTATCTGTTCTTGACTTAAGTTTGGTAAGTGGTATGTATCAGGCAAATTGTGTTTATTTTTGTTTTTCCAATTATGTGAAGTGCAAAGGTTTTTTTTATTAATTAATTCCTTTATTTATTTATATCCCAGATGTTGCTCCCCAGTCCTCCCTCAAAGAGTTCTTCTCCCATCCTTTCTCACACAGATTAAATCACCAACCAAAGAGCATACACAGGCTAGTCCTAGACCCTGGCACATATGTAGCAGAGGACTGCATTGTCTGGCCTCAGTTGGAGATTGCACCTAATCCTGTAGAAACTTGATGTCCCATGGAGGGGCGATGACTGAGAGCACCCTCTCAGAGTACAGGTTTTTAAAAATAAGTTCTTGTTATTCTCTGGATTTCCTCAATGTCTGTTGCTCTGTCCCTTTTCTCACTTCTAGTTTTGTTCATTTAAATCTTCTCTCTCCGCTATTTAGTTCTGGATAAAGGTTGGAAGATCTTACTGACTTTACTGTATTGCTTTTTGTTTATTTCTGTATTGTTCATTCTTTTTTTTGTTTTGTTTTTTTCGAGACAGGGTTTCTCTGTGTAGTCCTGGCTGTCCTGGAACTCACTCTGGAACTCACTGAGTTCAGGCTGGCCTAGAACTCAGAAATCCGCCTGCCTCTGCCTCCCAAGTGCTGGGATTAAAGGCGTGTGCCACCACCGCCCAGCTGTATTGTTGATTTTTATCCCTTGGTTTGATTTCTTCCTGCCATCTACTCCTTCTGGACGTGATTTCTGCTTTTTGTTTCAGTAGAGCTTCAGGTATGCTGCTAAGTTACTACTGTGAGATTGTTCCAATATTTGTGTGTATGTGTGTGCACATGAATGTATCTATGTAAGAGTGCATGCAGGTGTGTGCATGCGTGCATGAATTGCGTGTGTGTGTGTGTGTGTGTGTGTGTGTGTGTGTGTGTGTGTAGGCTCTTAGTGCTATGAAGTTGTTTCAATATGTCCCATAGATTTGGGTATGTTGTATATTCGTTTTCACTCAATTTTAGAAAGATTGCGATTTCTTCCTAAATTCTGTCCTGACTCATTTTTCATTCATTAGACGGTTGTTCAGTTTCCATGAGTTTCTGTTGTTACTGTTGTTGCTGATACCCAGCTTTAATCCATGTCAGTCATAAAGGATTTAGGGCATTAGTTCATTTTTTTTGTTTTGGTTAAGACTTGCTTTGTGTTTAAGTATGTGGTCAATTTTGGATAAAGTTCTACAAGGATCTCAAGGGGACTAATCCATACTCCTCTGCCTCACTTGGGTTAAATGTTCTCTTTGGCCAGCACAATTGTACCCAGTGGTCTCCATTGTCTTTAGAATCATATGAGGAGATGAGATGACTCCTAGGGCTGTCACTGGTCAGCCTGGGGAAGCGGGAACAATTTCATACTGGCCATCATGCACACAGTGGACACTATGAGATTTGCAGGGCACACACCCTCAGTTGGAGATGTTGGTAATTTTCTTCTCCTTTCCTGAAAGAATGAGCCAGTCCCTCCTTGCCTAATTCTTGAACAGTTGCTGTCCATCCTGCCTAGGTGTGCACAGATGGGCTTGGATGCTCTGGTTGGCTGCCTGGGAAGCAGCGGTAAGAGGGGAGCTTCCGACTTTTCACAAAGTTTGTTGAATGGTGGGTTTGTGTAGAAAGGGAGCCAATGGGAGCGTTGAATACAAAGGTTTCACTGCTCTGAACCAATTACCTCAAATCCATGACCTTTTGACTTCAAACCCTTCAAAGCAGAGTAGAAGCCAAATTTAGCTACACTAAGTGCAAAATCTTTCTTGAGATGACTATGAGCATTATGGGATGAATTACTAAATGTGTGAAGGGTGGAATGGCCTTTTGTTATAAGAAAATCCAACAGGTCTGGAAGCTGATTGTATTCCCTCATTTTGAGTGGTCTCTGGTCTTGAAGATCATCCTTGAGCTGGGTGAGCAACTCATAGAGGAGCTCATGAGAGGCACTGACCCTCCAACTACAGTTCCAAAAGATGACGGTGACTTCACATTTCTAGTCCATGACCTGTGAGAAGTATATTTCCAGGTGGAAACAATCTTGAGGAAGGATGGGATCCGGTGTGCAGTTTTACAGCTCAAAAGCTACTGTGGGGCTAAATTCAAGCTGCTTCTACCCCATCATGTGCTCCTTCCCCAAGAGAGCGTAGTAACAATCATAGGATGGGGCAGAGAGAAGAGCCATCCCTTGGATACAAGTGAGCTGTGTCTGATACTTCCACGGGAGCCCAGAGGCATTACTGAGCTCCTGCTGTAAACACACTTCTGTGGGATACTCATTTCTGCTGATGTCCAGGACATTCCACGGAGGGATTTTTAGATTCTAAGTAACCCTCTTACCACTGGAAAGATTCATTATCAGATGATTTTTATGCAGTCAGATTTACCATTTATCAGCATAACTTGGTAAATTTGCATAAGAGTATGAGATAAGCAACAACCATTTCTTATATTCTTAGAATATAAGGAAAAAAAATCCACTCATGATCCTTCATGTTAACCATCGCCTGGTCTCTGCTCCCTGGCAACCATGTGACTGCTTTCTGATAGAAGAGCTTGGAAACTGCATAAAATTTAAAAATATCAGGACTCTGGTTCTCCGATCACGGAAAAGGAATTATTTGTGACTAGTCCCATTACTAGGTACAAATTATTCAAGCATTTTGTCCTTAGATAAACTATGCCATTCCACATATGCACACAATACATTTTACCCACTCCCCAGTTAATGCATGCCTGAGCAACCTGATTCCTACTACTTTCAATCAAGCTCTTATGAACTTTCTCAAACATAGGGTTGTTTTTTTTTTTTTTGAGCTCAATATTTTCTTTTCATTAGGTTAAAGATATTTTAGCCCAGAATTGCTGAATCATATAACACATGTGTGTTTAACTCTTAGTTAAAGTACCAAACTGTTTCTATGACTGCATCATTTTTATCTCCTCCAGACATGTTTAAGGGCACCAGTGACTCCATATCTTTGCACTGAATGGGTGTGAAGGGGTGTCTATCGCAGGCATTTCAATAGAATCTGAGCCTCTGCTTCCCCCGCTTCTACCTGCCCCTGTGCCCACTCCCTGCTTCTTCCAAGAGATGCACCTGAGAGTCTTCTTCATTCCTCATATTTACTATGGCCTTGGCAATTACCAACATAGGATCTCTGGATAAATGTGAGGTTCCAAAGCACATGGGTTCCACCTCCCCCTCCCGGCTTTCTCAGTTACTGTTCTATAGATACCATGACCAAGAGTACTTGTAAAAGAAAGCATTTAATTGGGGACTTCCTTACATTTCAGAGGATGAGTTCCGAACCATCATTCTGGTGGGCAGCATGACAGCAGGCAGGAAGGAACAGTACTGGAGCAGTAGCTGAGAGTTTGCATTCTTATCCACAAGCAGGAGGCAGAGAGTTAGCCTGGGTCTGGTATGGGTTTTTGAAACTTCAAATCCCACCCCTAGTGACAAACCTCCTTCAACAAGAGCACACCTCCTAATTCCTCTGAAACAGTCCACCAACATGAAAGCAAACCTTCAAATATATGAGTCTGTAGAGGCCATCCTCTTTCAAACCACTACACCAGCCAAGCTGAGAGAGTCTTGTATTAAGAGGAAGCACCAGGAAGCCCTGGACACTTGAAGATGCTGATTCCTTGACTCTGAGAAAGGAGGAACTGAAGATGATCTCGCAGCCCTACAGTTCCTTTGCTCAAGGAACTGAGAGGAGAGAGAGGAGCAGTCAGTGAGGACTGGGACAACAGACTAGACAGGGGTGCATTGCAGTCACTCCATTGAAACAATAGCAAGTGTTAATAGAGAAAGGCTTTCCTGTGTCATGCTTGGAGAGACAGAAAAGCCTTAAGCATGTAACTCTGCAGAGCTAGATCCATAGATTATCTGGATCTGGAAATACAGAGCAAAGGCAAATTCTCAAACTACGGGCTTGCTTGGACCCCTGTATCACATCCTCTAAGAGATCAGCTCCTAAGCCTGCACTCTTTGGTGTGTTCTGCCAGCATTCTTTGTGATTATTAAACTCTCAGTATAGGCCTGTACCTTTGGCTTTATCATAGACTCTGAGAGCTCAGACGCTGAGAGCTCAATGTTGGATTAGCAGGACCCAATTAAATGTTTGTTAAGTGGAGGCCAGAAGATGGCACAATGGGCAAAGAAACTTTCAAAAGATGGAAGACGTGAAATGGGTCTCTCATATCCACACAGTGGAAGGATCTGACTAGTGGAAGTTACATTTCACACGTGTGCCATGGCATTCACACATGCATATAAACAACACGCACAGTAAAGAAAGAAATGGGAAAAAAATTACAAGTGCTTAAGTGGATAAAGAACTATGAAAGTTGATCCCAGCAGGAGCTGGCTAAAAGAGGAAACACGTATTACAGAGGTGGAGTGAATAAGGAGTGCAACTCGATAAGTGCCAGCATTGCAGTGTTGCAGTGAAATAGCCAGGACACATGTGGAGGGGTTCATAGAACCCAAGATCTCTGTAATGTACACATTCTGAACTCTCTTGAATATATACCTACTCGAAGAAGCCCTCCAGGCTTTCCCTGTTACAGATTCTTGTCCCTGAACTCCACAGCAACACCAACATCTGGCCAGTGAGTACAAGGACAGTGATCATGGTTTGAATTGATTTAGGTTTGAATACAGGACTCCTGGTATTACAGATGCCATGATATACCTTTCTAGGAGGCCAAAGAGCAGGAACAAAGATTACTTTGGCTTCCTGCTGGCCTGTTCTTTGGCAATACGAACTTTGCCCCACCCTAGTGAGTTTCCTGCCTACTTTATTTTAGGTCCAAATTCCTGCCTAGGCAAGGCCCATATCTTTTGTTTCCTGCCCATGGCATACAGCTATCCTGGAACAACACAGACTCAGATCTAAGAGCTGACTATGACACTGTACAAACTTCCTGGATGTCTGAATGCTGTGGCCTGTGGGGTCCTGCTTCTCGTTCTGCATGTGCAAGGTGAGAGTCCTTCAGTGAGCAGTGAGGAACAGGGTCAGAGCTATGCAGTTCCTCGGAGTCAGCAGCTTAGTTTGTGAGAGGGAAGGCACCAGGGAGGGAAGAGCTGCTAAAGATGGCAGATAAAAGGGTGGGAAATGTATGCCTCCTAATGACTCCACCAAAGCCCACAGAGTGAGCCCTGCACCTCATAGAGGATCAGTGATGTCTTAAGGACACCTCATAGCAAAAAGCCACTCCAATGTAAGGTCTAAGGAGTGCTGCGCCTGCAGGTTAGAGGAAAGAGAGCAGAGGGGACATTTCCTTCCTCCGTGTGTGACTGTAGTTGCTACAGACTTGAGTAATAATGAAAATGATACATCCATGCTGGCAAATGGCTCTGAGTATGTCTCCTTATCCAGAGACATGCCCGTTACCATTCAAAAGGAGTATGAACAATGTTCCTGGCTTGGGGGGGGGTAATTAAAAACTCCTATCTCCACACCTGAGCCTACACACCCCAGATTTCCTTCCCCATGGACACTAGCAAAAATGAGGTGGGAATCAACCATGTAGTGGCAACTGCCTGGGCAAAACTAATCATGATGGCATCTCCACCCACAGGCCAGGACTCAGCCAGTCCCATCAGGAACACGCACACAGGCCAAGTGAGAGGCAGCCTTGTCCCTGTGAAAGACACTGACAGCTCTGTCAACACCTTCCTGGGAATTCCCTTTGCCAAGCCTCCTGTAGGATCACTGCGCTTTGCACCTCCTGAGGCTCCTGAATCATGGAGTGGTGTGAGAGATGGGACATCCTACCCTGCCATGTAAGTTCTGGGACCTAGATGATTTTAGGCCGGGGATAAAAGCATGCTCTGAGCTCTGGGCCCAAATGAAATGCTTTCTTCTTCTCAACCCCATAGAAGTGTTCTGTCTATAATGTGCAGTGTGTTGTGCACATTTAGATACACAGCTCAGGCTTCTAATAGAACAACTTTGCCAGTCTCCTGGGTCAAAGATCAGTTCCTATAGGAAGTTATCTCAGCTTCGTAGTGAGAAACAGATATAAACAGTTTCCAGCTTCAGATTGTGCCAAGTGATCATGCCACAAGGGTCAGTATAAATACATTAACCAGCAAGGGCCCAGAGTCAAATAGCACGTACTAAAGGCTCTCAGGAGGGCATCAGTGATATGTCCTTCACAACTCCAGCCACTAAAGTCACTGATATAACCTAAGGAGCCAAGTGCCGTTATCCGAAGAAACATATAAGAACTTCCTGTGAGATACTGAGAGTTTCTGGACATAGGGTAAAGACCATCTCACGACTCTTTAGGACATTGTTGTCCACTGAATCCTATAGTATCTGTGTAGGTACACCACCACATTATCCAGGTATCTTCATTTTGTGTCGTGTAGCTGTGATAAAATACCTGGTAAAAGGCAGTTTAAAACAGAAACAGTTTATTATGGGTCACAGCTCCATGCTACCATCCATTACAAGGGGGAAACTTAAGGGAATGGATGATATCACATCTCTAACTTGGACCAGGGAGCAAAGAATGCATGCCTACATCATAATGTTCAGTTTGCCTTCTCTGCTCATACTATTCAGAAGCCCCTTCCTAGGGAATGGTTCCTCCCATGATTGGAAAGATGACCACCCCAATTAATAGAATCAAGAAAATCCCCATAGGCTAACATGATCTAAACAGTCCTTCATTGAGACTATTCCCAGGTGATTCTATGTTGTCTGAAGGTGAAAGTTAAGACTAACTTTCTCAGTAGGCATTACAGAGTACAAAGAGAAATGGTGCATGTCACTGCTTGCAGGAAATTATTCTCACAGAGCCTCCAGGAGTTCTCCAGAGCCCAGACTCAAAATAATAAAATATACGCCTTCACATGAGTGGAGACCTCTCTGGAAATCCAATTCTACCCCAGATTTCACTAAGCCTGTGACCTTTGCCTTGGTAGGAAAAGGAAATCTTAGGAAGATTAGAAAGCACTAAACAACTGAGTTCTGCCACAGTGTAGACCCTAGTGGGTTCAAGAAGGTCTTCTTATCCACGATTGATAACTGAACCCTAGGTATGGGACACTGAGCAATGGGACTCTGGGAGATCAAAGGTTGTGTTCCAGGAACTAACTCTTTAGAGAGAGCCATGCATTGGCAGGACATCTGGGAGGGAAGTGGCTAAAAGTGGCTGAGAGACAACCCAGACTAAGACCTGATACTGACCAGCAAACATTTCTTGTATTAACTGTCTGCCATCATCATCAGGTGTCTACAAAATGACTATCTGATGGGTTCAGAGAACCTGAAGATGTTGAAATGGATCCTGTCTCCCATCTCTATGTCTGAGGACTGCCTGTATCTCAACATCTACGCACCAGCCCATGCCCATGAGGGTTCTAACCTGCCTGTGAGAGATGGGTCATAGTCAACTGGGTGGTAGTAGAAGTTTCTTTCTTAGGAAGATTAGAAAGACAAAACAACTGAGTTCTGCCACAGTGTAGACCCTAGTGGGTTCAAGAAGGTCTTCTTATCCACGATTGGTAACTGAACCCTAGGTATGGGACACTGAGCAATGGGATACTGGGAGGTCAGAGGTTGTGTTTCAGGAACTAACTGGACTTTCTCAACCAACTTGAGACCTAGAGATGCGGCCAGGTGTCTAAGGGCTGAACACTGAGGTTAGCCAAATTTTCAGCTTTGGGATATCGTTTGTGCCAGTGAGATTTGGCAATCCTTTTGGTTTGTGATCAGGAAAAAAATGCTTATGGAGACACCCTTCTACACTTTTGAGGAGACTAAGAGTGATAGTCACATTACTCTAGACTGAGATTTCTGGTACTACAGTGACGCTTGGAAATATTCTGGTGAGGCTGTAGTTCCTCGTCTGCATCCTGGGTCTAAGATGCTGAGAAGTCCTATGTGTGCATATAACTGTATAAATGCACAGCAGTCGGTAATCCAGCAGCCAGTCCCACTTGAACTCACGTTGGATAAAAGCCTCCTGGCATCTCTTTCAACTTCTCCAGGTGATGGTGTGGATCCATGGTGGTGCACTCACTGTAGGCATGGCTTCCATGTATGATGGATCCATGTTGGCAGCCACTGAGGATGTGGTGGTGGTCACTATCCAGTACCGTTTGGGTGTCCTGGGATTCTTCAGGTAAGTCTGGGGTAGGGCAGGGCAATGTGGGCAGGTCAGAACCTAGACATCCCTTTGATTCATGACCTTTTTACTTCTCAGCACTGGAGACCAGCATGCCAGAGGCAACTGGGGATACCTGGACCAAGTGGCCGCCCTTCGTTGGGTCCAGCAAAACATTGCCCACTTTGGAGGCAACCCTGACCGTGTCACCATTTTTGGAGAGTCAGCAGGTGGCACAAGTGTGTCCTCACATGTTGTATCCCCCATGTCCCAGGGGCTCTTCCATGGTGCCATCATGGAGAGTGGAGTAGCTGTGCTCCCTGATCTTATCTCCAGCTCCTATGAGGTGGTTTACAGAGTGAGTGTGCTCTACCCCTCCACCCCTGACCTACTGTCTCAGCACTCACTCTAGTATGCTGGTACTGTGTTCAGTAGGGAAAACGAAGGCCATGGGAAATAACTTCCCTTCAGTGCTTTCTTAAAGACTCAAGGTTTAGAACCCTCATCTCCATCCCATTATACAGTGCTTTATACAAAGGGCTCTTTGGTTGGTTGGTTGGTTGGTTGGTTGGTTGGTTGGTTGGTTGGTTGGTGTTGGTTTTGTTTAGTTTTGCTGAACCTTTATATATAGTTCAGCAAAGCTATACCTAGCAGCTTCTATCACTGGCAAAAGCAAGTATGTATGTGTTCGGGAAATGGTACACAGGCAAGAGAGCTTGATGTGCTGGTGTGAGGATCTGAGTTCAATTCCCTGGAACATACATGTTGTTAATCCAGGTGTACCTATGGAGAGAAGAGAGATAGGAACAGGAAAATCTTTAGAAAGTTACAGACCAGCTAAACTGGAGTAGGCTGCAGCAAAACAAGAGACCATTTCTCAAATTAAGTGGAAGGTGGGAGAGAGAGTCGGGGCAGGATTGGGGGTATCACTGTCACAATTGAGCAACAGGAAAATGGAAACAATTTTGTTCTTGCTCCAGCCCCCACACACATTTGGTATAACATTTAGAGCCAATGGTACCATCTTGGGACTGGAAAAACTTCTCTGCCTGGAAAACAGCTTCATCCTGTTCTCGTTACAGATAGTAGCCAATCTATCTGGTTGTGCAGCTGTGAACTCAGAGGCCCTGGTGCGCTGCCTAAGAGGCAAGAGTGAAGCAGAGATTCTGGCTGTTAATAAGGTTGGCAGAATGGTGTGGCTGGGAAGATGGCAGATAGCAAGGTGTGTAATAGGTTGTTCTCATTACAATGAACAAATTACCTAATCTCATGGCTAGTCTCACTTTAGTCCTGGGTGCAAAACCAATACCAACATAAGCTAATCTAAATGTAAAGTCTCTTTGGAGATGAGAATGGGGGTGTGTGGTGGAGAATAACTAACCTGAGGCAAATTAGAAAGTGGAGATGAAGTCGAGTGCATTCATTGGAAATCAGAAAACATATATAATTAACCTTCAGTTCTAACTTTAAATGTTCCTCAGGTCTTCAAGATCATCCCTGCTGTGGTGGATGGGGAGTTCCTACCCAAGCATCCTCAGGAGCTGCTGGCCTCCGATGATTTTCACCCTGTCCCCAGCATCATTGGTGTCAACAGTGATGAGTATGGTTGGATTGTTCCTACGGTAAGGTTCATTTCTAATCTCTGGGAGCCTAGGAACTCAGATGGTAGGAAATGGAAACTCAGAGATTTATTGTCCTGTATCCATGCTGCGCCACACTTAAAAACATTCTCTCTATACCAGAGTGTGGACTCAGCTCAGAAAATAGAAGAAATAACCAGAAAGACCCTGCCAGATGTTCTAAAGAGCACAGCCCTAAAAATGGTGAGAATCTTGGGGCCACAGTCACAATTGTAAGGACCCCTATCTAACTTTCACAGAGAGAATTCCCAGAAATTGTGTGTGTGTGTGTGTGTGTGTGTGTGTGTGTGTGTGTGTGTGTGTGT
>JANHMN010000018.1:29352980-29398255 GCA_030674055.1 Rhabdomys pumilio
TGTGTGTGTGTGTGTGTGTGTGTGTGTGTGTGTGTGTGTGTGTGTGTATGTGTGTGTGTGTGTGTGTGTGTGTGTGTGTGTGTGTGTGTTCGTGCGCGCGCACGCACATATGCATACCTGTCTAAGGTCACAGAGCTTTCTCCTTATACCAGATCTCTTTTGCATTTCTTCATCCTGAGGCTGTTGCCTACCTATCCAAGTGCCTGTTTAATGCCATTCTTTCTCATCACGATGTGGTAGATGCTGCCTCCTGAGTGTGGTGACCTGCTAATGGAAGAGTACATGGGGGACACTCAGGACCCGGAGACTCTCCGAGCACAGTTCAGAGAGATGAAGGCAGACTTCATGTTTGTGATGCCTGCTCTCCAAGTAGCACACTTTCAGCGTGAGTATACCTATAACAAGGTTGAGGAAGGAAGCTCAGAACTGTGGGTCCCAGACAAGCCCTGTAGTGTTCAGGCCTAACCAATGTCAGGATCTCTGGCTTCAGATGACTGACAGTCTTTATCTGGTAAATCCATATTCTGAGTGTAAAGTGGTGACATCTTATCTGAGTACAGATGAAGAAACAGTACGGATGAAGATGAGTGGAGGGAGGACAGATGCCCCAGGGAGGGCAGAGTCATTATTTAACAGTGGGCTTTTCTGTATCCAATGCTCCAGGATGGGGCCCCACACTCAACTCTTGATTCCAGATAATTTGAGATCGGGGTATCTTGTCACAAATGTGTGTCAGGGCAGTTCTGGACAAAGCGCCACCGTGTCATTACATGTCCTCATCCCCAGGTTCCCATGCTCCTGTCTACTTCTATGAGTTCCAACATCAGTCCAGCTTCTTCAAGGATGTCAGGCCACCCCACGTGAAGGCTGACCATGGTGATGAAATTTTCCTTGTCTTTGGCTACCAATTCGGTAACATAAAAAGTGAGTCTTCATGGATTTCCTTGAGCAGAAGATGCAGTCCGTTATGGAAACCTGAAGAATAGCTGAGTTCTTAATCCAGTCGAGGGAACCAAATCCTTGAAGAAAGACAGAATCCAGTGTGTACTATCTCACAGCTCAAAGCCTACATTAGGTTATACTCTGAACCTTTCCAAGTCTACCTTGTGTTATTGGTAATAAGAAAATAATGGCGCAGGAATGAACCTGGCTAAATTCACTAACAGGCTTAGATCCTGGATTGTCGGGGTAGGAAAGGAGGGATCCAAACCCACAGTTTAGACTTGAGTGACAACTGGCTTGGTGAGTGTGAAGCATGAATGGGCAGCTGCATGAAGTGGCTGAGACATGGGTACCTGTCTTTCTCTCTTCAGTTCCCCACACAGAGGAGGAGGAGCTACTAAGCAGAAAAATAATGAAGTACTGGGCCAACTTTGCACGCCATGGGTGAGAGAATGCCCTTCCCTAAACTTCTGCAAGGGTGGGTTGCTGTCCAGAACTCCCTTTGCACGTGGTGAACTTTTTAGCATGTATGGTCCTTTATTACATGAGCGAGTCTTCCCTACCCTAGAGCACACTTTGGCAAGCAGTTTACCACATAGCCAGCTGCCATGCACATGCACACACGCCCCTATGTACACGGGGGTGCACACACGGCACACTAAGACACTTTATATATGTTTGTTACTGGTCATCTTGCAGTAATTTGGCGGGTGGGCCACAGTATTGTGATAATGTTCTTTAGCTTTTGTCTTGGAGAAGGAGGCAGAAAACAGGCCATGAGGGACAGTAACCTTGTCCCACACAGAATAGGAACTAGTGGGTCACACTTGTATCCCAATATCAGGACATACACCCTATCAATCCCCTTAACCCTCTGGCCTACTTCATTTACTGTCCTGAGCCAAATCAAGATCAAGTGACCTTCACCCCTCCCTGCTGGCTGGCATATCCACAGGAACCCCAACAGCGAGGGTCTACCCCACTGGCCTGTGATGGACCAAGATGAGCAGTATCTGCAGCTGGACACTCAGCCTACTGTGGGCCGAGCCCTGAAGGCCAGAAGGCTGCAGTTCTGGACCAAGACTCTGCCTCAGAAGATCCAGGAGCTAAGGGGATCTTGGGAGAGGCACAGAGAGTTGTAGTGCCCTTTGTGAAGAAAGGCGTGTGGGCTTCATGTCTGAGGTTTGGAAAGCTTTTTGGTCCTGCCATTCACATAACCATTCCTAACACATACAGTTGTCCATTTTACCAATTTATATGACAAATCCTCTCTACATGTCACAAAACACTGCCAGTCTACTAAAGCCACTCAATAAAAGCTGTATCGATGTGGAATATGGATGAATGAGCCCCAAGTTCCCATAGTTTCTACAAGTTCTGGCTGCTGCTCCAAATAGATCTCAAACTACCAGCAGGTCTTGGGATATAGACCTATGATCCTGGTTATTTAGAAACTGAGTCAGGAATATTGCATAAGCCTAGTAGTTCCATACCACCTTGAACAACATAGCAAGACATGTATCTCAGAAACAGAAATTATCACTAGCCGGGTAACTTACAAACAACAGAAATGCATGTAAAGTTCTGTGGAGTGAGAAACATGGGGAGAGAAAATGAACTGGAGCCATACAATCTTTCAGGGCACAGCTCCTAGACCTCTCTGATGTCAGCCACTGAACACTCCAGCTACCAAAAACCGTGCCCATTGTTCCTATAGAGGAAATCTCATCTCTTTCCTTCCCAAATTGCAATTATCCACTTTTGTGAAAAGCTTGACTTGATATGTTCATAGACACCTCAAGCAAGGCCAGGAGTGGGGGTTGACCAGCAGTCCCAAGTAGGCTTTCTCTAATAACAAATTTGCTCTTATGTGCAGGGATTCTGCAGACACTGTGAAGTCCACACTTGTATAAACATAGCATATCTGTCATGATCTTCAGCTATGTGTGTGTCCTAGAGATAATATAGGAGAGAAAAGAATCCCCAGGCATGTGTAGCAGAAGAGATTTCTGTCCCTGGCACCCTGATGGCTTCTCCATGTATGGAAATGGCTTCTAGCCTTTCATAAATTCTAATAAAACCCATCTTTTCATGACATTCCATGTGTGGTTCATTCTTATGCCCTTTTTGTCCTTACAGTTTTTAAGCCCATTATTACAAGACCTATAGTATTGCATGTCATTTACAATGGTGCCAATTTGTTTTCAATATGCCTTTTGTTTCCCTCTGTTCAAATAATTTTCTCTGTTATTTAAGAGGGCGTGTCCTGTGTTCTTTAGACCCTGGGAACTCCTTGTCTTTCTACCTCTGACCAGCTTGTCCTCTTTGTTCATCAGTTTTCCCAGGGCAAAGTCCCCTTGTTTCAGTTACCGCACTGAATACCAGCCGTGGGGCACCATGACTTTTGCATGAAAATCAAGACTCCTGTATTGCCTGTCCTGGACACAAAGGCACAGAAGAAAGGATGCTAGGAGGAGTGCCATCCTGTGTATAGCCTCAGTTCCTTTTATCCTTTCAGCAGCTGCATGTCTGTGTCACTCCCATGTGAAGAGTCTTTTTTGGTAGGGAGAGGTCATAGGCTTTGAGACAGGGTCTCACTTTATAGCCCAGGCTTGGGTTACATTTACTATCCTCCTACTTAAGCAGAGGGCCATCCAATGAGATCATACTGACGACCTGTAAGTCCCAGTACAGGTGAAGATGTAAAGCAACTGGCATCGCACACATGGGTAGAGAAGGTAGGAAATGATGCAGTCGTATTGGAAAACAGATTGGCATAGTCATCTAAGTTAAGCAAGCATGGACTTGTCATAAACTCCACAGCTCCTTGCTTATGATTGCATCCAAAGGAATCTAAAGCATGTGGGCACACAAAATTATGCTTAAAGTTACCTGTAAGGGTGTGATTTAAAAGTCTGGTGAATGCACTTGTTATTATAGCATCCAGAGGCCAATGAAAGAGTGTCAAAGTCCTAGGCCAGCTTGACTACGTATCAAGACATTATCTCAAAAACAAAATAACAATACAGAAGTCTACCTACTTTTTCAGCTCAACTTGATCTAGAAAAACAGGATTGATAACATAGTACTTTGAGTCCTGAGCAGATAGTGATGCTTTTGACCTGAGCTTCCTAGTGGACTCAACTCTTTTTTTTTAATTTTTTATTGGATATTTTATTTACATTTCAGATGCCATCCCCTTTACACATTTCCCCTCCCTTGAAAACCCCTATCCCATCCCCCCTTCTCCTTTTTGCTTTTATACAATTTTTTAATGTAAATCAAAGGCTTTATAAGTTTGGTAATGCTCAATAACAAGATGTCCATACAATCAGAAGTGTACCCAATAACCAACCTAGATATACCAACTATCTTTGACTGGCAGAGACATGCGAACATCTGCCTCTATGTTCCCCCCACCCATCTCTCTCTCTTCACCTAGCTCCTCCTCTCTATCTCCTCTTCCTCTCCTTACTCCCCCCACCTTAGCTCCTCCTTCATATCACCCTTCCTGTTAAAATAAAACTTTTCTCTTAAAATACAACTAGAGCATAACTATACCAATTTGTGTCTGTAAGGTACAAGATAGACCTAATACCCAGTCCATCATTTTGTTGACTAACCAGAACCTCTGTCATCCCTCCTAACTAAAAGACTTAGTTCTGAACCTGGCCTTTAGTCTTGGCTTTAGAATGAATGTCAGCTGAAAACCATCCTTTCAAATCTTTTCTCTCAAAGTAAATAGCCAGGATTGGCTATGAGACTATTAAGTCTTCAACCCCGTCAGAAATTCAGAATGACTGAGTTAACTAAAATTATGGGAAGCACAAAGCATAGCTTCTAAAACTTAGCCACCTGGGTAGTCCCTATACTACAAAACGTTGAAGCATCTGATTTTCAGCCTTCTGGCCCATGATCATCTGACAGACCTAGTGATGCAGAATTATTAAGGGCTGATTACTCTGTCTTGGCAGACATGATCAGTCACCTATTCTGCAAGTATGTCCTTTTCTGGACAGTGATTTGTCTGTAGATGAAAAGAGGCAATTCTTGCCTAGTGGCTGTCTCACCACAACTGGAGTAACTCCAAAGATGCTCAATTTCTTCTTAGAATCCAAGACAGGAAGCTGTCAGGAGCAGACAGGTCTCTAATTAAAATGAACATTAATACAGAAATGTGTGTGACGTCAATCCTGTGGACTTCTGAAGTTTTGAAAACCAACTATTCATGTAAGGCAATCTGGACTGTTGTCTGTTAACTCCTCTCAGCTATTTCTAAATAAAATATAGAAAACACCCTAACAATAAACTCATTGCCATGAATTTGCTATAGGCCCTTAACTCACAGGCTAGCCATCTCAAATCAGTTAGAAAAGTTACAGAAGGACTGGGTCTAAGCCTTGTATTCCTAAATCTGTTATATAGGCACAATGCCTATGAGAGTAACAATATTAATCTCACTTCTAAATTAATAAGAAGCTCATACCAATGAAAAACTTAAATTTGAAATCAAAGTAAATTTTGTACCATTTAAGAAATTATAACTTCATCTTAATAACAATTATACATATTTCTATGAATAGGTTATGGCTATGCAATAAATCCTAGCTAATCCTCCCTGTTCCAACAAAACCACTACTTTTCCCTAGAAAGACAGCCCAATATTAACCACCTCAGTCCCCAAGCCCAGGGAATAGGGGCACTGACTCTTCATTAACTTCTTCAAGCTGATTATGGGTGTTGAGATATTAGAAGAGGGGCAGGGGGAAGAGTAAATTGATAAGCCTCTGATGATGTATCTTCACTGCATCCAGCTAGAATTCTAGGATATCAGAGGTTCGAGCAGGTCTGCTCAGCTTGCTTGATGAGTAGATACACCGAGGCTGTGTATTCTGCAATATACAATTCCCAAACAAATTTTAGTATCAAGATAATTTTTTGTTTGAATTCTGGAATCTAGTCTTCTGGTGGCCTGCCTCTGTCATGTCTAATCCATATAATTCTGGGAGTTTCTCTGAGGGTGTACTCCTACCATCCTCCCATTCCTGCCTCTCTGCTCTTGAATTCCCCAACACTGTGGAATCCAAACTTTCAGGCACCAAGGTCATCCACTTCCACTGATGCCTAACCCCTTACCAATTCCTCCTCCTCCAATTACTATGAGGGTGTGCTCCCACCATCCTCCCATTCTCACCTCCCTGCTCTCGAAATTCCCAAACACTAGAGAATCCAAACTTTCAGGCACCAAGGCCATCCACTTTCACTGATGCCTGGCAAGGCCACCCTCAACTACCTATACAGGTGGAGCCATGAGTCCCTCCCTTTGTGTTCTTGAGCTGGAGATTTTAGAATGGCTACTCCAGCTTGTTTCTTAGGACCATTTGCTTGAAAATTTGTTTTCCAGCCCTTTACTCTAAGGTAGAGTCTGTCTTTGTCACTGAGGTGGGTTTCCTGTATGCAGCAAAATGCTGGGTCCTGTTTATGCATCGAGTAAATTAGTCTATGTCTTAATTGGGGAATTGAGTCCGTTGATGTTAAGAGATATTAAGGAACAGTGATTGTTGCTTCCTGTTATTTTTGTTATTAGAGGTGGAATTATCTTTGTGTGGCTCTCTTCTTTTGGATTTGTTGGAAGAGGATTACTTTCTTGCTCTTCCCAGGGTATAATTTCCCTCCTTGTATTGGAGCTTTCCCACTATTATCCTTGGTAATGCTGGGTTTGTGGAAAGATATTGTGTAAATTTGGTTTTGTCATGGAATATCTTGGTTTCTCCATTTATGGTAATTGAGAGTTTTGCTGGGTATAGTAGCCTGGGTTGGCATTTGTGTTCTCTTAGGGTCTGTATGACATCTGTCCAGCATCCTCTAGCTTTTATAGTATCTGGTGAAAAGTCTGGTGTAATTCTGATAGGTCTGCCTTTATATGTTATTTGGTCTTTTTCCCTTACTGCATTTAATATTTTTTCTTTGTTTTGTGCACTTGGTGTTTTGATGTGACAGGAGGTATTTCTTTTCTAGTCTAGTCTATTTGGCATTCTGTAGGCTTCTTGTATGTTTATGGGCATCTTGTTCTTTAGATTAGGAAGTTTTCTTCTATAATTTTGTTGAAGATATTTATTGGTCCTTTAAGTTAGGAATCTTCACTCTCATCTATACCTATTATCCTTAGGTTTGGTCTTCTCATTGTGTCCTGGATTTCCTGGATGTTTTGTGTTAAGAACTTTTTGCATTTTGCATTTTGCATTTTCTTTGACAGTTGTGTCAATATTTTCTATGATATCTTCTGCACCTGAGATTCTCTCTTCTATCTCTTGTATTCTGTTGGTGATGCTTGTGTCTATGACTCCTGATTTCTTTCCTAGGTTTTCTATCTCCAGGGTAGTCTCTCTCTGTGATTTCTTTATTGTTTCTACTTCCATTTTTATGTTCTGGATGGTTTTGTTCAATTCCTTCACCTGTTTGGTTGTGTTCTCTGGTAATTCTTTAAGGGATTTTTGTGCTTCCTCTTTAAGGGCTTCTACCTGTTTACCTTTGTCCTTCTCAAATTCTTTGAGAGTGTTATTTATGTCCTTTTTAAAGTCCTCTATCATCATCATTAGAAGTGATTTTAAATTTGAATCTTGCTTTCCTTGCAATATGGGGAATTTAGGACTTTCTTGTGTGGGAGAACTAGGTTCTTATGATGCCAAGTACCCTGGGTTGCTGATGCTTATGTTCTTGCACTTGCCTTTCACCATCTGGATCTCCTTAGTGCTACCTGCCCTGTCTCTGACTGGAGCCTGTCTTTCCTATTATTTTGGTTGTATCAGAATTGTGTGGGGTAGGAGTAACTACTGGGGTTAGAGCTGGGGCCCAAGATCTGCTCAGTGCTCAGGTGCAGACAAGAAGGAACCAGGGCTCCGGGCCAGGAGTAACTTCCTGGGTCCTAGTGGGTCCCAGTTACTCACTGTTTGGAGCCAGTGTTGCTTTCTCCTTACCTAAGATATTGCCCAGGTTAGAGCTCCTGGGAGGCCTGCTTCCTGTGAGTTCTGTGAGATTGGGGGCAGAGTTGCTGCCTTGGTTCTGTTCAGTGCTCGGGCTCAGACCGAAAGCAGGTGGACTCAACTCTTAATACCCTCATTGTAGAGTGCAGGTTTGAGTTGATCTGGTATTAGATTGCATAGAGGCAAAGGACAAGATCAGATACAGTCAAAAGTATGAAGAGACACTTGATAGTTCAAGCAGGTTATATCAACAATAGTTGCCGAATACCAACACAAGCATGTGTTTAACTTTTGAAGAAAATGTCAACCTGTCTTTCAAAATGACTACACGCTTTACAAATCTCCCAGGTTTGCATGTGTGAGCTTGCCCCTTTGCCAACACTGGTTCTGAAGATGGTCCTGAATCTGCAACACACCTTAAGGACCCATAGCTGTCCCATACCAGTAGGAAAACCCCAGAAGGAAGCTAATGAGGAAGGCCTATCGTGCCGGACTTTAGATGCTCTAGAACGTTAAGAGCTGAAAAGAAGGCACCAAGGCCAGTCCCCAGGTCATACTGTCTGAAGTTAATCCTTCAGGAATTCAGGTTAGCCTGGGAGGGAGCTCCTGGTCTGGATTCTCTGATATGTCCTGGAAAGGTTCTCTGGGATTCTGGAACTCCTGTTTATGAACCTTCATCCTCACCTTTATTGTAGGCTCTGAAATCCCAGAGAGTCCCAGTGTTGAAATCAACAGGGGCCCATTAAATGCCAGTCAAACATATGTAAATGAGTGTGAACTTGATCACAGTAGGAACTCACCACCAGTGTAGCACCAGTACCAGTGCTTGTCCCAAGCATCCTTGGTGTCAACATCAGTGAGTAAGGCTGCACCACCCCCCATGATGAGATGTGTTTCTAAGCTTCTTGGGGCCTGAGAATTCACCTGGTGGGTGGTGGGAGGTCAGAGATTCATTAGTCCAGGCTCAATCCAGCAAATACTGAAGACTCTTCCTGGTCTCCCTAGACTTTGTTCACACCATAAAGGAAAGAACTGGAGAGACTCTGAAGGCTGATCTGAAGTACACAGCAGCACAGATGGTAAGATTCCTCGAGTTTTCCTCCAATAGACAGGGTTTCCCATATATCCTGCTTAGAGACAAATGTACAAAACTAAAGCCTAGGGTATGTTTTCCAGGTAGGATTACCCTGGCTCCCTTGGACTTGCTCCATCTCATAACCAGTCTCCCCTCCCAAGGCTGCTTTCTCCTCCTCTAGACCCAACTAACTGCGTTCTTCCTAGTTCTCCTGGAGTAGGTGTTACCTGCTGAGTGTAGTGGCTTGCTGATGGAGGAGTACATAGAAGACACTGGGGACCCCTGATGCTCTCCAAGTTAAGTTCCAGAAGACAATAGCAGACTTCACCTTTATGACCCCCGCTCTGCAAGCACATTTGTAGTGTAAGTACATCTGAAAGAGGGCCAGGTTGGGACTCTCAGTGTTAGAAATTCTGCTCCATAAATGGTATTGTGGGCTTAGTCCCTACTACTAGAGAAAAAAAAAAAGAGGCCTGATTCCTAGGAGGTATCTCAGAGCTGTGGGTTCTAGGTAAGTCTTGTGATTCCCGGGCCCTCTCTATGTTTTTTATCAGGACCCTGAGGGCTCTCTTGTCTAAGTAAATCCTGTGTCTAGTGCGAAAGAGTGATATCTCTTCTAGTTACAGACAAGGAAAGCGAGGTAGTGATGCTCTATTACTTACCCAAACAAACTACTTGGTATGAAAGCCAAGGTTGTGATTAGCCAAGACCTTCCCAATGTTCTTGCTCCAGACTTGGAGTCTATGCTCTCTCCCACCCCCTAGCCCCCAGCCCTCCAACAACTGTGATTCCTGAAAATTTTAAGCCAAAGTATCATTATGCAAAAGATGAGGCAAGACAGATCTGCATGAGAGGCCACTATGTCACCATGTGTTCACTCTCAGGGTTCCCTTGTACCTGCTTATCTTCTATGAGTTCCTGTAACACCCCAGGCTCTTCAGAGACGTTGGACCACATCATCTGAAGTTCAACTATGATGGTGAGATCTCCTTTGTCTATGTCTTCGGATTCTCCTTTGGGAGCAGCAAGCACGAGTCTTCTTTTCATGAGCCAGATGGAAAGCCAGATGAGTACTTGAGGAGTGACTGCACCCTGTTAAGTAACTGTCCAATTAAGGAAACTGAGGCTCTTAAAGAGCCCCTTACAGCCATCTTATAAATAGCTTAAAAGCCCACGCTAGTGTGAGAGTCTAGACTGGTGCTCCCTCCATCTGTCCCCTCACTGACCATGGAGTCAGATCGCATATGAAAGAGAGTCAATGTTAGTCCATGCTATTGCTATAAATGGCTTCACCATGTCAGAGGGAAGACTGAGCCATGTAGAGATTAAATTAGAGCCCTGACACAATGACTTAGTCCTCATCCTTAGAGCCTCTAGTTCTCTGTCTTCTCTGGAAGTTAAAGGCTCTGATTCAACCCTAGTATCTAGATTCTGGTCAGCTTAAACCAAGGTACTGTATCACTAAGCATGAGGCAAGACAGCTCCAGGTCACCATGTCATAGTGTGTCTTTGTCCTCAGGTCCCCATGTCCCAGTCTACTATGAGTTCTGGCATCAGACCAACTTTCTCAAGGACTCGAAAGCCATCCCACATGAAGGGTAACTACAGTAATAAGCATCTCTTTCTTGTCAGGTTGTCCTACTGTGCAGTGGTGAGTCTTTCTCATTCCTCAGCAGATGGTAGCTAAGGGATGATTGACCACATTTTTCAGGTATGAAAACTGAGTCTTAAGGAAGGATGGAGTCAGGTGTGGACCATTTCACAGCTAAGAACGCTGCTGTGGGGTTAGAATTCAAGTTTCTTCCACTCTAGCCTGTGCTGCCTCCTCTTGTTCCCACTCCAACTGACTATAGTGACATGAATAGGAGCAGAGGGGGATATTTTATGTTATTCATTAATTTATAAGTTTGTTTGTTGTGGGTTTTTTTTTTTTTTAGAAAGGGTATCACAATGTTGGAATGGTAGCGCTACCCAACCTAGCATGGCCTGAAATCAAGGCCATGGTTCCTTCTGTCTAGAGGCCTGAGATAACAGGTTGTGTCACTATTCCAAGGGAGGTATTTGAAAGTCATGACTTTTTTTTCTCAGACTACTACTCTATAACAGAGGTAAGGAAGGCATTCTGGGTAATAGTAAGCCCAGGCGAGCTTCCATTAGAGTCTATGACCAGTAAGGGCAGGATAGGGAAGGGGTAAGCCTGGATACTGGCAGGTGTGGGATAGACATATGCAGGGCCTAGGATCAGGCTAAGCAGGGATGGTAAGTATGTAGTATGAGCTTGCAGCATGCTGTGGTCAGGACTAAGACCCTTGTTCTCCTCTAGTCTGAAGCTGACCTCACTGAGGAGGGGCTGCTGAGCAGGAGGGTGTACTGGACCTAGTTTGCATATATAAGTGGACACCCTTCAACCTCCCTAGTCAGGGGATTCCTATCCAGGACTCCCCTTACCTGTGTTGACCTCATCAACATGCATGGATTCTTCACCAATAGGAGCCTCCCTTACAATGCCAGAGACCACTCAGGCAGGAATCTCTTGTGGGTACCAGTCGCTGATTATCTCCCCATGACCTGGCAGCAATGTTATTTTGTCTATATAAGCATGTCCTTAAAAGAAAGGACGAACAGCTCACTTGGATCTGCCACACACAGAGCAGACACTAATGGGAGCTCCTGACAGACAGACACCTGTACCTCTGAGCCTCTAGCCCCTTAGCATGCTCTATTCACTATCTTGATCCAAACCAGGAGATGAGTCTTTGGCTTAGTAGAGTCAAAATGCCCAATGCCTTACACTACTGGGAGTCTGTAGTTACAGAAATCCAACCAAAAAAGGCTACCGCGTTGGTCCTTCCCCCTGTGGTAAGTGGCACAATTTTTTTTTTCAAAAAGAAGGGGTCTAGATAACTTCATTAGTTCTTCAAAGCTGAAATGTATAGGTCTGTCTGTCTGTCTGTCTGTAAGTCTGTGTCTCTATCTGTGTCTGTGTTCCTGTCTGCTAAAGTTTGTTCTCATTACCACAGATAGGAAATGCTATGAAATTCACATTTGCATGCTTAGGACATCTGGGAAATATGTGTCTGTGAGGTGTATCTTAGAAGTGGGGTGTGGTACCAGAAGGTCCAGAAAAGTCTCACAAAAGAGATGCCTGTTCGACATCCAAGCAAGTCCACATGTGGAGGGGTACATCTGCCCTGGGAGCCCTCCTGGGTCCTTCTGGCATGACAACTATTTCATCTCCTGTGATTTCTTTTTTATTCTTACCTTACTGCTGTCCCTAAACTCTCATACTTTATGACATTTTGCAAAGATGACAAAATGTATTCAATTTGCCCTTGGGTTCTTCCAAAGCATTTCCCTTCTGTCATAAAGAGGTTGGTTCCTTCGTTCTCTAGACCCTGAGGCTGCTTCATATCTACCTGTGACCATCTTCCCCCACTGGGGTACAGTTTTCCTAGGTTGGAGACTTTTCCAACCTTCTTCAATACACTTTGTTGAAGACCAACTGTAGAACACCATCATCAAAGTGATGGGTCTTGTATTCCTCGCTCTGAACACCGGAGGACAGAAAAGAACTGAAAATATCCTTTAGCCCTGGCTCACTAGCTGAGCAGAGAAGAGACCTTCCTTTGAGTGAAGGAGAACTGAGGCTGACACTTGTACTGGGAACTTGATGAAGTATTGAGCTCCTGCTGCACACAGGCATCTGTGAGGTCCCCATCTCTGTGGACACACAGACCCTTCAAAAATGGCCTTTAGAATTTCAGTAGCTATGTTATTTTTAAAAAAAAAAAAAAAAAAGCTTTGTTGTCTAATGATTTCTATGCAACCAAATTTTTCTATTTACCAGCTAAAAGCTATACTTGAGTATAAGACTAGTTTTTCCATTGGAAAAAGTTTTCTTCAAGCTCCTCTATGTAAATCATTGCTCCTGGGCAACAACTTTCTGATGCTATAGTTTGGCAGTTGCATGTAATCTGGAAACATCAGAGCCCTGGAGGTCCTATCATGGAATAGGAATTCTTTGTGACTGGTCCTGTTACTAAATAAAACCTATTTGAAAGTCAAGTGTGTCACTCGTTAACAGTATCAGTCTGTATATGCACACAACACATTTTGTCTTCTCCTCAGTTGATGTACATCTAAGTGGCCTGATTTTTGACTACTTTTAATCAAGCTTTTATGAATGTTTTCCATCTTTTTTTTTTCATGTGTGTGTGATTGCTGCCTTCTTCTCTTTGGGCTAAAGACTTGGAAGTAGATAAGATAGGTGTTTTTAACTTCTAAAGAAACTGTCAGGTCGGGCGGTGGTGGCGCACGCCTTTAATCCCAGCACTTGGGAGGCAGAGGCAGGCGGATTTCTGAGTTCGAGGCCAGCCTGGTCTACAGAGTGAGTTCCAGGACAGCCAGGACTACACAGAGAAACCCTGTCTCGAAAAAAAACCAAAAAAAAAAAAAGAAAAAGAAACTGTCAAACTGTTTTCTATAGTGACTATATCATTTTGTATCTCCTCCAGCCATGTATGAGGGGACCAATGGCTCCCAGTCTCAGCCAATACTTGACCCAATGGGTATTACATCTGATTCAATTGAATAGGTATGGATGGTGTATCATTGCATGTGTTTTGATGAAATTTGAGCCTCTGCTTCTCTCTCTCTGTCTCTCTCTCTCTCTGTCTGTCTGTCTGTCTGTCTTTCTCTCTCTCTCTTTCTCTCTGTCTGTCTCTCTCTCTCTCTGTGTGTGGGGGGGGTGTCCCTCCCTCTCTTCTTCCCTTCCTCCCTCCATCCCTCCCTTCTCTATTTTTTGCTCCCTTCTCAATTCTGCCTCCCTCCACTGCCCTCTTTATTCCATATTTTAACTATGATCTCAGTCATCATTAACCCTGGGCCTCTGAATGGCGGTACTGTAAGAGGCAGTGCACATGGATTTTTCTAAGCTGAGTTTAAAAGGTCTGGGATTAAGAAGTACCAGGGTGTCCTGGGAAGCATAAAGAAGCTGGTTTCTTGACCTCAGTCTTAGGGAAACTGGAGACTGCTCAGGCCTCCTGGCCCAGCATTTCATTTGGTTATGGAACTGAAAAGAGGAAGCACCTGGCAGGAAGGACTGGAACCACAGATTGCACAAGCGTGCATTGTAAGGATGATATTGAACCAAAAGTAGGCCTTGCAGGTTGGAGGAGGCAGGAGAAGCCATGACTGTTTCGTGTCAGAGAAGCCAGAAAAGAACCAAAGGAGGAAGTCCTGCCGTGCCCAACTGTGAGTCCCTAAACTGTTGTGGGGGCTGGAAGGTTGGAGCCAAGGTCAGTTCTCAGAGGGTATTCAAGGCTGTCTGACATGGATCATCACACCACTTCCTCTGGGAAATCGCACCGAGCTAGGTGTGAACTCCTCATCCTGTAGTCACTGATGCATCTCACCAGAGTTCTCTAAGATCTGAAACTATTGAGAGGCCTGTGTCTCCAGCTTCTTTACAGGCTCCAAGAGCCCAGACTCTCCTCACTATTGGAGCCATCAATGCCCCCATGAAATGATGTCAATGGGTGATGGGTGGCCAGGTACCTATGTAGATTAAGAGACTTCCAACAAAGCCTGAAGATATGAGTTGGATTATCGTGTCTACATGGCAGAATGAGAGAACTGACTCCTAGAACTTATCTTGTGACCCTCACACGCATGTGTGTGAGTACTCACACACTTACACACACACACACATACACACACTAAATAAATAATTAAATGAATAAACAAACAATAAGAAAAACAGTTTAAAAAGTGTTTCCCAAGTGAATAAAGGACTGTGTGTTGATCTGTGCACCAGAGGAGACGCAGTATAAGATGGATTGAATGTGACTAAGAAGTGTCAGAATTCCAGTGTTTCAGTGAAATAGCCAGAATTTATAGGGAGCAACCCATGAAGGTCCTAGGATCACTGTAACTGTCACATTCTGAGCTCCCGTCATTGAACTTCTCTCCATCCATGGAATCTTCCATGTTTGCCGACTCAGAGAAGCCCTCCTGGCTTCTCCTTGTAGCACTCGGTTTCCTGACCTCTACAACAGCACTGACTTCTGCCAGTGAGCACAGGAACAGTGGTCATGGTGAATCTAGGTTTGAAGACAGGGCTCCTGGCATCCCAAGAGAACTGCAGAAGTACAGAAGGCATCTGTGCTTTCCCCATGAGGCCAAAGAGCAGAAACTGCAGACGTGTGTTTTTCCTATAGTTGGTCATTGGCTCCTGTCATTTCGGCCTTTAGTTATCAGGAAGAAAAAACTTTGCCCCGCCCTACATGCTCTCCCATCTACATTCCTTTTGGTCCTGTCTGGGCAAGGCCTATATATTCTGCTTTGGTTATTATTTGTGAGTCTGTAGAAGAACAGACTCAGGCCTGGGAGCCGATCATGCAGCTGCACAGACTTCCTGGATGGCTGAATGCTGTGGTCTATGGGGTTCTGATTCTTCTCCTCCATGTGAAGGGTGAGACTCCCTAAGTGGGGTGATGGGAAGCAGGGTCAGAGCTACCCAGATCAATCAGAGGCTCAGCTTGTGGGAAGAAGGCACCAGGGAGTGAGGAGCTCATCCAGATGGCAGACGAAAGCACGGGGAATGTGAGCCACCCAATGCGCCCACTAAAATTCATAGAGTGGGTACCATAGCACACTGAGGGTCAGAGATGTCTAAGATTACTGCATGCTGAGGAGACAGCCCAGTGTGAAGGGCTCCAAAGAGCTGGAGCTGGGAGATCAGGAGAAGAGCAGAAGGGGCATTTCCCACATCTGTGTGTGGCTGTAACTGTCCCTAACTTTGGGTAATCATAACAATAATACCTTTGTGCTGCCAGCTGGCTCTGAGTGTATGACCTCTTTGGCCAGAAAAATGCTATGACACCCTTCAAAGGGGTACTAGGAAAGGTTTCTGGGCCTGGGGGATAGGTAAGCTGTTACAGCTGAATTGGGGGACCCTGGCTTCTCTTCCTGTGGGCTCCGGTAGCAATGAAATAGGAACTCCCACAACTTACTCAAGCAGCTGATTACAGAAAACTAACCCAGTTGGCATCTCTCCAACAGGTCACAACGCATCAGAGGCCAGTCCCATCAGAAACACGCACACTGGCCAGGTCCGAGGCAAGTTTGTCCACTTGGAAGACACCAAAGCTGATGTCCACACCTTCCTGGGAATTCCCTTTGCCAAGCCTCCTGTAGGACCACTGCGCTTTGCACCTCCTGAGGCCCCTGAGCCGTGGAGTGGTGTAAGGGATGGGACCTCAGAGCCGGCCAAGTAAGTTCTGGACCCAGAGGGTTTCTGGTACTGAGTTGAAAATATGCTCCAAGATCTGGGCTGTGCTAAAAAGTATCTCCTCCCTCTTGGCTACAGAGCAGTTCTCTGCTTGTGATGAAGGACATCTTCCGTGCATTTTTCTGATGCATGTGCTAGGGATTAGAATGGAACAATTGTCGTATAGGGAGTTAGCTCCCAGTACTACAGTGAGAAACATATCCAAATTCATCCCAGAATCAGATTGTGCCAAGTGAATTCACTGACCGTGGAGAGGTTTATGAGCAAAGTTCAGTGTGTTTATATTAAGCAACAAGAACCCTGAGTCTGGTGTCACACACTACACGTCCCTCGCGAGAGCAGCAGTGATGAGTATCCTGCAGAGTCACTGTAACCCAGAAGGTTAAGTCCCATTGTTCAAGGAACACGTATGAAAGCTTCCACTGGAGAATATATAGGAAAAAGAGGTTCCCTGAGAGTCTGCACGTGGGATAAAGGATTTCTTATTCCCTATGGTACAGTTTTGTCCATTCATTCCTACAGTACCATTGTGGACACAGCACCCAAATATCCAGGTGCCTTACTTCCATTTCCTTTTGCTGTAATAAAAATACCTTGACAAAAGCAACTTAGAGAAGAAAGGATTCACCACAGGTCACAGTTCCTGGTTAACCCATCATAGCAGGTAGGTCACAGTAAGGAAAGCTGGTCACATCACATTTGTAATTGGGAAAAGAGAGCGAAGAATGCATAAATCGCTTGCTAACAGTGAGCTCATGTTTGCTACTCAGTTTGGAAGTCCCTTGCTAGGGAATGGTGACACCCACAATAAACAAGTCGTCCTACTTTGATTTATGTAAGCAAGGTAATTCCCACAGGCCAACCTGATATTAGACAGTCTGTCCTTGAGACTCTCTTCACAGGTTATTCTAAATAAATAGTACATCGTTTACCCATTTGTTTCTCTCCCTCCAAGCCCTCTCATATATCCCTTCTCGCTCTCTCAAATTCATGGCCTCTTTTGTCACTGATTGTTGTTACATGCATATATGTAAACACACACACGTATACATTTCTAAATATAAACTTCTTAGTCTGTTTAATAGTGTGTGTGTGTGTGTGTGTGTGTGTGTGTGTGTGTGTGTGTGTGTTTAGCAGCCAGCCATTTAGTATTGGATAACTTATAAGAGTGCTCTTCCTTAGGGAAGATTTTCCTCCCACTCTGAGTATTCCTTATTTACCTGTAGCTCTGTATAGGGTTGAGGTCTCATGCTCTTTACCATATGTCTATGTATGTCATTATTCAGCTCCTGTTTACGCTTTACTGTTTGTGAGACTTTATGGGTGTATCTTCTGATATTACTTAGGACACACAGGCTTTGATCACTGAACATTTCTTGGGATCAGCTTCTGTCGTTGTCAACAGGTGTCTACAAAACGACAATATATTGAATTTAAAGGATCTGAAGAAGATAAAGATGATCATGCCTGCCTTCTCTATGTCTGAGGACTGCCTGTATCTCAACATCTACGCACCAGCTCATGCCAATGAGAGTTCTAAACTGCCTGTGAGAGATGGGCCATCACCAAGTGGGTGGGGACAGATCAGGGTAGACCCTGATGAGAAGACTTACCCCTAGTGGGTACAAGAAGGTTTTGGTTTTTGGTTTCTTGTTTTGTTTGTTTCTTGTTTATAGGCATGGCTTTCATGCATGATGGATGGATGTTGCCATGCAGAACAACTTAAGTCATGGGAGTTGAATTATGGATTAACTAAGGACACATGCTACAAACTTGAGCCCAGAGACCCAAGGGCTGAACCCTGAGATAAGCCAAATTTCTAGCTTTGGGCTATTGGTTGTACCTATAAAAGTTAGTGAGACTTTTGATTCATAATCAGAAAAAAAAATACTTGTGGAGATACTCTTCTCCACACTTTTGAGGAATTGGATAGTGATGGTGACATTATCTGGATTTAAATCCATTAATCCAGGCTAAGAGTTTCCTGATGCTACAATGGGGTCTGAAAATATGCTAATGGGACTGTAGTTTCTCGTCTGTGGCCTAGGTCTAGGATGCTGAGGAGTCCTGTGTATGTGTTTATCTGTTCAGATACACAGCAGTCAATAATCAAGGAAGATCCTAATTGAGCTTGTGTTGTATAGAAGCTTCCTGGCATCTCTTGACTTTTCTAGGTGATGGTATGGCTCCACGGTGGTGCACTGGTTATGGGCATGGCTTCCATGCATGATGGATCCAGGCTGGCAGCCACTGAGGATGTGGTGGTGGTCACTATCCAGTACCGCCTGGGAATCCCGGGGTTTTACAGGTGAGCAGAGGGCTGAGCTGAGAAACAGGATGAGCAGAACCTAGACAGCCCTTTGACCCCTGTTCCTTTCATTTCTCAGCACTGGAGATAAGTATGCCAGAGGCAACTGGGGATTCTTAGACCAAATAGCTGCCCTGCGCTGGGTCCAGCAGAACATAGCCAACTTTGGAGGCAACCCTGACTCTGTCACACTTTTTGGCCAGTCAGCAGGTGGCACAAGTGTGTCTTTCCATGTTGTGTCCCCCATGTCCCAAGGACTCTTCCATAGAGCCATCATGGAGAGTGGAGTGGCCCTGGTGCCTATCTTTATATCTAACTCCACTAACGTCTTCACAGTAAGTACTCCATCACTCCAGTCCTGACTTCGCCATGGCCCTCAGCCTCGGGTGCTCTAGTAGTATCTTCAGCGAGAAAAACAAGGACCATGGGAAATAGCTTCTTTCCAATAATTTCTAAGAGGTTCAAGGATGAGGCTCTACTTCCCTCTACTTTACACATGCTGAATACATTATGTGGCTTGCAAAGCTTCTCCAAGCATCTTTAATTATTGGCCAAAACAAGTGTGCATGGGTTTGGGAGATGATTCAGTAGATGAGAGAGCCTGCTGTGCCAGTGTGCAAACCAGAGGTCAAATCCCCAGAAACCACATAACGCCAGACATGGTGGTACTTGTTTGCAATCCCAGTGTTTCTATGGTAAAGCAAGTCACAGAGGCAGAGTTGCTCTACAGGGTAAAGGTCCATTACATTACTGTGGGCAGCAAAAACAGCAAGAGAACCTACCTCAAATAAGGAGGAAGATGACAAATGATATTCAAGGTTGTCCTCTGACTTTCATAGGCAAAATGTGGCACACAATACCCATTGTTACACAGGAACACATACAGACACACCAAAAAATACACAAGCACGCACGCACGCGCGCACACACACACACACACACACACATGGACACGGACAGAATGATCCCTATCTCAGCTGTCAACTCCAAGCAACAGGGAAATGGTAATAATTTCACACTCTATTGTACATAACACACAATAAGATGTTATATTTAGTGACAGGCACCCACTCGGGACTGGAAAAATACTCCTCTCTCATGCCAGCTCCCATTACAGAAGGTGGCAAATCTGTCTGGTTGTGAAACTTCAAACTCAAAAGCCCTGGTACGCTGCCTTCGAAGCAAGAGTGAAGCAGAAATTCTGGCTATTAACAAGGTTGGCAGAATTGTGTGTCTGGGAAGATGGTGGGCAATAGGGTGTGTGACTGGAAGTCTTCACTACTCTGGACAAATTATTTCATCTGCATGGCTTGGCACTCTTTTAATCCTGGGTGCAAAATGAAAGATGCAGCTTGCCTCATAGAGTCCTGTATATAGGGTCTAAATGTAGGGTTTTTTTCAGGGATGAGAGGAGAGAGATGTGGTATGAATGATCCTCCTGAGACAAGTTAGAAAATGGGGAAGTAATAGATAACACTCAACTGTCACACATATGTGTGGTGTGTGTGTGTGTGTGTGTGTGTGTGTGTGTGTGTGTGTGAATGATAGATCTTCAATACTAATCTTGAATGTCCCCCTCAGGCCTTCAGGATCATGCCTGCTGTGGTGGATGGGAAATTCCTACCCAGACATCCCAAGGAGTTGCTGGCCTCAGCTGACTTTCACCCCGTCCCCAGCATTATTGGTGTCAACAATGATGAGTATGGCTGGCTTCTCCCTACGGTAAGGTCCAGATCTAATCTCCCATGTGTCTGAGGGCTCATATAGTGGGCAATAGAAACTCAGAGACTCATTGATCCATATCTAGCCTATTTCAAACTCAAAACATTCTCCACACCCCAGTTCTTCGAATTTTCTGAGACAATAAAGACAACAACCAGAAGGAACTTGCAAGCTATTCTGAATATCACAATGGAGCAGATGGTGAGACTCTTTGAGACCTGCCCACATTGAGAGGACCTCTCAGTATCCTCAGAGAGCATCCCTAGAAATGGGGGGTTAGAGAGGGTTGGCTAGTTTGAGTCACTCAGAGCTTTCCCCCTACAACTGACGTCACTGACATTCCCTCACTCTAAGGGTGTCACCCACCCAACCTCATTTTTTTTCTCATCACAATGTTATAGATGCTGCCTCCTGAGTGTGGTGACCTGCTAATGGAAGAGTACATGGGGGACACTCAGGACCCCTGGACCCTCCAAATGCAGTTAAGAGAGATGGTAGGGGACTTTGAGATCATAGTCCCTGCACTTCAAGTAGCACATTTTCAGAGTGAGTACATCTGTAACAAGGTTGAGGGTGGAAGCTCAAAGCTGTGGGTCCCAGGAAAACTACATAGTGTCCAGGCTTAACCTATGTCTAGATAAGATCTCTGGCTCCAGATCCTAAGAGTCTTTCTCTAATAAATCCTTATATTGAGTATAAGATGGTGACATTTTATCTGGGTACAGATGAGGAAACAGCTGAGTGGTATCTGTGACTTGCACCCCCAGGGAGGGCAGAGTCATTATTTAACAGTGGGCTTTCCCACAATCAGTGCTCCCAGATGGGGCTTCACATTTAACTGTTTTGAGTCCAGATAATTTGAGACCAAGCTGTGCTTATACCCCCATGTATCCTTGCCCTTAGGTTCCCATGCTCCTGTCTACTTCTACGAGTTCCAGCATAGGTCCAGATTTCTCAAGAATTTCAGGCCATGGCACGTCAAGGCTGACCATGGTGATGAGCTTTTCTTTATCTTTGGATCCTTCTTCTGGGGCACCAAATGTGAGTCTTTCTTATTTCCCATGAGCAGGATGGAGAACCAAATTTGTACCCGAAGGATGTCTGAGCCTAGAGCCCAATTTAGGAGTCCAAGGATCTAAGACCAACAGGATCAAGTGTGTACAATCTCACAGCTCAAAACCTGCACTGGGTCTGGATCTTTCTTAGTTTAGCTTGTGTTAGAGAAAATGAGGATTCACTGGATCAGGAATGAGCCTGAGGGAATTTACTTAGGGGGCTAGATGGATCTTGGATGCTGAGTGATAAAGGAGGGAGGGAACAAAGCCTTGAGTTTCGTTTTAGTGTACAGCTGGCATGGTGAGTATGAAGCATGACTTTGGCAGCTGCGTTAAATGGCTGGGATCTGGACCCTTGTCTTCTCTCTGCAGTTTGCTTCTCTTCAGAGGAGAAGCTGCTGAGCAGGAAGATGATGAAATATTGGGCCAATTTTGCACGACATGGGTGAGAAGATAATCTTCCCTCAACCTCCTAAGGGTTAAGTTTTCATGTAGGGATCCATTTGTGATTGGTGATCTCATTAGCACTCATGGATCCTTTATCGTGTGATAAAGCCCTCTGTACCCAAGGCATACTGAAATAGATACTTTGTAGGTGTTGGTGGGTGGGACACAGTACTGTGGTACTATTCTTTAGATCTTGCCTCTGAGAAGGAGAAACAAAACAGGCCAAGTAACCTTATCCCACAGGGGAGTAGAAACTAGTGGATCAGACTTGCATTTCTAAGTCAGGATGTCTGTATCATCACAGCCCTCTTCTTCTTAGTCCACCGCCCTATCTCACATTGGGAGGTCAGGCCTTAGATGAAAGTGACTTTCATTTTTCTCTACTCTTTGGCATATCCACAGGAACCCCAACAGCAAGGATGTACCCTACTGGCCAATGTCAAACCAAGATGATCAGTACCTGCAGCTGGACATCCACCCTTCTGTGGGCCGAGCCCTGAAGGCCAGAAGGCTGCAGTTCTGGACCAAGACTCTTCCCCAGAAGATCTCTAGAGCTAGAAGGAGTTCATGACAAAGTCAAGGCTGTGTAGTGCCCAAGAAAGGTATGTGAACTTCAGTAAAGTCAAGGTTGGCCTGGGGTACTCACAGTCCATTTAGAAGACTGCATTAATTCCAACATTCACATAACCATTTCTAACCTCTATAGTTGTCTATTTTGCCAACATACATAACTTTCTTACTCAAAATGCTAGGCAGAATTATTATTAGGCCTGCTCCAAAAGGGCTCTCATGTAAGTGTAGATGTGTAAGTGCCAAAGTGCCCTCATCTTCTTTCCCACTCCTCTGTTACTAAACTCCATTCAACTCTCTTCCTTCATCTTCTCTCCATCCTCTCTTCTTCTCCAAGAGCCGGAAACTTAGGGGAATGTTGACTATACAGGGTAAGCTATATCAAAACGCCACACCCCTCTCTCAGCAAGCTCCATGTTTCCACATATCTATAAGTGGCCAGTAGAAAATCTGGTTATCCAAGTTCCTATTGTTTTCCTAAGTTCAAGCTGCTGTTCTAGTCAGATCACTAACTTCCCCTAAGTCTTATGATAGGTATCTGTGGCCCCATTGAGTCAGAAACTGAAAAGAAATATTGCCTGAGCCCAGGAGTTCCAGACCAGCTTGGGCATCATAGCAAGGCCTACATCTCATAAACAAACAAAAAAATCATAAACTGTATGATTTGTAAACAGCAGAAATGTATGTGAAGCTCTATAGACTGAGATATATAGATTAGCTGTTTGACCCTAAAGTTACACTCCTGTAGGATTATCTCCAGATAGTTATCTCCAGGTAGTTATCATGTGCAAACTATAACACTCTGGACCCTCTAAGGGTCCCAACTCTTAATATCAACATGTTAGGAACTAAGTTTTCACAAACGAACTTGAGCCACACAGGTTTTAGAGCTCAGCTTCTAGACCTCTCTGACAGTAGCCACTGAGCATACCAGCCTCTGAAAACTTCTGTGCAGATTGTCCCTATAGAGGAAATGTCATCAATTTCCTCTCCAAGTAGCAATTGTCCGCTTTTGTAAGAAACTGAACTTGACATGTTCATAAATACCTCAGGCAAGGCCAAGAGTGGGGTTGACCAGAAGGCCTGGGTGGGATTCCTCTAATAATACATTTTTTTCTTATTCTCAGGGTGATTTTAGACACTACAATGCTCACACTTGCATGAACATATAACATCTGTGAAGATCTTTTACAATCATGTATCTCATGAGTGTGAGGTGACGAAGGTAGAAAAGTGCAGACATGTCTAGCAGAAGACACTCCTGTCCCTGGAACCCTGACTGATGGCCTCATGTACACGAATGTCTTCTTGTTTTAAAGAAATCTTCCTGTAGCATCCTGACTCTTCTTGTCAGTCCATGTGATTAATTTTCATTCTTTTTTATTGGATATTTTCTTTATTTACATTTCAAAAGTTATCCCTTTTTCCGGTCTCCTCCCAACCCCCAGAAACTCCCTATCCCATTCCCGCTCTCCTCCTTCTATGAGGGTGTTCCTCCACCCACCCATTCCTGCCTCCCTGCCCTGGCATTCCCCTACATTGGGGCATCAAGTCTTCACAAGCCTCTCCTCCCACTTCTCTCCTCCCACTGAAGCCTGGCAAGGCCATCCTCTGCTACACATTCAGCTGGAGCCACGGGCCCCTCCATGTGTAGTCCTTAGTTGGTGGTTTAGTCCCTGGGAGTTCTGGGGCATCTGGTTGGTTGATATTGTTCTTCCTGTGTGGTTACAAACCCCTTCAGCTCCTTTAGTCCTTTCTCTAACTCCTCCATTGGAGATCCTGTGCTCAGTCCAATAGTTGGCTCTGAGCATCCTGATCTGTATTTGTCAGCCTCTGGCAGAGCCTCTCAGGAGACAGCTTTATCAGGCTCCTGTCAGCAAGCACTTCTTGGCATCTGCTGTAGTGTCTGGGTTTGGTATCTGTATATGGGATGGATCCCCAGGCAGGGCAGTCTCTGGATGGCCTTTCCTTCAGTCTCTGCCCCACACTTTGTCTCTGTATTTCCTTCCTTAAGTATTTTGTTCCCCCTTCTAAGAAGGACTGAAGTATCCACACTTTGATCTTCCTTCTTCTTGAGCTTCATGTGCTCTGTAAATTGTATCTTGAGGATTCTGAGCTTTGGGGCATTCTTAAGTTACTGTGGTCCTTAAACTTCTCAACCCCAGCAACTCAAGGCCTCTTGTATATTATGTCATTTACAGTGGTGCCAAACCATACCTTTTGTTTCCCCCAAAGCATCTCTGTCATTGAGAGGGTGTGTCCTGTTGTCCTATTGATTTTTGGATCTCTCATCCTTCTACCTCTGGCCAATTTGCCTTCCTTGGACATCAGTTTTCCCAAGACAAAATCCCTTTTCATTTCCAGCACCTTCAGATGAGAGTAAAGGCTCCCACATTGCCTCTCTTGGACAGCAGGGCACAGATGAGGGGAGTTCTAAGCCCTGACACAGTGGCTGAACCCATAGATAGTTCTCATTTATCCAAAGAATCCCTCTGTGCCCTTAAGCTCTGCTTTCTGTTGCTGTACTTTGCACCTAGAGATGGAGATGGCTTGGGAACACTGTATCACTTCCTGGCATTATAAGAGGAGAAACCACTGGTATTTAGCTGCCATCCAGTAGAACATCCTTGACACAAAATCAAGCAATTATTCCTTCAGTTCATGCAGAGTTCTAATCCAGGTATTTAATCTTTGATTCCTTTTATCCTCTCAGCAGCTGCATATCTGAGTCACTCCCATGTAAAGACTCTGCTTCGGTTGGGAGATGCAATGTTTTTTTGAGGAAAGGCTCTCACTATGTAGCCCAGTCTGGGTTCCCCTTTTACCATTCTCCCACCTCAGCCTCTGGAGTACTGGGATTGTAAGCAAGCATCACTAAGCATTTCTACTTAATATGGCATGGACAATTACAAAGATAACATCATGTGACCAATGGCTTTCAATTCTTTTGATGGAAATACAGGTACAGCCATGTATATGTTTAACTTTGAAAGGGTATGCAGGACGATCAGATGGCTCGGTGGAGTAAAAGCACTCACTATCAAACTTGATGACCTGAATTTGATTCCCAGGACCCACACAGTAGAAGCAAAGGACTCGTTCCCAGAAATACTGTGCCAAACTGTCTTCTGAAATGACTGCATCATATTTCAACTCATTTAGACATAGGCAGAGTGCCAATTGCTGCATATCCCAGCCTGCACTGGGACTTGGGAATCATTATTATGGTTGCATTGAATGGGTGTGTACTTATGTCTCGTTGTAGATATTTTTCTGGACCTTTGATTTTCCTTTTTTTTTTTCTTAATTGTTGCAATTGATATACATCTGCACGTGGCTTAGAACAGACCACACCAGACCAAACGGTTCTAAGTGGGGTTTATTCAGGAGATAGGGCAAAGATGGAGAGCAAGAAGAAGAGGAAGAAGAGGAAAAAGAGAGCAAGGTCAGGGGGTTCTGTTTGTTTTATATGGGCAGTGACGTAGCCTCTTGCAGGTAAGGGTGGGAGGAAGCCAGGTGGATTCTGGGAATGTACGGGGGTTGCCTTGGCAACGGTGTGGGGGTCACCTAGATGTGATGTCACTGGGTTCAGAGCCTGATACCAACATACCTCCCTTTGTCTTATTATAAAGAGAAGAAAAAAGAGGAGGGGAAGTCAATGGTGAAAGAGGAGTCGGGGTGCTGTGTCTCTTAAACTACTCATGCTGTATAAGGGCGTAGTCTACTTTGGGGTGTACTGGCTTTCACCATCGGGGTCCACTTGGTAGATATGTGCATCAGGTTCTTCTGGGGACAGCGGCTGGTAATTCTGTAACAGGAACTGATTAATAGTTTGGTTAGAAATAATAACACCAGGAGGATGACTAAAAAGGGTGTTACAAAAGAGAGTATCTACTTCCATGTGGGTTTAAAAAAAAAATCTCAGAACTGAAGGTCTCATATTCCCTAAAAACAGCATTCTTCTTGGAAGAACCAACAAAGACCATCTTCTTTAGCTGTCGGGATAGCTAGCCCCTGTCAGTTCTGAAGCACCACAGCTGGAATCCCATGGGTCTTGTAGGTAGAAAAGAGTGTCTTGCTGTGTTGGTAGAAGTGGTTGGTCCGTGATCCTAGCATCTGTATCTGACAAGACCAATATGGGCAGCCCCCGTGATCATCTGGCCAGTTTTTACAATAATCTTCTGTCTGGTCAAAGAGAAAGCAAGTATAGAGAACATAATATTTAGATGGGACAACAGATATAGAGATGATGAAATTTGGATTGGTTCTTGGCATGATGTCCCTCTGTTCTGAGCAACATGAGGGCAATTGACAATTCAAATGTCCCTTCTAATGGCACCTAAGACATGGTCCCCTTGGCTTGCTGAGTTGGGGCAAGCTCTTGCCCGATGACCTTGTTGACCACATTTATAGCAGGGGCCTGGTGGTCCCTGAGCCTTTAAAGACCAGGAGTCTTGGATAGCAGCTAAGGCTGGTTGGATAGCCTTTGCCAGCATGTGGTATTTTTGGTTTTGGTCTGTCTGTTTTATATGGGCAGTGACGTAGCCTCTTTCAGATAAGGGTGGGAGGTAGCCAGTTGGATGCTGGGAATGTATGGTGGTTGCCTTACAACGGTTTGGAGGTCTCCTAGATATGATGTCACTGGGTTCGGAGCCTGATATCAAAAGCAATTATTTTGCAATTTTCTGTCTTTGGGCATGGGGTCTTGCCCTTGGGTATTCCAGCCTGGAATTAAATTCAAGACCCACCAGCCTCTGCTTCTCAATTGCTAGGACTACTTGAGTTTGCAAACACTCTCACTTTCCTAAGACTTTAGCCTCTGCCTCCATCTTCTTCTTTGTTTCTCAGTCATTCTCCACTCGGCTTCTCTTTCTGTTTCTTTCTCTGTCTCTGTCTCTGTCTCTGTCTCTGTCTCTGTCTCTGTCTCTGTCTGTGTCTCTGTCTCTGTCTCTGTCTCTGTCTCTGTCTCTGTCTCTGTCTCTGTCTGTCCCCACTCTCTCTCCTCCGTATCTAATTTTCCTCCAGTTGTGGTGTGGAACTTTCCTGTAATCTCAGCACAGCACTACAGAGGCTGAGGCACAAACTTATTAAATATTCTCATTAATATTGTAATTTTATGTGCAGTATTAACCAGATGTAAAATTATGTGCAGGTAAATGAATAGAACAAGAAAATATACTAAGTGAAGTAACCCAGACCCAAAAATACAATATGCTTTCTTATTTGTGTATCATAGCTCTGGATCTTTAAATGTGATTATAATAATATAACAATATAAATATTGGAGGTATAAGTGGTGTCAGAGAGCCCAGAAATGTCCCACAGAAGGAGATGCCTGTTCCCTGAGCATGCCCACGTGTGTGTGTAGCACATCTGCCCCCTGAGTCCTCCTGGATCCACCTGGCACTACTACTATTTCATCTCCTGTGATTTCATTTTTGTACTTATCTAACTGTTGTCTTTAAACTCGTATGCTTTGTGCAGTTTTACAAGGGTGACTAATTGTATTCAACTTAACCCTATGTTTCCCAAAGTACTTTCCCTCTGTCATTAAGAGGTTGAATACTTCATTCTCTAGACCCTGATGGTCTCCCAGATCCCTACCTGAGACCAACTTGCCCCCCTGGAGTACAAGTGTTCACTCCTGGCTTGGCAAAGTCCTTTTTCTTCGGTCCACTTTGCTGAAGACCAACCACTGAAACATTAAGGATCCAGTGAGGATTCTTACATTTCACATTTCAAACACTAGGGGGCAGAAGAGAGATGAGGCTATCTTTAAGCCTTGGCTGAGTAGCTGGGCAGAGAAGAGCCCTTCCTTTGAGTGCAGGGGGACTGACTTTTACTGAGGCCTCAAGGCATTGTGGAGCTCCTGCTGCACACACACACACATCTGTGAAGTCCCCATTTCTGCTGACACACAGGTCACTTCACCAAATAGCCTTTAGAATTTTAGTATCTGTATTTGTTTTTAAGTTTTGTTGTTTAATGATTTGTATGCAACCAAATTTGCCCATTTACCAGCATAGATGGACACATTTTGCATAAAAAATATGAGCTATGCAACCACATACCCTTAAATATGAGACTATTTCTTTCACTGATAAAAGTTCTCTTGGGCTCCTCTATGTCAATCATTACCTGGTCTCTGCTCCCAGGCAACCCCTCTGTGACGCTATAGTTTGGAAGCTGCATCTAATTTAGAGACATGAGAACCCTGGCTGTCCTGCCAGGGAAAAGGAATCCTTTGTGACTGGTCCTGTTACTAAATAAAACCTCTTTAAGAGGCAAGTATGTCATTCGTTAACAGTATCATTCCACATATGCACACAACACATTTTAGCCACTCCCCAGTTGATGCATATCTAGATGACCTGATTTTGACTACTTTTAATTAAGCCTGTATGAACTTTTAAAGTGTGAGTTTTTTGTGATTGGTGTTTTCAGTTCTTTAAACTGAAGACCTGCAAGTAGAATTACTCAGTCATAGGTTAAATTCTGAAGAAACTGTCCAACTGTCATCTACAATAACTATATACTTCTGTAGTTCCTCCAGTCACGTATGTGGGGGGCCAGTGGCTCCCTGTCTTTGTCAACACTTGTCTGTATGGGTCTTAAACTTGATTTCACTGAATGGGCATATAGTGGTATGTCATTGAAGGTATTTTCATGGACCTGAGCCTCTGTGTCTCTCTGTCTCTGTGTCTGTACCTGTCTCTCTCTCTGTCTCTGTCTCCTGTATCCCTGTCTCTATCTCTCATGATCCTGCTATTCACTCCTTCCTTCCACAGAATAGAACCTGAGTGTCTTCTTCGTTTTACATTTTTACTGTGGCCATGGCCATCATCAACACGGGGCCTCTGAGTGATGATACAGTGAGTACCATCACTGTACAGAGCACACAGGGATTACCCGATCTGAGCTACAGAAATGTCTGGGATTAAGAAGCACAAGGATACCCAGTACCTACTGGGATCTGGTTTCTCCATCCCAAGATTGGGGGATCTGGGAAATTTCCAGCTCTCACGGTCTAGCAATTCTTTGGTCAGGGAACTTGGTGTAGAGAGAGCAGCTACCAAGAATGGATTGAACAGCAGAAAGGACAAGAGTGCATTGGAGGGGTGAAATTAAATCAAAGGAGCCCATGTTGGTATGTTGATTAGGGAAAACGGGAAAAACAGTGCTATGTTATGCCAGGGAAGCAGCCAGAGACACACAAGGAGGAAGTTCTGTAGTGCCATACTGCAGGCTCTGGATTATTATTTGAAAAATAAAAACAGTAATAATAATTTGGAATCAATGTCAATTCTCACTAAAGACTGTCTGATACTCATCCCCACAAAGCTTCCTCCAGAGAATCAGGCTGGACTGAATATGGGCTCCTGGTCCTGCATTCCTTAATTTAACCTGCCAGGGTTCTTTGTAATTCTGAAACTTCTATTTATATTTGTATCTCAGCTTTATCACAGATTGAACCCAGTATTGGAGCTATTATGGCCCCATTAAATACTGGTCATATGGTTAAGAATGAGATCGATTAGGGTATGGTAAGAAAACGTTCCTCCAATCCTGATCACCTTGTGATTCACACATTTTGAGAATATGAACTTACACAAATTCTCTGTTCGCCTCAATATGTGAGCCATGGCGTGGGAGAACCTTCATAATATGTATACGAGCACAATACATAAACAAATGCAAACATTAAAAATATTAAGTGAATAAATGACTGTGAAGTTGATCTTGGCCAGTAGAGGGCACACATCATAATTAAGTGAATAGAGGCTGTGGACTTGAAATGCACCAGAATTGCAGTGTGTTTTGATGTAACCTAACAGGGAGACAGGGAGGAGTCCGTGTATACCCCAAGATCATCATAGGGACTAGGGATCCTGGAATCAAACTCAGTAAACGTAGTCTTCAAAGCACAAGAATCTTGAGGATGAGTCTCATATTCAGAGCTCCTGCATTTGCCCGATTCTCCTGTGACATCTTGACCGTGGCCTTCTCACAGTCTGGCTTCTCCTGTTACAGCTTCCTGCCCAGGTGAGGGGACAGCATTTCTGGTATCACAGACGAGCTCTAGAATCCATGATGTGCCTTTCCAGGAGGACAAAGGGGGAAGAGAAACAGCAGAGGTGACCCTGATGGCTATTCTTGCTGTCAACCTGACTTCATCTAAAATCTAGAAATGGAGAGTATACCTGTGACTCTCCATTGGTTGTTTGCTAGGCACATTTACTTTTAGTCTGGACATTTGGCACATGCCTTTGATCCAGATCTTAAGACTGGAAGATATACCTTTAATCTGGACCACACCTACTGGAAGCCTATATAAGGACATGAAAGACAGAAGAGTTGGCTCTTTGCCAGCTTGTGCCCGCCTTGCTAACAAATCCAGTCCTTCACTGGCATTAGAGCCTCCTTCTCCAGGATTTCAGTATCTACTGAAGACCAGATGAGACATCCAACCATGTGAATTGGGCAACTTCTGGATTCTTGAACTTTTTATTCATAGGCAGCCATGGTTTGATTGCTAGCACTGTTGCCTGTAAGTTGTTCTAATAAATCCCATTTTTATATATTTATGTAGAGAGATTCATTCTATACGCCCTGCTGCGGAAAACCCTGATAAATACAGTGACTTTGCCCTGCCTCCAGGCCATTGGCTCCAGTCGTTTCTGACTAAACAGGTCTCCTACAATGAGAATTTGCTCCACCTATATCTTTTTGGCTTAAATTTCTGCCTGGGCAAGGTTCACAGATTCTGCTTCCTGTTTGTGAAACGTGGTCCTCCTAGCAGCACAGACTCAGATCTGAGAGCCGACCATGCCAGGGAACCAACTGCATAGCTGGCTCAATGCTGTGCTCTTTGGGCTCCTGCTTCTCGTCCATGTGCAGGGTGAGGCTCACTAAACTAGCAATGGGGAATGATTGGAGTCAGAACTGCTAAGTTCTGCCTGTCAGAGGCTGAGCTTGTAGGAGGGAAGGCACAGGGCAGGAAAGCGGTTGAGAATGACAGCTAAAGTGTGAGAGACCTGTGCCTCCTGATTCTCTGACCAAAGCCCTCAGATTTTATGAGCCCACTAACACAAAGAGAGTAAGGAGCTCTAGAGAAAGCACTAAACAATTCAAGTGAAAGTAAGAAGTCATTTTTCTTTTCTTGGTGTATAGCTACTACTTATCTTTGAATAAGAGTAAGAATCATAGATTCATATAGCCAAATGGCTCTGAGTGTGTGACCTCTTTGGCCTAGAGAAACTCTGTGGCATCCTTCAACATGGGAATAGGAAAGGTTCCTGGGCCTGAGGTACAGGGAAGCTTCCATACTCAAACCCCACAGCTGAACTGAGGGAAGGGGACATGGGTTCTCTTCTTCTGTGCCCCAATAACAATGAGATGAGAACTCTCACAACCTGGTGGCAACTGATTACACAAAACTAACCCTGAGGCATCTCTCCACCAGGTCAAGACTCACCAGAGGCCAGCCCCATCAGAAACACACACACTGGCCAGGTCCGAGGCAGGCTCGTCCACTTGAAGGACACTAAATCTGGTGTCTACACCTTCCTGGGAATTCCCTTTGCCAAGCCTCCTGTAGGACCACTGCGCTTTGCACCTCCTGAGGCCCCTGAGCCATGGAGTGGTGTGAGAGATGGGACCTCACAGCCGGCCATGTAAGTTCTGGGACACAAAGGGTTTCAGGCACTAGGGAGACTATGCTCTGAGCTCTGGGCCATGCTGAAGTGTCTTGTCCATCTCAGCTACACAGTAGCTTTCTCTCTTTGTGGATGAGTGCCCTGTGTATTTTTCTGATGATATGCTAAGGTTACATAGCTCCTAGGTCAGAGCTTGGCACTCATAGGGAGTTAGCATCAGGCACTATTGAGATGAGCAAAGATAAAATTGTTCATAGATTCAGATTATGACCAGTGTTCTCTGGCACAATGAGAGGAATCTCCAGGTATGAGTTAATGTGACCTATTAGGCAACAGTCATCTCTGAAATCAGGAAAATATACTTCAGATCACTGAAGTGTACAGCACTAGTGGATACTTGCTAATCCCACCCTCATGGTCACTGTGACAACTTATAGGGCCAAGTGCCATTGACCAGGCATCAAATGTATGTAATTAATTCCCTCTGGAGACTCTTCAGACAAGAGAAGTCCCCTGAGAGTCTGCACATGTGATGAAGGAACACTCGTTACCCCTTAGGGCAGCATTGTCCACTGAATCCTCTAGTAGCTGTGTAAGTCCACCACCCAAATATTACTGTCTTAGATTGTTTTCTGTTGCTGTAATAAAATACCGACAAAAGCAGCTTAGGGAAGAAAGGTACTAATAGAGGCTCCAGATTACAATCCATCCTTTGGGTAAACACAGTGAATCAAAACTACAGGAGCTGCTCACATCACAGCCATGCCCAGGAACAGAGACGGGAGAATGCTTGCATGCCTGCTAATGCTTAGCTCGATTTTCTTATAAAAGTCCATGAATTATATAAGACATGAATTATATAATTATATACATGAATTATATACATGAATTATTATACATGAATTATATAATCCCATGAATTATATAAGACAGCCAATCATTTCCAGAGAGACACCTACAAGTCTCTCTCTCTCTCTCTCTCTCTCTCTCTCTCTCTCTCTCTCTCTTTCTCTCTCTCTCTGTCTCTGAGACTTTGAGGCTCAGAAAGAATAACATCCAGGCTCTACCCTACTGGAGGCCTCCCTAGAAAACTGGCCCCACCCCAGCTTTCATTGACCTTGTAGTTTTTACCTTAGTTAGAAGGGATTTTGAAAGGACATAAGTGTTACCAGGGCATCTCGGGATGAGCAGCAGCTAAAGGTAGCTAAGAAAATAAAATTTAGATTCACCATACATCTCTTGGAATAACTGTCTCTCATTTTTACCAGTTGTCCACAAAACGTTACAATGAATATGGAGGGCCTGAAGGAGATGAAACTGACCCTGCCGCCTCTCTCTATGTCTGAGGACTGCCTGTATCTCAACATCTACACACCAGCCCATGCCCGTGAGGGCTCTAACCTGCCTGTGAGTGTCAGGCCATGGTCAGCTTGGGGAGAGGGCATGTTTTCAAAATGACTAGAAGGGACAGAAGCAACCTGAGTTTCGTTACAGGGTAGACCTGGATAAAAGTCTTAGCTTACTTGGGTCAAAGGCCATCTCAACCATAGGATGCAGCTGAAACCTGGCTATGGGACACAGAGCACTGGAGCACTGAGCCATCAAAAGCTCTCACTCTTTGATAAAACCAGAACTCATTCTATGACTTGTGCTCTGCAGAACCACTTAGGGGCTCAAGACCTCACTGAGGTCACCCAAACTTATCTATTTATGTTTCTGTGGTGACAATGAGGGTTGATGATCCTTTCCGTTTTTAAACTGGAGAGGTATCCATGGAGACAGCCCTCTCTGTTCCACTGTGAAGAGCCTGAGTAATGATGACATCACTCTATACATAGAGGCATGAATTCAAAGTGCAACACATGGTGAGAATGGGGACTAGAAGCTACTGGAGGGTCCTGGATATGGCCAAGGCCTTGAGGATTTTTATGTATTTCTGTTGCTGCACAGAAACAGCAGTTGACATTCTAATGAGCAAACAAGGTGAACGTGGGCTCACTTGGAGCTTCCTGGCATCTCTTTCAACTTCTCCAGGTGATGGTGTGGATCCATGGTGGCGCACTCACTGTAGGCATGGCTTCCATGTATGATGGATCCATGCTGGCAGCCACTGAGGATGTGGTGGTGGTCACTATCCAGTACCGCCTAGGTGTCCTTGGCTTCTTCAGGTGAGCCTAGAGCTGAGATGAGGAGTGGTAGCTGATCAGAATCCAGATGCCCTTTTGATCCATGTCCCTTCTACTTCTCAGCACTGGAGATGAGCACGCCAGAGGAAACTGGGGATTCCTAGACCAAGTGGCCGCCCTACGCTGGGTCCAGCAGAACATCGCCCACTTTGGTGGCAACCCTGACAGGGTCACTATTTTTGGCGAGTCAGCAGGAGGCATAAGCGTGTCTTCACATGTTGTGTCCCCCATGTCCAAAGGACTCTTTCATGGAGCCATCATGGAGAGTGGAGTATCTCTGTTGCCTGGAACCATCTTCAGTTTCTCTGAGGTGGTTTACCAAGTGAGTGCCAGAACCACTTCAATCCTGTATCTGTTGCCACAGCACCATCCTCCGACACTATGGTACTCAGTGGTAAAAATGAAGAGCTGAGAAAACAACATCTGTTCATCTATTTGTGAGGGCTCAAGGATTAGAATCCACAAATCTCCTTTATACTGGATAAGTATGTTATGTAGATAGCAAAGTTGCCCTTAGAAAGGTCCATCCCTAACAAAAATGAGTATGTATGAGCTCAGAGTTGGGATGCTGGGTTTTTTTTAGTGCTTGGCATACAAGCTTGAGGACCTATGTTCAAATCCCCAGAATTCATAAAACATTGGAAATGGTAACATCTATCTGTAATTCCAAAGTTCCTGTGGTCAGGTGGGATCCAGAGACAAGAGAATCCCTGGGATTCACAGACCGGCTCAGCTAGGGTACACAGCAATAAAAAAAAAAGAAAGAAAGAAAGAAAAAAAGACACTGCCAAATAAGGGGGTCCTCTAACCTTCATACACCAACGCGGCGTGCTCACTCTTTACCTCATGTATGAAACAGACAAAAGCTGATGGAGAGAACAAAATTACCCTAAACAAAATGAACAGGTATGGAGGTAGAAAGGATCCTGCTTGCCGGCTGTAATCTTTGAGCAATAGGACAATGGGAACATATGTATTTCAATTTACATACCACAGACTATAACGTGGGAATTAGATGCAAAATCACTGACCTGGAATTGAGAACACTTCTCCATGCTTGTTCCCTTTGCAGACAGTGGCCAAGCTCTCTGGATGTGAGGCCATGGACTCAGAGGCCCTGGTGCGCTGTCTGAGAGGCAAGAGTGAAGACGAGATCCTGGTCATTAGCAAGGTTGGGAGACTTGTGTGTCTGGGAGAACCTGGTCTACATGATGTGGGATTCTGAACCAAATACCCCATCTTTATGACTTTGCATTCTTTCAGTTCAGTGTGCAAAATGAATATCGAGATAGGCTACTCTAAGAGTAGATTCTCCTCCAGGGTGAGCAGATCATCCTGAAACAAGTGAGAAATGAGAAAAAGGTGGAGTTGACTCAGTCAACATCAGGATATTTATTTCACTAACCTTCAGCATTGATTTTTTAATGCCCATCAGAACTTCCAGATGATCCCTGGAGTGGTGGATGGAGAGTTCCTACCCAAGCATCCTCAGGAGCTGTTGGCCTCTTCTGATTTTCACCCTGTCCCCAGCATCATTGGTTTCAACAATGATGAGTACGGTTGGATCGTTCCCAAAGTGAGGCCCACTTCCAGTCCTGTGGGAACATGGAGACTCATATGCTAAGCAGTGGGAACTCAACACGTCTTTACTCCAAGTCCATCAGACTGCACACTTAAGACTGTCTTCTGTCTCCCAGGTCATAGGCTCTGCTCAGATGATAAAAGGAATAACCAGAGAGAACCTGCAGGCTGTTCTGAAGGATACAACACCACAAATGGTGAGATACCACTGGTCCTCTCCAAATACAGGGGTCCCTCATATCTCCTTCTCAGACGGCATTCCTATTAATAAAAGTCAGGATGTATATATGATGCTGTGTGAGGTCACCTCAGAACAAGAACTTTTTTGCCTATACCATATGTCATCCCAGGCCCCATTCTCTCCACACCCAAGTGTATTGCCTACTTAACCAATAATATACCTAACCTGAATCTTTCTGATGTCTCTGGTATAGATGTTGCCTCCTGAGTGTAGTGATTTGTTGATGGAAGAGTACATGGAGGACATTGAGGACCCCAAGGTTCTCCAAATACAGTTCACTGAGATGATGGAAGACTTCATGTTTGTGATTCCTTCTCTCCAAGTAGCACACTTTCATCGTGAGTACACTGTAACAAGGCTTAGGAGAGCAGCTCAGAGACGGGAGTCATGGGTGAGAACTATGGAGCAGTATGGTATCCAGGTCTCCTCATGTCTAGTTTAAGAGAGTGAAATCTGAGTACAGAGGAGAAAATTGGTTGCTGATGTTCTATGGACCTAACAAAACCACTCAGCTGGGAAGGCCATGGGCACTGATTAGCCAAGGGCATTTCCACTGCTAGTGCTCCAGCCTGGGGCTCCCCCTCCAATTTAACTTTTATGATTCCAGGTAACACTATATCAAAGTATCTTGACACCAAACATGTATCAAAAAAAAAAAAAAAGCTCCAAGTGAGAGTCAACTAAGTCACTCTTTGTCCCACCTCCAGGTTCCCATGCCCCTGTTTACTTCTATGAGTTCCAACATCAATCCAGCTTCCTCAAGGATATCAGGCCACCCCACGTGAGGGCTGACCATGGAGATGAGCTTCCTTTTGTCTTTGGTTCCTTCTTCTGGGGCATGAAACGTGAGTCTTCCTAATTTTTCCTGAGCTGAATGAGATCCCAGATGGCTCCTTAGCTGTCAGTCCATTTGAGGAAATGTGTGTGTGTGTGTGTGTGTGTGTGTGTGTGTGTGTGTGTGTGTGTGCGCGCACACACATATGCATGCATATATATATATATATATATATATATATATATATATATATTCCTAGTTTGGAATCTGGACCCTTCTCAGTCTAGCCTGTAATGGAGGAGATGACAGCATATCAGCACATCTGGGAAAGAATTCAATTAGAGGCTTGCATGGATCTTGGATATGCTATATAGTGAAGAAGGGTGGTAGTAATTTGAGATCAGACAACAGCTGGGATGGTGAGTGTGAGGAATGAGGTGGCAGTTGCATGAGGTGGCATATACTTGGACTTTTGTCTTTCTTATGACTCCAGTTAACCTCACTGAGGAGGAAAAGCTGCTAAACAGAAGGATGATGAAGTACTGGGCCAACTTTGCAAGACATGGGTGAGAACACATCCCTGAACCTTACATGAGCGGGTCCCTATCTAGGGCTCCCTTTTGGATGGTGGCCTTCTAACATGCATGGATCTTCCATCACATTATAGAATCTTCTCTACACTACGGCACACTTATACGGGTACATTATAGGTGTCTGATACTGATCATCTCTCAGTGACCTAGCTGGTGGACTATAGAGCTATGGTTCTGCTCTTTAGATCTTACCTCTTAGAGGGAGACATAAAACAGGTCAGGTAGTCTCCCCAGCATGAAGCAAAAACTAATGAGTGACACTTGTATGCACATATCAGGACGCCTGTCCCATCAGACCCCTTAACCACTGGCCTCACCACTGCCCTGACCCAACTAAGTGTATCAGGCTTTGGACCAGAGTGACCTCACCCTTCTTTACTGGGCGGCATATCCACAGGAACCCCAACAGCGAGGGTCTACCCTACTGGCCCGTGTTTGACCATGATGAACAGTATCTGCAGCTGAACATCCAGCCTGCTGTGGGACGAATCCAGAAGGCTAAAAAACTGCAATTCTGGACCAAGACACTGCCCCAGAAGCTCGAGGAGTTAAAGAGATCTCAAAACATACACAAAGAGCTATAGTGTCCTGTGTGAGGGATGGTACATGGTGTTGGCTGCTGATGGCGTCAGCTTCAGGTTCCCAAAATATTCTAACATTCACATAAACTCTATGCTTGTCTGTTCTTCTCCATTTATCACAAATCCTCTGCGTGTGGCGCTTTATCCTGCTGGGCCATCTTTTGTTGGACCCATTCAATAAGTGGTCTATTGAATGAGTTAGACCCATTCAAACTCCTCTCCCAGTGGATTCATGAGCCCCATAATTCCCCATCTCCTTTCACACTCCACTGGGACTAGGGCCTTTCCTTTCTTCTTTCCTCGCCTCTCATCCTCACTGTCCTTTTCTCAATGACCAAACCAATCTTTAAGTAGAGCAAAGAGAACCTTGGTATGATTCTCCAAACAGCCCATATCATGGAGACGGGCGGTGTCAAAATCACATGACCTCTCTCATCAGCTTCATATTTTTAAAGACCATAAATTCCAAGGTTAAGATATTAACAGGCATGCTGTACATGTTCTCTGACCCAAAGATGACATCTGTGTTTTTACTAAGTAGACAGGCTAGTTAACAATCTTCATGGACCAGGCCTCCAATAGGCCTAACTCTTAATATCATCACATTGGAGTTTTTTCATATAGAGATATAATTCATAGATATTTTCAAAACACAGCACATAGAGGTTCCCAACTTGGTCACTAGATTTTAAAACATCTAAAAGTGTCTCTATCTACTGTACTTGTAAATTAAATTTTGCCTACAATTTGTTTTAAGATAATCTGTCCATTCATCAATATCAATTTCGTTTTGCTTTTACTTCTTATCATCCAACCCCACTCATCTATTTCTATACCAAAGTAGTCAGTGGCACAATTTTATATGAGTAGTTTTAAGTATCTGTTACCCCCTCAAGTCTAGAACAGTGTGTGTGTGTGTGTGTGTGTGTGTGTGTGTGTGTGTGTACCAAGAAAAACTAGGTTGATACTTTGTATGTGCTGGGGTTTGTCCCTACTTCCAAGGGCTCTATGTACATGGTAAGACCCATATTTGTATGATCACAGCACATCTGTGAGGACGTATGACTATGGAGTGAGTCCTAGTAACAAGGTGGGGGGATCAGAAGGCCCATACATGTACAATAGAGATTGTTGTCCCCAATCTGCATGAGCACTTGTTCATGTATATAGGTGGTGTCCTCCTGACTTCCACAGTTCCACTGTGACTGTAATTTCCTGACCCCTGTGATAACACTCGTTGCCTTTATGGTCCATATGCATGACTTTCATTCTTATCTCCTTACTGTTACTAGACATTTCTGGTCTCTCTAACAAATATCCCCCTCTTTTACTTTATGTCATTATACAAAGGTGCCAGGTTGTCCTCAAGCTGCCTGAATTCTCCCCCTAAACATGTTCTCTTGTCATAAAGAACCCAGAGCCTTCGTGCTAGAGATCCTACATGTCATATCCCTTACCTCTGATTACCTTGCCCTACAAGGTTGAAAAAGTCTCCCTTCTAAAATCTAGTATAAGGAACCACAGGACAGCATGACCTTTGGGGTCACAATGAAGATTATTGATTGTCTATCCTGGACATCATGGGCAGAGAAGGATAATGTCTCGGAGGGCAGGTGCTGAATACTCATACTGGGGCCTGAGCTCATTATTGGGCTCCAGCTACCAACAATTAAGACACATCAGGCTGCTCAGGTAGCCCAAAGAATCTAGTTCCATGTCCTTGAGCCTAGAAGAGCTGGGATAGTCCATATTCCAAACTCCTGTTTTTCTTTCAGTGGGGAGATTGAAAGAAAGACTTTGAAAGGGGGACACTTGACACCATACTTTGTTGACTGGGGGAGTCAGGCACAGCCGTGGTTGTACCATGCCAGCAGAAACATTCAAAAAAGTACTAAGGAGGAAGGCTGTAGGTACTCTAGATTACTGGGGGCTGAAGGGAAGGAGACTGGTTTCCAGTGCAAACTGATGACTCTGTGAAGTAAACATTCATGCAATTTCCTCCATGAAGCCTGGCTTAGCCAAGTGGGAGCTCCTGACCCTGCACTCTTTGGTAATTCTTGGCAGAGTTCTCTGGGATTCTGAAACTGCTCTTCATAGTCCAGTATTTCAGCCTTATCATAGGCTCTGAGAGTTCAAAGAATCCCAGTGTTTGCACTATCAGCATCTAAAAATGTTTGTCAGGTGGATAAATGACTCTGAACTTGTTCTCAGTAGGGGTTTGCCATCACACTAGCAACAGAATAGAGGAGAGATGAATAGAGGAAGGGCACTTAAGAAGTGCCACACACAAAAATATGACTTTGGCCAAGGACAAGCAAGTAGGCTTCATGTAGAAATCTGACATTAGGCTAGAACAAAGAAGTAATTTCAGGTAGGAATCTAAAACAGTGATCATGGGAGTGTTCACGTAACTGGGTTTTATGCCCTGCTTTTTCTTTGACTATTTGTGTTTATTGTATTGCTTGTTCCTTGACTATTTGCATCTATTGTATTGCTAGACCCTCAACCTAGAACTGACCTTAATATATGCATGTAATCATGGTATAAAAGCATAAAGGAGGAGGGGGATGGGATAGAGGGTTTTAGGAAGGGGAAATGGGGAAAGGGAATGACATGTGTACTATAAATAAATAAAATATCCAATAAAAAAAAGAAGTGCCACACAAAAACAGAGTACTGTTGGGGTGATGGTTTTGTGCACTGTGCAAAGTTGTGTCCTTTCTCGCCTGCCTAAGGTACTTTCTAATTGGTTAAAATAAAATGTCTATGGCATATAGCAAACAGCAGGATAGTAAGGTGGGATATCCAGCAGAAAGAGGAAGGAATTCTGGGAAAGAGAGAGGTGTGAGAGTTTTTCCATCCAGACTCAGAGGAAGTCAAGTTTATGAAACTGAGGAGGGGTAACTAACCAACCATGTAGCAGACATGAATAGTATAAATGGGTTAATATAAGTTAAGAGCTAGTTGAGGAGCAAGCTGAAGCTAAGGCCAAAAGCATTGTAAATAGATATGAGCCTCTGTGTCATTATTCAGGAACTGGGGTAGGCATAGAATGGCTCATTGTTATGGAGTTAAGTTACAAAGTACAAATTAAAAGATATCATAGACCCAGCGGAGTTAAAAGATACCCAGAGACTATCCCACAGAGGTGGAAGGGGAAGGAGGAAGAACTCTTCAAGGAGGAACCAGAAGAGAGGGCAACATTCAGGATGTAAATAAATGAAATAATTAATTACTAAAAAAAGAAAAAACAAATTATTGAAATATCACATAAATGAAGAAAAGCAAGTCTAAAAAAAAATGTTACAAAACATACATTCTTCTTGGAAGTCCATGAGAATTCTCTATAAAATAGATTGTGTATTAGGACTGAAAAAAAACGTTTTAATAAATGCAGGAAAATTGAAGTAATTATATCTATTTTATCACAATGGAATAAAACTTTAATTCCACAGCAAAAGAAATTATAGAACACACAATCTTGTAGGGATTGGACTTCATGCGTGCATCATTGAAGAAATCAAGAAGGAAATTTAGAAATGTGTAGAGTCAAACAAAAAGGAAAGACAACAAGCCAAGCCCTAGAGGACACACTCGGAGCAGTCCAAGCTCTATGGCCTAAACTAAGAAGTCAGATGCCTGCCCCTTCTCCATCTGTGGGCTCAACACAGACGACTTAGAAACCAGCATCTTCAATTACAGCTCTCTGCTCCAGGCTCTCCAACATAGAACCAACATTTGCCTGTGAGTGTGTAAGACCACCACGAAGGGAGGACCTCACCCAAGCCTTAGGAATTCATGGCCACCCAATAACTCACAAGACACTGTTATTGATGCAATCAGCAAGAGGTATATTTCAGGATCAACCAGCTGATGGTCAACTCATAACTCACTCAGGAGCAGAGGAATTGACAAGACAGCCTGGCTAGGGGAGGTCTTATATAGGGGAACCCACAAACGGGGAGGGGAGCCCCCCCCCACCCCGAAAGAGATAACTAAGGAAACATAACATAAAAACAATGGAAAATCCCAAAAAGTCCCAACCCATAATTCAGTCAGGGTCATGCAGAAAACAGTACACTCATCTTTCAAAAGAATATAACCTTGCCCAACCATCTGTACTTTGGGCCTTCCCCACCCACAGGTGGGTTCTCTTCCCTGATGTCTGAGGAATGTTAATCAGCCTCTCCCTTCCTCTCCTGAATGTTAATCCAGCAAGTGTCCTTTGACTCAGGAATAATGTACTCCTCCCAGAATGTAGAATGTATCCCGGGGCAATGAAGACCTAAAATCTCACATTTAGTTCTGCTTTCTTTGTGGAACTAGTGAACTGGCTGGCCTGTATTTTTTGGCTCAGGTCTAGGGGTCATAAAAACTTTCTATACTTTTCATAAGTTTTCCATATCTTTCAAGTGTGAGGATCATAAACTCTAGATTGTGGGTAAGGGTTGCTGGTATCTATAATGGCTTCAGAGACCATACTGTGCCTTCCCAGGGGACTATCGAGTGAGAATAAACTCAGCAAATATGGCTTCCTCCACCTGTTAAATGCTGGCTCTCTTCTGTCTAATCAGTGCAGCTCTCCTACAGCTATCATTTTGCTCTGCCCCATCAAGCTACCTGCCTACATCTCTGTGGGTACAAATTTTTGCATGGACAAGATCTACCATATCTTCCTGTTGGGGAAATGGTGCAATAATTGCAACACAAACTCAGACCAAGGAGGCAACTGTGGCACTGGAACAGCCTCCTGAATGCTGTGTCCTATGGGCTCCTGCTTCTCCTCCTCTGTGTGCATGCTAACACTGAACGTGGGGGAGATAGGGACTGGGGTCAGAGAGTCAGAGGCTGGTGGCAAGGGACAGTGGAGGAGTAAACCAGTAGAGATGACAGATGAGACCCAGTGCCCACACCAAAACCTGTGTGGTGGGCCCTGTGGCCCACGGAGGGTCAGTGATGACTAAAGACACTCATCACTCAGGAGCCTGCTCAGCAGAGGGCTTTCATGATCTGAATGTGCAGGTCAAAGGTGCCAGGCACAAAGTTCAAAACAGAACAAATGTGACAGTTCCCTCCTCTGCGTTGGGTTGTGCCTGAACCAGTGACTGTAGCTGCTACTGACCCTCAGATAATAATGAAACTGTCATCCTAGTGCCATTGAGCTCTGAGGGTCACCTACTTGGCTATAGGAACAACCTTTTGCCCTCCAGGAGGACATTGAACAAGTTTCCTGGCCCTAAGGCATACAGTTCCTAGACCCATATCCCACTGCTGAAATGAGAATCCACAGATTCTATTCCCCTGTGCACCCCACCTTGGGCAAAGGAATGAGTTGGTTTCTAGGGTAAAGGTTATGTTCCCTGGGCTCTTACTCAGGAGGGTTCAGTATCCAGAATGTATAAATATACCCTTGATGTCTATCACTCCAGGTGTCCAAGTGTGAACTCTTACAACCTCCCACCTGGATTGCTAGTCTAATCCACTCTTTCCTTACCCTGTGACCCTTGCATGCTGTTTCCCAGCCTCTGGAAAGTCACCCAAGCGTTCTAGATAGAAAGGTCTATCTTACTGAACATTCTTTGCTGGGATACCTGGTTTCAAAGTCACTGATAATGGTAAGAAGACACAGAGTTGTGTCCTGTCCTCTTTTATCCCTCCCAAGCCTGGCTCATCCACAAGGACATCAAGATGGGAGTTGCTTACACATAGTGCCCAGATTACTTAAGAAGATGTGCGATGAGAGATGAGTGTGATGGCTCATGTCTGTTAACCCAGCACTCTGCATGAGGCAGAGAAACATGGGAATCTAGCTGCAGGCCAGCCTGGGACACATAGCAAGAACTTGTTTCAAACTAACCAAATGAGTGAATGATAAAATATCCTGAGGATTTATAGGCAATTAAGAGTTACTGTGAGTACAGGCTCAGGAGGCCTCCACACCTGCCTGAGCTCTATAGGCAGTTAGTTAATGGATGCAGAAGGAAGAGACATTTTTTCAGTAGTATAATTATTGATAATTTGCCCATATTCTTGTAATAAACTTTCATGTGTCCTCCTGAAAAAAAAAATATTAAGCTCATTGGATCTTTAAGAAGAAAAGAAAAGACACAAAAGCAGAAAAGCAGAAGAGGAAAACAGTCAGTAGAAGTGGGAGGGAACAAGAAAGAGTAATGAGGATGATTATGGTCGTCATAAACATTATATACATTACAATAGAAGACTTTAAAAAATAAAGCAAATCTGGTGAAATTAACAGAAGTTTCTGTGAGGACTACCTATCTAAAGACTATTCCCTTTTTTATTTCAATAATTTTTTTATTCACATAGTATCACGATTGCAGTCCCCTCGCTCTTCTTCTCCCGGTCCCTCCCTTACAAATCCCTCTCCCCATTATCCTTCTCCTCCTAGAAGGGGAAAAACCCTTTGGGTACCTCCCACCCTGGGACATCTAGCCCTAGCAGGACTAGATACATCCTTTCTTGCTGAGGCCCAAGCAGGCAGTCCAGGTAGGGGAAGGGGATCCAATGTCAGGCAACAGAGTCAGAGACAGACCCACCCCCAATTGTTAGGGGACACACGTGAAGACCAAGCTGCACATCTGCTACAGATGTATAGAGAACCTAGTTCCAGTCCCTGAACACTCTTCAGTTGGTGGTTCAGTCTCTGTGAGCCCCCATGGGCCCAGATTCATTTGCCTCTGTAGGTCTTCTTGTAGCGAGACTATACCTTTTATTGAGAAATTTTAACAAGATGGTTTAAAACACACACACATTGTGTCGTGCTGAGGTCTGAGCATGCGTGATCAGATGGAAACCTACAAGGTTCCTCTATTTTCTTCCAGAAATGGGTCAGAGCTGCCAGGCACTGCAGCCACAGATCCTGACGTCAAGGACAGTGAAGAGCCAGGGAGGTGAGAACTGGTTAAGATGGCGTAGCCAGCAGAAGAAAAGAAGGGCCTCACTGGACACTTCCCTACATCCTCAGCCGAGAAACAGGGTTGCCTGAAGAGTGCACAGCAGCCAGAGCAAGACCTTGTCTGAGGTAAATAACAGTGAGCAAACCCATGGCACTCATCATCCATGTCCACCCAATATCAGGACTTGGAAAAGTTAGGTTTGGGGGTTTCATTAGGTGGCTGTCATGACTTCCCTCTCTGAGCTTTTTGTTCTCATCACAACTACACGTCTCTCAGAGATCCTCTCACGTCACTTCTTGCACGAGAGAGAGAGAGAGAGAGAGAGAGAGAGAGAGAGAGAGAGAGAGAGAGA
>JANHMN010000018.1:29398265-29411175 GCA_030674055.1 Rhabdomys pumilio
AGAGAGAGAGAGAGAGAGAGAGAGAGAGAGAGAGAGAGAGAGAGAGATTCCCAAGGCGTCTACCTGAGCCTCATTGGATAGGCTGGGGTCTGAAAGTGTTTGCAGACCAAAACCTGACTAAACTACCTGAGCTTGACCAAACAGTGGGAACACCCGCTCTGTGTTGGCAGCTGATTAGAGAGACCCAAGCTTGATGTGATACAACCACTCATAGTTCAGGACTCAGCTCCATCAGGACCAGTCATACAGAATATGTGCTTTGTCCACTTGAATAGCACTGAAATGGGTGTCTGCACCTTTCTGGTAATTCTCTTAGTCAAACCACTTCAGGAATGGTATGCTTTGCACTTTACGCCTCCCGAATGTAGAGTGGTGTGGGAGATGGAAGTTTTTCTGGGGCCCAGGGGACTTCAGGCCATGGGGTGGATGAGTGCTCAGAGCTCTGGGCCATGCTGCAGTGGTCTCTCCATCTCAGTTCCACAGCTGAATTCCCTGTGTGTTCTCCCATGCATGTTTGTCTGTTTATTGTATGTGTGTGTGTTTGTGTGATATGTATGTGTGAGTGCAGGTATTCACATATCGTTGCACATGTGTAGAAGTCAGAAGACAGCTTTCAGGAGTCAGTTTTTAGACTTCCATAGAAGGTTCCAGGAATTGAACTCGGTTCATCAGACAGGTTCACCAAACACTCTTACCTGCTAAGTTAACCCACTAACCAGCATGTGGAATTTGTTAATGGATGTGCCCGTGTTTAGAGTGAATGATGGAGTGATAGTTAGCACTCCAATATTCAGACCTTAAGTAATATAAAAGTGCCGAATGGCACTGCAAGTAACCCATCATTTTCTTAAGAGTCCTAGATGTCCTAATCTCAGGAAGAGTGGCAGCCAAGGCCCTACCCAACTGGAGCCCTCCATAGGAATCTAGGTTCCATCCCAGCTTTCTGTGAGTCTATGTACACTTTACCTCAGTGGAAGACTTCCAGGAAGAATCATGTCAGAAGGGCACCATGCAAAGCAGGCATTGAGGGCGACTGGAAGCATATCCAGACTTAGTGTCTAGTTTTGCACACCTAATGGCAATTAGAATAACTGTCATTGTCACCAGCTGTCTATAAAACGTTGAAATACTGAATGAAGAGAGCTGAAGGTGATGAAACTGAGATACCTCCCGCCTCTATGTCTGAGGACTGACTGTATCTCAACATCTATACAACAACCCATTCCCATGAGGGCTGTAACCTCGTTGTGAGGGGCAAGCCATGGTCAGGTCATGGAGAGGGTACTTCTCCAGAATGTTGATTAAAAGAGACAAAATCAACCTGAGTCCAATAAATGTGAAAACTGAAGGGAAAAAAAAGCCTCTCCCTATGCATCTAAGGAAGCCTTCTCAGGCACAGTTGGCAGCTGACCACTGGATGTATGCCACAGAACCCCCAAAGACTCAGATGTCTGAGACTAGGATATTGATCAGCTCAGGACACACTTTATCAGCCCTTGTGCTACAGGCTTACTCGGGAACCCAAGGGATGAATATCAATGTCAGCCAAAATGAAAAGTACTTATTATCTTCTGTGCCAGTGAGACTTACTGACCCTTTGTTTAATAATTAAGAAAGATATTTATGGGGATAACCCTTTCATTTTACATTAGAGAGGATGAGAATAGTGACATTATTTTAGAGTTGCTGGAGTTGGAGACATTAATCAAAACACAGACTCACAGAGGTTGGGGGAGCTGGATTATGTTGATGGGGTGTTAAGGTACTGAAGAGTTTTGTATATATATATATATATATATATATATATATATATATATATATATAGAGAGAGAGAGAGAGAGAGAGAGAGAGAGAGAGAGAGAGAGTATGTCTAACTGGAACATAGGCAAAGCAGACAGTGTAAGAGACAGCCCAGCTTGGGAAGGGAGATCTTGTCTTGACTTTTCCAGGTGATAGTATGAATTCATGATGGTAGAATAGTTTGAGGGCTGGCTTCTAGTCATGGTAGATCCATGCTGGCAGCCACTGAGAATGTGGTACTCACTATCCAGTAGTGTTTGGGTGTCCTGGGTTTTTTCAGGTGAGCTTGAGGCTGGGCTAGGCAATGGGTGCTGAGTAGAAACAGAACATCTCTGTGATTCTCATCCCTGCCAATTCTTAGCACTGGAAACCAGCATGCCAGAGGCAACTGGGACTGCCTGGACCAAAGGGCCACCCTACTCTGTATCCAGCAGAATATTGACACTTTGGGGACAACCCTGACTGTATCATCTTTTTTTGGTGAGTCAGCAAGTGCACAAACCTGTAGCATCTTCACATACAGTGTTTTCCGTATCCCAAGGACTTTGGATATGGATCTAAGGATCACGGAGAGTGGGGTGTCCCTGAAGTGCAACATTTCTGAGGTGATCTACAGTTAGTGCCCTCCACCACCCCAGCGCTCTCCCATACATACAAACTTCTCCTACTCTGACACTGGCTCTGATGAAGGGTCTCAGCAATAGACATTTAGAGGCTTAGAGGATTGGGGCAGGGTTTTCTAGGAGGTTGTATATGCTCTGTACCAGCATCCAAATGTGGTATTTTTCTCCCATATCTGGGAGTCACAGGTCTAGGAGTCAAGGGATTGGAATGAGAATGGTGCCACTCATAAGCACTGCTAAGTGACTCACTAGCAAAATGTTTGCTTCCTGTTATCATGACCTTATATTCTGCTGGCCTATAAGTTTTAGCTTCAGAGTAAAGCCAGAAAATATAACAACATTCCATTGGGCCAGACACTAAGACTTTGAGTCCCTGATGCCTTTCAGTTGGCAGACTGTGAATAGAGTGTTAGCAGGGATGGTTGGCCAAACTATCAAAGGGAGATTAGACTGCTTCTCTGTAACAGAGGTAAGAAAGAGTATGGCTGGAGTTGGAGAGATACTTTCAGGCATTCCTTGGTGATACCATGTCCTGTTATCAGGGTCAATGTGAAACTACAACAGCCTAATCCAGGCAGAATTATAAACGGTCCAGATTCTGCATGAATAAAGGTGTCGGTTGCCTACCAGGTAAAGAACCAAGACCCGTTTAGGTGTTTGCTAAAAGTGGAATGGATACAAAATGTGTTAGAAGACAGGTATAAATATCAGATAAAGGCATATAACCAACTACAGAAACCGTGGTTTTAATTGTCAGAGACTAGCCAAAAAAAAAACAAAATCATTGAAGTGATTCCTAAAGAGATTCTACCACACTTACAGATTTGTGCCCAGCCCAATGATCATTAGAGTCTTTCTTTAGCAGCTGTTGGGAGCAGATGCAGAGACCCACCGCCAAACATTAGGCAGAACTCAAAGTACCCCAGAGAAAAAGGGAGGAAGGACTATGGGAGCCAGAGGGGGCCAAGTACACCAGAAAAACACAGCCCACAGTATCAACTAAGCAGGGCTTTTGGGAGCTCATGGGGACTTAAGTGGCAATCCTGGCGCTTCTGTGAGTCTGTGCTTGGTCCTTGCATATAGTTGGTGGTTTTGCTTGGGATTTTCTGGGACTCCTAACAGTCAGCGTAAGAGTGTCTCTGACTCTTTTGCCTGCTTTTGGGACCCTTTTTTTCCTACTGGGTTGTTTCATCCAGCCTTGATGTGAGGATTTGTACCTAGTCTTATTACATCTTTTTGTGTTATATTTGGTTAATTTCCCTGGGAGGTCTTCTCTTTTCTAAAAGGAAATGGCAGTGGAGTAGATCTGGGAAACGAGTCTGGTAGGAGTGGAGGCAGGGGAGGCTATTGTATGTTGAGATGTATTGTATGAAAAAAGAATGAATAAATAAATAAACAAAAAATGTGTGACTCTTTTAGGATAACAACATGGGCCTGGTATTCAGATTATTGATTATTTTCACAATTAAATAAAATTATCCTAAGATAGCCTTCTCATTTGTAGGCTCTTCTGGGGGCTGTTCTCACGATTTAAAAAACTTTTGCATTAGTCTCTTATCCTTATATACATAGTCTTCTCTGGAAGAGAAGACTAAGACATGGGTTTAAGCCAACAGAAGGTCTTTATTAGCCATTCTACAACTACACTGGGTGTATGGAACCCAGTGTAGACCTGAGTTTTTAATCACAAAAACCATGTCCTGGGTTGACATAATTCAGTTAACAAGAACAGTTAGCCAGAAGCAGAACTACAGAAGCCAAAAAGCAAGGTTAGCACATTTAGAGACTTTCCCATAACCATGGGCTTTGATGGATTAGGTCTTTGTTTTCATTTTGACAGGTGGTGCTGTTTACGTGCTGAGTTTTACACCTGGATGTTACTTCCAACATGAAGTCAGTTGTGCTACTAAGGTCTGAGGCTTTGATTCAGCATGTCTATACATCTCATTCTCTAAAACCACTTTTAAGCCACCAAGAATTTTTTGTGATTTTTTCCCACCCATGTCCAAGCTGTAAGTGTCACTCACTTCAAACTCCTGGCATGGCTTTTCATCAATTAAGCCGCATCTTTCTCCTTGTTCCCTCAAAGCCAGAAAATTCTCGTCTCTCGGCTGTTCTGAACAGTAAATGACTCTCCTAATCCTTCCCTAACATCTTTGATTCTTCGAACCTTTATGTGGTTTATAGACAAGAGCTCAATTAAAACTCAGGAAGCCACCCAAGCAGGACAATAGCCACCTCTGACTCTGCAACAGGGTCATGCTCCTCCCTCCCAAGGATCATGTCATAACAAGCTGAACTTCTTCATTATCTAGAGCATTAACCTGGACCAAGTATCTGTCTGCAGATATCTATACAGACTCCAAATGTGCCTTCTGTATCATTCAATCCCCGTATTGGGGGGGGGGACCCTAACCCCTAACTGCTAAGGGCTTACCTATCATTAATAGCATCTTAATTTTTAATTATTGCAGGCTACCTCCCTTCCCCCATGGTGAGCAGCTGTTCTCCATTTCCAGAAGCAGCAGGAATTCAATTCTGCTATCATTAACCTTAGAAATCCTAATGTTGACAGGGAAACTAAATTCCCAGCCGCAAACCTCTCCTCACTGCCCTTTACCGTCTCCTTTCTCATCTGATGAAAAAAAAAAAAACCACCCCTAAAATCAGCGTTGGCTTATTAAGGGTGGAAAAATTAATTTTACCTGGAAAAAAATGTCATTTTAACAACTCTTCACAACCAATTCCCATGTGGGTTATAGTAGCCCCTAGTCTCTTCTCACAATTAATTGAAGTTTGTCCCTTATCAGAAATTTCCATTAAGTCACCCAGCTCCAGGAACACATCAGGACCTTGTCTTTCTCAATCCATCAAGAGAGAGTCTGACTGGAAATGGTGAACTGATTTTACCTACAAGCCACCCATCAAAAAGACCAAATATTTACCGGTTATGGTAGAGACATTTTTGAGATGGGTAACAGCTTTTCCATGAGTATCTGAAGGGGCTGATTTGCTGATTAATTAAAGCCACAACTAGGCATCTTATATCTTGTAGGTGTCATCTATCCCTAAGCCTGTGTGTCTACTTCTTGAGTCCCATGTGTGCCAGAATATGCCTGGGTGCCTACTGGCATCTCCCTGGTGGTTCATGTACAGATGAATTAAGTATGTCACATCTGCCTAAATAAATGATCCGAGGGAAGTTGGTAGGAAGGGAAGAAGTGAAGGAGAGAGAACATGAAAGCTAAACCAGGCCTGGAGACATGGCTCAGTGGTTAACAGCACTTGCTGCTCTCACAGAGAATCTGAGTTCCATTCAACCACATGGCAGCTCATAACCATACTTAACTCTAGTTCCAGGGAATCCAACGCCTTTCTGGGGCCTCTGTGGGTACCAGGAACACACAAGATACATCTACATATATGAAGGTAAAAATGTTACATATAAAATGTAAAAATTAAAATGAAATTCTTTTAAATTAGGAAGGTAGAATACAGTCTAATTGGTAAGGACGGGAATCATGAATGCAAGTTAGAATAAGACAAGAGAGGATGTCTGGGGGTGGATGTGTTTTACAAATATTAAATACATGTATAAAGTGTCACAATGGAAAATTATCATGTAACTAAAAAGTACATCAAATTGCCACAGTTTCAATGACTTTCACTAAAACAGTCATGACCTCCCAGGGAGGGGTATATGTGGACCTTAGGGGTAGATATGGACCTCTATAAGGGAGGGAGGGACCTTGAGTGCAGACTCTGTGACTCAAGAGGACAGAAAATTTTGGAGAAAGGGGTATGCTCAGAGGACCCTGTGCTTGCCCATGCTCTCTCTTTATCAAGAGCAAAGTTCTCAAATATTCATACTACTCCTCTGTGGGACAGTGAACTGACACACCTCATTAGGAAAACAACCGCGGCTTCCGCAGTTACAGCTTTCTGTTCCTTGCTTTCTGCCCAACACCCACACTGGGCTTGTGATTCCAAGGACAACAAATGCTACGACTCCAGGTTTGAAGTGAGGGTTGCTGATATCCAGAATAGCTTCTGAAGCTATGCTGTGCCTTGCAAGGCCAAAAAAGGAATACACACAGAAGAAAGTTTGCCCCGCCTACTGAGCCCTGGCTCCTACCAGTTCCACCAAGTGAATACAGCGCTCCTGCAACAACTTTGCCCTGCCCCACCAAGCTCCCGCCTACAACTCTTTGGATCCAAATATCTGTCTGGGCAAGGCATTCAGTGGATCCTATAGGAGCACAGACTCCAGTCCCAGAGCTGATCATGCCACTGGACGCACTTCGTGGTTGGCTGACTACTGTAGCCTGTGGTCTCCTGTTTCTCCTCCATGTGCATGGTGAGACTCCCTACGTTTAGGATGGGGACCAAAGTTGCCAGTTTTTTGCAGAGCCAGAGGCTAAAGCTGTGGTAGGGAGGGTGGTAAGGAGGGAGGAGCAGGTAGAGATGACAGAGTGGGAAGTGGCCTCTGAGCTCACAGAGAGTCGGTGATGCCTAAGGAACCAGCTCGTTACGAGAGGCTCTGAGGAGCACCGGGCCTGAAAGAAGTACAGAGAGGCAGATGGGCCATTTCCCTCATCTGTATGTGGCTGTGCCTCTGACTGTAGCTGTTATTAGCCCTTGGGTAATAACGAAAATAATCACACCTTTGTGCAGTCATTTATTTCCAGTTGTTTTACGCCCTTGAACAGAAAAGCATCATGGTATACTCCAAAATGACCCTAGACCCTCAGTTATACAGTTCTCCAGCCCTACAAAGAATTGCCAAACTGAGAGGCCCAGGTTCCCTTGCCCATTTTCTGACCTTTGGAAAAGGCATAACTTGGCTTCTAGGGAAAAGAGCATGTGCTCTAGGCCTGCCACCGAGACTTTGAACTTACAAGAAGATGAGCCAGCAGGATATTGTGTATAAGGTGCCTCCTACCCAAAGGTGATCAAGCATGAGCCATACTGATCTCCTGCCAGGTTTCAATCAGGCTTCATCTCCTGCGGAGATGATTTTGACTTCAAACTGTGATTCTTGCCTGGTGTTGTCCAGGCGGAAATGTCACCAGGACCTTCTGGGCAGGAAAATCTTTCCAACTCCCTTTTGGCTTATTTGAACATTCTTGTTTGGGTCCTGGGTTCAGAATTACTAATAACTACAGGAAGGACAGAGTTGTGCCCCCATCCCGACTCACACATGATTAAGAAGAGAGGTGTGAGCTGGTATGTTGGCATATCCATGTAAATAGCATGCTGGATGACACAGAAAAGGCAGAAGACTTTTCAGTTGCAGGCCAGCCTGGGCTACATAGCAAGAACCTTGGGAAAAGTAAAAAAGTTAAGTGTACAGATGTGTAAAAACAGAATTCCATAATAATTTCAGCATCATTACTAGACAGGGGTGAGGGTAGATCTGGAAATAAATTTGGACAGAAATTCTTTTTTTTTTTTTTTTTTTTTTTTTTTGGTTTTTCGAGACAGGGTTTCTCTGTGTAGCCCTGGCTGTCCTGGAACTCACTCTGTAGACCAGGCTGGACTCGAACTCAGAAATCCGCCTGCCTCTGCCTCCTAAGTGCTGGGATTAAAGGCGTGTGCCACCACCACCCAGCCAGAAATTCTTAACAAAATCAGGAATTTGAAATGTCATATATATATAGTCAGATGGCAATCCAATCAGTGGCGACTTTTTGATTTTAAACATTTAATTACAGGGTAATTTTCTATTCCTTTTTTTCTCTTCATGGGCCCCCTTTTTGCACATATGGCTGTCATAAAGACAAAGTGACTCTTGAGAAGGTTACACCTGTAGTTGGAGATACATTATCCTTTCCCCATATGCTATTTACATTCAAAATCTCTGCCTAATAAACTCCAATTCTGCTTCAGTTTTTAAAATGTATACATAGATTTTTTTTAATTTTTCACATATTGGCCAAAAAGCACCTCTTTATTGCTTGTGTTTCTCCACCTCCTGACAAAAAGTATCCCAATACACAGGATTCCATGAAGCATCTCTTAGTGGATAAAGAATCCTGGATGTAGCTTGACTCTTACCAGACCCATTTCAACAGGTTTTGTCTGTTGCTGTAGCAGTGACAGTCATTAGTGTCCATTACCTCAGTGAGCTCTGTAGACAGATATGTCATGTGGCACCATATCCTGTGGACAGCATGTTGCAGGAATTAGGGATGAGAACCTCTGGTCCCTGGGAATGGCTGCTGCCTTGGCTACGTGGTACCACACCAAGTAGCATCGAACATGCAATCCATGTTGATCAGGTGTGGAAGGTTTTCACTCTTTTTATGAAAATAGGGCAGGTCTACCAAACTCTGCTACGTGGAAGCATGATACTGTGGAGACAGTTGCCATGGAGGTGGGAACTGGTGGAGAAGAGAGAACCCAGCAGCTTAGAGTGGGGTGGCGACATAAGAACTTCACTCAGAGAGCCTCTCTGGATACCTCCCTATACCCTAGGCTTGGAGAATCAGAGCTTGGTGTAGTGCCCAAGAGGACCTAGCTCATCATCCATCTTACCAAATACTCAAACAGCCTATGTTTACTGGGATTACTGGGTGCCTTTCAATCATGTCTTTACTCTCTGATTCCAGCTACAGCAGCTTGGTCTTTTTAAAAATATGTGTATTTGTTTATATACATGTACATGTGCCTGTTGTGTATGCCTGTGTGGTGTGTGCAAACTGTGTGTGGATGTGTGAACCTCTCAAACACAGGATGATGTGAATGTCCTTATCGCTCTATGCCTCATTCCCTCCAGACAGGCTCTCTCAATGAACCTGGTGCCAGCAACCCCCGGGGATTCCTCTCTCACAGCACTTGAATTGCATCCACTGTAAAATGTATTACTAGGAGTTCATCCTCACACCAAGGCCCCTCAGTGAGCCTGGTTAGATAACCTGGTGCCTGGCAGTTACCAGTATTTGGAGATCAGGATACTTGGAGAAGGCTGAGCTAAGGCTAACAAGAAAGTAGCAACACTCGTAGTTTGAAGGTGGATGATTGGGCAAACCCAACCTTGATATCATATGTCACTCACAGGTGAAGACTCAGCCAGCCCCATCAGGACCACCCATACAGGACAGGTTCAGGGAAGTCTTGTCCACTTGAATGACACCAGAGTGGGTGTCCACACCTTCCTGGGAATTCCCTTTGCCAAGCCTCCTCTAGGCCAGCTGAGGTTTGCACCGCCTCAACCTCCTGAACCATGGAGTGGCGTGAGGAGTGGGACCACCTACCCACCCAGGTAAGTTCTCCTGAGACCCAGGGAACTCAGGCCCTGGAATGGGCAGGATCTCAGAGTTCTGAGTCCGGCTGCAGTGCTTTCTCCATCTCAACCCCTCAGCTGAGTTCTCCTGTAATGGGGATATTCTGCCGATGCCCGAGAGAGGCCAAGGTAACAATGGTTTCTTGGCAAAATCACCCTCCACAACCACTGTACCAGCCTATAAATGTCTAAGTACCACAGGCCAAGAAACAAATACATGTCTTACAAATGGAGATTCTGGAAAAGAAGACAGTTCCTTGAGAGTCTGAACTTGAAAGGAAGGATGTCCCACCACCCTACATATTAATGCAGTGGCTATCTGGGTACAGCGCTCAATACCAGCCCTCAGTACAAAGAGAAGTGGCATCATTCCACACACCAATAGTCTTCACAGATGGAAACGTCGATATCCCATTCAAAAGAGAAGGGGGATCCAAGGCCCCCTCTCATCTGGCAGCCTCAGGGAAAGTTTGAATTCATACCAGTTTTCCCAGAGCCTGTGACCTTTATCTTGATGGGAAGAGATTTTGGAGAGGGATCTCATGTTATCATGACACCACTGGGCAGAGAGAGGTTGTGCCTTCTTGATTAACTCAAATCTCATACTATCTACCAGAGGCCTGAGAGCTAAATACTGACAGCTGGGCGAATATATACTTAAGGTCTGTTTTTAACCACTGTATTCCATCTCTTGGAATACCTGTCTGTCACTGTCCCTAGGTGTCTACAAAATTCTGAAACCATGAGTGCAGAGAGTCTGGAGATGATGAAACTGAGCATGCCTCCCATCTCTACTTCTGAGGACTGCCTGTATCTCAACATCTACACACCAGCTCACGCCCACGAGGGCTCTAACCTGCCTGTGAGTGTCAGGCCGCAGCCTGCTTTGGCGTGAATGGGAGTGCATTTCTTCAAGATGGCTAGATTGGGAAACTCAATCTGAGCCCTGATGAGCTCTCCCTATCATATCCAGGAAGACTTTCTCTGCCTTGGTGCAAACTAAACCTGGTTATGGGACACAGAGAGCTAAAGACTCTGAGAAATTAGAAGTTGTGGCTCTTTGATCAACTAAAATTTCATACTACCTACAAAAGGCCTGACTGAGAGCTAAACACTGAGGTCATGCCAATTTATGATCCTGGACTACCCATTTGTGCCAATGTGGATGTGGGTTTGGTTTGGTTTGGTTTGGTTTGGTTTGGTTTGGTTTGGTTTGGTTTGGTTTTGGTTTGGTTTGGTTTGGTTTGGTTTGGTTTGGTTTGGTTTGGTTTGGCTTGGCTTGGCTTGGCTTGGTTTGGTTTGATTTGATTTGATTTTTTGAAAGTGTCTCATTTTGTGGCCCTGGATAGCCTGGAACTTACTATGTAAACCAAGTTGGCCTTGAATTCAGAGATCTTTGACCTCTGCTTCTAGAGTTCTGATATAGATAATATATTTTATATTTTTATTTATATGTTTATATAATATATAAATTTTAAAATACATTATATAGTTTAACTTTATTTTAAAACTTTAAAATATTTTTAAATTATATATAAAATATATATTGTATAATACATATAAATACATATAAATACATATTTATATTATTTGTATATTATATTAAATAAATATATATTTCATTAAAAATAGATCCCTCTCTCATACAATACATCCCGACCACAGTTCCCCCTCCCTCCACTCCTCCCAGCTCCTCCCAGGCCCCCTCCCCCCAGATCCACTCTCCATCTCCATTTTCTCTTGAGAAAAGAGCAGGCTTCCCAGGGATATCAACCAAATACTGCATAACAAGATGCAATAAGACTAGGCACAAGCGCCCATATCAAAGCTGGACAAGACAATTCAGTAGGAGTAAAAGACTCCCAAAAGGCAGGCAAAAGAGTCAGAAATATGCCCACACCCACTGTTAAGGTGTACCACAAAACCCCCACCCTAATAACTATAACATAAGCACAGAGAACCTGGTGCAGACCCATGCGGGCCCCGTGCTTGCTGCGTAAGTCTCTGTGAGCCTGTGTGAGCCCTGCTTAGTTCCTTTGGTGGGCTGTGTTCTGCTGGTGTCCTCCATCCCCTCTGACTCCTATAATCTTTCCTCTCCTTCTTCCGCTGGGTTCCCAGATCTCCGAGAGGAGGGATCTGATGGAAACCTCCAATTCAGACTCTGCATAGCGTCTGGCTGTGGGTCTCTGCACTCACTCCCATCTGCTGCCAGAGGAAGACTCTCTTATGACAGCTGGACAAGGCACTGATCCATAATTATAGCAGAAGATCATTAGACATCACTTCATTGATTATTTATTTATTTATTTATTTATTTATTTATTTATTGCTAGTCATGTTTGGTTCTCTGGACTATCCAGTCTCTGATTCCTGGCCATCTATAGGGCATGAGTTCCCGCTTCCACACATGAGTGTGGGCCTCAAGTTAAACGTGGCCACTCCCACAAGTTCTGAGCTACCATTGTCCCTGCACATCTTTCCATATCTTACAGAGTACCTACTCAAACCAAAGATACTGGATCATAGGAGTGAAGGCTCCATGCAGGCTCTAGCTCACCCTCTCTGCACCCGAGGAACTGAGAGGATACTGTCCTTGGCGATGGTATCCTGCTGTTAGTTTTCAGAGAGCAACTTTCTGTCCTAGCATCAGCGTGGGTTGCTTAGGGATCTCTACTGGATCTCCTCAGCCAACAACTCAACCAAATACAACCCAATCCCACCACTGGAAGCTTTGCCTGACTACAAAAGATGTCTAGTTCCAACTCCGTGTCCTCCATTGCTAGGAGTCCTCACTAGGGTCAGTCACCCTCATTGATTCCAGGAAGTTCCCACTAGGTTTCCACACCACCACCACCAATGCCCCCCAATTCCAGCTTTCTCCCCATGTTCCCCACCTGACCCTACCACTCCTATCCCCACCCATTCTCCACCCCCAAAATCCATTCTATTTCCCTTTCCCAGGGAGGATGCATCTTCTGTTTACCTAACCTCTCTGGGTCATTGGATTGTAGCTTGATTTTAATTTACTTAGCAGACAATATTCTCTTACAAGTGAATACATGCCATATTTGTCTTTCTGGGTCTGGATTACCTCACTCAGAAGAATTTTTTTTCTAGTTGCATTCATTCTCATGCACCATTCTCATGGTGGTGATTGTGTGTGTGTGTGTGTGTGTGTGTGTGTGTGTGTGTGTGTGTGTGT
>JANHMN010000018.1:29412634-29447295 GCA_030674055.1 Rhabdomys pumilio
GCAAGGGAAGATCATGAGGAATAGTCTGAAGGATCCACAGGAGATGAAGATGGAGGATGAGAAACTGCAGCTAGTATTCTGTTGCAGCTCTAGAAGCAACCCTGAGAATTGGATCTGGGGCAGAGGAGTGAAGAAGGTCCCAGGGTTCTGCTATTAAAGGCATACACCACATAATATAGCCAACCATGTGCCAATGAGTTTTGTATTAATAAAGAGACACTGATTATTTTATCTCATTTCAGAGGAGTCTGAGAGCAGTTGTGTCCCTGCTCCAGATTTAGAGCCATTAATGCAAGCTTAGGATCCCGATGGAGCCAGGGCTCTGTCTGTGGCCCTGATGAAGACATCCTGAGGGAGATTTTTGTCTATGTGTCTAGGAACACTGAGACAAAGCATTAGGTAAAACTTGAGCTCTGGATGGAGCTTGAGCTGGGTGGGAACCTCCTAGCTTCTGACTTGATCTCCACAGGTGATGGTATGGATCCATGGTGGTGCACTGGTTATGGGCATGGCTTCCATTTATGATGCATCCATGCTGGCAGCCATTGAAGATGTGGTGGTGGTCACTATCCAGTACCGCCTGGGTATCCTAGGCTTCTTCAGGTGAGCCTGGGGTTGGCCTGTGCTGTACAGTAGTGAACAAACAGAAATAAGAAATCCCTATGATTCTTTCTTTTCTTGCCACTTCTCAGCTCTGGAGATGAGCACGCCAGAGGCAACTGGGGATATCTGGACCAAGTGGCCTCCCTACGCTGGGTTCAGCAGAACATCGCCCACTTTGGAGGCAACCCTGACCACGTCACCATTTTTGGCCAGTCTGCAGGTGGCACAAGTGTGTCTTCACATGTTGTGTCCCCCATGTCTCAGGGCCTCTTCCATGGTGCCATCATGGAAAGTGGTGTGGCCCTGCTGCCTGACCTTATCTCCAACACCTCTAAAGTGATCTACACAGTAAGTCACCTCAACCATCCTATCAATGACCCTACAGCTTCAGCCCTCACCTTCTGATACTCTGGAAGTCTGCTCAGTGGGGAAAACAAGGAGCATAGGAAGTAGCTTCTTTCCAGTACTTTCTGGAAGACTTGAAGGTTAGAATCCACTTCTTTCTTATTTATACAAGCTGAGTGTAATAAGCATATATAAGCACCTTGTGACTTTCATTATCCATCAAAAACAAACATGCATGAGCTGAAGATACGGCTCAGTAGATAAAATTGCTTGCCTTGTTTATAAGCATAAGGACCTGAGCTCAAATTCCCACCCCCTAAAAAAACCACACAAAGCTGAATGCGGTAACAAGTTTATACTCCTAGTCTTCCAATGGTAAGATAGGAGAAAGAAGCCAGAAAAATCCACAAGCAAGATAAACTTGTGTGTGCAGGTCCTATAAAGGACCTTTTATCAAACAAGATGGAAGGTGAGAACTAGCAACCAAACGACATCCTCTGATCTTTGCACATAAACCACAGTACAGGCACTCCCAAAATCACACATGAACATACACATAGCTTATTTTTAAATATGCTTAAGTAGAATGACCCCTCTGGCTGTCACATCTGAGGAACAAGAAAATTGAAATTTCATACTTACTCTAATCTACACAGCACAAAGATACATAGGCACAGTGGTAGCCAATTGGGATTAGGAAAACTCTTCTCCTTGCCTACTAAGATGAACCAACTCCTGCCTGGTCCTTTTGCAGAAGGTGGCCATCTTATCTGGTTGTGAGACCATGGACTCAGAGACCCTGGTACGCTGTCTGAGAAGCAAGAGTGAAGAGGAGATTCTGGCTATTAATGAGGTTAGGAGAATTGCGTGTCTTGGAGGACCTGGTCTATATGATATGGGAGTTGGTCCCTACTACTCTAAACAAATCACCTCTGTTCCATGGCTTGATATCCTTTTAATCCTGTGTGTATATTAAACACCAAGATATCCTAATGTTGAGGTTAATATTTAGAACGGCATGCCCAATCTGTCTTGTTCTTATGGGACCACCATGTTTCCAACAAGACCTGAGGCCAAGAACTCTTGCCACTGCTCATATTAGACCAGCCAGACACACCGGCCCTGGCACCCATGAGATGCCAGTGTGGGAGATGGTTCTGCCTTCACTGTCTTCACAAAGCTTGGCTGAACCTCAGACAATACCTGCCATCCAGGCAGTACCTAGTAGAAATAAGACTCTAAAGCTTATTTATTATCCAAAGGCTTTATACATTTGGAAATGTTCAATTAACGAGATACCCACACAATTTGAGTTGCTACCCAATACATAACCTTAGATAAAATTTGTTACCCAGGACTGTTCTTGATGCGTGCATGGTTCTCCATAGCTCCTACATCTGTCCTTCTCCTCTAGCTCTACCTCTTCCTCCTCCTCTTCCTCTCCTTACTCCTCCCACATTAGCTCCTCCAAAATTACCGAGTTTATTGTAAAATGTAGCAGGGGAAATATTCAGCTACATCCTAATATATGTAGAATCTGCCAGGGGTGGAAGAGCATCCTGAGACAACGAAAGGGGATAATAGTTAAGTTTCTCAGTAGATAACAGAATATGTATGGATTTGACCTTCATCACTGACCTTGGATGTTCCTCAGGTCTTCAAGATGATCCCCGCCGTGGTGGATGGGAAGTTTCTACCCAGGCATCCCAAAGAGTTGTTAGCTTCTGTGGACTTTCACCCCGTCCCCAGCATCATTGGTGTCAACAATGATGAATATGGTTGGCTTCTCCCCATGGTGAGGCACAGTTCCAATTCTCTAGAAGTCCAGAGACTCATATGTTGGGCAGTGGAAGACTGATCCATATCCATCTTACCTTACACTAAAACTGTCCTCTGTCTCCCAGATTCTGGGCTCTGATCAGACTATAAACAAAATAACCAAAGAGACCCTGCAGGCTGTTATGAAAAATACAACAACACAAATGGTGAGACATCTTGAGTACTGCCTCCAGTAGAAATGACCTCTACATAGATAGCATACCTAGAAACAAAGGTTTGTATATGTGTGGTTATGGATGGGCTCCCCCAGGAACTTACACCTTCCCCCCATACCCTATCTCATCCCCAAACTCATTCTTTACACTGAGACTGCTGCCTGTCAAAACAAGAACCTGTCTAACCTCATTCTTCCTGATCTTGGTGTAGATGCTGCCTCCTGAGTGTGGTGACCTACTAATGGAAGAGTACATGGGGGACACTGAGGACCCAGAGACCCTCCAAGCACAGTTCAGAGAGATGATGGGAGACTTCATGTTCATTATCCCTGCACTCCAAGTAGCACATTTTCAGAGTGAGTACACATGTAATGGGAGCAGGGGACTCAAAACCACGGATTCTAGAAGAACCCTGGTGTCAGTATTCTTTCCTTCTAGTATAAGAGAGTGACATCTTATCCAGGTACAGATAAGCAAACAGGTTTCTGTTACTCTATTGATATGCCAAAACTACTCAGCTGGGAAGGTCATGGGCACTGTTTAGCTAAGCACTTTCCCATAACTAGTACTCAGCATGGAACCACCCATTTGACAACTGTGACACTAGATAACTTTATACCAGTGTACCTTGTCACCAAGGGTTAGTCAGGAAAGCTCCAGGTAAGAGAATGTCATGTCACCATGTGTCCTCACCTCTAGGCTCCCATGCCCCTGTCTACTTTTATGAGTTCCGTCATAAGGCCAACTACCTCAAAGATGTCAGACCATCCCATGTGAAAGCTGACCATGGAGATGAAGTTCCCTTTGTCTTTGGGAACTCCTTCTGGGGCATGAAACGTGAGTTTTTCTTGTTTTCTATGAGCTGAATGAGGTTCCAGGTGGGTACCTGAGGGTATATGAGCTTCTAGTCCAGTTGAGAAAATCAAGCTCTGGGAGAAGACATAATCAAGAGTGTACCATCTCCTGCTTAAAAGTCACACCCAGATTAGAATCTGGAGCCTTTCAAGTATAATTTATTATTACATTAGTTACTTTTCTATTGCTATAATGAGACACTATTACAAAGGCAACTTATAGAAGAAAGAGAGAATGTATTGAAACTTTTGGTTTCAAATGGATAGTTAGAGTTCACGGTTATCATGGATGGAGTAATGGCAGCATACAATCAGGCAGGACACTGGAGCAATGGCTAAATCTTAAATCCTGATCTATAAGCACAGGACAGAGAAGGGAGAGGGAGAGGTAGGAGAGGGAGGGAGAGGGAGAGGGACAGGGAGAGGGAGAGGGAGAGGGAGAGGGAGAGGGAGAGGGAGAGGGAGAGGGAAAGAGGGAGGAGGAGGGGGAGGGGAGAGGGAGAGAGGAAGAGGGAGAAAGGGAGAGAGAGAGGGAGAGGGAGAAGGAAAGAGGGAGAATAGTGGACTTTTTAAACCCCAAAGCCAATTTCCAGTGACACACCTCCTCCAACAAGACCACACCTCCTAATTCTTCCCAAACAGTTCCACTAACTGGGACCAAGCATACAGATATGTGAGCCTGTCGAAATCAAAACAGTCAAGCCACCACACTTACGCTAGAGGGAATGAGGACACACTGGAGTAGAAATGAACATGGAGGAATTTAATTAGAGGTGTGGGTGGCTCTTGGATCCTGGGTGGTAAAGGGAGAAAGGAAAGAGACCTAGAGTTCAGGGTCGGGCTGCAGTAAGAATGGAGATGGTGGAGTGGAGCATAAGTAGGCACCTGGAACAGGTGACTGGGACCTGGACCTTTGTCTTCCCATTGGCTACAGTTGACCTCACTGGGGAGGAGAAACTGCTGAGCAGGAGGATGATGAAGTACTGGACCAACTTTGCACGACATGGGTGAGAGCACTCCCTTCCCCCAACCTCCTCAGTAGTAGATCCCTATCTATGGCTCCATTTGTAATTGATGACCTCATTAACATGCAGGGATAATTCATCATCACATGGTAGAGTCCTCCTCACCCTAGGGCACACTTAGATATATTGTACCTATTGGTTATTGGTCAGACTGCAGTGACCTGGCAGGTGCTATGGTACTGTTCTTTAGATTTTCTATATGAGATGGAGACACAGAACTGGCCAGGTAACCTTGCTCCGTATGGAACAGACACTAGTAGGTGACACTTGTATCCCTGACACTAGTAGGTGACACTTGTATCCCTGTATGAGGACACATGCTCCATCAGACTCCTCAACCCTTGACCTAACTGGTCCACTGACCTGACACAAATGAGTAGACTGGGCCTTGGATGAGAGTGACTTTCACCTCCTATGCTGGCTGGTATATCCACAGGAACCCCAACAGCAAGGGTCTACCCCACTGGCCCGTGTTTGATCATAATGAGCAGTATCTGAAGTTGGACACCCAGCCTGCTGTGGGCCGAGCCCTGAAGGCCAGAAGGCTGCAGTTCTGGACTAAGATTCTGCCCCAGAAGATCCAGGAGCTAAAGGGATCTCAGGAAAATCACAAAGAGCTGTAGCTTCCTGTGAGAGAAATGGTGTGTAGGACTGGGTAGATATGGAGTCAGCCTAACATTATTAAAGCCCATTCAGAATCCTGTTAGAGTCTAATAATAACATAATCATCCCCAACCTCTAAAGTTGTCCATTAGGCCAACACATATGACAAACTGTTGATGTGCCACTCATTACTCAACATGTCAGGACACTTCTTATGAGACCCTCTCAGTAAATCTCCCATGATTGTATAGATGTGTGATCCCCTAAGTGTCCCAGTCTTCTTTCACATTCCACTGGGACAAGGCTCCCTCCTTCCTTTCCTCATCTCTCATCCTCTCCTCATCTCCAAGCCCCAGATCCTCTTCAAATAAAACAAGCTTTGGAAATATTAACTACATGGGGGTGGGCTATGTGAAAATCCCACATTCTCTCTCAGTAAGGTTTGTGTCTTTCTTATTTGCAAGTAGCCAATAAAGAAACCTAATGATCCAAGGTTCTGTTGTCGTCACATGTTCAAGTTGTTGTTCTACAAGTCCACGAATTGCAAATTGAGCTCTGCAGTAGGTATCTGTGGCCCCTTCTATTCAGAGACTGAGACAAGAGGCGTACATGAGTCCAGCAGTCTCCAGTCAGCCCAAACAACATAATAAGACCAACATCTCTTTTTAAAATTGTAAGCTAGATAATATACAAATAACAGACCTTTATAGACATTTTTATAAACCAAGAAATCCAAGGTCAAATGCCATCAGACTTCTGTGTAGTGAGAGTTGGGTCTCTGACACAAAAGAGTTCGCACTGTGCCCTCACCGGCTAGAATGATCAAAAATGGCACTCTCAATCTTCCCGGCTCTTCATAACTCTTAATAGCATTGGATTAGAAATTAGATTTCGACAAGTAAATACAATCCCGTGACTTTCAGATTGTAGCTCATAGAGACCTCTGACATCCACCACTAAGGATGCCAACTGACGAAAACTATCCCTACATATTGTCCCTGCATGTGAAATCTTATTCGTTTCTTTTATAAATGCCTGCGGAAGCAAGACTAGACGTGCTTACACGGCTCTCAAGCTGGGTCAGGAGTTAGGGAGTTGAGCAGAGGAGTTTCTCAGTGTCCCGTTTCCTGAGGTTTCTCTTCATATCAGAAGTTCTGCATATGGTGTGGAGCCCACACTTGCGTGAGTCTGCCGCCTCTGTGAAGATGTTTGTCTATGGGGTGTGTCCGGGAAATGGGAGGTGTACATCAATAGCGATTCCTGGCCCTAGCACCCTGAGCAAGCTTCTCCTTGTATGGAAGTGTCTTTCTGCCCTTCCTGAGTCCTTGATCATCATCCCCTAATCTTCTTGATAGCCCATGTGATTGATTTCCTTAAATGTTTCAACCCCAGCAGTATAAAGTCTCTTGCACTCTGTCGTTTTACAAAGGTGCCAAATTCTACTTCTTCTGTCTGCACTTTGGCTCCCCCAAAGGACTTTCTCTGTCATTAAGGGCAAGTGTCTTATGTCCTATAGGTCCCGGGACTAACCCATCCCTTTACCTTTCACCAACTTGCCCTACTTGGGCCAGTTTCCCCAGGGCAAAGTCTCCCTTTCTCAACCACTGCACTGGCTACCAATCATAGTGTACCATGAAGACTTCTGTGTTGACTGCCCAGGACACCAGAGAGTAGATGAGGTTAATGTTGAGCCTTAAGAAGCAGCACAGAGGGACATTCTCACTGGAGCCTTAATGTATTATTGAGTTCAGGGCGAGACCAGTAGTTGTCTGGACTCACCACCAGGCAGTCAGATTGGAACTTCAACCTTGAAGGCTTTCATTGCTGAAAGCTTGGCTTCGGCTGACAACCACTCACCCAATGCAGCTGGAGACTTTCCTGGTTCCTAGGGGAAAAAATCAGAGGCAGCCAGCCAGCAGCTCATGCTGCTTCCCCTGCATCCACCTCCTCTTTGTGAAGCACTTTTATACCCTTACCCTAAGCAAACAGGGCACGGGAAATGACTCTCACGGTAAATGGGCCCTTCCTGTCAGGTGGGAGCCCTGGTGACCTGTTCAGTGGTGTCACAGTCCCTTTGTGCTGCCCTCACTCTCAGGTGCTCTCTACTCCCTGATGATAAACTTTAACTCTCACCCTCTGTGGGGTCTGTGGGGGTTCATTTGTGAGGCAGGAGCCAGCATTGGCCTCTGCACTGATCCTTCAGGACACTGTTGCCAAGGCCAAGCCTCCAGCTTGTTTTGACAAGACTCTGAGAATCCGTGGCAGCGAAGGGGATCGCCGGGTCTTACTGGTGTAAACCCAATGCTATGTGACTTTCACTTCTCTGAAAACACAGGACACTTCGCCAACAGCAATCTCGGAGCACTTTTTTTTAGACTTTCAGTAGTTGCTATAGTTTGAATTTGCAGTTTCTACAGGCTCATGTTGTTGGGTTCAGGGTGGAAGTGGAGAAAACTCACTTTACAGATGAGGAAGCTGAAAAATGAGAGCTTTGTTTTCTGAACGTTCAAGGGAGGCAGGCGGCCAGTACGGGATCTGAACCGTGTCCTCGAAGGGAGATTGTGCAACGTTTTTATAGGATGGGAACACAAAGCAAAGAGGGAGGGTCAGTGTTATCCGATTGTATTTTGACGTTATGGGTCAAACCTGTTGGAGACGGGGTGGTATCCAGGGCACTTGGCTTCGAGGTCCTTAGTTCCTTCTCCTAGATATTAGGTCCAGAGCTCAGAGTGATAAGGAGACAAAGAGGAGAGTCATTCCTAGGCCTGGGAACATGAACTTGTTTCACCCCACCAGCAAGATGGAGAAGTTGTCGTTGAGACGTCTGTACTTAGACAACTGTTTACAACAGAAGCTATTCAGCTATAGGGAAGTCCCCAGCTCTCCCTAGGGCCTAGGACCTTGAATTTAATTTTTCCCCTATGATGACATAGTCCGAACACAAAATGGTCGTCCTTAGAATAAGTTTCTTTTGAGTGCTTGGTCCATCGCTAAGGGAAGATTTTAAAGGCTGGGTTCTTTAGGAGGTAGGGCCTAACTAGAAGAATTACTAGGGGCGGGTGTGCACTGATATCCAATTGCAGATATTCACCTGGACTTTTTATTTGTATTATTGTTGTTTTACGGTTATCACTGTTTACTATGATGTGTGACCAGGACGTAACCAAACTCGGGACCCACCTGCCTCGACTTCCCAAGTTCTGGGACTAATTGTGTTAGTCAACATTTCTGCTCTCCCTAGACTCCTTATTATTTATTCTCTCTCTCTCTCTCTCCGTGTGTGTGTGTGTGTGTGTGTGTGTGTGTGTGTGTGTGTCCATACACACATACAGAAATATCCCTGAAACCAAGGAAACTGCTGGGATTAAGGAACCAGGGCAGGGGAAACAAGTAAATCATGAATCCAGAAACAAAGGAGGAGATTTCAGGATTAAGGGAACAGTCATAGCTTCGTGTATTCACACTCCCAGTTCCCTTTACCCCACAATAGGTGTGGTCATTCTCTAATGTGGGTCACTGAGGGAGTGTCTCTTCAGAGAAGCTCTACACCTTCTCCAGTTTCAGTTTTCTGCTGTCTTCTCATCCATGACACCTTCTTTGGACCTGTGACTGTCATGTCCATACACTTAGTGGCTGCAGATTTCGGCTGCCACTGTATTCGGTTCCTGTATTTAAGGGGCTGCAGATGGCCACATAGCACCTTCAGAGGAGGCCAAAAGAAACATAGGAAGTGGGGAGGTGTCCATAGTTCCTGTGTGCTGATTTTAGCTTTCACAAGTCCAGTCTGCTCAGAGTCATTCCCCTGCAGTACCTACCCTGCCAGGCCCCACCCAGAGCCCTGCCCACACTCTGCAGGGTCCAAACTCCAGCTCTAGTCCTCGGGTGCCTTCTGGTAAAGCCTGACCTGCACCACAGAATTTCAGACACACGCCTGTGGACCAACCATGGGACTGGAACAAACTCATGCTCAGCTGACCACCGCGGCCTGTGGGCTCCTGCTTCTCCTCCAGGTCCAGGGTGAGGCTCTCATGGGAGTGACCGGGAACCATGTCAGAGCTGTCGAACTTAGCAGAGACTAAGGGAGAGTAAGGAAGGAAATGGGCAAGGAAGGGCTGAAATGGTGGAGTTCATTGCTCACTTGTATGATGCCCCATGAGTGTCAAAGTGGACCGTCTGAAGCTAAGAGCACAGTGGCTATGTAAGAATGCCTGCCTTCAAGGATGGTGCTGAAAAAGAGGGGGTTTTGCGGAATGGCAGATTAACAAGACCAGACAGCAAGGGGTGTCAAGATAGCAACTCAGGACATTCCCTTTAACTGGGGCTATATGCAGGTACTAAACATGACAATACCCTCCGTGGCCATTTGACTCTGGTATATCATTTCCCTGGTCAGAGCGTTAGTATGGTTTTCTTGGAGATACTCAAGAAAGAATGCTTACTCTTGGGGAATAAAGGAAAGCAGTCCTGCAGCTGAAATTGGTGCTGAGAGGTCACAGGATACCTTTTACATCAACTGTCTGGCCGGGCTGAGCCGGTGGCATGACTCAGCTTATAGGAAAAAGGGAAGAGCACTCTGTGCCTGCCAAGCAGTTTCTACTTTATTTGGAGTTAAGTGGGCAGAATGTCTGAGCACGTCCCTCCATCTCTATCCCCTCAAGGGCCCCTCCTGAAGGCCCTAATTCTTGCCACCCATTCCCACTCTAACCAGGAGGAAGGCCACTTACCTATCCTTCATGCCTTACCTTCAGTGGCCTTTTCCCTCATATGACTTGATACCACTCCAGGACCCTCCAGGCAAGAGCCTCTCTAATGGCTCCCCTTTTAAGTGACCCTTGGCTTGAGCCCATATCAGAAAGCATCTTTAACAAGTCTGAGGAGTGCACAAAGATGGATCCTCCCTCTTCTGTCTCATCTGCTCCTGGTTCTTCCACGGGAAATATCAAGGTCCCTGGGACTTACATACAGAGCTCGGGAGTTCATCTAAGAATGGATGAAGTCTCTGGCCCTTACTTACGACCAAAATAATTACAGATTCCCTCCATTTCTGTCACCACAATTTAACACTGCCTAACACAGAGATCATCTCACAGTACTGCCAGTTAGGATCCCTCATACTACTCAATAGACGGGCTTCACTTTGAAAGTGATCAGTTAATTTTACAAGTCTAAGGTCGTAGATATTATAGCATATTCTTATCTATTTCTATAACAAGCACAGCATGAGGGCACAGAGTTAAATCTCATGGATGGAGATCTCATTCCTCATGAAACCCTGTGTGGGCAGCATGTGACAGGGAAGGGGAATGTGCCTTTTCACGTGGAAATCTCAGTGGGTTGGATCGCTGTGCCAAACTATCTGAAGCCTCAGAATGCTCAAGGAAGTGGTGTTGTTTAGCTCGCAGTTGAGAGTTTGAAAATCCAAGATCTGGTAGCTCACTCCAACGAGGCTATGTGGAGGTCTTGTATGTCACAACACGCCGATGGCATTTCAGAGCAGGGACATGTAAGAGAGAATGTGCATGGTGAAAGAAACAATATGCCCTGGCAATGGCCATAGTCACTCTCCTCTGACAGCTCTCTCTCACTCTCACTGCAAGACCTAACCTGCTTCAAAACTCCAGCAGTAGTCCCTGTATGAGGGCACCCATGACTCAGGCACCTCCACTAGACACTGTTTCTTACAGGCTCCGCTACCTCAACAGCAGCACCCTAGGGTAAGCATTCAGTATATGAACCTTTGGAAGACAAAATAGACCCACATCACAGCATTCTGCCCCAGCCCTCTTCTCAGAGTACAAAATATGCCCACACCATTTGGTCCCTTAACTCCATTGGACATGATTCTGTAGTCCTAAGTTCCATCTGAAATTCAAGGAAAATTTGTTCTATCCGGAGTCTTCAAAAAACAAGTTTGCTAGTTTAAAAATTAATGTTGAAACAGACACAGAGTAAGCATTCTATGTGCCGGTTGGTTTTTGTCAGCCTGACATAATCCTAGAGATATCTGGGAAAAGGGGATCTAAACTGAGAAAGGAATCCCAGCAGATTGACCTGGAGGCAAGTCTATGGGAGCATTTTCTTGATTAATAATTAATGTGGGAGACTCTGGCTCATTATGAGAACTGCCTTCCCTGAGCAAGCGGTTCTTTATTATATGTAAGAAAGCAGGCTAAGCAAACCATGGAGAATAAACCAGTGGATGGCATTCCTGCAGCGCAGTGGTTCTCAACCTTTCTAATGCTGGGACCCTTAAATATGATCCTCATGTTGTGATGATCCCCAACCATAAATTTATCTTGTTGCTGCTTCAGAATTGTAATTTTGCTACTGTTACGATTGCAACCTACATAATCTGATTTGCAGGATACTCACTGGTTGAGAGCTCCATGGTCTCTGCTTCAGTTCCTGCCTTGAGTTCCTGCCTTGCTTTCCCTTCAGGACTGTAAGCTGTAAGATGAAATAAACCCTTTCCTCCTCTACGTTGCCTTCAGTCATGATGGGGTTGTTCTGTTTTGGTTTGGTTTCGTTTGTTTCTTTTATATATATATATATATATATATATATATATATATATAGCAATAGGAAGCTGACTCAGGCACTCCTATTGCAAAAGAATGAACAGTAAAATAGAAAAGGGTGTCAGAGCCCAAGAAAACTCAAAAACAAGCAGGAGAGATGGTCTCTCAAAACTGCAAGTCCAGCATGCTGTGCTCATGGGAATAGGACTGGACCCCAGAGACTCAAGTGTCCCCATCCATGTGACATTGCTTGCTATACTAGTAACTTTTTTATTTCTGTCACATGACCAAGGCAACTTATACAAGGAAGGGTTTATTTGGGCTTATGGTTCCAGAAAAACACAAGTCCAGAATGGCAAGGATAGCATGACAATCAGAAGCAGATACTGCAACAGATAGAGTTCAGAGCTCACATCTCAAATTCTAAGAGACTGATACTGAAAATAGTACGTAGATTTTGAAACCTCAAAAGTCCCATGCCTAGTGACTTCCTCCAGCAAAGCCACACCTTCCAAATATACTGAAACAGCGCCACCAACTGGAGACCAAATATTCAAACATATGAGCCTAAGGAGAACCTTCCTATTCAAACCACCACATTGGCTGCAGCCTACCTGGCTGCTCTCCCACGGTTGTGTACTGTGACCTCCTGACTTTCATAGGCTGCTGCTGCCAACTGCCTGACTTTGTTTAGTTCTGGAATCTCAAGAATCATGGCCCCACAGCTCATAATGCATTCTGGTGGGAACCTTTTCAGTGCTGCTGGGGTAGAACCTCCTGGGGTTTTCTTAGAAATCCCAGTGGAGCCTGCTATAACCTGGCAGCCCTGGAATTCTGTGTCCAACAAATTACCTGTGTCCAGATAAACACTCACAAGATCTGCTGCTTGATCCCTTTGGATCACTGTCAAGAGCCATCCCTAGGCTGGCTCAACCATAGCTAGAGCAGACATACATCATTATACCAGAATCTGAGAAGCAGAATCCTAAAGCTACCCTGAACAATGACCATGTGGAAAGCTCTGTTTTCTGAGCCCTCCAAAGCCTCTCTGATTATGATAAGGAGTTAGAGGGAGAAGATGTTTGTAAGATGGAAGATTTCCATGATGTCGTCAGAGTGCCTTTTCCATTGTTCTGGGGCATTCCTCTGAACCTGGCTTCCTTCTACCCATAGTATGCATATTCTTCTCTGTCTTCATATTCTTTTATTAATTAATGATTTATCTATTTTTGTATTATATGCATTGGTGCTTTGCTTGTATTTATGTCTTTGTGAGGGTGTCAGATCCCCTGGAACTGGTGTTACAGGCAGGTGTGATATTCCATGTGTCTGCTGAGAATCGAACCCTGGTCCTCAGGAAGAGCAGCCAGTGTTCTTAACCACTGAGCTATCTCTCCAGTCCCAACATCTTTTTCTTCTCTTTTTTTTTTTTTTTTTTTTTTTGGAACTCATTCTGTATACCAGACTGGCCTTGAACTCAGAGATTCACCTGCCTCTGCCTCCTCAGTGCTGGGATTAAATGTTCATGCTACTACCACCCAGCATGCCTTCACATTCTTACAGAGAAACCTTTTTGCTTTTAACATAAACAAGATGTAAATTTTTCGGATTTCTTAACTGCTGAGCCATCTCTCCAGCCCAAAAATATATTTTTTCATGCAATGTATTCTGATTATGGCCTTCCTCTCCTAACTCCTCCCAGATCCTCTCTATTCACCCAAATCCATACTCTTTTGCTCTATCTCATTAGAAAACAAACAGGCATATTATAATAGTGATGGTGATGGTGATGGTGATGGTGATGGTGATGGTGATGGTGATGGTGATGGTGATGGTGATGGTGATGATGATGATGATGACCACAACAAACCTGAATAGGACAAAACTAACTAACAGGAAAAAGGAGCCAAAGAAGTACATAACACACAACACATATAGACACAGAGACACAGGTATTCAAACATACAGAAACCCCATAAAAGCACAAAACTAGAAACTACGGTTTATAAGCAAACCATCTATACAGTTAACACACACACACAAAACATTATGAGGAGGAAAAACACTCCAAAAATACTATTGAATTCATTTTTCACTGTCCATAGTGTTGTTTGTATGCCCAGTGATACTTCATTAGAGAAAACTGACTTTTCTTTTGCGCGTGTTTATCAACTGGACATAGTTTCTCGGTTGACCTGTGGCATTGACTTGTGCATGCCGCCACCATATCTATGAGTTCATTTGTGTGCCAGCCCTGTTGTGTCTAGAAGGCCTTGTTTCCTTGATGTCTTTTACAATCTTTCACCTCCTTTCCTGCAGAGTTTCTTAAGCCTTGAGAGGAAGGATTTGATGGAGACATGCCATTCAGGACTGAATACTCAAAGGTCTCTCTCTCTCTCACTGCACATTGTCCAGCTGTGGGTCTATTTATTTGTTCCCACACTACAGGAAGAAGCTTCTCTGATGATGGCTGAGCAAGACACTGATCTATGAGGATAGCAGAATGTCATTGGGAGTCATTTTATTGCTACATTTCTAAAGAACAGTGTTTGGTTTTTTAAGTACCTAGGTACTTAAGCTAGGTAGTCTCAGGTTCTAAACCACTCAAGCAGTTTTGACATGGGTTCCATCTCATGGAGTGGACCTTAAATCCAATCAGATAGTGCTTGGTCATTCCAACAACTGTTGTGCTACTTTTGTACCAGCGTATCTTGTCATCATCGTATCATAGTTTTCGAGATATCCTTAAAATACCATAGCCAACCATTTCAAGGCACACTTCAGTGATTTTTCAGTATACAGAGTTCTCCTCATGTATCCCCAAATCTAAGTACTCAATATTCCTCTTTCATGTTTCAAATCCAAATCAATAGAGTCATGAACAGGGATAAGGTAAGACTCCCGGTGACAGACAAGAAGTGTTTGAAACTAACATTTGCCAACCTTACTCTTTGGAAAAGACTGAGCTGAGGGTAACAAGAAAGTTGGTAGAAACACCTTACTGTGGTGGCAGCTAATTATGCAGACCTCTTCATCCTGATATCACCTCTTCATCCGCAGGCCAGGACCCAACCAGTCCCATCAGGACCACACACACAGGCCAGATACTGGGCAGCCTCATCCATATGAAGAGCCTTGATGTGGGTGTCCACTCTTTCCTGGGGATCCCCTTTGCCAAACCTCCCATAGGACCACTGCGCTTTGTACCCCCTGAGCCACCTGAACCGTGGAGTGGTGTGAGAGATGGGACCTCACATCCGGCCATGTAAGTTCTCCTGAGTCCCTGGGATGGTTGAGCACTATGAACTCTGGGCCAGACTTCCATGGTTCTTCATCTCAAGCTCACAGCACTTTTCCACTGTGCAGGGGAATTCCTGGGAGTATTTTCAGAAGAACTTTATAATATTAAGAGAGTACAAGGACTCTGCCAGCCTCAACTTAGTTCAGGATTTAGCAGTAATCAGATTTTTTCTAGTGTTCTCTAACATCCAAAAGAGTGTCTCTAGAAGAGGTTTGGGTTGACTCTCAGAACCTGTAAGATCCCCAACTAACAGCATTAGAAACAAGACCCTTGATGAGAACAACTCCACACAAACTTCACATTCCACTGTCACTGTGCCCTAAGGGTCTAGATGTCCTTGGACAATGAATAAGTATTTATGTATGTCAGGTTCTTTTCTTATTGCTGGGACAAAATTCATGGCAGAAGTAGTTTAATGAGGAAGAGCTTATTTTGGTATATAATTCAAAGGTAATTCCCACCATGGTGAAAAGTCTTGGAAGCAGGAATTTGAGGTGGCTTGTCACATTGTGGCCTGGCCCAAAGAAGCAGAGAGACAGAGGGGGGAGAGGGAGAGGGAGGGAGAGAGAGAGATGCTAATACTCAACATACTATCTTTTCCTCCTCAGTTCAGGGCCCCAGCCAATGGAATAGTACTGTCTGCTTCTAGGCCATGTCTTTCAATCTCAAGTAACCTAACCTAGAAACCCACTCACAAACAAGTCTAGAAGTTGGTTTCTGTAATGATTCTAGATCTCATCAAGTTGACATTCAAGATGTCACAATGTGCTTTTAACCAGAGATGATGAAAAAGATAGTACCCCAAGAGTCTGGACTTGGAATTAGGGAGGTTCTCAGTACCCTGTAGGAAACTAGCTTCCACTTATTCATGAACTCCAGTGTGACATAGCTGTCCTATTGCATAACTGGTTGGCTAAAAGGAGACATGGCCATTGTCAACACCTGCAATCAAAAGTTGTCAAAAGGATTCCTAAAGGTCATTATTCCCCACCCTCAAAAGGTGTAGGAGTCAAGCCTCTTAATAACCTTGAGGGTTTACTGGAAGTCTAGGCTCCATCTTAGCTTCTGCAGAGCCTGGCCTTGATGGTCAGGAACTTAGAGAAGGTCTGTGAATAAACAAGGCATCAGGAAGGGAAGTACCTGTAGATATTTGAAAGCATATTTAATCTGTTACTGGGCACCCTATGTCCTTGGGCTGACTGTTTGCATGGTTGATCACCAGGTGTCTACAGGACATCACTGCAATGAATATGCAGGCTTTTAAGCTGTTGAAACTGACCTTGCCTCCCATCCCTATGTCTGAGGACTGCCTATACCTTAACATCTATACACCAGATCATGCCCATAACGGTTCCAACCTGCCTGTGAGTGTCAAGCCATGCTCATTCGGGGGTAAGAGAACATTTCTTCTAGAAAAATATCAGATGCTGTAAACCCTAATGAGAAGTCTCTTCCTGAAATCCAACGTACATATCAAATGGTGTCTAGAGGATCCATCAGGAGCACAATGGCTGCACTTTGAAGTCACCAAAGAAGACCTAAGCCATTATTTTTCATTTAGTTGATGAGACTTACTAACATTTTTTATTAATTTTTGTGTGACATAATGAAGATAAAATCCCTATTATTTTCCTCTCAAATGTTTCTGGGAATAATAAAGTCAGGCTTTGATTCTGGAGTGGACTCCAAACAGAGAACACTGTATCCATGTCCGAACTTGAATACCTCACTCATAGCCTCTGTCTATGCAGGCAGTTGCTCAAGCTGTACTGACTCTGAAGGGAAGCCCAGCTGGGCTATATGAGAGACACATGACACCTGTCTTGGTTTCTTCAGGTGATGGTGTGGATCCATGGAGGCTCACTGGTTATAGGCATGGCTTCATTGTATGATGGATCCATGCTAGCAGCCATGGAGAATGTGGTGGTGGTCACTATCCAGTACCGCCTAGGTATCCTGGGCTTCTTCAGGTAAGTCTGGAGCTAGACTTGGCAACGGGGCCTAAGTTGAATAAGGACAACCCTGTGATTCCTGTCCTTGCCAACTCTCAGCTCCGGAGATGAGCACGCCAGAGGCAACTGGGGATTCCTGGACCAAGTGGCTGCCCTACGCTGGGTCCAGCAGAACATTGTTCACTTTGGTGGCAACCCTGACCGTGTCACTATTTTTGGCGAGTCAGCAGGAGGCATAAGTGTGTCTTCACATGTTGTGTCCCCCATGTCCCAAGGACTTTTCCACGGTGCCATCATGGAGAGTGGAGTGGCCCTGATGTCAAACTTCATCTCAACATCTTCTGACATAATCTATAGAGTGAGTACCCTCAACCACCCCAATTCTGACCTGTCTCCTCAGCTTTCCCCCTTAGAAACTCTGGTTCTCCATCTGACCAATGTGTACAAGGACTATGGAGGTAACTAGGCAACTGTCTCCTGTACAAGAATTTCTGAAGGGCTAAAGGTCAGAACCTACCCCCTCTCTGTCTCATACTGACTGTGTATCCCGTAAAGCTGTATGAGGGGATTGCAACATTATAAGCAAAAGTTCATCATCAGGTATGACTGAAAGAAACAGAAACAATTTCACACCAGCCATAATCTACATTTGAGGAACATCTGAACCCAAGTGAGGACCTTAGAACAAACCCTTCCCTGGCTGGAAGGATGAGTCATCCCCTGCCTGATGCTTTTATAGACAGTGGCCAACCTGTCTGGATGTGAGCAGGTGGACTCCGAGACCCTGGTGAACTGTCTCCGAGGCAAGAGTGAGGAAGAGATTATGACTATTAACAAGGTTGGTCTGGATGGTAGGATAGAGGGGCAATAGGGTATAAGGCAGCCTGCCTTAAGTAACCTTCAACTCCCCTGGACACTGACTTCATTCCAACCTTCATAACCCAGAGCCCAGGTAGAGATCTGAAGACCAGAGCATGGTAAACCAGCTGTAAGACCACATAGAGTATGTGTGACAATCCTGGGATGAGACCATTAGGAATGGGAAACCATGGCCTAACATCAGAGTTGTCAAGAACCTAACCTTCTCCCCCTCCCCCCCCCCCCCCAACAATGTTCCTTAGGCCTTCAAGATCATCCCTGATATAGTGGATGGTATCTTCCTGCCCAGACATCCTCAGGAGCTGATGGCTTTGGCTGACTTTCACCCTGTCCCCAGCATTATCGGTGTCAACAATGATGAGTATGGCTGGATCATCCCCTCGGTGAGGCCCGGGTCCAAGGCCTTTGGTCTCTGGGAAGCCTAGCCTCTCCCTCTCTGTGATCTTGACCACAACACAGACTCTTCTCTTACCACTTAGAGCATGAGCACCATTGACTCCAAGAAGGAGATGGACAGACAGATGGTGCAAGCTATCCTGCAGAGGAGGGCAGCCCAGATGGTGAGGCTTCCCGGGTACTGTAAATAACAAACACAGGAGGCTCCATTATATCCTGCAACGAACTGCAGGAACAAAGGCTCAACTGTGATGGCGCTTGTGGGTTGAGTGTCCCCAGAGCCTATCTAATATTGCTCTCCCTGACCCCTCTGGGCTAGATGTGGCCTCCTGAAGTTAGTGACCTGATGATGGAGGAGTACATGGGGGACAATGAAGACCCTCAGTTTCTCCAAGTGCAGTTCAAGGAGATGATGCAAGACTTCATCTTTGTGATGCCTGCGCTGCAAGTAGCACAATTTCAGCGTGAGTATATCTGGAACTGAGGCCTAATACCTAAGGACAGCTCTGAACTGCAGTGCCCAGTTGAGCTCCGGGGTGTCCATACCCCACCCATGTCTCTATATTGGACCACCAATAGCAGACACTTCATGTCTCTCACCTAAGTAAATTCTTGGGGCTTGTCTAAGAGATAGGAAGCTTCCAAACTTTACTGATGTAGAAAGTGGGTGGCAATGACATCATAAGACCATATAGCAAAGATTTCCAAGACCTTGATTTAACCAAGCCCCTCCCTTGACTCCTGCTCCAGCCTGGAGTTTCACACTTAACTACTCAGATTCTGACCAGTTTTGGCCCCAGATGCAGCTAGCTATCTTGTCATCATGGTTGAGAAAGGACATCCCCCAGGCGAAAGTCTACTTTCACAGCCTGTCCTTGCCTCCAGGTTCCCACGCCCCTGTCTTCTTCTATGAGTTCCAGTGTCGGCCCAGCTTCTTCAAGGACTCCAAGCCACCCCATGTGAAGGCTGACCATGGTGATGAGGTTCTCTTTATCTTCAGATCATTTTGGGGAGGCACCCAAGGTGAGGAATCCTTATTCCCTTCACCTCAGATTCCCCTTAGGGATCTAAGCCCCTCGGGCATGCTCAGATGGGGAAACTGAGGTTCAGAGAGTAAAGACATTGTGGCTTGTGTACCATGATCACAAAAGGCTGATGTGAGACTAGACACTCAGGCCCTTCTTACTCTTGCCTGTTTCCTCCAGTTATTGCTACCTGTGTGGGCCATGGAATCAGGCAAGGTGATGTGACGGGCTGTGTTACAGTATTTGCCTGTTTTGATTTTTTGAAACAAGTTTGTCCGTATAACCCATAATGAATTGGAGTTCTCCTGACTCAGTCATTCTCCATGCTGACATTAGAGGCAAGCACTATGACTCTCAATATGAGAAGGGTATTCTAAAGGCATGGTTATTCCTTAGATAACTTCCTTTCATCAGAAGAAAAGAGGACATTTTGGAGGATGAATGAGCCAGAGGGAGTAGAAATTGGAGGCTGGGATGAGTGAGACAGAATGTACAGGTGCAGGGAGTGGATTCTGGGTAATAGGAGAGGAAGGGGAAGGGAGAGGAGGAGCAGGGTGGGGAGGGAAAGGTAAGGGAATGAATGGAAGGGAAGGGAAATGAAGGGGAGGGGTGGGGAAGGGAGGGAAGGGAGGGGAATAGGGATAGAGAGGGAAGGGGAGGGAAGGGGGATGGGGAGGGAAGGAGAGGAAAGGGAGATAGAGAGGGAAGGGGGGATGGGGAGGGAAGAGAAGGGAGGGGAAGGAAAGGGAAGGGAAGAGGAAGGAAAAGAAAGAAAAGGGGAGAGGAAGGGAGAGGAAAGGAGAAGAAGGGAAGGGACCAGGCCGAGGCTGCTGGGATGGTGGAGTGAACAGTTGCATGAGAAGCAGGAGTCTGGACCTTTAATTTCTTTCTGTCTGCAGTTGACTTCACTGAGGAGGAGGAGCTGTTGAGCAGGCGGATGATGAAATACTGGGCCAACTTTGCGAGGCAGGGGTGAGAACATGCCCCTCCCTTAAACTTTAAGGAGTTGATTGACATCCAGGGCCTGCCTTGTGGGAACAAGACTATATAATAAGTTCTTTTTGTTTGTCTACATCAGTACATCTGCCTGTAAGTTCCCATAATTCCCTAACTGCTTAGTCCATGTGATCCAAGTTCAGCAGAGCCTAAAGTAACCTTTTTTTCTCCCTGCTGGGAGGATGTGTCCACAGGAACCCCAACAGTGAGGGTCTACCCCACTGGCCCGTGTTTGACCATAATGAGCAGTATCTACAGCTGGACACCCAGCCTGCTGTGGGCCGAGCCCTGAGGGCCAGAAGGCTGCAGTTCTGGACCAAGACTCTGCCCCAGAAGATCCAGGAGCTAAAAGATATTGAGGACAGACATACAGAGTTGTAGCACCCTGTGTTGAGTTGTCGTTTGTCCTGAGTGCAGGTGGGCTTATTCTGAACTTTCCAAATACCTTTAAAAGAGACATGGGATCCACACTTTTACACAGTCATTAGGTTCATACACTTAACAATTATGAAGTTTTCCCTACAGGATGTATGTTCCTTGCTAAGCCTGACAAGGGTCACTTCTGTTAACACACAACAAACATACAAGAGACTATGAATGGGTGAGTCCCAATTGACAATACCTTCCTTCAGGCTATAGTAGGCATGGCCCTTCCCTCCATCCATCCCTCTCTGCCTACCTCCTTTTGCCTCCTCTCCTCAGGCCCTCAACTACTAGTGCTGTCCCTGAGGAGAATCTCACTAACTTTGGTGACCGAATCTGTTTCTTACATCTCATAAATTCTCCTATATTCTAATAGATAGGGACAAACTTAAAAATCAGATACTAAAATCCACGAGAGTTCATTCTAGGGCTCTCACACAATTATCGCAATGGGATCGCTTCAACACAACAGAATCCCCGCCCCCTTGCCCCTGCTATCTGTTCTGGAAACTGCAAGTTCTGGTGATGGTGGCACCAATATGATATCTAAGAAGGGACCGCTCTCTGACTCACAGGTAACACGTTTCCCTTCCCACCACAAGCCTGCAGACAAACTCCCACCGGCACAACTCATCTGAGCCTCATGTTAGCCTGTCTTCTGTTGTTACAACAAAAGACCTGAGCCAGATGCATAGAAAGAAAGAGTTTCTGAGCTAGCAAGCCAGTTCATCAGTTAAGGATGCCTGCCACCAAGCCTCACAGGAATCTGATCCCCAAGACCCACATAAAAGAGAGAACTGACTTTCAGGTCGCCCTCTGACCTTCACATATGCTCAATGGTGCGTGCACACACACACACACACACACACACACACAGATGTTTAAAAAAGGAAGAATACAAAACTCTAAGATTGGATAACTTCACTTCCTGGGACACTGATGAAAACACACTGGACAGTCACTGTCTCACAGCATAGCAGAGAGCAAAAGGGAAATGGCTCAGTAAAGGAGAAACACAGGGCCATCGCTACTGCTTAACAGCCTGACCCCGGGGGCTTACTAGAACTGCACTAATCCCTGTGAAGAGCAGTGAAGTCAGGACTAATTACATGCCATAGGCCCCACCTCATAGAGAGTCCATCACTTCTCATGGTTTCCACAATGGGATAAGGCCTCTCCAGCCCATGAGAACCTTCGAAGAACACGAATTATCTAATCATAAGCATAGTACGAATTCCGTTCCTGAGGATTTTTCCCTCGTGGTGGAGCTCACCTCACACAGTTTCCTCTGGACTGGTTTAATGTCAACCTGACAAAAACTAGGAGTTACCTAAAAGGAAGGAATCTCATTTGAGAAACTGCCTCCAGAAGATTCTGCTGGAGGGTATTTTCTTAATTTGTGATTGATGGGGGCAGGCCCAGCCCATGACTGGTGGTGCCATGTTTGGGCTGGTGGTCCTGGAATCTATAAGCAGGCTGAGCAAGCCATGAAGAACAAACAAGTCCGAAGCACCCCTCCATGACCTCTGCATCAGCTCCAGAGGCCTTCAAATTCCTAACCTGTTTGAGTTCCTGCCCTGATAATGAGTTCCTTTGGTGATGAACAGTGATGTGGAAGTGTAAGCCAAATAAACCCTTTCCTCCCCAAGTTGCTCTGGCCATGGTGTTTTGTCTCACCAACAGTAATTCTAACTAAGACACCTCTCTTAATATCAAAATAGTGGAGATTCGGCTTGCACATAGTAATGGGGGCAGAGACCACAGGCACTGTGGTCACTAATTATGGAAACTGTAAAGGCTCCAGGCCTTCTCTATTGTCCCTGAAGGCCATCTATCATTATCACTTAAAGCAATCTAACCCTCCATTTTCAGTGTGGCACACACCTGTAGCTGTAACCCTTGCACTAAGGAAGCTAGGCAGGAAGGTCACCATCCCAGGTCAGCCAGGTGACATATCAAACGCTGACTCCAAATAAATAAATATAAAAACCTATCCCCTTCTATTTCTGTGCAAAGTGATGATTGGATTCATTTTTGTGAGACGCAGCATTGGGTATGCACACAGGATGCTGACTCCTGAACCACGCTGCAGGTGAGTGTGGAGAAGGCCCAGGCAGGTTCCTTGAGTCCTGTCTTTTGCTGTTACACCAATGTGGTTTGGTCTGCAGACACTATGAGACACTGTGCAGACACCTGACCACTGCACATCTACAAAGAGGGTCATCTGTGAGACCCTCCTTGGATGTGGGGTGGTGGTGAGAAACAGAAGATCCAGACACATCAAGGAGCAGAGGTTCCCACCCCCTGACTCCATGGGGGCCTATTCATCAGAGAGGTACCTTCCTGCCCTTCACAGTCCCCCCTGAAACCTCTGGACCATCTGACCATCCCCTACTTGTAAGGGTATCCATGTGAGTAACACCACATGGTTGTCCCTAAATATTCCTTTCCTCCCTACCCACACCTCCATCCCTCTCTTGTTTGACTAATCCCCACCCCATGCCGCCACTTCTACCATGTATGTATGCATCCCCATGTATGCATGAGCATGCGTGCTAGCTTTTGCAGGCATGAGTTAAGACCAAAGGTTGATGTTAGGGTATCTTTCTCAATAATTTTTCCACTTACTTTTGGAGACAGGATCTCAGGCTAAACCTGGGTCTCACAGATTTACCTAAGCTGGCTATCATATTAGCACCAGGCTCTGCCTGTCCCCACTTCTCTCCACTGAGGTTACATGTTTCCACCACCATGCCTGGCTTATGTCTGACTGTTACATGGGTGCAATGGATCTGAACCAAGCATATAAAACCCATGCTTGTTCAGCAAGCTTTACTCTAGCCCTTCTCCCTCAGATCTGGCTACTTTTTAAGACTTAATTACTTTCTGAATAGGAATCTTTTGCCTGCATATGTTTTATCATGTTTGGCCACTTTTAATAAAGCTTTATAGGTATTTACATGACTTTACATAGTCACATGCTTTCAATTTTAGAGTTCAGACCTCGGGCCAAAGCGCTGAGAAATGTGGAAAACTTGTTGACCCTTTAGAGAAATTTCAGGACTGGAGGTCAGCTCCATGGCAGAGAGCTTGCCTAGTATGTGCAAAGTCCTGGATTCAATCCCAGCACCACCAAAAACAAATATAAAGCCACATTAGGTGACATACGCCTACAATCCTAACAACTCAGAGGTCTGAGGCAAAAAGATTGCAAGTTAAAACCTGCCTGAGCTGCAGAGCAAACTGCAAACCATCCAATATACTTAATGAGACCCTGTATCATAATAAAAACAGACAAAAGACAAGAAGATGTTGACATTAGAGCTCGTGGTGGAACACTTGGCCAACATGTGTCCAATCCCCAGAACTAGAAACACATAAAAGGAGGGCAAATAAGGAAAGAAAAGAATGTTGAATCACCTCCAAATGACCATCTCACACCAACCGTGTGTCGAAGATGTTGGTTGCTTTGTGTCCTCACCAATACTTAAACTAGTGAACCTGAAATATTATTACATTGGACCTGCTGGTTGTAGATGTTTCCCTAGATTTTTTAAGTATCTGCTTTTGAAGAGAGAGAGAGAGAGAGAGAGAGAGAGAGAGAGAGAGAGAGAGGGAGAGAGAGAGAGACCAAGACAGATACAGGGATAGACATATGTTATTGTGGTATCTCTTTACTTCAAGAGAAGATTTATTTTTGTCATACTTGGGAAGCCTTTCAGTCCACTCTGGCATGAAAGAAAAGGCACTCCATGCAAGGCAGCAGGAGCACGTGATACCAAGCCCTCACTTGGCAGCAGATCAGAAAGCAGAGAAAGCCAGAACAGAACTGGCAGGTACAACTTTCAAAGGCCAGTGTCTTAGTTAGGGTTTCCATTGCTTTTATGAAAAAACATGACCAAAGCAACTTAAGGAGAAGGGGTTTGTTCTGTTTACACTTCCACATCATAGCTTGTCACTGAAGGAAGTCACGGCAGAAACTCAAACAAAGCAGGAACTTGGAGGTAGGAGCTGATGCAGAGACCATGGAGGGGTGCTGCTTCCTGACTTGCTCAATCTGCTCTCTCATAAGACCCAGGATCACCTACCCTGGGTTAGGCCCTCCCTCTTCAATCAGTAATTAAGAAAATGCCCTACAACTGGATCTTATGAAAACATTTTCTCAATTGAGATTTCCTCAATTCCAGATGATTTTTTTTTTGGGGGGGGGGATCGAGACAGGGTTTCTCTGTGTAGCCCTGGCTGTCCTGAAACTCACTCTGTAGATCAGACTGGCCTTGAACTCAGAAATCCACCTGCCTCTCCTCTCAAGTGCTGGGATTAAAGGCGTGCGCCACCACTGCCCGGCTTCCAGGTGACTTTAGTTTGTGTCAAGTTGACATAAAAGCATCCAACACAGCTTAGTATTAGAGAATGACTTGAACTGCCACACTCTACCTTCTAAGGGGTCCACAACCTTCAAAATAGGGTCCCAAGCTGGAGGCCAAGTGTTCAAAACGTGTTTTCAAAACTCTACAGGAACATTCAAATTCAAACTAAAAGAATGGATAGCACACAAACACACACATACGTGTATGTATACTGTATGTATATGCATGTAAGCATGTATGTAAGAATGTACATATACACAGATATACACAGAGATATCCTCTGGAAGGGCTGGTGAGATGGCTCATCAGGTAAAGGCATTTGCACAACCTGATGATCTTAGTTCAATCCCTGGGACCTACAGTGAAAGAGGTAAGTTCAAAATAATTGTCCTCTACATCTATGCACACCTACATACATACAAATATATGGACACATTCACACACACACACACACACACACACACACACACACACACACTGTATCACACATAAATAATAAATGAAATGTTCCTATGACTCCTTCTTTCTGCATTTTTAAATTCAAAACTCCACTAAGCTAATGGATGAATTTATAGATATATATGACCTACCAAAAATAATCTCAAAATTTATATGAAAACATGAAAAGACCCAGGATAGCCCAAACAATATTAAACAATAAAAACACTGCTGGGCATCGTAGTTCCTGATTCCAAGTTATACCATAGAGCTATAGTAATAAAAACAGCATGATACTGGCATAAAATTAGACACATTGATCAATAGAACAGAATAAGCCCCTTGAATTTTGACAAAGAGGACAAAATACACATTAGAGAAAAGACGGCGTCTTCAATAAATGCTGGTGAACCTCAACATGAGAGCTGATACCCTGAATCCGACAGAGAAACACACTTAAGAACTTATAAACACAGGAAAGAATTTCCTGAACAGGACCGTGCTAGTGCGGGCTTAAGACCAGCATTTGCCAAAAGAGACCTCATGCAATTAAGACTTCTGTATAGCAAAAGATGCAATCCTTTGAGTGAAGAGGCAGCCTAAAGAATGGGCTGACAGAGAGCTGGTATCTAGAACATATAAAGAACTCAAAAGCAACTAAACACTAAGAAAACAAACAACGTAGTTAAAAGCTGGAGCGTGGAATTAAACAGAGAGAAGCAGAAGAAATACAAATAACCAAAAAATATATATTTAAAAATTAAAAGTACCTTGAGATTTCATCTTGTCCAAGTTGGAATGAAGATCAATTTAAGAGAGAGGTGGGGGAGGGAGAGACTAATACAGTACGTATAGAATGCTAACATAGTGCTTTTCACCCACTGTGAAAAACAGTGTAGAAATTTATCAGACTGTTAAAAATGGAGACTAGAGAGCTCAGCAGTTAAAAGCACTGACTGCTCTTCCAGAGGACTGAAGTTTGACCCAGTACCCACGTGGCAGCACTATTGTTTGTGGTTTCAGTCCCAAGGGATACAATGCCCTCTTCTGTCTTCCAATGGTACTGCATGCATGTGGTACACAGACATAAAGGTAGAACACCCGCACACACAAAATACAATTTTAATTAATTTTTAAAAGCTAGAAATAAGAAATAGAAAAAATGGTTCGTGCATTAAGAGCTCTGGCTTTTCTCCCAGAGGACCCAGGTTCAATTCCCAGCACCCACATGGTAACTCCATTTCCAGATTCAATATCCTCATCTAGCCTCTGTAGGCACCAGGCATGAAAGCACCACAGAGACATACATGCAGGCAAAACACCTATCCACAAAAAATTAATTTTAAATTTAATGTTGAAATAGTTTTAAATCTAGGAGCCGGCAGTATACACTCCTTTAATCTTAGCACTTGCTTGGGGGGCAGAAGCAGGCAGATTTCTTTGAGGTCAAGTCCATCCTGGCTTACAGCTCCAGACCAGCCAAGGATACACCATGAGACACTGTCTTTTAAAAAGCTAGAAATAGAACCACCATAAATATGATCCAGCCATACCACTCATGTGCACATTCCCAAATGATTCTACGTCCGACTACAGAGATCCATGCTCACCTGTGCTCACTGCTGCTCAATTCACAATACCGAGTAAGTGGAAACAGCCTAGATTCCCCATAACTGATGAATGGATAATGAACATGTGACCTGTGTATGTAGAGAAATACTATTCAGCTGAAGGAAAAATGAAATTATAAAATTCTCAAGTAAATGTACAGAGCTAGAAATAATTAATTTGAGAGAGATAACCCAAAGAAAGATAAATGTTGCATGTCACCTCTCATGTGTGGATGCTAGCTTTGAATCTTCAGATACTTTTAAGTTAGAGTAACCATAGAAAACTGGAAACTAGTAAGGGACCATGTGGGAAGATGTCAAGGAAAAGAACAGAACACAAATGGTATAAAGGAAGAAAGGGGGACAATGGAACAGAAATGGTTAGACAGGATGAAGAAGGGCAGGGTGCAGGAGTGAGTGTGGGTGGTATAACTAACAATGAAGATCTTTGAAAAGGACACATAGAAAGCTACTACTGTAGAAACTTTGTATACATGGGAACCGAGCAGAGTTACACTGTAACAGTGGGATGATGCCTCTCCCAGACACCATAGACTGCGGAATAGAAAATCCAGTGCAAAGTCTATAGGTTACCTCTTTTCAAGTTCTTTGTCAGCAGGGTTCTGTAGACACCAAACAAAAATTACAATCTATTACCATTGTTCTTGGATATCCTCCAGAACTTGATAGTAAAACCTATTGCTGAAGATACCACATACTTGAGTCACAAGGCATGAGAAAGCAAGCCAGTACCTAACCAGGAAGCTTCATTCCTACGACCTAGATTCCATAATGATGGAAGTTTCTATGTACTATTGGAAGAGAAAAGTCATCAACAGTCTTAGCCAGCTATGAACACTCCAAAGTACAATACAGATCCGCCTGGCACGATATGTCCACTGATGCCATAGTGGCATGGTGTTGTAGTAGCCAACCACTTTCCGATTGCATTTAAAGCTTCCACAAGATGAAATCAATGCCTGATAATTTACCTGGGCTATGTCACAGGCCCTAGAGGAGAACATAACAGTATTATAATAAGAATTGTAATAAACTGTCCCATAAGTTCTTACCCATTCACAGCTAGCATGCTGAGATCATGGCTTTTCCCACCTCTGTCATTCAGTGAAACCTGAATGTATCTCCTCTCCAAGCTGCTGTGTTCCAAACCATGTTTCGGGTCCTGCCTGGCAGATACCTCTTTGACCCAATGAATAGCTGAGTCATGCATGGGGCTGGGAGATTCCAAGCTCTACCTAGCTTAGCGTTATAGAACCAGCTTCTTCGTTATGTTAACTCAAGGAAGCAGTGCTTTCTCCTAATCCTTGGCTGCTGTGTATACAGCCAGAGATGGGAGCCCCATATACTCTGCCACTTATTGTGCCAAAATCATGGGGTCTTTTTGGAAGGCTGAGTTCTGTTTATCCAGAACCCCACAGTACAAACTTACATATGGGGCTGTTCATATCCTTTACATAAAATGTGGGGAGCAGACAGAAGGCGGATATCATCCTTTCAGCCATCTTGAGCCATATACTTTGGCAAGAAACTTGATTACAATAGCCTACAACAGCTGAGCACACTGATAACATCTTGTTTTAGACACCCCAGGATCTTCCCTTGGGTGTGTAAGACTTAAAGGTGTGTGACTTAAGGGCGTGACTTAGAGATCAGATTTAGAGACAAGACCTAAGGGTATGACTTAAAGGCGTGGCTTAGAAGTGAGACGTATAAAAGGCAGAGGCAGACAGAAGAAGTCAGTTAGTTATTAGGCATTAGGTATTAGGCATTTGGCACTTGGAGGGAGAACAGAGAATTAGACACTAGGCATTAGTCAGTAGGCACTTGAGACTTAGGACAGGTAACTTGGGCAGGTAACATGGACTAGTGCAGTTCTCAACGCTTGGGGGCCAAAATGTTGGGGACTGCTCTATCAATGTTGGAACTCCCACAGCCAAAAGCCTTGGGGGCTAAGTTGTTAGAGCCGGCATTGCCCCAAGCTGCTCTGGTCCACGGGTCGGTCGGGGTTCAGCAAGAGAGAGAGTGAGGATGGACTCAAAGAATGGAGACCAGACAGAGTGTGATTCAATCCCATTTATTCTTCAGTCTCTCTTCTCTCCAAGTCCCTAGTCTTTTTTTGTTTTGGTTTGGTTTTTTGGTTTTTTTTTGTTTTGTTTGTTTATTTTTTGTTTTTCAAGACAGGGTTTCTCTGTGTAGCCCTGGCTGTCCTGGAACTCTCTCGGTAGACCAGGCTGGCCTCGAACTCAGAAATCCACCTGCCTCTGCCTCCCAAGTGCTGAGATTAAAGGCGTGCGCCACCACCGCCCAGCCAAGTCCCTAGTCTTGAGTTCCTAGTCCCTAGTTTTTAATCCCTAGTACCTCCAAGTTCCAAGTTACTTCTTCCAAGTGCTAGTGCCTAATGTCTAATGATCTTCCAAGTGCCTAATAATCTGTTCTGAGTTCTCTAGTCCAAGTGTCTAATGCTGTGTTCTTCCTCCAAGTGCCAAGTGCCTAATACATAATCCTAATAATTTCCTCTGTCTTCCTCTCACCTTTTATATGTCTCACTTCTAAGTCATGCCCTTAGGTCTTGTCTCTAAATCTGATCTCTAAGTCACACCCTTAAGTCACACACCTTTAAGTCTCACACACCCAAGAGAAAATCCTGGGTATCTAAAACAAGATGTTGTCAGAGTGTGCTCAGCTGTTGTAGGCTATTGTAATCAAGTCTCTTATCTGGGTATATGGCTCAAGATGGCTGCAAGGATGATAGCCGCCTTCTGTCGGCTCCCCACAATAAAATCGCTAGTATTTGCATATAGCAGGAATATTTTTAATAAACATAGATAGTTGACTAGAGAAATGACTCAGTGGTTAAGAACACTTACTGCTCTTGCAGAAGACCCTGGGTTGGTTCCCTGCACCTATACGGTATACCACAACTACCTATAACTCCAGTTTCCTAGGTTCTGGCCTCTGCAGCCACTGCATGCATGTGATGCACATACATACATGTAGGCAAAACATGCACATGAATTATTTTATCTAAGTGAATGTAAGTACCCCATAATGAATGAGATGGTGAATTTCTGGTTTCTTTTAAAACACAGAAATGTCATGTGAATGTTTTTGTTTTAATTAAGGGTGTAGAATATGGGGCTGCTTCATACTGTCCACTTCAGTAACTATGTTTTGTCTCGTGCTCTGACAGGGGTGTGACTTTGCCAGCTGAAGATAGTTTATGTTTGCTATTACAGAAACTCTTCAGAGAGCATAAAAATGCCAGAGCCTCAAGAGAGATGGTGGCAGCTGCTGCTCCCACTGTTGCTGTTGCTGGGTTGCTGGGTTGCTGGGTTGCTGGGTTGCTGGGTTGCTGGGTTGATGGGTTGATGGGTTGATGGGTTGATGGGTTGCTGGGTTGCTGGGTTGCTGGGTTGCTGGGTTCATGGGTTCATGGGTTCATGGGTTGATGGGTTGATGGGTTGATGGGTTGATGGGTTGATGGGTTGATGATGGGTTGATGATGGGTTGATGAGTTACTGGGTTGATGGGTTGATGTTTGGAAATATCTTGCCAACAAAGATTGAACTTGCCCCAAGGTACTCGACTCCCCTAATCAGCAGGAAGTAGACTAAGGAGATCAATACCCCTTTTCCTTCTGTTCTTTCCTCTCCTACCTAGTGTTAAGGGGGTTGGAAGGAATAGGTGTGTAGAAGGGTGGTAGGTAAAAGAACCCAACAAAGTAGCCAAAAAATATCTAGTGCAATGTTAATTTTGTGTAAATAGTTGCCATGCTATATTGTTTAGAGAATATCAGCAAGGAAAAGTCTACATGGTCAGAATAGACACAGGGTAGGAACAGTGAACCCAGTAATGTAAAACGTAAACTATAATTGACTGGTCATAAAGAATACACCTTCTTCTATACCACCCATAGATGGCTCCTTCAAAAGGTTCACTGAAGTCCCTTGAGCCATGCACAGTAACCAGTGTGTACTCCGTGATTTTTAGCATAATCACAGAATTTGCCACCTCAATTCCCTTTCCCCTGAAACACAACCCCTATCATCAGCCATTCGCACACACCAGTGTGTTTTTGTTTTAATACATGTAGGAATTGTGAATTTATCATAGAATTAGAGTTGTTTAAAAATCCCATGGTGGAGATGGTATGCATATGAAGGGGGCAGGGGGAAATATGTGAAGTCATTGACTGCAGAACAGGATCTCCTGAAAGGCTGAGCTGTGGGTGACAAGGATGTAGTTCATAGAACCAAACCTGACATCATCTCTCCACCCACAGCCCAGGACTCAGCCAACACCATCAGGAACACACATGGGACAGGTGAGAGGACTCCTTGTCCATATGAAGGACATGGGATTCCACACTTTTCTGGGAATTCCCTTTGCCAAGCCACCTGTAGGACCACTGAGCTTTGCACCCCTGAAACCAAGGTATGATGTGTGAGGGGGGGTCTTCTCACCCAGCCATGTAAGCTCTCCTATTTCCAGGGGGCTTTGGGTTCCAGGTTGAGTAGATGCTCTGAGCTCTAAGCCAGGCTGCAGAGACCCCTCTATCTCAGTCCCACAGCCAATCTCCTCTCTGCACAGGAAGTGAGAATTCTCATGTACATTTTGTTAAGTGCTCTCTGAGCTGCACAGGCTGGAACAACTTGGTCCAACTCCTGGCTCAGGGCTTAAGAAATGTAGAGTCCCCATTCCAGATGCTCGGGAGAAGAGCGGTGATGCGTTTGTACCTTAATTCAGACTAGGCTTAGAGTTTTCTGCCACCAGGGAAGTAGTCTGTAGGTGAGGGTCTGGTTGTTTCTGTGAACCTGTAAGAGCCTGGTAGTATCCCCAATGGGTCCCAAAGTCACTGTGTCAACAAAAGATGCCAGCTATCCTAAGCTATTAGGATCAAGTGATATGCTTCCAGCTGGAGATTCTGTTGAAGAAAGAGTGCTGGGAATCTGGATATGGAATGAAGAGAGTTCTACTACTCTGTTGGAAAGAATCCTCTACTCATGAATTCAGCAACTGCATGTACAGACAAAAATGGTTATACATGTGTGACCAGTAGTTTTCACAGATAGTACTAGGATTCTCAACTTCCAAGCTATGGGAAGAGTAGATTCTAAATCTCCTAACAACCTTGAAGCCTCCTTGGAAGCTAGGACTCCTTCTCTGTAGACTTGACCTCAGTGAGAAGAAACTTTAGAAAAAGATCATATTTGCAAGCAGAGCATAACGGCATATGAGGTCTCAGGATGGCTACATGTAAACATGGGTCTAGGTCTAGTCCACGGTCCCTGAAAAAACTACCATTGTCACCAGGTGTCTTCAGATGCTGATAGAATGAATAGACTGGATGTGACCCTGTTGAGCCAGACCTACCTTTCATCTCCACGTCTGAAGATTGCCTGTATCTCAGCATCTACCCACTCGCCTGTGCTCCAAATTGCCTGTGAGTGTAGATCATGGTAATTGTGGGAATGGGAGGACACTTTTTCTGCAGGAAGATGAGAAGAGATTAGCACACCTCCTGAAGTGTGGACCTTCATGAGATGCTTCTCACTACCAGGTAAAATAAGGCTTTCTTACCAAGGGTAGAGAGCTGGCTCATGGGCATGGGGACTCAGAGCCCTGATGGCTCTCAGAAGTCAGACAGTATACCACAGGAATGTTCTGGAGAGTATTCAAGTAACTCACACTCAAAAGATTGAATCCCAACATTGAGATTCAAAGTCATCAAATACCCAGGCGCCATAATGGAGAGTAGGGTTGCTCTGATGCCCATTCTGGTCTCCAATTCCTCTGAGATTTTTAATGTCTCAACCACCAAGTCCTGTCTTAGCTCCTGTCCTCGGAGACTCTGGCTCTCAGTCCATTTTATGGAGATAACAAGGTACTCTGGAAACTGTACTCTGGAAGTTGCTCAAAGATCGTGGCCCACATCTCTGACTCACAAAAGCTGAATGTTTTCTCTAACCAGCCAAATTTCTCCCAAGGCATGCCCTTTGTATTCAGAACCGTGTGAATAAGTGGGATGGTTTCTGAATCACTTATGAGCCTTGGGGAGGTGGGAATGACTTCATACCTGTTATATTCCATGCCAATCATAAGATTTGAGAGAGAGCACCTGATCTCTGCTGAGGTATTGGCAAAACCCTCTCGTCTCCCTGCCTAGAAAAATGAACTAGTCCCAGTCTAGTTCCTTTACAGATAGTAGCCAGCTTGTCTGCATGTGAGCAGGTAGATTCAAAGGCCCTGGTAAATCACTTTTAGGTCAGAAGTGAAGAGGAAATGCTAACCATCAACCAAGTCAGACTCAGTGATCCTGGGTATGGAAGGGGAATGGCAATAACATATGGATCAGAAGGCCCACATGGTCTTCAGCTTCTCAGGCACAAATACCTCATCCTCAGACCATGCTGTCTGGTAGTATTGGATGTAAAGTGGTGGCCAGGACATATGGGGTCAGACAAGGGACCATTCAGGGTGGAATTTAAGGATGAGCCAGGAATGAGGGTAAGGTACCCAGAGGATATCAAAGGTGTTCCAGGACATGCCATTGTTTGATCTTACATGTCCCAGGCCTTCAAGATCATAGCTGGTATTGTAGATAAAGTCTTCACGCAGACACTCACAAAGGCTATCAGCCTCTCTTGTGTTTCGTGTCAGTCACTATCATCATTGATGTTCACGGTGAGGTCTAGAGGCAAGAGACATGGCTGTGCAGTAAAGAGTATATAATGCTTTTCTGGAGTACAGTTCTCAGTTCTCACATCAGGCAGCTCACAACTGCTTGTGGTTCCAGTTCTGGGAGGATGCAACACCCCTCAAGGGCACCTGTGCTAGCCTAAACATACCCACCCATAGACAAACACAAACGCGTTGTCTTAGCCAGGGTTTTAGTGCTCTGAAGAGACACATAACCAAAGCAACTCTTATAAAGGTGAACATTTAATTGGGGCTGGCTTACCATTTCAGAGGTTCAGTCCATTATCATCATGGTAGGAAACAGGGCATCATGCAGGCAGACATGGTGCTGGAGTAGCCGAGAACTCTACATCCAGATGGGAAGACAGCCAAGAGGAGATTGGAATTCAACACTAAACAAAACTTAAACCTAGGAGACCTCAAAGTCCATTCCCACACGACACACCCCTTCCAACAGGGCCACACCTACTTAAACAAGGTCACAACTCCTGGTAGTGTCATTCACTGTGAGCCAATCATTCAAAAACATGAATCTATGGGGGCCAAACCTATTCAAACCAACACACACACACACACACACACACACACACACACACACACACACACACA
>JANHMN010000018.1:29447305-29465692 GCA_030674055.1 Rhabdomys pumilio
ACACACACACACACACACACACACACACACACACACACACACACACAATTAAAAATAAAATAAGTCCAAAGAATGAAGTTTGTCTCTACCTCTGGTGTCTTGAAAACCCTGATAGGATGGTAAGGCTTTGTGAGCCCAGGTTCATTCACTATCCCCAATTTTGAAACTCTTTCCTTGCTACCTATAACATGGATACCACCGACAGCCAGAAGTAAAGAGACAGAGAGACCCTGGGGGTTATTCTATAGAACCTACCAGAAAAGAATGGTGAGAATTCTGGGAACTCTGAATAATAAAGAAATCACCACCAAATATCCTACCAATTCAACTCCATAAACATAGCCTGAACAACGCTTCTTTCTGAATGTGAGGTCACCTCAGAACTTGGCTTTTTTTTTTTTTTCTTTTATCTTATCTCATCCCAGGCCCTATTCCAAGGCTTTCCCACCCTGTCTAACCAGTCTCTCTTTGATCCCACTAGGTTAGATGTTGCCTCCTGAGTTTGGTAACCTATTGATGCTGGAGTAGGAACACTGAAGACCACAGATCACCTAAGCCCAGTTTTAGCAGATGATGGGAATTTTATCACTGCTTCCCAACACTCCCAAGTGGCACACTTCCAGTGTGAGTGTATCTGGAATGGAGTCTTGATGCCTGGGGCAAAGCTCAGAGCTGTGGGTCCCAAGTGAGATCTGTGGTGTCCCACCCAAATCTTTCTTGGGTCCCTGATATGAGGCACTTTATGGTCTTCATCTCAGTAAATTCCTATGACATAATTATAGTAGCCTGTGTTGGTTAGGGATGTAGACCTGAATGCAAGTGAGGTCAGCCTGAAGTGTCCAAATGCTCAGACTCTGCTCATGCCCCTCTTGGTCTGTAGAAGACATAAGTGTCACACTTGCATGATCACTGTGCAAGGAAGTTATCTTGGAGATAGAATTGCATGGTTGGAGCTGGGCAGTGGTGGCGCACGCCTTTAATCCCAGCACTTGGGAGGCAGAGGCAGGCGAATTTCTGAGTTCAAGGCCAGCCTGGTCTACAGAGTGAGTTCCAGGACAGCCAGGACTACAGAGAAACCCTGTCTCGAAAAACCAAAAAAAAAAAAACAAAAATTGCATGGCTGGAATGCAGGAGCAAAGTTGTAGCCTCGACTCCATGGAGCCTCTGGCAGCAGAAAGATGCTACAGCCTCCAGACCTTAAGCATCCCCTACTCTCCACTAGCGTTCTCTTGAGTGATTTTATTCTCCCTTACCCTTAAACTTCTTCCTCTCCCCGAAGAGAAGAGGCAAGTACCACTCACTAACTTTGTCTTGTATCTCTTCTCACTGTGTAAGAACATCGTGTTCACTTTGCCTCTATGTTCTTTTCCGTCTCTTAGAGGCCGTAACCCTCATCATACAGACTCTGGGACTTTCCCACCCACCTGTCTGACAAGCTTGCCTCCTTGGGCATCTGTTTTCCTAGGTGGGTAAAGTTTCCCCTTCTCTCATATTCTGCACTGGAGCTGGGCACTAGACACCCATACCATTGGGTTGAAAATAAAGTACCTGCATTGCCCCCCACCCCCGACCACCAGGGGACAGGCAAGGATATCCTTCACCTGAGCTCAAAGGCCAAGAGCTTTGTTCAGTCTTGCTGTGAATGTGCCTATGTGGGCTTCATTTCTGCTGATGCCCAGAACATTTCACCAAAGGGGAGGCTCAACTCACAGGGCACTTTTTTAGATTTTTAGTGGCTTCGGTTTTTTGTAAGAGCTTTGTTGTGGATTATTTGCATACATTTAAATTCATCCATTTTAAATTTTAAATTTGAGTAACTGAGAAGGGTAACTACCCCCACATAGGTATCATGTTTCCTTCTCTTCAGAAAGTTTCTGTTCTACTTGTATTTTCAAACATGACTGAACTTGTAACTCTGGACATATAATGAAAAGTCAAACACATAATCTGTACCATTTGGATAATCGTTAGCCTGGTTTTGTTCAGAGAAACCAGCATAAATAAGGGCCTAGTAGCTAGAAAGTCGGAGCCTAGGAAGTGGCCTGATCACTTTATATTAATTATTTCCCTGGACTCTGCTCCCTGGCAACCACCTCGCTGTTTTCTGATGCTGTTGGTCTTGTCTGTCAAAAATTCAAATTTGGGACTAGCTCTGTCTTCACCTGATGCTTTTGAGATTTAAGGAGCACGTCACTTCTTGCTTCCATGTATGTTCACGCCACACCGTCTCCTCTCACCGACTGATAACACATCTGAGTGAATGGGGGCAGGTATTATTAATGACTTTGTGTAGGCAAACTGTGCTGCTCCCGTTTCTTTGGGATGAGCTGAGAGTAGACCTGCTGAGTCATAGAACAAGTGTACGTGTGTTCATTCAACTCTTTTAAAAACTGCCCGACTAGCTTCCAAAATGACTCTTTTCATCCCCTGCCAGCTGTTCCATGTCGTGTCTCAGCCTTCCAAGGGCTAAGATGACAAGTATGCACCACCATGCATCATCATCTTATGGTTTTAAATCTGATTATGATGGATGGGCATGTGGTGCCTCATTGCAGATGTTTCCCTGAATCTCCTTCTCTAAAACACACTTCTGTAGATGTACACACACACACACACACACACACACACACACACATCACATACTACAAACACACATGCACACACACACTACCTACACCACAGAAATGCCCTGAGAGTCTGCTTTAGTCCACATATTTACTCTGGTCTTGGCCATTGGTGACACAGGGACTCTAAATAATAGCACAGTTTGTGGCAGGGTATGGGTAATCTTCCCACAGCTTTGGCACATGATAACCCAGGATTAGGAAGGACTAGACTTTTTAGTTAATATAAAGAAACAAATTCCACGACCCTGAGCTGGAAGGTCTAGGACCTTTCAGTCCCCACAGCCCAGTTGTTCATTAGATCAGGAACTGAAGAGCAGAGAATGATTTGGCCAGGCAGGGATGGAACCTTGGTTGAAATCAGTGCATGTTAAAGAATAGATAGTAAATTCCCCTGCAAAGTCACTGAAAAGGAACCCAGACAGTCCTGGGCTCTCCAAGTTCAAAGCCAGGATGTGGTAGCCATGGCTGGTTTTCTCTATCAGTGGGTATGACAGGCTGATTGGAGATTGAGCCCCACACTGATGTCTCAAGGAATTCAGGCTCCTGGGCACAGCCTGAATTATTTATATATAGTATGACTATACCCTCACAGCCTTCTGAAACTAAGAAGTGAAATTTTAAAGATTTGCCAAGTAAGGAGATAAGTGACTTTGAACTGGATTTCAACTACAGGCTGAGGGGCCTCGGAAAGTGCTAGCGTCTGATACATTTCAAATGAAAAGAGCCCTGACTAAGTAGGAGGGTGCTGTGCAGAACCTCAGACCATGAAATGAAAAGTACAGGAATATTTAGTGAAGATCTAGTTGGCTATGGGTCCTGGAAGCAAAGAGGTGCTTTTCTTGCCTGGAACAGACATATCTACAGGAAACAGGAAGAGTCACGGAGCCAGCCCAGCTGTTTGACACAGTTCCAGCAAAACTGAGCCGAATTCTGCGATCGCTGCCCTTCTGTCTCTCACTTATAGGTTTTGGTCTCCGCATGTTGCATTCTGGGGACTTTCTGCATTATGATTCATTTTATGTCTTTTCCTGAGAATATTATGTTTGGGTCCTTTTTTTAAAAAAAGAAAATCCTAAAATTAACTTTATCTGGTCATTATTTGGAAGTCTTCTTTATGCCCTGAGAATCATTAAGCCTAGGTAGGTACATACCTAGATGAGGCCATTCCTTCTTGGGGTATCTGCCCCTGAACAAACTCAAAACAGCTTAATTAGTGCAGGATAAACAGAGACGACTGACAAACTCTGAATAGCCAGGGGAAACAGTGACAGATTCAAGGTCTCTTTTTCATTATAGACTTAGAGTTCTCTGAAAACAAAATTTAAAGATGGAGGGGGGGTGGTACAGGGTACAGTTCTAGAGGAATAAAACTCAGTAAATAAGACAGATTGACTAAAATAACCCTTTTCTACTTCAGAGATGGTAAAAGTTACAGTAAAGGGAGTGAGGGATTAGTATTTGCTATTCATTAAATCATCAGTTCAGACGTTATTTGTTTACCTGGCTCACTTTCAAACAGCGAACATTGCCAGACTCAAAGTAGGCTGTCATTTATCAAACATGTTTGCAAGGGACAAGGCATTCTTTATACTCTTTAAATAAGAGTTACAGGGTTAGTAGAAAGAATAAATACTGTTCTGTTTGTATTTTCTAATTGTGACTGAACTTGTAACTCTGGACATTTAATAAAAAAGTCAAACACATAATCTGCACCACGTGGACAATCATTAATCTGTTCTGGGAAACTTGTATACAGACGTGCCTGGTTGCTACAAATTCAGAACCACAAAAATGGCCTAGTTGCCAGGAAATCAGAGCTGTGAGATTACTCTGACCATTGGTCACTGGCATTTGCCAAATGAAAGGGCCCACTCAGGGTAAACATGCATGCCTTTGCTCAAATTCCCTTCACCCCAACCAAAGGTCACTCCATTTCTTCATCCGTGGACATTCTAATTGGTCCACCTTCCTACCTGGCTCCTCCAATCACAGCTTCCTGCTCCTTCATCTTCATGGCCAACACCTCTATGAGACTGTGACTGCAAGCTTCATGATTGTAGTGAGTCCTGCAGAAGCGTGAGGGTCTCCTGGCATCGTGGAGAAAGTTTCAGAGGCAGGATTGTTCTGCCTCACACTCCCACAGGAGCTGCCCTTCTTGACCTCATCTGATCTTGCAGATTAGGTGGAAGGAAACTTCTAGAAGAAAGTATAAGAAGAGGAAGGAGACCTGGTAGCAGATGGTCTTAGCTTTGCTGTAGAGAAGAGAGAAAATGGAGCAAAGAACAGTTGGGGGAATATGGTATAGTTTTGTTTGTTTGTGGTGCTAGGGCTTGACCCTGAGGCCTCACCGGTGTGAGACAAGCATGTTACCACTGAGCTACATCCCCAGATCTGAACAAGATGCTTCTTAGAGGAGGATGGGTTTGCAGCTGGTGGGAAAGTACATTAGAAGTTAGAGGTGCAGAAAATAGATAGACCAGGGAAGATAAAAGGAGACTTGAGGCTGGAGTCCATGAATGGATTGCAGATGTCACCTAGGATGAGGCAAACAAGAATCATAGTGTAAGAAATTCTGTAAGAATTCTGTAAGAAATAAGATACTTGTTTCCTGGCACTAACTCTGATTACTTGGCCTTGAGCAAGGGTGCCTCTAAATTTTCTTAAACATGGAGGAGCCTGCCTGTATAGCACTCAAGACGTGAAAGGGAATAAGAACATGGGTCTGAGGTAAGCCTGGGCTAATTGTGAGGCTTTGTATCAAAAAATATGTGTGGAGTGCTGGAGAGAAATCACAGTGGTTAAGAGCACTGGCTACACTTCCGAAGGACCTGGGCTTGATGGCCAGCACCTATTTGGTAGCTCACAACCCTCTTTCACTCCAGCTTCAGGGGATCCAATATCTTTTTCTGGACACTCAGGACGCTGTCCACACCTAACCTGGTACACAAACATACAAGCAGGCAAAACACCCTGCAAAACACCATACACATAAAATAAAAATAAATATTTTTTTTAAAAAAATATACATACACATGCATATATATTCTGTTTAGAGTCATTGGAAGGATGTCTTGTGGACATCTCAGAAATCATGAAGGATGTCCCTCCTATAATAGTCAAGAGACAATTCTCTGTTTTAAAGACCGGGCTGGGATTCTTTCTACAAGCTCATTGAATGTTGTCACCTCAGGATTCCAACATTCTGGTGATACACTGAGCAGCTGATCCGAGCAGTCTTAGGCGACACTCACACCCTCAGAACACCTTCATGGTAGGCATATGGTACCACAACTCTGTGCATTCAGAATACAAACAAGGGGTCTCAGAAGCTTGGTAGACTTTTAAAAAGAATAGAGTCTGGCAGAAGTTTGCTGCAGGCTCAGAGTTCCTTCAGGGGTCTCCCATTGGGGGTAATGCCTAAATGGAGCCAGAATGGTTGGTTGCCTGGAAACGTTATAAAGGTAAGAAAAACAGTAATATGCTTCCTAGGCTTGAAAAGCTGCAGACCCCAAAATGCTAACATGTAGCATCAATGCAGTAGGCCTTGGGACTATCCCTTATCACAGAGTACATGGATGCTGGGCTTGGAGACTTAGAGATATCTCTAAGCTTCTGGGTTGCAATCTTTTTTGGAATAATTACTCCTTTCTGCTTGCCCAGTCCTCCTTCAGAGAATAGGACCTTATGTTGACTTGGGCCAGTCACTGAGCCATCTCTGCTCCATCTTTATTCCCTGCACATCTTATAGACAGGGCAAATTGTGGGTCAAAAATTTTGTGGGTGGGTTGATGTCCTTCTGCCTTCACTGGAAGTCCTGCCTGGCTACAGGAGGTGGCCACTTCGGTTTCCATATCCTCAGCTGCTCAGAGTCTCAGCTAGGGTCACCTCCATAGACTCTCAGAAGTCCATCCCCCATTCCCAGGTCTTCAACTAGTCCCAGAGATGCCCCCTCCCCCACTTATTTCCATTCTCTCTCCCAGCCCTCTCCCACCTGCTTCCCACACCTGATCCCCATCCCCATTCCCCTCCTACCCTCTCCTGCCAAGTTCCCTCCCTCCATCCACCAAACTCAGAGTCTAGCTGACATGCAATTCAGCCACTGCAATTGCAAGAGTGCAGCACTATGCCATGCAAGAGCTGGGAATCGTCCACAAGGGAAGGAGAGGTTCAGGGGAAGGGGCAGGTGGACTGTTAAATCTTCAGGACTCTCCAATGCTGCTGGTCCTGCTCTGAGAGCAGACAGAGCACAGTTAACGTAATTCCAGAGCTGGCCACCAAACAATCAGGGCAGACCAAGTTAATTTTCACAAGATAAAGAGGTACTATAAAAGGCAAGTCGTCTTCAGCTTTCCACAGCATCATCCATAGTCGGCTATGACAAATATGGGGACAACAGTACGAGCTGGGTCCAGTGTCCTAGTCTGGGTGGCCTGTCTGCTCCTGGCATTTCCTACCACAGTCACTGGTAAGACATACTCCCTGAACCTGTGAAGTGGGGCTTCTGGCTCAGTCGGAAACCTGAGGAAGGAGTGAGGCAGTAAGGGTGAACAGCCTTCTCTGGGAAGGTGCCCAGTATAGAAGAGTGCAGGCATGGTATATCCGAACTGAGCAGGGTCCGTATCATCTGATCTATGGAAGAGGGGGTAAGTATTTATTTTCTAGGGACTAAACTTGAGGCCTTAACATATGAAGAAAGCTCCACCAGTGAGCTATGTCCTCAGACTTACCTTTATGCTTTAATGTTTTAATCGGTCATGGTAAAATGAACAAGAGTGTCTATAAGGGAAGCCTACTTACAGATCCCTGAAAAATTGGGGGTACAAATCTCCACCATGAGGACATACATGGGAGCCATCAGATGGCAGAACAAGTTCTTCTTCTTCTTCTTCTTCTTCTTCTTCTTCTTCTTCTTCTTCTTCTTCTTCCTCCTCTTCCTCCTCCTCCTCTTCCTCCTCCTCTTCTTCTTCTTCTTCTTCTTCTTCTTCTTCTTCTTCTTCTTCTTCTTCTTGCTTTCACAAGTGGGCAAGAATAAGCAATGCAGGCTAAGGAGACTTAAAATAACCAGACTTCAGATGTCAAAGCACCTAGATGCAGAAAGTAACAAGATTGACTGTCACACCTTATGTAACACGTAACTGAGGCTCTAGCTGGCAGCAGGTCTGATTCAGCCTAGAGGTGTGGCACTGAGTGGAAGAGGAAGTCAGAGACAATCATGGAGAGAGAATCCATGTGTGCTAGCTACACACTTGTAATCCTAGCACTGAGCAGGTAGAGGCAGGAGGATTGGGGTTTTAAGTCCAGCCTCCTCTACCTAGCACTTTCAAGGCCAGACTGGACCTGTCTGAAAAACAAATAATAATCATGAAGGCAACCACTTGCAGGAGAGCTCAGTCATGATGCTGGGCAGAGTATTCAGAACAGAACCCCACCAAATAGATACTGGAGAAGCAAGCCTTGCTTCATTCTAAAAGTCCATCTTCTCATCCATCCCCTCATGGAGGCTGTAGACTCACCCAATGATCCCTCTCTCCCCATCTCAGGACGCAAAGTCACTCAGCCTGAAGTGGATACCCCCCTGGGTCGTGTTCGAGGCCGGCAGGTGGGTGTGAAGGATACAGACCGCATGGTAAATGTCTTCCTGGGCATTCCCTTTGCTCAGGCACCACTGGGACCTCTTCGGTTCTCAGCTCCACTCCCACCACAGCCCTGGAAAGGTGTGAGGGATGCCAGCATCAATCCCCCGATGTGAGTACCCCTGCAGGAGGTGAGCAAGTGGGCAAGGTGGTGGCAAACCACTGAACGCCAGAGTGTGTGGAACTGATGGCTGGCCTTGGGATTTCCTCTTGGCTGCAGGTGCCTTCAGGATGTAGAAAGAATGACCGGCAGCAGATTCAGCTTCAATGAAAAGCTTCAAATCTTCCCCATTTCTGAGGACTGCCTGACCCTCAACATCTACAGCCCTGCTGAGACCACTGCAGGGGCCAAGAGGCCGGTATATAGTCCAGAGGACCCTATCCAACCCTACCATGCCAAATGACCGTCTACATCCCTGTTTTCTAAACACTCCAGAAGTCCTTAGAATACCCTGGACAACAAGGTGGGTGACTGGAGTCCCAGAAGCTGGGGCCACTGATTCATAGCCATTTCTATAGGTCATGGTATGGATGCATGGGGGCTCTTTGATAGTTGGCTCCGCCACCTCTCAGGATGGATCAGCCCTGGCTGCCTATGGAGATGTGGTAGTTGTCGCTGTCCAGTATCGCCTTGGGATCTTTGGCTTCCTCAGGTGAGAAGACCTTCCTGGAAAAGGACATTGCAGCCCTGAGGAGGGCCTTCTCATGAGAATCTGAGGGTGGAGGGTTTGGGGAAGGGGCTCAGACCATAAAATTTGCTTGCTCTACAAACATGAGGACCTGAATTGGGGTCCTCAACATTCATGTAAAAGCTGAGTGTGGCTGCGCATGTCTGTACATCTCAGCACTAAGTAGACACAGTTCCAAAATCCAAGAGGCAAAACACTTAAGCAAGATGCCTGGTGTTGATTCCTACACTCCACACACATACCACACAGCACACACACATACACACACACACACACACACAGAGAGAGAGAGACAGAGAGAGAGAGAGAGAGACAGAGACAGAGACACACACACAGACACACACACACAGACACACACACACACACACACACACACACACGAGAGGAAGGGAAGGGGGAGGGGGAAGAAAGGGGTAGAGGAAAAGAGGGGGAAGGAAGGGAGGACGGTAGAGGAGAGAGAGAGAGAGAGAGAGAATTCCAGCTCTCCATGATAGAATGGGGCCCAATGAAAGCCAAACCTGAACATTGAACTTGAGCAAAGGGTGTTGATCTCTGGGCTGGGGCTGGAGTCCTAACAGGGAACGGAGACAAAGGGCAACAAGCTCTTAACCATCTAAGAGCCAGTGCTGACTGGCTGTCCTGCTACATCTGCCCACATCACACACTGGGAAAACAGGTGCTATTGGTAACTTACAGCCAAGCCAGCACTGGGAATCAGAGACATGCCCAATGCCCTGGTGACGGACTCAAAGCAGATGTGCAGAGTGGAAGAAAAGAAAATATATGTCTTGAAAGCTATGTTAAGCTAAGCTGTGCCTCTCCCTGTCCCCAGCACCGGGGACAAGCACATGCCGGGCAACAGGGGCTTCCTGGATGTGGTGGCTGCTCTACGCTGGATCCAGGGGAACATAGCCCCCTTTGGGGGTGATCCCAACTGTGTCACAATCTTCGGTAACTCTGCTGGCGGCTTTATCGTCTCGTCCCTGGTGAGCTACCACAGAGAACTAGCAGTCACAGTTAGATCTGAGAGGGCTTCTGTGGCCCCAGATCTCCTAGTTCCTCTGCCTTCTAACATCTGTCTTCTCTGCTACTCCCAGTTCCTGTCTCCAGTGTCTGCTGGGCTCTTTCACAGAGCCATATCCCAGAGTGGGGTTGTCACCACCAAGGTGTTGAAAGAGTTGAACGCATGGCACGAAGCTCAGGTCTGCCTTTCCTTCACTATCCTACCCTAAGAGTGCCTCCACACTCCACCGTGTGCTAACCTTTGGGTCAGGTGTGGAGAGGAAGGAGTGACCATTAGGGAGTCGCTGATAGGCTCAGAGACAACTAACTAGTGCAATCCAGGGGGTAGGCAGTCAGGTGTGGCTTTCTAGGGGAGGCTACCCCTGAGAAGGTTATCTCTGGTCCTTCCCTGGGGGCATTTTTAGAGATCTCCCCTTTCCCCAAGCTACCCCGTTACCTAAGAGATCTGTCCGCTTGTGAGGAGTAGCCAGAAATCACCAAGCAATTACCTAATAGAAACTGTGCGTGCAAGAGCTTCAGGCACAATAAGACCGTGATGGGTCATAGAAGCAGGAAGCCATCGGGTAGGGGACAGAGCAAGAAGTCAGTGTACTAAAGAAGTGGAGGGTAGTGCAGAGGGCCTGACAGACCTGACAGACCATGCCTAGAAGGGAGTTTGGGTGGAATCCAAAGGGCTAGAGGAGGCAGGAAGCAAACCTAAGCCACACAGAAGATGAATGGAGAGAGCAAGGAGGCCAAGAGCCAAGGAGACAGGGAAGGTAAGTGATAGGTTATTTCTCCGCCAGTGAGATGAGCCGATTCAAGTCAGAGTCCATTATATTAATGCCAGATTTATTGGGAAGCTCCTCTTGGGTGATTTCATTGGCCCCAAGGATTGAGGCAGGGGTTGGGGGGGGGGAAGAATGGAGAAAGAGAGAAAGGGTGGGTGTGCCCTCAGAGAAAGAAGAGAAGGAAGAGAGACCAAAATGGTTGGATTTTATAGGGAAGAGCCTTTGGGAGAAGGGTAGAAGAGAAGCCCCTGGGCTGGAAAGTTTAGGGTTGGGAGCAGAGTGTGCTAGGTAGGGACTGAGGGATTCTCGGAGAACCTGAAGGCCATGCCTTTGATATGTAAAATATGCACTTCAGTTCCTATCTGGGGTTGGAAACCAAACAGTAAGCTCTGGAGACACCAGGGGTACCATGGGGTGCTTTGGAGTAAGTGAAGAGAGGCTAGACCTGTCTTTCAGCAGCTGCTGGTCCTAGACCTCAGCTGTGATGGAGGAGTGAGCAGGGTATTGTAACTTTGGGTTTGAGGGATAACTCAGGAACCTCAGCAAGACACGTCGCGTCATATCTGCCCAAAAGCAACAGCCTACTCCTTACCTCACCATGGTGGGGAGAGATTTTTCTTACCACAAATTCCAAACCTCCACTGTCTCTCTGGAAGCCACCCCTCCTGCCTCTTAGACCTGCTCCAGACTCAGCACCCCTTCTATTTCCTGCAAGACATGGCCATGCTTGGTCTTATAAGTGACTCGAACTATTATTGAACTAGAAAAGGTCACAGAAGGGGACACTGGAAAGAGACCAGCTTCTTGGGTTGGTAGCAGGTCTCTCGGGCTAGCCTTGGATCCAGACAGTGGCGTCACGGCGCAGGACAGGAAGCAGGGAAGTGAAGAGTATGTGTCTGAGCGGTAATGTTCTTCTGACTGTCCCCAGAACTTTGCCAATTCTGTGGCCTGTAGCTCCAGATCCCCAGCTGAGCTGGTAGAGTGTTTGCTGCAGAAGGAAGGAAAGGACCTTATCAGGCAGCAGGTACGTCTCCTGTTGGGGGGTGATGACAGTAGCTTAGAACTATCCTGTTTAGTTCCTATGGACTCAGTAGACAACTGTCTTGCTCTTTCCTGCAGAAAAACGTGACCATTTCCTACATAGTCAATGACTCCTTCTTCCCACAAAGCCCAGAGAAGCTCCTAGCAGACCAGCAATTCCCCACTGTGCCCTACCTCCTGGGAGTCAACAACGATGAGTTTGGCTGGTTCATATTCAAGGTGAGTGATGTGCCTTTGGCACCTGTGCTCTTCAAGACCTGTGGCTTCCCTGTACCACACTACAGCAGCCATGTCCTGAGCACTCCGGTCATTCCCATTTTGGTAGGTGAGAACGCTGAGAATCAAAGTCACCAAGCTTCCATTTCACCAAGCAAATGTTCCAGTGTTGAAGTCCCAGCTTTTGCCAAGTTGATCTTCTGGGAAGTGCAAACCCACAGTGCATTCTCAGTGGTGACCAGTTAATAGAACCTGCTCTAAGTAACTGGGAGTGTGACTCTGTGCCTGAGAGGCTAAGACTCCCCAGTTTCAGGCAGCATTAAGCCCCTGGAGACAGATGTCTTCTAATGCGGACTAGGTACACAGAACCCTTAAGAGTGGCTCCACGTGCTGCATTCCTGGGCACCTTGCTTCACCCGCTATATTTGCTTATCTACCCATCTTCAAAGAAACTTTTCTCACCTCCCATGATGCTGAAGACCAAACACAGGTCCTCTCACATGCCAGCCAAGGGCTCTGCCCCCAAGCCTGCCCCTGACAATTCTTTTCAATGTCTGAAGCCTCTCACAAAGAATGGATACCATAGTGTTTCTTCACTTTGTGGTTTGAGCAGCTGCTAGTATGGGCCACTGGAACTCACAGTGTTCTGTTCTAGTGACACCATGCTGTCAAAGAGAGAGAGAGAGAGAGAGAGGAGAGAGAGAGAGAGAGAGAGAGAGAGAGAGAGAGAGAGAGAGACTTCTTGTCTTGACATTTCCCTGTTGAAAAATCAATCCACCAAGAAAATTAGCTTCTCTGCTTCTCTGTACCAGGACTTGGATGTACATGAACTCAGTGCCACTACAATCCTTGGAGGCAGGTCATTGCCACGTATCATTCACAGATTAGAAAACTGAGGCACAAGAAGTTCAAGTAGCTTTCATGAACCTAGTAAATGGTAGACCTGGCACTTGAACTCAAGGACTCAGACATCAGGTCCATTCTCAGCAATCAGAAGTCTCTCCATTGTGGATTTGACTACCCATGGCTGTATCACGAGTTTGTAGAAACTGGTCTAGGGATGTCCTCCTGCTCAAGCCTGAGGGTGAAGGCGGTCATTGAGCTATACTATTCCCACAGATCTGGAATATCCTGGATAAGTTGGAACATTTGAGTCGGGAGGACCTGTTGGAAATTTCAAGGCCCTTGTTGGCCCTTGTGGTAAGGCAAGAGGAAGGAGGGAGGGATTGCTGGGCACCTAGTACAGCAGTCTCTGGTCCGCTCCCAACGCTACTCATGGGTCACTAAATCTCCTAGCCCAAGTCTTAATTCCATCAAAACTAAAGAGACCAGGAGTGGTGGACTAGAATCCCAGCATTTGGGAAACTGAGGCAGGAAAAGATCCCAGCCCTGCTCAATTGTCCAGCTCTCCCAATCCCTCTGAGCCCACATCAAATGGAGGTGATGCTTCCTGCTCACCTGAGATCTCTTAGAGAGACGGGACACTGCATGTGAAGATCTGCCCAGATACCCAGACAGCACCTATGTGTGTCCTCTCCTTTGGAAACCCCGGAGCCCTCTCTGTCATACATCCTCATTGCTGCTCTCTGGAATTGTGTGGTACCCCCATTCAGTGCTTCTTCCTGGTTAATTACCATACTCGGTGCTGCAGACTTCACACAGGCGTCTAAACAAGGCAGACACTGACTTTCACTGCAATTCAAGCACCTGCTTGAGGTAGTACAGACAAAGGGTAGCCACAGGGCTACACTGAGCTTATCTTACCTTGACATGATCCATTAATAAAACACCTAGGGAGGCAGGGAGATGGATGGCTACCCCCTGGAGTATGAGCCCCAGGATGTGAAAGAATCTATAGTGGAGGGTGTGGGGATCTGTGGGAGGTCTGCCAAAGCTATGTGATCTGACCTCTCACCCTAGGAGGTGCCCCCTGAGATCATGCCCACTGTCATAGATGAATACCTAGACAATGGCTCAGATGAATCAGCTACAAGGTATGCCCTCCAGGAATTGCTGGGCGATATCACCTTCGTCATTCCTACCTTGAACTTCTCGAAATACCTTCAAGGTAAGCCAGCCCTGGCCACTTGCCGACCCTGTACCATCACAGGTGATGTAGCTACCAATAGGTACAGAATTCCCCTGATGCCTTACATCCTACGCTCTACAGCCACCTTCAAGCCCATCATAGAAACGGGTGGTACCTCGGGCAGGATACCGTGAAGATGAAACAGAAGTTGAGAAAGCTGAAGTGACTTATCAAAGGGCAGCCAGCAGGCCCATTACTGACTCTGTCTCCGAGATGTATTCAGCTGGTGGGCAATTCAGTGCTTCCCCCAAACCTGACACTGTCCTATAAATAGGCCCAAATTCTTAACCTTGTGTCTTCAGGCAAGAAGCAGAGGTCCTCTCTTGGCCTCGCGATCATCATTTGTAAAGTGGGAACATGGGGAATGTTCATCAAAAGCGGTGGTGTGACCACTATTAACGTTGTGACCCTTTAATACAGCTCCTCATGGTGTGGTGACCCTCCTCCCCCGCCCAACCATAAAATTATGTGGTTGCTACTTCGTAACTGTAATTTTGCTACTATTATGAATCATTATGTAAATATCTGGTGTGCATGCTATCTGATGTGTGACCCCAAAGGGGCCTTGGCCACAGGTTGGGAACTGCTGTTTATGAAAACAAATGATGCACCACAGTCAGGCCAGGTGTGGTGACTTTCATCCCAGAACTTAGGAAGTAGAGGCAGTAGGATCAAGAGTTCAAACAAGGTCATCTTTGGCCATATAGTAGGTTCGAGGACTGCCTAGGCTATATGAGATTGTGTCTTTAAAAAGCAACAACATCCACCAAGCAATCTCAGGTGTGCTTGCCGTCCGACTCCAGTTTGTACCATTCCTCTGATGAAGATTTATGCCATTCCAAGTTTGTGCTGCCAGATGCCCTGATCAAACTGTGAACACCTAACATGAGTCCTGCCTTCTCTGTAGATGCTGGGTGCCCTGTTTTCCTGTACGAGTTCCAGCACACACCCAGTTGTTTTGCAAAGTTCAGGCCAGCATGGGTGAAGGCTGACCATTCATCTGAGAATTCCTTTGTTTTTGGAGGTCCTTTCCTCACCGAAGAGAGTTCCCTCCTGGGTAAGGACACACAGACATCCCATCCGTAGGCTACCATGCTCTAAGATGGTCTCTGGGGAACAGAGGTCTCCAGTGAGTGCCAGGGATCTTTGGGCATAGTTTAATCCTCACCTGACTCTGAACCAGATCTATCCCTTTCACTAGCCTTCCCAGAGGCCACAGAGGAAGAGAAGCAGCTAAGCCTGACCATGATGGCCCAATGGAGCCAATTTGCACGCACAGGGTGAGTAGGTTACACATGCCAGGCTTTGGGCCTATCTGCATCGGCCCAGGGCATAGCATCAACCTTTGGTTCTCATTCATTCCTCTCACCCAGGAACCCTAATGGCAAGGGGCTGCCTCCTTGGCCCCCATTAAACCAGTTAGAACAACACTTGGAGATTGATAAAGAATCACGGACTGGGATGAACCTAAAGAAGGGTCGGCTACAGTTCTGGACAGAGACACTGCCCAGAAAAATTCAAGAATGGCACCAAAAGCAGAGGAGCAGGAAAGTTCCAGAGGAACTCTGAGGCCAGACCTACCTGGACCTTCCTGACTGGGCCCCACACAAGAAAGATGGAGTCCCAGCAGCAGGACTGCAACTTCTTTCTGTTTCTGCCCAGAGACTTTAACCTGGACCAGCCTGCTGTGAGCCGAGGTTTCTGAAAACACTGGCCACTGTAAGACCAGTGTGGTGGACTACTGAATGTTACCAGCCTAGTTTCTACTTCCGGATCCTTGCGCAAGCTCCTGCTTCTTCCTGGAGTGCCTTGAACCCTTGCTGCATGACGGGGTGCAGCACATTAATTAAAGAATTCTTCAAAGAATCTGTTCTCCTGAGAAACCTCTGCCTTCTCTAAGTGGCATGCACCCATCAGAACCCAGTCTACCATGAGCTCACTGTCCACTTCTGAGTCTTTGTCACTCCCAGAGAAGGTCTCTAAAAATGAGAGTAGACAACCACAGAAAAATTAGGCAGGACCTAGAGGCAAGGAGTGACAGGCAGAATCTATGACTTGTGGATCTGTGGGTTCTAGATTTGAACTCAGACTCTTCGAGCACCAAAATAACGCTCCATCCCCCACAGATGTCCACCCTGACCAGAAAGGTGACCTCCAAAGGCAGGGTTCTGGTGAGGTGCAAATATTATGACACAGGGGGCCCTAGATTAAAACAAACTTTATCTCTAGCCAGGACCTTCTCTCCGCTGATTGGTCTTTGCTTTTGCACAAAGCAGAACAGAACCCAGCAAGATCACCCTCACCTCAGACAGTCCTTACCTTCAGGGCCTGGCCCCAGGCTTATCGACAAAGACCAGGAGCTTCTCCTTCACCTCCCAGTAGCAGACAGCAACCACATCAAAGCCCTGCATGGCCCCCATGGGACCCACCAGGACACCATAGTAAAGATCAGGACAAAGTGTTTGGAGACTGATTCAGCAGTCAACGCAGCCTCTTCAGCACCCACTCAGACCACAGGTTTGCAGAGTAGGCTTGTGTCCTTTTCAAGAAGCAGTGTATCATCCCCTTAAAACATCTGTATTTTGAGGCTGAGGAAGGAGTTCCCCGTTGATAGGACATCTGCTCAGCATGCAAGAGGGACTATTCAATGCCCAGCACACACTCAAAATAAATCTGGATTTTGATTGACTTCTTAATATCTTACTATATCTCCACTATCTCATCCTGTGAGCTCCAGTCCTACACATCGCTTCTCTGTCAGACTATATCCTGGCTGCTGACGCCTCCATAAAGAGTATTTGTAACTGGGCAGTTATGACCCCAGGGAGTCACTCTGAGCAAGAGGATACACAGGACTCTGAGTCCTTTCACACATACCACCCCCTCCTCATTCAAAAGCTCCCCGTGACTTTCTGTTCCTCTTAGAACAGACTCTCCAAGGCTTCCTGTTCTCCAAGCCCTCCTTCCACCAAAGTTTGTCCCCATAACCAGAGAGCCTGGCAGCTATGAAATGGGACCCAGTGTGTGTTTCTGGAGCTACAAGGAGCTGTGAGAAACAGGCAATGCCTGACTTCAGGACAGGGAAGGAGGGTCATCTAAGCCAAGACCTAAAAGATAAGCAGAGATTATTCAAATGGGCAGGCCAAGGTATAAAAAAAAGTGGGAAGCAAGGTGAAGAGGAGGTTCTTGGCAGAGAACACAGAGCCTGAGGAAGTGCTGTTCTGTATGAATAGACTGAGATTAGATTACGGGGAGGTAGAGGGGGGACTTTACTGTGATCAGGTCTTGGACTTGAGAGCAGGATGACCCAGAGAAATTCTAAGCAGAGGTGACTTGGACTAGTGTGCTATGCAGAAGAGGAGCCGAGAGTAGGGTTGGGAGGAAAAAGCAAGATGGAGACCACCAGTGAGGTCTTCTGTTTTGGTGAGAAGATCTCACTTCTTAACACAGGCTTTCCTGAAACTCACTGCATAGCCCAAGGTGGTCACAAATTCATGGCAAACCTCCTGCTTCAACCACTAGTGTGCAGGGATGATAAATTCACACCACCACATCAGCTTACTGGTGGGGTCTTGACTGACAGTCATCAGCCATGGTGACTAGTGAGACCCAGAGATGAGGGGAAAGAAAGACTGGGAGCAGTATTCACAATGTACCTGCTCTGATGCTGCCAACTCCTGAGGCCCCTGGAGAGAGTTGAGCAAACTGGCTGGTGAGACCTCAGACCCTGCCTAGTGACACCTCAGGGAAAAATAATTATGGCTGGAAGGTTCCCTGGGATTCTATGCCTCTTACCTTTACGCTTCCACTGAAAATCCCTCCCATGCTGGCCAGGGTGTCATAGCAGACCGATGTCCTTGTTCCAAGGCCCCAGCTACCAGGTAAAACGGAGGATAGAAGAATAGCTTCAGATGAGGGAACTAACTGTTGGATTGTGGAGCCTCCTGTGGCAAGGTGACAGAATAGGTTATGTGTCTATGTGATGTGGACACCAGGGGGTGCTGCAGGACAAGACTGCTCCTCCAGACATGGGGCAAGCGTATGCTTGCACTGCAGACATACAAACTAATAGGTTTAGGCCCACATGGGCTCAATTTCATACACACACACACACACACACACACACACACACACACACACACTCACCAACAGGCTTTTCAATATGAGTCCAGCTCCTCCTCACAGTTACCTGGCAACAGTCAGGTGTGCCTGACTAACTATAAAAGGGGCTACTTGCCCCCTCCCCTCCCTTTCTCTCTCTCTCTCTCTCTCTCTCTCTCTCTCTCTCTCTCTCTCTCT